>CM046659.1:204795840-205433340 GCA_025594165.1 Tamias sibiricus
AGCTTTTACTACTTTTACTTCTACTTTCTTAGAGCTTAGAGAGGGAAAGAAAGATTTTTAGAGAGAAAGATTAGAATGAGCTTTTCTTCTTGTCTTCTTAGCTTAGAGTCTTAGAGAGAAAGAAAGATAGAGCTTAGCTTAGAGAAAGATTAGAGCTTCTTTCTTCTCTCTTCTTTCTTCCTTCTTCTTTCTTCTGTCTTCTGTCTTCCTCAGGAGTCTCGGCCTAACTCTGACCAGTCATTACTTCTTCTATCTGGTTTCTCTTCTGTCTTCTATCTGGTTTCTCTTCTGTAACCGCTCTGCCTACGTTCTGGCCGCTCTGATTCTTCTGACCGACCGAGTGGCTGCCCGACTGACCGAATGAATTCGTTCTCCTAACTCGGACCGCTTTCACCCGGTTATATACCTTCAGGTTTGCGGGTGCCTACAGGTGCGTCACATACATATCAGGTGGAACTTATGGCTTCCAGCTAGCTGAAACAGCCCTTCCTAATTAGGGCTCCTTCATATTCCTTCCCTTTAGTTTAAAAAGGTGCTTTCTATTTTCTCTGTTTTATTTTCTCTATTTTCTTTTATTTTCCCTACCTAGCTTTTCACCTTTTATTTTTGAAAGGGTGGATATTTGAGCCCTTTTTGAGGAGGTGCTGCGGCTTTTAAGGAAGCCTACTGCTGAGGAGCAGCTAACGCACTTAGTTAAGCACAATTGCATAAGCGGCTTTGACTTTTTTTTTTTTTTTTTCTCTTCTTTATTTTTTCTTTATGGCTTTCTTGCCAAAGCTCAATGGCTTTTTTTCTGCATGGTTTTTACCATGCTATTTAATTCTCTATTTTCTTTTAAGCTCATGGCTTTTTTCTTTATACTAAAGCTCAAGGCTTTTTCTCTGTATAGCTTTTCTGGCTTCTTTATTTTTTATGGCTTTTGGCCAGCTACTCTGCTTCGGCTTTTGGCCGGCTCGCTTCGGCTTTTCGCTGGCTACTCTGCTTCGGCTTTTGGCCAGCTACTCTGCTTCAGCTTAATTCTTAACTGGCTTCAACTGAGTCAGAGGCTCTGCTCTCTTGTTTCTACTCTTTTTGCTTGTCTCAACTGAGTCTGAGGCTATGCTTTTTCATTGCTCTTATTTCTTAGCTTTTCTTCTCTGCCTGCCGAGCCCCGGACGGACCACCATTTGTAAGCTGCCTGTCACGGCCAGCCACGGCGCCGCCACGGGAGGAAAATTCTCGGAGGCAGAGTATAGCTTTTACTACTTTTACTTCTACTTTCTTAGAGCTTAGAGAGGGAAAGAAAGATTTTTAGAGAGAAAGATTAGAACGAGCTTTTCTTCTTGTCTTCTTAGCTTAGAGTCTTAGAGAGAAAGAAAGATAGAGCTTAGCTTAGAGAAAGATTAGAGCTTCTTTCTTCTCTCTTCTTTCTTCCTTCTTCTTTCTTCTGTCTTCTGTCTTCCTCAGGAGTCTCGGCCTAACTCTGACCAGTCATTACTTCTTCTATCTGGTTTCTCTTCTGTCTTCTATCTGGTTTCTCTTCTGTAACCGCTCTGCCTACGTTCTGGCCGCTCTGATTCTTCTGACCGACCGAGTGGCTGCCCGACTGACTGAATGAATTCGTTCTCCTAACTCGGACCGCTTTCACCCGGTTATATACCTTCAGGTTTGCGGGTGCCTACAGGTGCGTCACATACATATCAGGTGGAACTTATGGCTTCCAGCTAGCTGAAACAGCCCTTCCTAATTAGGGCTCCTTCACCGTCTAAACCACATCACTGTGTCCGAACGTTTGGGTGAGAGAGAAAGCCAAGGCTCGGGGGAGAGCCAGACAGGGTAGGGCAGGCCCAGGTAGAGCCAGGGGCCGGACTCGCCCAAAGACGGGGTTTTCAGATGTAGCAAATGAAAATACAGAACACCCAGCTACATTTGAAGTTCAGATCAATAAGTACTTTTAGTATAAGCATGTCCTAAACAGTGCCCAGGATATACTTCTGCTGAAAAGATGACTTCTGGTGTGTCTGAAGGGCTTCATTGGTGCCCCGACATGTCCTGGTCCTCTCCAGGGGCAGACCTCAGAACCTGTGAACTCAGGGCCTCAAGGAGAGCACGGGAGTTTCATTCGCAGAGAGCAAAGCAGTAATTTAATTAGAAGGAGCCTGGTTATGCTTTGGGCTAGTATGTGGAATTAAAATAACGTTTTAAAAATGAAGTAATTATTAAGAGTAGAGTCCTCTCCTCCGTTGTAACCTGGCATATGCCAGTTTCTTAGAATTTGAGCCTTGGCTGTAATACTAAGCATGGCCACTAGAGAGAGCCTGGCAGGCCTCATGGCTGACCCTTCACCACCTTAAAGACAGGACTCCTGAGGAAGTCAGAGGCGATTCCTTTGTTGCTGCTTCTGCTTCTATAAATGCCATCATCTTTATATGCCTCGGTGTCTCCCCGCCCCTCCAGCCACTCTGACTCCTGTGTCCTTTAAACTGTACCAACATCCCTGATGTAGGTCTGCTGAGCCCACAGTGGGCTGCCTGGTCACCACTTGCTGAGAGCTTTCACCTCCTGCCCAGCTCAGGACCAGGAGCTTCTCCTGTGCTGGCCTCTCAGGTGATAGCCAGGGGGTGTCGCCTTCCCCAGGAGCTACATCAGGCAAGGAACTGCTAGTGGGAGTGGCATCGCTGAGTGCCCCGAGACTGGGTAGAGCAGAGGCCGCCACCCCTTACCAGGAGAGGTTGCACAGGTGGCAGGAACCCAGGGCTGTGTCACTGGGGGAGGCTGGGACCCCATGGGCCTGTCCACCCAGAGCTGCTGCCAGCAAGAGCATACGGTCTCTGCGGGAGGTGGCACTCAGGGATAAGGGGGACAGGAGACCCCGAGCTCCTGCAGTTCCTGATGAACAGCCACCATTGGAACGCCACCTGGAGGAGGCGTCATCCTGTCCCCTGGGATGAGAACCCATGCGAGGGCAGGCACATTTCCAAAATATGGCATCTCCTTAAGTATGCTGGTTTTATGGCTGAGAACCTGAGGCCCAGGCGGGCGCAGGGCTGGACTGCAGGTGCGCGGCTCCTCTGCACCAGGACCTCGCCTGCAGAGCTCTGCTTTCAAGACTGCAGCATGGTGAAGCCCAAGCCACTCTGCCCACAGCCTTGCAGACACCTGTGGTCAGCCTTGGCAGGGTCCCAATGTCGATGCTGCCTCTGGACAGATCTGACCACCCCTGTGCCACCCAGACATGACCAACTGCGGAGGTAAGCCTTCCTGCAGGATGCACGGTCCCCTGTTGTACACAGAGCAGGGTTCAATATAGCCCAGATGGAAGGGCTGGAGGGGGACTCGCTTCCAGAAGTGACTCCCAGATGACAACTGGGACACGTCCCCCAGGGCACTGCCATCTCTGCCTCAAGCTTCAGAGTGCATTTCTGGGGGGCAACTGAGGCATCGTCAGCTTCAGTAGACAGAGACAGAGACCACAGGACCGTGGGGGGCAACCAGTGTCTCCAGCAGCCTCGCTGAGGTACAGGACACAGAAAAGGCAGCCAGGGTGAGCAGGGCATGGCAGGTGGTGAGGGTTACTAGCTCAGAGACTGCACCAAGGCTTCCTTGGGGAATGGAGAGGCTTGGACATAGATGTGGGGACATGTACAATGTCATGGTTTGATTAATGCCCGTGAATTGTACTCTTACGATGGTGAAAATGGAGTTTCATGTCATATATATTTTGCCACAATAACAAATTTTTCAAAAGAGAAATTTAAAAGTTGCCTCACATCTAATAGGATGGCTATCATAAACAAGCAAAGCAAACCAAGTAAGCACTGGGAGAAGGAGGAGAAATTGGAGCTGTTGGTGGGAAGATACAAAGTTGCTATGCTGGGAAACAATGTGGCAATTCCACAAAACAATTGCAATGGAGTTACTATCAGATCCAGCTTTCCCTCTTCTAGGTATCTACCTGCAAGAATGCAATGCAAGCCCTCCTGGGCGCTCAGAGTAGCGCTGTTCACAGTAGCCACATGTAGAAGCAACTCAAGTGTTCATGGAAAGATGAACAGAGCAACAAAATACCATCCAGAATGCAGTGGACTATGACTCAGCCATTAAAAGGAAGGACATTCTGACATCTTTCACAGAGAGGGTGGACCCCAAGGATGTGAAGCCAAGTGAAATGAACCAGCCACACAAGGACACATGTGTGATCTGACATGGGCTCCCAGAGTGGTCAAGTCCATAGAAACAGGAAGTAGAGGCCAGCCGCTGTGGCCATGCCTGTAATCCCAGAGGCTTGGGAGGCTGAGGCAGGAGGATCATGAGTTCAAAGCCAGCCTCAGCAACTTGGCGAGGCCCTGAGCAACTCAGTGAAACCCTGTCTCTAAATAAAATACAAGATAGGGCTGGGATGTGGCTCAGTGGCCAAGTGCCCCTGAGTTCAGTCCTGGGAAGAGGAAGAAGAAGAAGGAGGAGGAGGAGGAGAGGAAGGAGGAGGAGGAGGAGGAGGAGGAGGAGGACAAGGAGGAGGAAGAGGGGAGGAGGAGGAGGAGAGGAAGAGGAAGAGGAAGAAGAAGGAAGAGGAAGAAGAGAGAAAGAAAGAAAGAAAGAAAGAAAGAAAGAAAGAAGAAAGAAAGAAAGAACGAGGAAGTAGAGCAGTGGGTGCTGGGCTGGAAACAGGGAATCCATTAAATGGGTAGAGTTCAGCTTTGCAAGACAGAGCTCAGGAGGTGGAGAGGGACAGTGGCTCATGGCCCAGTGAGTATACTGGACACACCTGAGCCACTCACTTGAAGGTGGCTGAGATGCTACATTTCCTGTTGTGTGTATTTGTCATGATGGGCAGAGGTTCAACTTACGCAGTCGAGGGGGAGAAATAAAGAATGCCCACGCCCTTCTGCCCTTTCCAAAGCTTTCTTCACTCAAATCACTCAATACAATCTCACTCTATAGGTTCTTAATCAAGAAAATGGCAATCCTTTATGCTGGGCACTGCAATAGACATGCTCAATCCACAGCAAACAATTCTGGATAATTCTAAGCACTTCAAACACCCTTAACCGTGACAGGTTCATAACAGATATTCCCTTGGCATGCTAAGAGTGAGTGCTAGATTTAAAGTCTGAAGTCTTAGGTCTCAAGGCCAGCAGATGCACACTCACTCAGACAGTGGTGATCAGATCAGGAACCAAGGCTGGCTTCTCCCGGTGTGGAGCTGATGGCTGGTTCAGGAGAGGGTCGTAGGGAGAAGTCGCGGCTCTCACCGGGGTCAGGATGTGGCTTTAGAGTTTGAGAGCAGCGAGGAAGAGGCAGAGGCTCAGGCAAACGATGAGCAGAGTGGGAGGTCAGTCCCGGTCCTCACCAGGCTCTCCAGCAGGGGGGCATCAGTGCCGGCTGGCTGAGTGTCTGTCCATTGGTGCCATCACTTATACTAAAATTTGGGGGCTTCTGACTGGCCTTGCGATCCCTATCAGTTGCTATGGGTTTCTCAGTGACGTCATTCATCCTGAGGTTAGAACATCTGGTGTCGTGGTCCCCACCCTGATTTCCTCACCTCTTGCCTTTGGCAGGGAGTAATCAGGGCGAGGGTAAGATGACAGAGACTTCCCTCTGGGTTTGAGCGAGGGTTGTGGGGAATGACTGTAGTGGAGTGCTCTGTAGGCGGGCCTGGTGAGACTGCAGGTTTCAAACTAGAGTTTTAAAATGGAGTTGCTTCGGCTAAGGCCTAAGGCCATCCTTACAGTATTTTGCCACATTTTTTTAAGTGATCTTGAAGAGGAAGGGGAGGGGAAGAGGAGGACTGGGGCAGGCTGGCCCAGAAGGAGGGTGGATGGGAAGCAGGAGACTGGCCCTGACCTCACTCCTGCCCCGAGGACATAGGAAGCCGTCATCTTGGTGGAGGTGACCAGAGCACAGCTGCCCAGAAGGACACAGCAGCCTGCCCCAAAATAAAAGGGAACATTTGCAAAGATAAGCAGGAGAAGAAACCCAGTCTCTACATGTTACAAATCTAAGTGAAGGTTGGGGAAGGTGCGCTGAGAATCATTTCCAGGGAAAACTAGATTCCTAGCCACCAACTTCGGTTAACCAACTCTCTAGGGTCTCCGCCTCTCTGACTTGGAGCTGTGTGACAATTCCACAAACCCTAGCCAGTGATGTAGCGTGAGTTATTCTGGGTGTGTGGAAATGCGCCAGGGAGCACAACACCCGCAGGGCCTACGCAGCGTCAGTGCCAGCCCTCATTCCAGAGAGGAAGCTCCGGAGAACTACCACCTTCTTCCATGTGGGACAAGTGAGAACCAAGCTCACCTGCCCAGGCCCAAAGAATGAGCTGAGAGGTAGAACACACAGAGAAAGAGAGGCTTGGCTTTAATGACAGTCTCGCCACGTCGGGTGCCTAGTGGTCAGGGACACACAGATTGGACACAACCACTGTTCTGTCGCCTAGAGTGCAAGGCCCCTCCCCTGCTTCCTCATTGGCTGAGTACTGTGGGGTGCACAGCCCTCCCCAGTGCCTAGGCTTTACTGTCTCCTGTTGGGTTAGTTAAAGAAACACACCTTTAGTTGTCCCCACCTCTCTCTGTTCTCTGTGGCAGAAAAGTTCCATTGAGTTGAGTTCCTTTTAGCACCTACACAGTTTATCGCTGGGTGTGGTGGGGAGCATCCTTCTCACCTCCTGTCTGTCAAGGCGCTGTGAATTTTTGCCCTCTACTGTTAACTGCTTGTAACTTTTCATTCTGCTCTATTTCCCCTCCAGCTGCCGTTCTTACATCCTAAGTCATCGTTACATTTAAGGCTAAATACTGTGTTCTGAAAATGGACCATCGGACTCTCTATTTCTCACAAGCCCCTCCCCCCTTTTTTACACCTTTTGGTCTTGTGAGAAATAGAAAGTATGATGGTCCATTTTTAAAATACAGTATTTGGCCTTAATTGGGATGAAAGATCCAATTGTAGCCATTTTAACTATAGCCCTCTGCAGAAGGCCGGCTTCAGCAAAGATGTCAAGGACAGCCCGACCTATGCTGTAGGGGAAAACATCGGCGAATGGGAATGATACACACACGAGACAGGTTGCAGAAATTCTTCCAATTTTACTTTTCTCAGCAATGGTTTTTATACATTCCAGCAAACACACCAGTTCACATTCCAACTTTGGGAGGTTACGTTAAGGGTTTTCAGTAAGGGAAGTTACAATAAAGAATTCCTGTAAGGGAGGTTACACTAAAGAATTCCAGTAATTAACTATAGAAGGTTACTTTAAAGAATTTCAGGACACTCCAGGGTCAATCAGGGAAAAACAAAGTAGTTATCCTAAGTACAAACTATTGATTAATCTTATCTATCCTAGATTTGCTGAAGGATAAGGGAGAGTCTTATACAGACACACAAAAAGACCATTAGCTTTTCAATGGGTAATGCTATGCCCTGTAGGGAGGGGCTATTTGCAAAAGCTAATCTTTGCTGAAAAACCTATCTTGCTGATTTAGCCAGCTTCTGGCTAGATTCCACAGGGCCATAGAACTGGTTTTATTTTTGATAATTAAATGTATTAGAACCTGATGGTCATACAGCAGAAATACATCAAGAGCAGCAGAGATACATCAAGAGCATCCTATATAGTTGCATAAAAGTGGCATCTCAGCAGCAAAGAGGAGCCAAGTTCAAACTTCCAGGCATTTAACTGGAAGGAGCTTGGGCTCAAACTCATTTGCGTGACTCAGGGAGAACTCAGATTCACAGCCCTGAATTAACAGAGTGGAGATCCAGCTCAATCCCTGGTTGGGGAGAACTCAGATTCACAGCCCCGAACTAACGGAGTGGAGATCCAGCTCAATCCCCAGATGAGAAATGCCGCAGCCCTCCCCTTTGCCCACCCCAATTTTAAAATTAGACAATCACTTAGATTATAACTCCAAGCTCCTCCTATCAGGCAAGTGCAGGTGCATTGGGGGGAAAAGCAGATGTGTGCCCACCCAAGTGTGCTTGCTTACCAGGCTTTCTTATGTAGCACGCTCTTCTGCAGAAGTACATTGAGTCAATGTCTTGCTGAGTGACTTCTGAGCATGTGTGTTATTCCTTGTGGCACACCAGCATTGCTAGCAGTCTCTTTTTCACTTTTGTTTCTGTACCTTTGCTGGAGCCATCCATCTGATATTAACTTTTTGAGGTGGGGATTGCCCAGGGTAATGAGTTCTCCCCTTTTGGGCAGTTTGGATAGCCGTCCCAGTCAAGAGCACTTGGTGAGCTCCTTCCCAGCTCAGTTGAAGCTTGCTTTATTTCCGGGTCTTGATTCAAACCAAGTCACCAGGCTGGAGGTGATGAATTGCAAATTCCAGAGGGGGAGTCTGAGCAAGGAGTTAAAGGGGAGGGTATGGCCAATAGATATTTTCTTAGAAATTGGCTTTTAGTTTCCATGGTAGGGAAAGTTTTTCTGTAGTTTTTCCCAACTAAGGAAGCCCGAATAGCAGCTCATAATAAATATCAGGGCTAGATAACCATACCTGCAAGAAAAACCCAGAAACACAGATTAAAGTATGCATTGTAGGAGGTGAGGAAAATTTGTAGGTCTCAGATTGACTCAGAATAAATTTGTGACTCCCACAGAGCTTTTCGTGATGTTTATCAGACATCCGTGTATAAAAAACCCTTCCTTTATAACCTCCCAGTTTTACTTACTTTTGGGGGGACTGACACAAATGTACATCTCAAGTTATATAAAAAGAACCACTGTCTTTCCTTTTGAATGTCCATGTGTGGCTGTGTTTAGGTTATACTCTCCTGCCAGATTATATGCTCCTGCCAGGTCAAAATTGACCTTTTTTTTTTTTTTTTTTTTTTTTTTTTCCTAGCTGTTGTTAAGAGTCAACTGAGATTTGTCAGAGATCACTCTTAGGAACTTATGAGAAAACTTTTAGCTCCCTTAGCTTTTCCTTTACCAGTTGTGCCATGAGTCTTGCTGACCACATGTGGCTTCCCTTGGAAGTATCAGGGACAATTCCCTCTCCAATGAGCCTCCTCTTTGCAGAATATGCACGAGTTGGCTTCCTGTTCTCTAGGTCCTCAAGATTTCTCTGACTGGGAGGTCAGGTGACTTACCATAGTTGCAGGGCCCTTAGAGAGGTCTGTCATTTCCCAGGGTTTTGGCTGACCTTAAGGGGTAAAGGCCAAAATATTGGCCACTTTTTCCTTGGCCCTTTTAGTTCCTTGGCATTGGTCTCCAAGTATTGGTTTTAAACATCCAGCAGGCCAGTTTTGCCAATCAGGAAGAAGGAGTACTGGGTTTTAACTTCGTTGCCTATAATTTTATACTTATCTCTTCCATTTGGTTGGAGTCCATATTAATAATCAAAGTCAGCTTTATATTCTATCCTGTAGCTGATGCTTACTATGTCAAATTAACTTAGTCCTTCTATTAGAAGCAGTACTTCTGCAAAACACTAACAGGCAACAGTTACTGCAGGAGCCCTGATTGGGGAGATGGCTGAGATTGTGGTTGGCTGTGGGCCATAGAGATATTCGGACATTGCCGCCTTCCATGGTCTCACAGGACTCGGGCTGGGATCTCGCAGGATTTGGCCCGGGATCTCGCAAGACTTGAGCCGAGATCGGGTCGGGTCGGCGCCATTTTGTCAGTGGACTTTTTGGTGGTGTGTGGTGCGTGTTAGGGAGAAGTTATCAGAATAAAAAGCCTGTTTGTTTCCAGTTTGCCTCTGAACTTCTTCCCGTGGCTTCGTTGCTCCAAGCGGCCATCGCTTCAGACGGCAACAGGTGGCGGCCTGTACGGGGAAGCAGGCGGCGAGGAGCGCGGAGGCGTGTCCCGGCTCTAGCGGTGCAGGGATCGGCTGTGGCACGCGGAGACATCAGGCTCCTGTGGCCCGAGCGGCCACCTGGCCCAGCGCGGCGCAGTCGGCTCGAGTGCTCCCAGTGAGGAGGAGGTGTCCTCGGCAGGTAAGAACTGAAAATGGGAGTGAAAATAACAAAAAGTCGGATAATAAAAGCCATGGGTGAGTTTTTTGATATTGCGGACTCAGTGGATAGTGAAGAAAGTGATCAAGAAAGCATAGCCTCTGAGTCGGTTAATACCAGTAAGAAGAGTAGTGGTGTAAATTCAAAAGTAAGAGCTGCAAAAGCCATTGGAAACTTATTGAAATTAACCAAAGAATATGTACTCTTTTTAGAAGCTGAAATTCAGGATACCAGTAAAAGTGATAGTAGTGAAGAGGAATCAAAAGGTGATTCTGGGAGCACAGTCTCCAGTAAAAAGAACAAAAAGAAATTAAAAAAGAAAAAGGACCGTCAAGTAGAGGAACCACTTGTGTCCCCTACTCCCCCATGGGTGGAATCCATTACAGAAAATATGAAGGGTATTAGTAGGCGTTTGCATACCCTAGAAATAGAAATAAAAAGTCTTTCTGAGTGCTTATGCGCTCTCGAGGGTAACTCACAGCTACATTGGAAACTGCCAGTATTTGAATATGAAAACGGACAGAGGGGCCACCAGCCAGTAGATTTCAAAACAATAAAAAATCTCAAAGAGGCAGTAATGACACATGGACCCCAAGCTCCTTTCATGTTGAGTATGCTGGAGTCCCTTAACAGCTTTAGCTTAACCCCCTCAGACTGCAAAAGTCTATGTAAAGCAGCATTAAGTGGGGAAAATACTTGGTTTGGCGATCACAATTTCAAGAACTATGTATAGAAATGGCTAAAAGAAATGCAGCTGCAGGGTTTGGAGAACATGATATAGAAATGCTCACAGGAGAAGGGCAGTTCGCAGACTCACAGGCTCAAAAACATTATGTCCCAGGTGTATATGCTCAGATAAATGCAGCTACCTTAAAGGCATAGAAAACTTTACAAGGGCCTGGGGATCTACAAGATAGCTTGTCAAAAGTAATTCAAGGACCTAATGAGCCATATGCTGACTTTGCTGATCGACTTTTGAAAACTGCAGGTAGATTGTTTGGAGACATTGATCAAGCTATGCCATTAGTTGTTCAATAAGCATATGAAAATGCTAATAAATACTGCCAGAAAGCCATCAGGCCATGGAGAAATAAAAAGGATCTTTCCATATATATACAACTATGTAAAGATATAAATGACGCCTTTGCAATATGATTGCAGCAGCTATGAGAGATGCTGCCCCTCAAAATTTCACAAGGGCTCAACCTAGACATTATAATCAATCAGGATATTCCAGGCAAAATTATCATAATCAATCAGGCTATTCTAGGCAAAATCCCCAAAGAGAAATAAGACCAAGATCATACCGTGCCCCAGGCCGCTGCCCCAGGTGTAAAAAGGGTAATCATTGGGCAAATAAATGCCATTCAAAATTTGACATCCATGGAAATCATTTGCTCAGGAATTCGAAAAACAGGGCACGGGGCCTAATGCCCCGGGACCCACAAATGTACGAGGCATTGGAGGAGGAGTATCCTCAAGCATTCACTCAGATGCTTCCCCGACACAATCCCTACTACCCATCCACACCCTCGCCAGAGGAACAGGAGGAAATGCAGGATTAGACCTCTGTTCCACAGCCCGAATAGTGTTAACACCTGAAATGGGGGTTCAACTGATTCCCACAGGGGTCGGGGGACCTCTTCCCTCGGGGAGAGTAGGACTTATTTTCGGGCAAAATCATAAAAGCTTATTAGGTTTGCAAGTGACCCCAGGTGTAATAAACTCAGACTACAAAGGGGAAATAAAAATATTGCTTAGCTCACCCCAAAGTATAAGTTCTGTTAATCAAGGAAATAGAATCGCTCAGCTGTTTCTCCTTCCAAATTTACATAATCCATTTAAAATGAGTATGCCTCAAAAAAGGAACAATAGAGGATTTTGTTCCACTGACTCGAGACCCATGGCTTGCTGGGTTCGAGACTGTTCAAGGAGGCCTGTGTGTAAAATAAAAATCCAAGGAATAGAAATGGAGGGACTAATAGATACTGGAGAGGACTCTTCCATCATTAATCTATGACAATGGCCCAAGCACTGGCCTCTGCCAAAAGCTTTAACCAATTTAAGAGGCTTGGGATATAATAACTTCCCAGAGAAAAGTGTGGTAATTTTAAAATGGGAGGATGATGAAGGGCATAAAGGAACATTTCAGCCTTATGTTTTACCTAACCTACCGGTTACCTTATGGGGAAGAGATATTTTACAACAAATGGGAGTACACCTTGCAACCAATCCTGCAGGTGTTAAATGTGAAAATCTACAAGGTAATCTTAACCCTAAAAGAAATCATTATCAAAAAGAACAGGGTAAGCTTAACCCTAAAAGAAATCATTATCATAAAGGGAAAAGATATTTTTCTTTGGGGCCACTGAGAAAATAATTTTGAAAATACCATGGCTTTCTGATAAGCCAGTGTGGGTCCCTCAGTGGCCCCTATCTAAAGAGAAATTACAAGTGGCCCACCTACTAGTTCAGGAACAACTAGAAGCAGGACATATAGAACCTTCCACCTCTCCCTGGAATTCTCCCATATTTGTGATCAAGAAAAAATCAGGAAAATGGTGATTGTTACATGATCTTAGAGAAATTAATAAAACCATGCAAATCATGGGCCCTACTCAACCTGGACTTCCTAATCCTGTAGCTATTCCAAAAAATTTCCATCTTATTACTCTTGATACAAAGGATTGTTTCTTTTCCATTGCCCTACATCCTCTGGATGCCCCTAAGTTTGCTTTTTCAGTTCCTTCTATCAATAATAATGGCCCTGATAAAAGATATCATGGAAAGTGCTACAGCAGGGAATGGCTAATAGCCCCGCGTATGCCAAATATATGTGGACAAAGCAATCCAACCCATTAAAAATAAATATCCAAACCTCATGTGTCTACATTACATGGATGATATTTTACTGGCCCACCCTAATCAAGAAATCTTATTTAATATATTCAGTGACGTGGTAGAAAATTAAAAAAAATATGGATTATATATAGCAGAAGAAAAAGTTCAAACCAGATCTCCCATATTATATTTAGTATTTAAAATTATGGATACACTTTTGTTAGACCCCCCAAAATTTTAATAAATAAAAAACATTTAACCACCCTCAATGATTTCCAAAAACTACTGGGAGACATTAATTGGCTTCGCCCTACACTAAACCTTACTACTGGCCAACTAAAACCTTTATTTGATATCCTTCAAGGGGACCCTGATCCATCCTCACCGTGAACACTGACTCCAGATGCTAGGAAAGCTTTAAAGTTAGTAGAAAAAGCCATCGAATGAGCTCATTGTGACAGATTTGATTTAACTCAACCGCTGATATTGATTATTATTTCTTCACAATATATACCCACAGGAGTATTTTGGCAACAAGGGCCTTTATTATGGATACATTTGCCCATCTCTCCTAAAAGCATAATTGAGTCTTATACCTCCATGGTGGCTAAACTTATTCTTCAAGGACTTAAGACTTCTACTAAAATATTTGGCATTCACCCTGCTACTATTATTACTCCCCTATCCATCATCACAGATTGAATATTGATGCTTCAACAATAATGACTGGGCTATAGCTAGATGCTCTACCTCTGTAAATTTTGATAATCACCTTCCTAAGTCTCCTATATTATCTTTTTGTATTAATCATCCTATTATATTTCCACAGGTAATAAAAAATCAACCTATTCCTAAGGCATTTAATGTATTTACAGATGGGTCCTCGAATGGTACTGCTGCAGTAGTCACTAAAAAAGAAAATATGACTCACATAACTGCATACAAATCAGCTCAACTAGTGGAATTGGAAGCTGTGGTAAGAGCTCTGGAAAATTTTAGGGACCAGCCCATAAACATTTTTTCAGATAGCCACTATATTGTACAAGCCGTCCCAAAATTAGAGTTAGCAGGACCAATAGCACCTCATACTCCAGCCTTTAAATTGTTTTATCAAATACAAAAAACTTTTGTGGGCAAGAAAAGAACCTCTATTCACAGGCCATATTAGAACACATACTAATTTGCCTGGTCCCCTCCATGAAGGTAATCAAAAGGCTGATGAACTTACAAAAACAATATTTATACTTTCAGCATTCCAACAAGCTACTTTATTTCACTCCCAGTTTCATGTCAACAGCACCACCTTGCAACGTAGGTTTAAAATCACAAAAGAGCAAGCCAGAACAATTGTAAAAGATTGTAAATCTTGTATGACACATTTGCCCAATCCTCATTTTGGTGGTAACCCTAGAGGATTAATGCCCAATCATTTGTGGCAGATGGATGTTACTCATGAGCCAAGTTTTGGAAAACTGCGATTTATTCATGTGACCATAGATACATGCTCAGGCATGATTTTTGCTTCCTTACATTCTGGAGAAAAAGTTAAAGATGTTACATCTCATTGTTTGCAAGCTTTTGCTGCATTGGGCATCCCCAAAATGCTTAAAACAGATAATGGCCCTGCATATACGTCCTCATCTTTCAAACAGTTTTGCGCATAATTCAACATATCCCATAAAACAGGCATCCCATACCATCCTCAGGGTCAGGGCATTATTGAAAGAGCAAACCGAACACTAAAAGTTATGTTATTAAAACAGAAAAAGGAAACTGGAAAAATCCTAGGGACAGACTGGCAGTTGCCCTGTTTACTTTAAATTTTTTAACTTTAGACTCTGATGGTTATTCTGCTGGAGACAGACATTGGAACCCACACCAACAACATAAACCTTTGGTTTACTGGAAGGATGTTCTTTCAGGTACATGGAAGGGTCCAGATCCAGTATTAATTTGGGGGAGAGGATCTGTTTGTGTTTTCCTAAAGCATGAATCCTCTCCAATATGGATACCATCTAGATTAATAAAGCAGGTACCAAACCAAAAGGATCAAGATGAAGTTGTTGAGGAATCAAGATTAATAAAAAAGGTACAAAATCAAGAGGACCAAGATGAAGACATGAAATGATTCCCTTAAAAGAGTCCTTCAAAATATGTCCCAACTTAAATGTCATTCCTCCCGGCCGTGACGAAGAGATCTCTCTTTAGTGTGCACACAATTGTATTTTATTTTCTTTTTATATATGTGTTTATGTCTGTGTATTTGTCTAAACTTCATGTTAATGTGACATCACAAATATATGTTTGTATGTGTGTCTGTCCAGTGTGACATCAAAAATAACAAAGCGCTTATGAAAAAAAAATATATATATGGATCCAAATAACTCTAATTCATTTAAGTTTAAGTGTATTCAATTTGCGTAAATAATTTAATAAGTGAAGCTACCTTCAATTTTGTTTTATAGGTGTCCCATGGACTTCTCTTTAGCAAAAAAATATGACTAGTGCTGTATAACCTGATATTTTGGTGTTTTGACATAAGGTTGCTTATTTGTCATTAAGTTCATTTGTTTAATAACTGATTAATTTCAGTTATTTCAACAGGTAAAAGATTGCTGTGTTTGCAGAAACTCGAGGGTTCCAGCTAACAAATTATTTCTCCAAAGTGCCTTTAGCTTTTCTTTAATCTGTCTTTAATGCAGTAAATACCCTCAATCTTTCTTTGTTTTTTTCTGAACATGATATTTTGCCAGCTTATGTTTGTGGGAGCTCAAGCAGCAATGTGTGTGAGCAGAAATCAACTTTAATTTTCTAATCTAATAATTCTATTTTTTAGTTTGACAACTCACCTCTTGACTCAGTGCTGGAATAGCACTGCCTTTCCTTTAATAATTGATGCTTGAGTTTCTGGGTAGCGGGCCCTGAAGATTTGCCAGTGGCATTGTCTAGACATAAAAAAGATGGCTGCTGCTACAGCTGCAGGGATCGCGGTCGCTGCAAGCATCCCTGCTGCTCAAGCGTATCAAACAACCTCACCAGCAGTGTGGCCTCTGCTCTGCATGCATGGGGCCTCCTAGATCTATGTGTTATAACAAGTGGACATTTTGATCTTTCATTGTTTGGGACTTCACGGGACAATGCCTTGCGGGTATTTGTCTAGAGAACTCACTGTGTTACTTGATGGAACGTAGGGCAGCTGATTTGTTTAAAGAATTTGATATGCTATGCGATTTGGCTTGTCACCAAAAGGCTTGTTGCCTTAAAGCCGCAGCATCTCCTCACAATTGGTTGGCTGTTAGTCATCTTACACAGTCGATCCTAAAGGGCTCCATTGGATGGCTGGTTAGCCAATGACGGGTAAGATCCCCAGAGGGGAACAACCTAAGACAGGCACAGTCGCACGGGACAGTCTCATGTGGCCGACATATCAACCTAAGACAGGAGTCAAGGGCACAGCCTTGATTATCCAATGACAGGTAGGAATGTTGGTTGCACATAGACGTCCTAGAGCATCCCCTCTTTTAAAACAAAAGGGGGGAAATGCAGGAGCCCTATTTGGTGAGATGGCTAAGATTGCGGTTGACTATGGGCCATGGAGATGTTTGGGCATTGCCGCCTTCCGTTGTCTCACGGGACTTGGCCTGGGATCTCGCAGGACTTGGCCCAGGATCTCGAGAGACTTGAGCCGAGATGGAGATCACGCTGGCGCCATTCCTTCTCGGGCGCGTGAGATGAGACCTGAGAGAGAACGGACAGGGTTAATGCTATTGTGTATATATATTGTAGTTTCTTGTAAGAGTACGTGCCTTGGTTTCTTGTGAGAGTGTGTATGTGGTGTTAGAAATTACAAGAGAAAGAGAGAGAAAGATAAAAGAATTTTTCGTTTCCATTCTGTCTCCGGGCTCCTTCCCGCGGCGCCACCATTCCGGGCTGCAAATCCCTTTCCGGCGGCAACATTCCTCTTCATATGTTATTTAATTTACATTGGTCTCTGCTATTTAAAGCCCCCAAATAATATGTCCTTTAAGGGTAGTTGCTACAATACTCCTCAGTAAAATTCTGATATTAATTTCTTAGCAACTTAATCTCTGTATAATTATAAATGAGATAAACATTTTTGTGGACCTTTGCAATATGTGTTAATGAATTTACTTCAAGTTGGGTTCTTTCTGAAATGTACATTCTCACATGTAAAATCCTCATTTTCTACTTGGTTTACACTTGTTAGTCTATATTACATATGATTATAGGTTTTACACATTCTGTATACTTCACTAAATATAAATCATTTACTTCTATAATGTTAGAAAAAGGTAGTTAATTGTGTACTTATGATTTGTTCATGTTACATTAAATTTTAGATTTGTGTATTTATGTAGTCTGTATTGACAAAACTTTTCTGTATATTACTTTTTGCTCCTTGAGTGACATAATAATTTTTCTGTGCATTGGATTGTTGTCTTGATTTGGACAGAATTTGGATACATATGAGTCACTCATATATAACTTTAAAAATTAATTTTGTTTGATAGATTTATATTGTAATCTTTTGTAGTTTTTGAATAAATATAGCCTGCTTTCCCTAAAAAAAAAAAAAAAAAAAAATTCTTGGTTGGCATCCTTTTTCTTTCAGAGCTTGAAATATATTATTCCAGGACTTCCTAGCTTTGAGGGTCTGGGTTAAAAAATCAGTTGAGATCTGATTTGGTTTCCCCCTATACGTAATTTGATTTTTTTCTCTCACAGCCTTAAGATTTTATCTTTATTCTGTGTGTTGGTCATTCTCATTATAATGCATCTTGGTGTGGGTCTGCTCTAATTTTGTACATTTGGGGTCCTGTAAGCCTCTTGTATTTGATTTTCCATTCCATTCTTTAGGTTTGGAAAATTTTCTGCAATTATAGCATTGGAAAGATCATACATTCCTTTGGTTTGTATCTCTGCTCCTTCATCTATTCTGATAACTTTTAAATTTGTTCTTTTCATGTTAACCCATAATTCTTGGATGTTCTGTTCGTGGTTTCTTACCATCTTCTCCACATGGTCAACTCTACTTTCAACAGTCTATATTTTGTCTTCATTGTCTGAGGTTCTGTCTTCCAAGTGCTCTAGTCTGTTGGTGATGCTTTCTATTGAATTTATAATTTTGGTTTACTGATTCCTTTATTTTGAGGATTTCTGCTTGTTTTTTTTCCATGATATCTAACTCTTTATTGAAGTGGTCTTTCACTTCCTGTATTTTTTCCCCTTGATTTCACTCTTTATACTATCATTTATGTCACATATCAATTTAACTATATACAATCTGAACTCCTTCTTGGACATTTCTTCTACTGTGTTATCAGTAACTTTTTTGTTGAAGCATTTTGGTTTGTTTGGGGCACTTTATTCCCTTGTTTTTTCATGTTGTTCGTGTGTTTTCCCATCTAAAAGTATGGATCCAAGGCAGGATAACTTCTACCCTGTAAACCTATAGGGTCCCTGAAAGTTTTCAGTGCTTTGCCTTTACTGGTGAAACCAATACCCAGTGTATATAATATAGAATCTTACACTTAATAGCTCCATTTAAGGCATCTACTGCTTTCTCACATTAAACCAAAATGATGAGTTCAATAACTATCTATAGTACAAACAGAATATTTGCTAAAACTACTTACAATTTCACATGGTGGATGAGAAAACAGAGGTAGTGTAGTACTTTCAAAGATCCTTTTTAAATTTATATTCTGAAACGACCCTTAGGAAATTTCTGAATTTAGACAAATTACTCCTTTTTAATAAGATGAAATAATTAACTTTATTTTTACAGTATTTTAATAACAACACAGATGAGATTTTTTTGTTTCCCTTGCCTGTAGAATTACACCTGTTAGAATTTCAACTGTTAGTAACTTTGTATTTACTCTAGGCCCAGAAGCAAGGCAACCTTAAAACTGTTTTTCAATTTATCAACTTAGGAGTACACATTTAATAGAGATAGATACATATTACTGCATAGAATTTAAGAGGTCAAGAACACTTAAATTTAAGTTAGCAGTTGATGTTTTAGTATTTTAACTTTGTAAATTAATCAGACATATTCTCTAAGAAACACATTCATAAATATTTATCCCATTTATGTTAAATCTAATTTATCCAGATTCAACTTAGGTTACCCATGAAATCCAAGGTGTCAAGGTATAGGTAACATTTTAAGTCATTTATTCCTGCCAATGAAAAATCTTTATAAGCAATAGACATTGAACTTTAAACACTTTATAGAAGGTAACTTTTTTGTTGTTGTTGTTGTTGGCCTCCTAGAAAAACAATGTAGGTTAGTAATTTCAAAGACATCTTCACTCTTACTAATGTAAATTGACCCTTTAGAAACCAAAATGGAGGCTGTCACAGATTTTTACAGTATGACCCAGACATGGACCCGGCCTGTGCAGTTGGGAACGTTAGGAATAAAGTCTGTCTTCCATGGTAGATGCTGGACTCAAAGGTTCAGTGGCCTCTCTTCCTCCAGGGGCAGACTTACTCCCACTACCACCACTGCTTATTTTCCCTGCTTAGGACTCTTAAAAAAAAAAAAAAAAAAGAAAGAAAGAAAGAAAGGAAAAGAAAAGACTTGTACATGTGGGATCTTTCCATTGTCCTTCTTGTCCCTAGACCTAGAATTTTTATTTCCCATTTTCTGGCCGTTTCCTGTAACTGAGTTTCTCCTGTGTACTCAATCTGCCTTCATGGGAATTTCTTGCACACCTGGGACCCCTAGGCTCAATCCTCAGTCCCCCTTATTGGAGGTTTCTTGCACACTCTGACCTCTGCTTTGTCCATCTCCAGCTGTTTCCCTCTTGGGAGAAAGGAACCACAGACCCGGACCCCATACTCACTCCCGTCCAAGACACGTTTCAGCCACGCCCCCATCCTCTGAAAGTGCCCAACCAGCAAGGCAGGACTCCTGGCCCGGCTACCATAGCTGGTGAAGCCGCCTGATTCCTATGGTGCCGGCCTCCTCCTCCCCACCGACCCCCACCCACCACCAGTGTCACTTTCACTGTCCTCCAAAACAGCCTCAGTCAGGTCTTCCCATGGCGCTGTGGGGCATGGGACATCAGAGCAGAGCAGGCCACTCGAAGCGGGGGATGCGCCTCCCCTCTCCAACACAGTTCCATTCCAGGCTGGCACTGAGGTCCCAGATGAGCCCCCGAGTTGTGAGAAACGCACTCACCTGTGCAAATCTAAAGAACAGACGGAGAGACACAAGGAACAGCAAAAAGTGAGGCTTTACTTTTATGATGATCTTTCAAGATGGGGGGCCTGGTGGTCAGGGACACACAGATTGGGCACAACCAGTGTTTTATGCCCTAGAGCACAAGGCCCTTCCCCTGCTTCCTCATTGGCTGAGTACTGTGGGGTGCACAGTCATCCGAAGGCCACCTCGGGTTTACTGTCTCCTATTGGGTCATCTGGAGAAATGTACCTTCAGTTTTCCCCTGCTCCCTTCGTTCTCTTTTGTGGGGGAAGTCCCTTTGACGGAGTGCCTTTTGGCACAGTTTATCTCTGTTGGTCACGTGGGGCCCCTTCCTTCTCCCCTCCTGTCTGTCAGGGCCTATGAATTTTTACACTCTGGTACTGACTGCTTGTAACTTTTTATTCTGCTCTATTTCCCTTCCAGCTGCCTTCCTCATATCCTAAGTCATCTTACATTTAAGGCTAAATACTGGGTTCTGAAAATAGACCATGGGACTTTCTGTTTCTCACAGGAAAAGGATTCAAACCAGAATGCTTTGGAGAGGCACCAGGACAGCAAGTCACCAAGGACTGCCCCAGGTGAGCAGGTCCTGAGTCACAGGGCAGACTGTCCCTGCTCCAAAGCGGGTCCCCTGTGCTGCGCAAACCTCCACAGCTCAGAAGCAGAGCAGGAAGGAGCCTGTGAGGGCTGAGGCTGGCTGGGGGCCGCAGTGCAGCGGCTGCCCTCTGTCCACATCAGGTCACAGCTGTCCCCTGGACATGCTTGATCATCGCACCTCTCAGGGGACACTGCCAGGGGAAGTCACAGGTATAAGGCATGCCAGCTAACCTGCTGGCTTCAAGTTCACACAAAGGGGCAGAGTCCAAAACCCATGTGGTTCTAAAAGATAAAGCAAGAAATCTGGCCGCTGCTCGCCTCACCTCCCGCGCTCGGCGGTCTCCCCCTTGCCTTCTTCCCGTCCTCAGGAAGGCCGCCCTCCTGGCTCTGCAGAAGCACTGCTGGAGCCCTCCTTCACTCGCCGCAGGGACACTCACCATCCAGGCCTCATGTCCCACATTCCATCGAAAAAGCCACGGCGGGTGTAAAGGCCGCCGTCCCCAGTCCTGCCATTCCCTCACTGAAAGCCGGCATGCTGCAGCCCTTGTCGTCCCCAGGGTGCCGTCTTCTGGTCGCTGCTGTGTCCAGGGCCCACACAGGCTGGGCTGTGAGCATGCTCTTGTCAGCTGGACTCAGCCTGGGACACTAGGTCTGGTGGCATGGGGGGGCTGGCACGAGGCCCCGGCAGTGGCAGTCAAGAGTCAGCACGGTGCAGGCCGTGACTCGGTCCAGCGATCTGTTTTAGACACTTGGACACAGCCAGGCCTGTTCATTGCATAGCATCTGTGGGGGGCTGGCCCTGCGGGGCTAGGGGCCTTGTGGCCATTGGAGCCTAACCTATCACCGTGTGGCCCTTCTCATGACAAGGAGCCAAGGGAGCAGGTGAACAGCTGTGGCCACCACCTCTGGCCATCTGGGTCCTGGTGAGGCTCCAGGAAGCAATCACCTTTCTCCAGGCTGTTCCAGGCCCTGCTCGTCAGGGGGAGCTGGCCTGGGGACAGAGGCTGTCTGCACCGGGACCCACTCCTTGGCTGTGGTCTTGTGTGACAGTTCCCTGGCTGGTTTCAGGGACAAGGACCCACCACAGAGATACCTGAGCTGGGCGGGGTAGTGTGCAGCACACACCCCACAAACACCATGTTTCCAGCTCTGGAGGCTGGCTCACTGCCCCACCTACCAGGAGGGTCACAAGACGGCATCTGACATCTGTCACCTGGTGGGTCCTCAAGCAGGTGGCTGTACTGATGGTTTTTTAAAATGGAGAGGGCTTGCACACCCTAAGTGCACTATGTAAAGCGCAGCTCAGTGGTCTCCCGTGTACTCCCAAGGTTGTGTGACCCTTGCTGCATCTACTTCCAGGACATTTTCATCACCCCACTGAGACGCCCAGTCCCTGGAGGGGAGCCTGCCCCGACACTCACTGCGCTGCCTCCTGTTCTTATGAATGGCCTCTTCGGGACGCTTCACACCAATGGTATTCTGACCTCTGCAGGCTGGCTTCTTTCACGTAGCACAATCTCTTCCGGGCTCTTCCATCTTGTAGCGTCTTGGTGCACCAGCCTTTTTTAAATTTTGGATAATATTCCATCGTGTGCACAGGCTACAGTTCGCTGATCACTCACCAGTCGATGGCCACTGGAGTGCTTCCAGTTTGGGTCTATTATGATAAATGCTACTCTGAGCAGCCGTATACAAGATTTCCTGAGGACATGTTTCCAGTTCTTTCAGATGAAACCTAGGAGTGGCATTGCTGGGTCACAGGGTGACTCTCTTAGGATTTTTGAGGAATTGCCGAGGTGTTTTCTAAGGTGATCACACCATTTTACATTCTGAGGATTTGTGTTTTAACTAGTGAGTGATACCCCGACCATATTTTAAACAGCTTACATCATTCCTAAAATACTGCAGGGGAGGGGAAAGTGAAATGAGGGGACAGGTCAAGGGAGGGGGACAGGGACAGGAAGGAAGCAGAAAGGGTCCCGCTGGGAGCAGGCTGTGGCTCTCCATAGGAAGCTCTGGGCCCCTGCTGGGGTGTGGGCATGCGGCACTCAGAAGTGGCTCTGGAAGTCCTCAGGGAGACTTTAGGTACAGGCATTGACTGTGCTTAAAGATTTGGAAAAAGTTGGGCTTGGTGGCGCACGCTTGTAATCCCAGTGACTTCGGAGCCTAAGGCAGGAGGATCGTGAGTTCAAAGCCATCCTCAGCAAGGGCAAGGCACTAAGCAACTCAGTGAGACCCTGTCTCTATATAAAATAAAAAATAGGGCTGCAGAAGTGGCTCGGTGGTTGAGTGTCCCAGAGTTCAATCCCTGGTACCAAAAAAAAAAAAAAAAAAAAAAAATTTGGGAAGAGCTGGGCTTGGTGGTGCACACCCATAATCCCAAGTCCTCCGGAGGCTGAGGCAGGACGATCACACTTCAAAGCCAGCCTTAGCGTCTCTAGTGAGACCCTAAGCAACATAGCTAGACAGGCTGGGGATGTGGCTCAGTTAAGTGTCCCTGGGTTCAATCCAGGTACCAAACAAACAAGCAAGTTGTTTATATATGGAAATAAATATGAAGAAATATGGACACAAATTGACTAGAATACAAAATCAGGCGGATTTTAGGGAACTCAAAGGGCTCCGCAGCCTGCTTACCAAGTGAGCTCCCCTCACCTCTCACACCACGGGTCACCCAGGGCCCAGCCAAACTGGACAGGCCCGACTGCACTCTTCCTCGCGGCCACTGGAGGGCGCCTGAGCCACTACCCAGCGGCGGATTCAGGAAGCACTAGTGGTCATCTCCGCGGTCATCTCCACTCCGTGCCACTGAGGGATGTGGAGTAAGGTTTGTGTGAGCAGAGAGAATGCAAATGTCTCCTGGATTTTTACGATAAAACAGGACTTAATAGAAAGAAATCATCTCAGTCCAGACCTCTGCAGTGCTCGTGCTGATTTTCTTCTGCTTTGGGTGTGGACTTGGAGAACCCCTGCGTTGGCTTCCTGGAAGAAAACCAGAGTGTCAGTGCCCTGGAGAGAAACACACACGGGCTGGCCCTCTCTGTCTGTCTCCCCCCACCACCACCTTTCTCTTTTACACACGTGCGGGTGCTCAGGACCCTCTCTTAGTTCCTGTCTTCTCCCACACCACCCAGCCACTCTCAGTAGCCTGTGGTGCCTTTTCTTGTCTGTTTTTTTCTTTCTTCATTTCCTTCCTTCCTTCCTTCCTTCCTTCCTTCCTTCCTTCCTGTATTGGGGATTGAACCTAGGCCACTTTTCCACTGAGCTACATCCCTAGCTCTTTTTTTTTTTTTTTTTTTTTTTATTTTGAGACAGCATCTTGCTATGTTGCCCAGGCTGACCTTGAACTTGCATTCCTCCTGCCTCAGCCTTCCTAGTTGCTGGGATTACAGGTGTATGACACCACACCTGGTTTGTGATGTCTTTTCTTAAAAGGGGCATTGCTTTTCTTTTAAAACAAAGAATTTATTGAAGTGAAATTGGTGTAATATAAAGTTAACCATTTCATTTGTGCAGTGTTGGGTATGGAAACCAGGGTTTTGTGCGTGACGGGCAAGACTCCACCACTGAGCAACACCCCAAGCCCCAAATTAATCTTTGTAGAGCAAACAATGTGTGGTTTTTACTTACATTAACAATGTGTGCAACCCCGATCTCTGTGTAATTCCAAAGTTTTTTTTTTTTTTTTTTAAACAGTGACTTTTCTGTACTTTACTTTTTTGAATGGGGTCTCACCAAGTTGCCCAGGCTGGCTTCGAATTCTCAACCCTCCAGTGCCCGCTGGTTAAGCAGCTAGACACATGTGTGGCCACTACACCCAGCTATTTCCAGAGCATTTTCCTCACCTGCAAGTGAAATTCCATGGGACATGCTCCCTGCTCTGCCCACCCCTGCCTTGCAGACACTGTCAGTCACAGCACCCTCGTGAGGGGACCGAGCGCTCCTGCTGAGTGCAGGTGCCCTGGGCAAACCAACACCGAGAGAGCATGACGTCGTGCACGCTGATGGAGCACAGACAGAGGCATTCCCAGGAACCCAGGCCCGACAGGAAGTAGCCCGGCGAGTGGGTCTTTTAGCCTTGCAGAGAAGCACCCCAGTTCCCACCCATGCCTCCAGGGAAAACCTTGAGAAATTCTCCCTGCTGGCTCCTGTGGGACTTACGGATGCTAAAAGAATTTCCAGCATAGGCAGAGCCAGTGAACTCAGGGTGTGTGTGTGCACGTGCCGAGGGACAGAGGGCAGCTCAAAGCCACACCTTGCTGCAAAGTTTGCAGGGAGTCTAGTGCCAATGAAAATTCAGGGTCCTTCTTTAAAATTATCCAGGACCTCAAGATGGTGATGGCTGAGCATGAGGGCGAGTCGGGACCTTCTGAGCATGGCCTGTGTGAGGCCACTCTGCCCCCGTGCTACGTCTGAGGACCTGGCCTGACGCACAGTGCAGAGGACCTGTCCTTCCCACACTCTCCCCCAGTCGCTGGGTTTGTGGCGCTTCCTCATCCGGCATGAGGTCCAGGTGACCGTCCTTCCTTGCTGCCATGCACCCTGGCCACCAGCCCTGGCCAATCAGCATCTTCCATCCCTTGGGGGCAAGAATTAGCTCAGAGTCCAGGAGCTAGGACCTGAGGGTGCTCTGGGCTCTGGGAGAGCCACAGGAAGAAGGACTTGTGACACTTGGGTTGCAGAGTCTTGGGTCAGCTGTGTCCAACGTACGCCCTCTCCTGGCCTTCCCGAGGGTGGAGCCTGTGCCTGCCCTTTCTGCTCCAGCCAAATGGACTTGATTTCAGTCCACTGGTGCCAAAGAGTCGCTTCCACTGTGTCAGGGATCTCAGCCCATCAGCTCGGGTGCACCTCAGCGGAGGTCCTGCTGTCCTTTCTCTGTGCCCATAGCCTGGACCAGTCCACGGGATTCCAGGACCCTGCTGCTCTGAACTGTGGCAGGCCCAGGGGCTTCTGCCCACTTCTTTACCAGGATGTGGTTCATGGGCTGTGCTGTCAGTCTTACAGGGCCTGCTCTGGTCTAAGTCCACACTCCCAAGGGCCCTGTGGGCAGGGAGTATGCACAAGGCCAGCTCCTCAAGGTCTCGCTGGGTCTTAGGGAGAGGCCGGTGTAGTCTTTGCAGGATTGGGCCTGGCTGGCCTGTCGTCTGCCCTTGATCTAGAAGCTACATGGCTCAGCAGTTGGGCACAGGCCCTGGAGTCCTTGGAGTCCAGTTACTAGGGGTGGACTTCCCTTGTCCATGCACCAGCTGCACAGCCTGGGGTAACCTCTGTGAGCTTTGGTTTCCTCGTTTGTGAAGGGAATAATTGAGACCGTGACGTCGGGCAGATCGTGAGCTCCGTGCGCAGCGCCGGCTTGGCAGAGGTGCGGTGCTGCTCCACGCGCTTGCACCATTCTGCACGTCCTTTTCCTCACATTCTGGGTCCCAGGCCATGGCCACTAGGCGACTAAAGTCTACAAGCCTCAGGCAGGGCTATACGTTTCTCTCCTGAGAGGGTGGACTTGGAAGGCTATGTGGACCTGTGGCGCGAGGCCTTATTGTGTAGGTCACCATTATGTCCATGTGCAAATAGGTGACTGGTTGTGAGGGCACTGGCCTTGGGACAGGCAGCAGAGCCACGGAGCCGTGTACTGTGACGGGGGATGGGGGCTTTCATGGCACACCTTGGATTTGTGATTGTGACTACTTCTGTCTGCTAACCTCTTCCCCGCCAAGGCTGAGGGGGAGAGGGAGTGGCAGGGGCAGTAGGACTGGAAATCCCAGCCCTCCGAAGGGCCTCCTTCAGGCCTGGCTGGAACCAGGTGTTCAGCAGGCACTGCCGGGAACCACAGAGCAGCTCTCTCCCTGGGCGCCCCGTTCCGTGGCGTTGTCGTCCTGCGGAGTGTGATGGCTCTGGAAGTCGGGACACTCTCCCCCAGGCTGGTGGAGCCCGCGGGCTCCTCTCTCCAGCCCAGAAAAGCCCCCAAAGTGTGCCTGCCTCTGTGAACCAGCTCTCCCAACCAGCCCCAGGCCAGAAGGACTATGCTGATTGGTCAGACTGGCCAGGAGCCCACTCTGGGGTTGGGGAGGGGCTCCACACTGCAGAAGAGATGGGCTCTGAGCGCCCACAGTTGAAGCCTGTCCTCTGAAGTCCCAGCCCAGCAGGGAGCAGGGCAGAGGTGTGTGCAAATGATCGCACTCACATCTGGGGCCTAGCAGAGGGGGACCAAGTGACCACATGTGGAGGAAGCAGGGAGGCTGGGGACAGGCAGCAGAGAGGAGGCAATGCTTAAGCAGGGTTTTGTGGGATGAGTAGGAGTTTGCCAGAGCATGCCCATGCTCTCGCAGAGAGCAAGCACTTCTAAAAGAACTGTGACAGCAACCAGGATTAAAATCCTGACTCTGTGCCCCCAAACTCCTAGGGAAAGCTACTTCACTTCTCTGAGACTCAGTTTGTGCCTTGAAGCAGTCAGGGATAGTAATAGTGTTTCCCTGCGTGAGCTTTGGAGGAAGAAATGGGAGGAAGCCGTGGGGCAACGGCTAGGGCCAAAGTGCCTGCTCTCACTGCCCATCCGTACAGAGGGCAGAGCGCCCTCCTCAAGTGCCATGGAGACTCCACGAACAGAAGCTCGCTGCAGCGCCACCTAGCGTTGGCTTCTAAAAGTTCAGCGGTGCCAGGTGTACAAGGAGGGAGTCCGGCAGGGCAGCCGGGTGGCCAGCACAGTCCCTACCCTTTCCGTCACCCGAGTTTCCACATCTGTAAACTGGACAGCATGCTCGTCCCTGCTCACTGCGTTGCTGGGGGATTGAGCAGAGGACCACGGGCCCTCGGGAGACAGAGCTGCCCACGTTGCCAGCTCTTGGTGACAGGGAGAGCGGCACCGCTGCCTTGGGCTCTGGGGGCCTGTGTCGGTTACACTGAGCCCCTCAGGGTGACGGGTGCCTGGGCCTCTCCGGGTGACCTGGCTGCCCTGGTGCTGATGGGGGCCGGCACCGTCCCAGGCCAGGGATCTGACTCTCAGGCCGCGCTGGGCAGCAAACCCAGAGGGGCTGCTGAGACTTCCGAAGATCCAGCCGGGGCAGGTTGGGGAGGGTTGCACCTGCGACACTGGCGGGACTGGAGTGGAGCTTGGCACCGTCCAGCTCCTGAGCTGTCGTGGTGGTCATGGGGTGTCCCCACACAACACTCAGCGGCCTGAGTAGCTACGCTGTCTTATGGTGAGTGGCAAATGCGCAGGGATCTTCGAGAAGAGCAGTAACACTTCAGCTGAAGTCCCCAGCCCTGGGTTCCCAGGTCCTGGTCATCTTATTGCACTCTGCCTAAGCCCATTTTACACACGAGAACGTTGAGGCTCACAAAGGTCCGGCGCCGCGCCCAGGGGCCCGGCGCAGGAGCAGCTGGGACCTGGCAGCCTCCTCAGGACGCAATTAACCCCGCTCTGCACCTCCCGGCGCGCTGGCTGTCCCTTTAACGCTTCCAGGGCATCCCAGGAAGGCCCGGGCTGCCAGCACTGAGGTCCCACCGCCGCTCGCTTGAGGCAGGGCCCGGGAAGGTCAAGGTCACGGCGGTGCCCCTCGGTGTCCCCGCCCGGCGGAGGGGCCGGCCTCGCGCGGCGGCACCGCCCCCGGCCCGGGTCCCGCCCCGCCGGCACCTCCCCGCGGCCCCGCTCGGCGCTGCGCTGGCGGGCCCAGGCGGACGCAGCCCCGAGCCGCAAGGAGCGGCCCCTGGGCGGGATGCGCGGCCGAGGCGGGGGGCGCGCCCGCTGGCCGGCGCCTCTGCGCTCGCTGCTGCGAGCCTTCCGGGCTCCGGACGCCGCCGCCGCCCCAGGCCCGGCGCAAGGTAAGCGCACCACGGGAGAGGGCTCGGTCCGGCCAGACGCGGGACTCCGGTGACACCTCCGTAGCGGCGCCCCTGCCCTTGGTCACTGCGGGTGGCCAGGATCCGCGCTCTGGCCCCATCTCGGGCTTTCCCCTGCAGCAAAGTCGCGCGCAAATATGTCCCTTTAGGGAGAAGGGCAGTGCCGGCAGTGGTCAGGAGTGCTGGCCTTGGGGTCGGGCAGTCCTGGGTTTGGGTCCCCCTTTGCTAGTCACATGACCCTATGTGCACCCCACTTGGCCTCCTCGTGCCTCAGTTTCCACATCTGGGAAGTGGGGACGACCCAGTACTTGCATCTTGGGGACAGTACTTGGGTTCACCAGGTGTGTGTGTGGGGGGGTGGGTATACAGCGATGGCCACTTGTGAGAGCTCAGCTGGGCCTCCCCCGAGTGGTACCAGCCCCTTGCCCCCTGCCGGGCAGACACCTGGCCCTGGAGCCAGTCCATCCACAGTCCAAGAGATGGGGTCTTCCTCAGTCCCGAGAGAAAACTGGAGAGTAACACTTGGGGGGAGGAAGGGCTTGGGTGGGGAGGGGCTGGTCTCCTGGGGACAAGGACAGAGGTCTATGAGCTATACTAGGTGACCATTGGCACTGGGGCGCCAGGTGTCCAGGGGGATGCTTGGAGAGGGTGAGCTTCCTGGCTGGCCCCTTCTAAGTTTCCCCTGGGGGCCCCACCCCAGGCTTGCAGGTAGAATGTCCTGAAATCCCTTCAGCCAGTGCCCCTGTGGTTTGGGATCAGGCCAGTACAGTGGCTGTTTCAGAACTCCTTAGGGGCTCTTATCAGTGGCTTTCAACAGAGGGTGCATCTGCCTCCTCCTGTGTCGTGGTCACTCCTGGCAGGGTGGTGTCCCCTGGCGTCTAGTGGTAGAAGCCAGGGATGCTGCCCTACACCCAGCAGTGCCCAGGACGGCCACTGCCCCTGCCCACCCCCAAAGATAGTTCTCTCCACCGGCTTGAGCCGAGTTGGGAACCCTGAGACACAAGGGCCACAGGGGTGAGGAGGGAGGACTCTGGTCAGCTGGGTCAGCGGGTATCCTTTGAAAGCTGGGCTCCCTGTGGTGCCCAGGAGGGGACCTCCTGGTCCTGGCTTTGGGCACTTCTGTGCTGTGAGTGAGGAGCCTGGAGCCCCCAGACAGGATGGCCGGTGGCCTTTCTGTTGCAGACTGCATCCTCCGGCTCGCCCAGCACCTGTGAGCACCGTCCCAGGGACACCAGGGACCTGTGGTTCTCCAGGGTGCTGTCCCTCTGATGAGGCAGATGCTGCCCCTCTGGTGCCCACACACAGTAGGTGCTCAGGAGAGCGGCTTCCTCCTCCTAAAGCTCCCTGCTGGGTGCACAGTGGGTGCGTTGGGTTGAATGTGACAGGTCTTTCATTTGGCAGGTGAGATCTACCTGCCACGTGCGGTGCCCCACCTGTTCCACATGCACCTTTCAATACTGGGCACTTTAAAAATGGTTCTGTGGCCTCTGCCTAGGCTTTGAGAGAGGCAGGGCCAGGCTGCTGTGACCCACTTTTGCCTGGGAGAAAGCAGAATATTTAGTCAGTGGGCCAGCAAATGGTCGCAGTCGCTGGAAATGCTGCAGGCGTTGACCTGGGTGCTGGGAGCCAGAGAGCAGGGAGCAGCGCCCTGCCTGTAGGGGTGTGTCCTCTGGTGGGACAGAGGGAGACTGGACACGGGAGGGAACCAAACCAAACATAACTTCAGCACAGAATAATGTTGGGAAGAAGAGAAGGCTGAACAGGCAGCCGGTCGGCGGCTTCAGCCCTGACCTGGGAGGAGGGCGAGAACATGCCCAGTGGGGGGGGAGCCCCGGGGTGGGAGCTAGCTGGTGGGACTGGAGAACAATGGAGCAGGGTCTTGAGGCTGGAGTTCGGGGCAAGGGCAGTGGAGGGAGCTGTTGGGGGCCTCAGACTCGGCAACAAGCCCCTGGGAGGCTTTAGACTGGCAGGCTTTAGACGGAGGGCGAAGCTCACTGTGTCTTTGGTGTGGCAGCAGACTCTTGGGGGAAGGCTCTGCTGCTCGGAGGACAGGGGGTGGCTTCAGAGCAGGGAAAAGTGGGAAGCCCTGGGACACCTCCATGGCAGGGCTGGTCAGACCTGCTGCTGCCCCAAGTCCAGGGAGCCATGTGGCTCTGTGTCTGAGCACTGGTAATGGTGACACTAGAGGGTTGTCCGGAGCAGGGAGGCTGATGGGACTAAGGTGGGAGGTGGGAGGGAAGACAGGCGCTCCGTGGTGGCGCACCCGTGGTGACAGGCTGTGCGTCTCTGGCGGGTGAACAGCTGCACCTGGAGCTGGGAAAGGGCTTGGTCTGGAGGCCCCGATCTGAGGCCCTGGGACAGAGGGTGCATCTGGGCCTCACTGTCACATCCCAGTGTTGGGTCAGAAGGGACCCACATCCAAATACCAAGTGTTGCTCTGGAGCAAGAGGCCAGGGACCCGGGGAGAGCCAGGTGTGGGCCCACGACTCTGGGCATTCTGGTGGCTGGACGTTGACAAGGTCCCTCGACCTCTTTCCTTCTGGAACCTGGAGGATGAGCGACCCCCGCTGGGGCTCGAGCTGGCGGGTTTTGTGTGGCTGCTTCCCGGAGCTTGCTTTGGGTAGATGGCTCCCACCTTAAAGGGAAAAAAGTGCTGTTTTTGTGGCTAGCGCTGCTTTGATTGAGGAGCAACTTAGTGGCTGGTTCCCCCAGACTTCCAAGTCTGATTAGGAAGTGCTGACTCCTCCCAGGCTATTTCTGCACCAAATGAGTTTTTAAAAAAATTCTTGAAGGGAAAGAGAAGATCGATGATATCACGACCTGCCCCAGCTGATGCTCTTTAAAGTGGCTTTAGGGGCTGCAAAAGGCATTTAAAATGTAATGCCTGTTTCCCCAGCGCTGCTCAGAGTGAGCTGGGCAAGGCCTCTGGGGGCTGTGACTCTGAGACCCACAGTGGCCTGGAGCCGCCAGTTCTTCTGAAAATGTAACAACAGCCAGCAGGACCTTTTGCGGGGGAGCAAGTGACTGAAAGGGACTAGACCTGCTGAATCCTGTTCGGGGTGAACTCCAGAGCCTGCGCGTCTGTCACTCCCACTAGCATGTCCTTGCCTGTCCCTGGCTCTGCCTGGGTCATGTCACTGGTCCTGGAACCCATCACCAAGGCCAGGGAGCAGAAGTGCTGGATGGCTTAGGCCCAGCTCACAGGCCTCCCAGGTCAAGGATGGAGCCTGTGTCCCCTCAGTAGCCAGGCCTGAAACTCCCAGCAGGGAATTGGGGGACACCAACAGAACCCTGGGGTGGACACCCAGCCTCAAACTCTAGCAGGCTTCCAGCTGCACCTCCACTGCGCAGGGTCCCACATCTGGGCACACTGGGCCTGTTGGCCCTGCGGGCCGTCATCCTGATGCTGCCACCGCCCCCTGTGATGCTGTGTCTGGAGACAGAGGCGGTGATGCCGTTCATCCCGAGCGCGGTGGAGGGCCCTGAGGAGTGTGGCCACCTCGGGTCCCCTGTTCCTCCTGCTTCCCTGCCCGGCCGCTCAGGGCACACCCAGACAACTGGGGCCTTCCCTTCGCAGGGGTCCCACGGGCACTTCCCTTCCCCTTCTCCGGCCCCTAATGCACGTGTGTCCACTACCCACTGCCTTCAGGACTGCTGGCTGCTGGTGACTCGTTGGCCACTCGTTTTTGTTTTAAGGAAAAAGAGGGAAACTGGTCATTAGAACAGGCCTGGTCTAAAGCTGGCACACCCTAAATATTTGTTGGATGAATGCAGAATGTTTTCTCCAACACAGGTGATTGGGGGGGGGGCACCACACACACACACACACACACACACACACACACACACCACACACACACACACCACCAGCCATTCTCCAAGTGCGCAAGCGAGGCTGGGACGTGCTGGCCCTGCCCTGCCCCTCCTATGTCAGGGGGCAGCTGCGGAGAGTGGTCGGGTCAGATCAGGTCAGTCCTTCCCCACCCTGGGCATGTAGGTCCCCGTGGAGAGCACGCCATGTGGCCTCCTGTAAGTCTCTGGAAGAGGCGGCACCACACAGCGCGTCTTGTTTGGAGTCCAGGGTTTCACCCAGCAGGGTGTCTTGGAGATCCATCTGGGTTGATAGATTCTGGCTAATTGCTTTAGAGGCTCTCTGGCCTCTGCTGTGATGGCCAGAGGTCACTGGCGTTGCAGGAGCATCCTGGTGGAGGCCGAGAACCTCGGTGGGAGCCCGCGCGGGAGGGGCGAGCTGGCTGGGGCCTGGGAGAGGCTCTGCCGCCTCCCTGCCAGCGCCTCTCCCCAGCACTGGGTCCTTCAGATCTGGAACTTGGCCAGTCCCAGGGGAGAAGGTGGGATTTCCTTGGTTGAATGTGCATTCCTGAGCTTGCCTCAGGAAGGTTTTTCTTATGCTAATTGGCGGTTAATTGGCGCTTTCTGGGAGTCGGCTGTTCCTTTATTCAACCCTGTTTTCCTAGTGGGTCCTTCCTTAGTCCTTTTCTAATTGGTTTGTAGGAGCCACTCACATGTTCTGGGTCTACTCTGCGATTTTGCTCTCTCCCTGGCTTGTCTTTTCACTGTTTGCCGTGGCTTTGAAGCTGCTGCTTCCCTGTGCTGCATGCCTCTGCCTGGCCCCCGGGGGCCTGTCTGCGCGCCCCTCCCTGCCCACCATCTCTCCCTGTCCACTCTTAGTGGTTCTGTTTTTCAAAGACATGTTGTGACTCTTAGTGGGTTTCCTGAACAACCCGGGCACCACCATCTGCTCTCGATCTGTCACCCCACAGTGCCCTGCCACCCGGAGCCTGGCCCAGCGTTGGCGTGGCCTTCTGTGTCCGGGACTGCAGGGTGAATGTGTGCTGTGAGGTGCTGCTCCTGGGCGCCAACCAGGAGAGCTCATGAGGGGCTCAAGGGGGGTTCGGGCTGGAGCAGGACCGCGGCTCTGGGCAGGGGACAGGGGTGCCCTCTCCGCTCTGAGGCCCGCCCCCTGCACCGCTCCTGTGGGCCCCAGGGAACAGCTGCTTAGTGTTGGGACCTTACGCTGTCTGCCAAGGGGACAGAAAAGCTCTGGCTTTCTGGCTGCTTGCCACATTGCCACGCCCTGTTACCGGACCTAGGCTAAGCAGGGGGCGTGGCTGTGAGAACTAGAACCGCCCTGCTGGTCACTGACTGGCTATGGCCCATTATAAAGCATGGTCCACCTTTTCAATAAACGAGCTCCTGCACCCACCGACGGGGCTCCCCGGTATGTTCCTGGGCCTTCTAAAGGCGGGGGAGGGAATATCAGCGGCCTCCCCTTTCCCAATCTAGCCTCTTCGTTGGGGTAGACCTTTCTGGCCTCTTTTGCTGGAAAAAAGAGGGTCCCTCCCGGGTACAGGGAGGTTAAAGACCCCAACCCCTTATAACTTCGCGACAGCTTCGGGATTTCTGGCCTCACAGCTCCGCCTGGACTGTGCCTGGACCGCTCTGTGTCCAGCTCAGGGGCAGACGAAGACACTCAGGAGCTCTAAACCCAGCAACCGCAGCGAGCGCCCTTCCTGCCCAGTGCCGCTCAGAACTGTCAGAGCAGGACCACAGAGCGGCTGCGCGCTTAGATGGGCGCAGAGATCGAGGTTGCTCCTTTCTGTCTTTTCTGGTCATCTCGAGGTTTTGTTTTGGTCCCTTAGGAGGTGACATTCTTGTCCCACCATGTCCTGGGGGGGGAGGGGCGCCGTGCCTGCCCACTGGAGCTGCCCAGCTGTGCCCACTCCCACAGAGGGTCCAGGGCTGTGGGGTGGCTCTGCCCCTGGACTGCCGGCCCCAGAGGGGAGCCGTGCCCAGCTGGGTCTGGACTTCAGACAGCGAAGACTGCAGTGGATGTGGGACTGGCGCTTCCCCTCTCGTCAGCCAGGGAGCTGGCCCTGTCGCAGCCAGACTCGCTGGAACTGGCTGCTGGAGGTCGCCTCCTTTGCTGATGCCCCAAGCTCGTGTGTAGCCAGCCCGGGCACTCCCCTGCGTCCTTCCGTCACCTCCAGGAGAGCCCCTGCTGACTGAGCCTGGCAGTGACGCATGGCCCCACAGCAAGCTGGCCTGGCTGCCACTGCCCTCACACAATGCCCTGGTGGGTGGCTTACACGCAGGTGCGGACTCGCTCCCCATCTGGAGGTCACGGTGCCTGCAGCCCACTGCGGCCTCTCTCACTGGCTTGCAGGCCGCCCCTCTGTGTTGCCGCCTGAAGCGCTTGGAGCAACGGAGCCGCGGGAAGAACTTCAGAAGCAAACTGGAGACAAACAGCTTTTTATTCTGATAACTTTTCTCTCTGGTTCTAACAACAACTAACACACGCCAAACACACCACTAAAATGGCCCTGACCCGATCAGCAATTTCGGCCAAGTCACTCGAGATCCCGCAACAAATCCCGTGAGACTACGGGTGGCGACAATGGCCAAATCTCCACAGCTCATAGTCAACTGCAATTCAAGCCAATCCCCAAACAGGGCTCCTGCACCTCTGGGCCCGCCTTCCCTCTACTCCTGCTCGCTAGGGTCTCTTTCTGTGCGTCCACATCTCTTCTTCCTTTGAGGACACTGGTCAGACTGGAGGAGGACCCAAACACAGGGCTCATTTTAACCCAGTTGCCTCTTTAAAGGTCCTATCTCAAATAAGGTCACGTTCTGAACTCCTGGAAGCAGGACTTCAGTGGCTGCATTGGGGGCAGTTCAGTGGCACTCCTGGGACTGAGGGTGGGGCCCGGATCCCCCAGCAGGGTTCTGCAGGTTTGTGATCTCGGCACGAGCCTTCCGAGGGGAGCCCACACCCATCCCTTCCCGTGCAGTCCACCTGCCCCGACAGTGGAGGACGGCCGGCAGTGGGAAGGGCCAGCAGTGGGAAGGGCCGGCAGTGGGAAGGGCCGGCAGTGGGAAGGGCCGGCAGTGGGAAGGGCCGGCAGTGGGAAGGGCCAGCAGTGGGAAGGCACAGTCACACGGTGAGAACACTTGAGACTGGAGGCTGCTTTGGGAAGATGCCATCTAACACTCAATCTGAAAGACCCCTTCCCCCTGTGGCCCTGGTGCTAGACCAGCCCCTCAGCAGCTCCCCGGGGCTGCACGTCCTGTGCAGGTCTGCAAAGTGCTCAGCTGGTAGGTCCCAGGCCCTGGAACTGCAGGCAAGGGGGGCTGCAGCCAGGCTGGCGGCCTTCTGGAGTCTGGCCTTTGGTGGCCAGGCAGAGGGTGCCCACCTCACAACCCCACAAATCCTGTGCTCTGGGCCTCTGAGGAGCTTCCGGAGAGACAAGGTCTGGCACCTGCCGCTGTGTTCAAGACTCAAGACTCGTTGCAGAGGAATCAGGTGGGGCCCGTCCCCAGTGCCACCCTAACATGCTTGCCTTTGCAAAAAGTGCTTTGTGTCCTGGGGCTGTGTCACAGCTGGAAGTACAGGGCATCCGAGTCCCTTGAGATCTCCACCGAGTCCCTGAGCCCAGGGTGGTCATGGGACCCACAACACAGTGGTCATGACCCCGCCTCTCCATGGAGCAGAGCCAGCACCGGCTTACTGTCAAGTGCCTGGCATGCAGCTCTGTGCCTGGCACAAAGTAGGTGCTCAAAAATTCTGTGACCTGACCAAGAGCAGGAGAGGCCAGGTTATGGAGGCCGAGGGACTGGGTAGGGCATCCCTTCTTCCTCTCCCCTGTGGGGAGAACCTCCCTGCAGTTCCCAGGGGCTGTTCCTCCAGGTGGAGTCTGGCCTGGCTTAGAGCCTTGGGCTTGTCCCTAAAGGAGACCATGAGCAAAGGAATCTCTGCATCGAGCAGCACCTTCTCTCTCCAGCTGCAGGAGGTGTGGCTTGTGGGAGCCTCTGGAGGGAGCTGGCTTCTGTCTGCAGAGGCTCTAGGTCTTCCTGCAGGTGCACTGGAGTTCGGACCGTCTTGAGTGACGTACGCCATTCCCACAGGCAGAACTGGAGATGGGTGTGTCCAGTCCACAGGGACCTTTCCACGCTCAGCCGAGGCCGTGGCCCCATCACCTTACTGGTGCTGGTGGCAGGCACTGTCCTCCCAGCCTCAGTGCAAGGTTCCCTGCTGCTGGCTGCTCTCCGCGGGCACCAGGCTGCTGGGCCCCCCAGCACGGCTCCTGTCGCCCGGCCAGCAGCCTGCTGCCCGCATGATGCCCAGCTCCCCGTTGGACAGAAGGTTCACCAGAGCACCAAGACTAATACTAGGTTCTCTCCAGCAGTCGAGGTTTCTGAGGTGAGTTCAGGACTGTGTTTCTCTGCTTGCAAGTCCAAAGTAGCTGGGTTAACTGGACATTACCTCTCTCTGTGACTAGGTCTCTTTTTTAAGAACCCTGATTCCTATGAGTCAGATAATAAGCACATTTGAGGCTTGCTGCATATTTACATTTCTATTTTTATCTCAATGGCTTTGCTGTCTATGTTTTTTTTTTTAAATAATCCACATGAAATCATGATAAATTAGCTTTAATAATTGCTTGGCTAAACACTGGGATGATACAAAATTAGAGGAGAGACCCCCCTCTTATTTCTAGATGACAGTGATTTCCAACTCGGAGTATTGTGGTCACAGGACAGTGATAGCCACATGAGCCAGGGCCAGGTGAGGAGGGCCCAGCCCTGTCCCTGGCCACTCTTGTTCACCTGCACATCTCTGTGGGATGTGGGCTTCGTGATGGCCAGAGTCCATTGGACAGATGCTGAAAACTGAGGTCTGCAGGGGTCCAGGAACTTGCCCAGGGTCTCGGCTGGGGAGCTGAGTCGCATCTGGCAGTCCACGTGAGCAGGCGCTGGAGTCTTGGCCACTCTGCTACACTGCTCGGAAGTCGCTCTGTACTCTCCGCCCTTCGGTTCTGGAAAGTGCTTGACAGAGGCCAGTGCTGGGTCCTAGTGCCTAATTCAGGGGGTCTTGAAAGAGGCCCTAATCTACCTGTGCCTCTGAGGGCCTGTCTTGGGGACACGCAGGCTGGAGGCAGAGAAAGCCCTGCCCTCCAGGTGGGAGGCACAGCTTGTCCACTGCTTGCGGGGGGGCTGCCCGTGGTTCTCTCCACCCGCCTCCACCTACGGTGGTCCCTTTGCCCAGTTCTGGCGTGGACGGCCACCAGGAGTGCTGCCGCTTCCAAGGACCGTCTTGTGGGGCCTCGGGGCACAGGGTCGCGCAAAGTGGGAGAAGGATGCTGGGGTCAGGTCAGTGGGTGCTGCCCCAGCTTCGTCCAGGGTCGCTGTGCACTCGTCACCCCCTCTGAGCCTCACTTTCCCTTACCTGGAGGAGGGTGCCAGAGCCGGCAGGAGGCCCAGCAGGAAGATGTGCGCCTAACTCTCTGTTGCTGCCAAAACGGGCAGCCACCTGGCCGTCTGGAACCGGAGCCGCTGACCTCAGCCTCCGCGTAGGCGGAAGCCAGGTGGGCTCCGCAGGTTCCCGCTGGGCCTCAGGCTGAGCTCGCCGTGTCCACAGCTCCGCTCCTCACTAGGCCTGCCTTCTGCTCTTTCAGGTGGTAGGGCCCAGGTCCAGGTCGCTTCCTGCGGGCGGTGGCTGGGCCCCTGGAAGTTCCTGAGGCTGGTGGTTCCTGGGGCAGCATTCCTGGGGTTGGTTCCCCTCGGGGCTCGCAGTGGCAGCAGCTGGGTCCTCACCCTGGGAATTTCTTCCCTCCCCCGCCCCTCCCTCTCCTCTGCTCCTGCTTCCCCTCTGCTTTTTCCGGGCTCCTGTGATTACACTGAGCCCATGGGCTCATCCGGGATAATCTCCCTGTCTTCAATTCAGCTGATTATAACCCTGAATCTGTCTGCAAAGACCCCCCTAGCCGTGCCTAGATCAGTGTTGATCAGGAAAGCAGGCGTGGGAATCCTGGCCGGGGGCTTTAGGATTCTGCCCTCCACACTGTGGGTAAATGGTCAGGCCTTGGGATTCTGCTCCCAGGATCCTTAGGCCAAGACCAGCGCCCTCTAAGGTGGGCGCACCCGAGCCGGCAGGCAGGCATGGGGGTGGCAGCTGCAGAGGACCCCCCTCCTTTTGACAGACGTAGCTGCAGGATGCCTCGGCAAGGGTTGGCTGAATGTCATCAGATCCATCTCTGTTCCGGTCACCGTCGCCACCTGGCCACAGTGCCCTGGCGCTCCCCTCTGGGCTGCCCCCCCGCCTCTGGCCACCTCTTTGCCACTCCCAGCCCTAGTAGCCTTGGGAGGAGAAGGGAGACGTGCTCTCCTGGTCGGTCCCGTCGCCCCCAGATGAAACCTTCGCCCCCCCAGGTGAGGTTCGCGAGGCCCTTTGAGCTCTGGGGGTGACCCCCGCCCACACCCGCCCAGGCTGCCCTCCCAGGCTGCTCACGCTGCGTCCACGCCCGCCCCTGGGCTTCGGCTCGTGCTGTTTTGGGGAACTTTCTAGTGCTCCACGCGGGGCTTGCAGCGCCACGCTCTGTGAGTGCCCCTCGCAGACCCGGGGGTGGGGACGGGAGGACCAACCTGCCAGGGCACAAGTCTCAGGCCCAGTTCCCTGCGCCCTCCTACTCACGGCACCCCCAGGGCCTCCCCCTAAGATCTGCAGGCTCCCCTGGTACTTCAGTAGGCACCGACTCTCAGGTCCCCACAATAGTAACTGGAAAGAACCCCGAGGGCTGGCAACCCAAAGCTGCTTCGTGGAACGCCAGGGAGGCAGCTGTCACAGCCCAGGTCCCAGCACTGAGCTGGCCGCCGCTGACTAGAGTGCTGTCGCTCCTCTCGTGGGCTAGGGAAAGAAGAGAGGCTGGTGAAGGTGCCGGGGATCGAAGAGCTGAGCAGTTGCTCTCTAAATGCCAAGCCCCGGCGACCTTGCCTGGGGCGCACAGGAGTTTCAGCAGGGGGCAGCGGCGCTGGAGAGCAGGGCTCTGTGGACACGCGGAGGGTCCCCATTTGCCGCTGGTATAAATTGATTCTTATTATCTTTATGGCTACAGAACTTACGATGCATTTTTAAAGTATCACCTATACACCTAGTGCTATGGATTTTCTGTAATCTATAGATCCACTTGAGGCCGTGTTTGAACTGTGACTCTGGAAAACACTTAGCCTGCCGTTTCTGTGATGGCGGGTGGTGACATAAATCCGGGCTATGGTGAGCCAACACACTCAGCCCCAGTCTCCTTGGTATATAAATCCAGGAAACATTGAAATGTACACATCTCATGGGAGGAAGGCGGCAGTGTCTGGGGGACAAAGGCCATTATCTAAATGTGCTCATTCTCTCTTACAAGTCCCCCGTTGAGCGCCCTGCATGAGCGTGCCTCTCCACGTGGTCTTACCACGCGGCACGCCTGTGGAGCCGCAGCCAGGGTGCGAGCCCGTGAGGCCTTCCTGTTCAGATCTGCCATCCTCCCTGAAGGGCCAGTCCATTCCGTCCGCTCTCCTGGCACCTTCCTTAGGGCCCTGCGCATCACCAAGTCCCACGAAGCCTCCTTGCTCATCTTCCTGGTGTGTGGCTCCGCCTGTCTCCGAGTGCCTGAGCCCAGCCTGCAGCCTCCGGGGAACTCGCTGGGGCCCTGTGGGCACAAACGAGGAAGCCAGACTGGAGGAGGGCAGCCTGGGACCGCCGTTCCTTGTCACAGGAGCCAGGGTGATTGTGTCCTCAGGGACCCAGAGCGGCACTGTGGAGTGGTGTTTGAGCTCCTGGAGAAGGGCGCAGGCAGGACAGCCCCTCGCCGAGGACTGGGACACCGCCGGCCGGGTCTGCTCTGTTCCACAGCCTACTCACCATAGTGCCTGCTCCCACTCTTTGGTTGAAAACCTCAGAGAAGGGGCTGTCTGCCTGGGTGTGGTTGATCTGGAGGGCGACTCTGCTCGAGGTGCCTCCGGACCTCTCCTACCCGGGGTGTCTGCTCGGCAGGTTCCCCATCACCGCCAGACCTCCGAGGCCTGTCACGTAGCAGGTGCTTAGTGAACGCTGTGCCACGAGGGCCTGGGCCCCTTCCCAGCCTGGCCAGTCCCTCTACCCACTCCCCGTGACTCCACATGGTGCCGGACACTCCTCATCTCTTCCCCCTGCAGACGGGCCGGCAAGCAGGTCAAGGGATGGGGTAGAGCCAGTGTTTGGTGACTTGGACGGCCACATTGAGGGCTGGGGTTGGTGGTGGAGGTTTCAGTGAGGCGGGAGGCACCGGGATGGGCTGGCTCGGAGGGCCGTGGGAGTCCTCCTGCGGCCGGTGGTCGCACCTGTCCAGGGGCACCCTGGCCAGGGTGTGTGGATGCAGTGCAGGTCTGAGCTCCGGAGGGCGAGGGCGTGTGGCCCCCACAAGGACTTAAGTGCTTTGCACCTCATTTTCTTCCTTTGCCCAGTGGGAGCGTCAGAGCCCGCTCTGGGGCCTGTGGTAGCTCAGCCATGGGAGGGGTCACCAAATTCTGGGACCCTGGCTCACAGCGAGAGCCGAGCGGGGAGGGAGGGAGAGCCCGCTCCCAGGCGGGACTGCACGGGCTCCTCCTCAGTGGCTGGCTCTGCATCCCCACATGTGCCCTGCAGGCCGGGAGGACGGCCGCTGCCCGACGCCCAGAGAACCCAGGCAGGAGGCAGGCGTGCAGCCGGGGCTGCCGAGGCCCACAGCCCTGCCTGCTTTACGAGGGGCTCTCTTCAGGTACCCCACCTCCCCAGCGGTCCTGCAGCTGCCCCTCTCCTCCACCAGGGCGCCCCTTGCAAGGGAGGGTCTGGAGGGAAGGAAGGTCGCTGGAATACTTGAGGCTTCGTGGTCACTGCAATGGAATGGCCGCTCGGCCAGGACGCTGCACGTGGGAGCCCGCTGGGCTGTTCTCCCTCCTTCTTTGGGGTCCCCACCCCTCGCCCTGCGCCTCTGCCCTGTGGTCTTTGGTCCTCAGGGCTCCCTGTGTGGAGTGTGTGGCGCACCGGAACCAGCAGCATTGCAGAGCGCCTGTGCCGGTCACAGGAGTGTGTGCGGGGCAGAGGTGGGACCCTCCCTCGGCACACCAGGTTTAGAGGCGTGACATGGCCGGCGTAAGGCCACACTACTGAAAGAGGCCAAACCCAACCTTGCATGCGGGTCTTCGACCTCTGCCTCAGAAGGACTTTGTAGCTAGCCTGAGATTGAACTGGACTGTAGGGAGGGCTGGGCACAGTCCTGGGTAGCCACGGGATGCCCAGTACGTGAGCCTCTGGCAGCCACGCCTTTCCCAGGGAGAGTATCAAGGCTGAGATGGAGGATTTTTTTTACAAGAGCAGCGTTTTATCTAAAGTCATAGTTGTCATTGCATTGGGAACCTCCCTGAGTCATCCAATGGGCTGAGCCCTGTGTGAAGACCCTCATCAAGGATGGAGTCCCCAGGTGAATGAAGTCAAGTTCAAGGCTAAGGTCAGAAGGATGGCTCCCAACTCTGCGGCTTTGGGTGCAGTTCCTCAGATGACCAGGAGAGGGTGCAACTGCCCTCGTGCTAACCCTGGCTCTGAGGCCGTGGTTTGTCTTCTTTCCTTTGGTCCCTGAATTCCCACGCTGGTGTTTTGCCCTTTTGTCCCACTTTGGTTGGTTCCCAAGAGTTTAGCCAGAGACCACGGCTCGAGCAGTATCTGAAGTTCGCTGGTTCCGTGGTTTTCATGTTAATGGTGCAGGAGAAGCACTGGGCCCTGTGGCCTGAGGAGGGGTGGGGTAAGCACTCAGTCCTTCCACAGCCCCCGACCCTGGGGAACTCACTCTTGGAGCAGCGGGTGCCACCCCACACGCACGCAGCCACTTATCCAGCCAACAGAGCTCCATGTCCTGGGTGGGGTGCTGGGCACCCTGGGGAGCTGGCATTGCTGCAGCCCAGGTCCTTGGTCCCGCAGCTCTCGGGGGCTCCAAGGACGCCAGGGTCCTGGGAGAGAAGAGCCAGTAGGCACCAGCTTGAGAGCAGCAAAACGGGAGTAACTGTCCAGTGCTGGCAACGGCAGTCCGTGCAGAGGCTGGGGCAGCCCGCCGCCCGCCGCCTGCACACTGGCCGGGCTAGCCGAGGCTGTGGAGTCGTCCTCACGGGAGCCACTGCCACTGTGTTCAGCACTGGACACCACCCCAAACGGTCTCGGGGAGCAGCCCAGCAGAGTGACTGTGTTCTACAGACGGGGAGACTGAGGCCCAGAGAGGCTCACCCAGCCTGTAGGCAGTGGGGCAGGTTGCCCTGCCCCAGGGCTTGTGCCCCTTCTGCCGCCCGGCCTGATAGAGCAGCTGGCCTCGCTGGGTGTGCCGGGTGTTGCTCTGAGGCAGTGGACGCTTCCGCTCCAAAAGCTCCTCCTCCCCTCTGCCCCCTTCCCCTCCTGCCCACCCAGGAAATGGCATCACACTTGACCCACTGTCAATGTGAGACTTGATGGTTACTTGGACACTGCCCCCATATCTGGGCAATCTCATACCATCAGCCTCCCCCCAAACCTGGAGTCATCTGCGGCTCCTCCCTTTCATCTCAGCCCAGCAGTCACAGCCTGCAGGGACACTGGAGCCAGCCTGCTCACCGTGTCTGCCTCCCCCAGCCTGGCCCAGGCCACTACCACCTCTTGCCTGCAAGGTGGCCAGCCTCCCAATCCGCCTCTCTGCTTCCCATCTCCACTGGTCTCTTCCCTAGCAGCAGCCGGGAGACCCTCTGCAGACCCACCTCTACCTCCAGCGGCTTCCCACCACCCTTGGAAAGAAACCAGACTCACTCGTGTGGAGATTTATTGTGCTATTCCTGCACAAAGTAGATGCTCAGTCGATGTCGGATAGGCGTCATGTCTGTTCATCTGTACTTCGTGTGAGAACAAGGCCAACTTAGGGGGCCGAGCAGGAGGGCCTACTGCGGCCCCTCCTCACCACTCCTCACATGTGGTCACGAGGGTGTGCGTGTATGTGCAGGTGGCAGTGCTCTGCCAGCCCAGTGTCCCCTTTGCCGTGACACCCTTCCTGGCTGCCCCAGGGCAGAGGACAGTCCCTTTCCTTCAGCACTTTGTGTTTTCTCAGAGGCGTGTTGAGACAGATTGGACTCATGTCACCCAGCTCTTTGCAGTTCCTTCAGGTGACAGTGTTGGGGTCATCCTGGCTGCCCTAGGTTGGGAGGAGGCTCTGGGTGTTCTGATCAAGGACCTGCAGGGTGGCCCTCAGTGGCCCTGGTGATCTGGAGCCTGTTTCCAGGGTGACCTCGCTCAGCAGATGCAGAGCTCAGCCGGGGTCCCTCTGCGCAGTTAAAGAACAAGGCAGCAGGACTGGAAGAATCTACGTAGCATAAAGCTCCTCCATTCAAAGTTCAGGATTCAATGGCTTTAGTGTATTTTCAGAGCTGTGGAACCATTACCATAATCTAATTTTAGGACACTTAAGACATTTCTAGCACCTACCTCAGAAAAAGACCTGTACCCGTGGCCGTCGCCCCGTCCCCCATCCTAGACATCTGCCAGTCTGCTTTCTGTGGAGCCACAGGGACACGTGGCTGTGCGTGCCTGGCTCCTTTCCCTGGAGTGGGGTTTCCGAGGTCTGGCTGCGGGCAGCAGGTGCTGAGGGTGACTTCTCCTTGGCTAAGTGGAGCACGTGGTGCTTACCACCCATCAGCTGAGGGACGTTTCGGGGTCATCCTGAAGCCTGTTGGCCCCTGTACGGCCCCTACGTGGCTTCCAGAGCCACCTACCCTTGCCAGGGGTCTTGGTGAGGGGCGAGTCGGGACTTCCACGAGGCTGGCTGGAGCCTCCTCCGGACAGGCGCCTTCCACACACCCGGGGCTCAGCCAGGCACGGTCTGGAGAGGACGGGCTGGGAGACAGCTCCCTGCTGGCAGGTTCCCCGAAGCCTTCCACTGTCTTCTGCCCAACGTGGCGGTGGGTTGCTAAATGTCTCAAAAATTCAAAACTATTTTTGTTATAGAACATCTGAAAGCCAAAGAATCATCTAATGAACAGTCCATCCCCACCCAGTTTTAACAAACCACAGTATTTTGCTAAAACATATTTCTAAAGCAATAATTAGTGGCCATGCCCCTTGTCTTCTGCTCCCGTGCCACCGGGGCTCCAGGACTCTGATGCTAAGCCTAGTCCTTGTGTGCTGCGACCCCCCAGCTGTGTGCGGGCGGTGCAGTGGCTGAAGGCTTCTGTGCTGCACACCCTCTGAAGGGACTGGAAATCATCTTTGTGATGCACAGACAAGGCACCCGGTGACACTCATGTCCACAGGAAATCCCTTCTGTTCTTCCTCCTTCTGGTAACAGGGAGGAGGGCCCTCCCTCTGCTGACCGCCTGTCTGATGTCAGCACTCACCTGCGCACCTTTTCCACACTGCAGGAGCCAGCCCAGGGCAGAGTGGACCTAGTAGGTGGCAGATTTATCGCTGGAGTCCTGCCCACCAGCCTCAGCCAGGTGCGATCTCTATCCGTGGCAGCAATGGCTTCCGTTCAGATGCGCATGGGTGCAGAGAGCTTCCGGAGGCACATCTGCAGTGGGCAGCAGGGCAGCTGGTGAGCAAGGAAGGCCCAAAGGCACAGGGGTGGTGAGTGGCAGGCTGGGGCCCACCCAACCTTGCCCTTTCCTCCTCCTGACCGTGCCCCGGGGCTGCCTGCCTCCCACTGGCCCATCTCCACATCTGCCGACCTGGGAGGGGACTGAACTGACCCGGGCATCACTCATTCAGACTGGGAGAGGCCAATAGTGTGGTTGAGGTGGGGACTCAGAGGACTTGCTCATGGACAGCCTAGGACAGCAATGCTGGCTGGCCCCAGCCACCACCTTCTGGCATGCGACCTGCACTCACTTCTCATGTTAAAGCGGGGACCAGGGCAGCTCTCGCATCCCAGCCGTTGTTGTAAAACACTGGGCGGGACACGGTCATCGCCACAGAGCCAGCTCATTTGTATGTGGATAAAAAATATCCAGTCCTGCGGATGCCCACTTCCCCTTTGTTTCATGGTATTAATTTCCAACTGCAGTTTCACGTGTCTTTGGCATTACTGGCTTATCGGTGACCATCCTCAGCCGCCCCCCCTCCTTCCTGGAAGACTCGAGGGGTGGGGACATTTCTGTGTGTGTGCTCACACAGGTCCCTGAGCCTGGTGTGGTGCCTGGCACACACTAGACTCTGAATATTGTGAATGAATGAAGGAGTGAATGGTCCCTTTCTCTGGAGGCGACTGCTGCTGCTGCCGTGGCTGCTCCCGAGCCCCAGGCGGCTGTGGAGTGAGCGTCCACTCTACCTCCCCTCTCTCCCTCCCTCCCCGGGCACCTAGCTGGGTGTTGTTCAGCATGCCAGTGCGTTCACTCTGCACCCCCAGACCCTCATAACAGCAGCCTCCCGGGGTTCCAGTCCTGGCCCCACGGGTGATGGGGTGAAGACCCCTGGCAAATTTCCCTGAGCCTCAGCTCCATTGCCTGCCCCGTGGGGTTGTGTGCAGGGCTGAAGCGGGAGCCCTTTCCCTGGGCATCTCCTGATGTCTACTGAAATGCCCTCTCCTCTGGGCACCTCCTGGACCAGGCTGGGGGACACGGTGCTGTGCCTGCCCACCCCCTTCGCTCCTTGAAAGGGTTTTCCTTTTCTCCACTACCCTTCGTCATTGTCATTGTCACTTGGGACCAGGAGTTACCTGTGCTCACCCCACAACACAATCTAGAACTGTGAGAAGTTCATTAGCACCTTGGAAGGCACCTCTGTGAGCAGCAGCCTTAGGGTACCACCTCCCTGGCTGGGTCCTCTCAGGTGTCTGGGGAAGCTCCCTGAAGGCACTGCACCCCTCCTGCTGCACCTTTCCTGGGGGGTGGGGGCTGGGGGGCACGGAGGGGGAGGGGGTGTGTGTGCTGCGAGCCAGGCCATGTGGGGGGCAGATAAAGTCTTGAATTGCTCTCCTCCCGTGGTGGAGGGGTGCAGTGGCACCCACTGGCCTGCAATTCCCCCGAGAGGAAAAGCCAGAGCAGCAGCTAGGGAGCTTGGCCTCCAGGCAGGCACCGCCCTCAGGGTCTCCTCCCTTCCTGCTGGTGGGTGGGGGGGCCGGGGAGGAAGAAGGGACAGGGAAGGGAGGCTTTCTTGTTTCCAGAGCAGGCTGGCATGGGGGTGGGCGGCTCTTACCCGAGATCCAGCGCCCACATCCCCCCGGCGGCGCGCAGTTCAAGTATTTGAGACCCCTCCCCATCACCACGCTCATTCTCACTCCCAGCTCCCGTGACGTCATGCTCCTCGCATGGCATGATGGGAGAATCCTAATGTTTTCCAACAGATGCTCCAAGAACAGCTTTCAGATTAAAGCAATTGCACGAGCAAAGATTCTCCCTTTTCCCTTTTTGCGGGGGGGTGGGGGGTGGGGTGGGGAGGGAGCACGCCCAGACATTCCTGGACATCACCCCCTGCCCCAAGCACGCAATAAACACTGACAAGAAAAAGTTTTTATTTCCTGGTTCAACTTTTTTTTTCCTGGAATATAGACTGAAGAATGGGAATAAACACGAATAAATAACAAAGCAAGCGAGGCCGCGCACGCCGGGATGCGCCTGGCTGCAGCCCGCGGGGCTGGGGCTATTGTCTCCCCGCCCTGAAGCCAGCCCTGGCGTCCTCCTCCGGCTCCTTCCCTTCCCCAGTCCCTTTTTCTTTTCCTTTTTAAAAAGACGCCCCTCCAGCCCCCTCGCCGGTGACCTTGGCCGCCTCGGATGCTCTGATTCCGCGCGGCTCCCTCCAACTTGCCCCCGCGCTGCCGGGCCCATGGCTGCATCCGAGGACGGCAGCGGCTGCCTCGTGTCGCGGGGCCGCTCGCAGAGTGACCCCAGCGTCCTCACCGACTCCTCCGCCACCTCCTCTGCGGACGCCGGGGAGAACCCAGGTAACGGGTCGGGCGGGGGCGGCCGGGCGGGGTCGGGAAGGCATCAGGCAGGTGGCGCCGGGACCGCGTCCTCAGCGGCTCGGCGTCCCTTCCAGCATTTGGCGATCCGCGGCCGGAACTCGGCGCCCCTGCCCGCGGTTCCGTCCCCGGGAATGCAGGGCTGGGTCGCTGCGGGGCCCTTTGTCCGGAAAGAAGCCGCTTTCCCGGCGAGAGCCGGCGCTCCGCAGTGAGCCCTCCTCTCTGGATGCTGGGCTTTGCGAGCCCTTCGGAGGGGGCTTCCCTTCCTCAGGTGCCCACCGCCGGGGAACAGAGGCCCGCGGCCGCCTCCGCCCAGTGCCGGCTCTGAGCTCTGCCCTCCCTCCCCCGCCCAGCTCCTGTGGCCCCAGCTTGGGGACCCCGCCGGGCAGGGCAGAGCTCCGCTCCGAGGCCTCTGCGCTCGGGTTTCCGCTGGGCACCTGATTCTGGTGGGGCCTGCCGCACCTGGGCGCGCCCGCCTCCCTGGACAGGTGCGCTGGGCAGAGCCAGCGGGGAGCTGAGGCGTGCGCCCCGACAGAGCCCGGTTTCGTTACTCTACGGACGTGCCTGCTCCTCCACCCCTGCACAGAGTCGATTGTTTAGGTGATAAACCGGTCACAAAGGCATCTATATGGCTTGATTGATTACTTTCCAGGGAGAAAGAAAGGCCTAATGAAGCAGGAGGGGGGTGGGCTGTGAGCTCCCTGTCACCATGGAGACGCAGGAAGCAAAGTGATCATTAAAACCTTCCTCCACCAGAAGGCAATTTTCACTTCTCCCGGAGAAGTCTGAGCTTCTGAAATGTATCGTTCAAAAAAAGAATCAAAGCTGGTGTTTTGGTGTCAAGCTGCAGGGACTCAATTTTCTGTCTTAGAGGATGAGTGATCCCTTCATAGATTGTTGGGTAACAACTTGCTTTTACCTTCCTTTGAAGACTTATTCTCTCTAAATGCAATGACCCCAAATGAGGACTTGTTGGTGTTAAATGGTGGGCATCAAAGTAAAGATAATCCCCCAGGCCAGTGAAGGCTGGCTTTGTGGGGAGGGATTCCTGCACTTCCCCGGAACACATCAGAGCTGTAGGAACTGCACAGAAAGACCCATTTAAGGCAGCTCTGTGGGTACCAGGGCCCTATTCGAAATTTTAAACAATAAACCCATGCAAGTCTTGTAAGATTTCTTTGTTAGGACTACTGACACCCTGTCATTCGGTCCCACTAAGGTACCAGCCTGAGGAAATCCCTGGCTTTTCTACATCTGGGAGGGCCAGTTGATTTCCTTGGAGTTTCCAAAAAGGCTGCCATAAGCAGACCCTTAAGCCTTTAATTAATCTTTTTATTAGTGATCGAGGGCTAAGCCTTCAGTGCTCCATGATGCTTCAGTTTTCTCTGCGTTGGAGATGCACATCCACGATTGTTCCAATTATGGAAGTTGAATGGCTTCTCACGAGAAAATCCTTCCCCACTCCTTTTGTCTCCCTGGCAGTAGAAGGAAGCAAACTTGGAACGGAAATTATGGAGGACTTAGCTTTTTGGCTGTCTGTGAGTTGAGGCCTCCGTGGGTGGGAACGGAGGGTTTGGCAGGTGGCTGCTGCCAGTCCCTGAGGGGGAGAGGAGGAGGGCTCGGAGGCCCGCGATGAAGTCGTGCCAGGAGAGGACGTGTGCTGGAGTTTTCTTTGGTTCCAGTGGTCAAAGTGGGACCTAGTGAGCAGAGGTCAGAGGTGAAAAGTCTAAAATATGTATTTTTTAGTAAGTGGTAAAACCTTATTAAAAAGCACCAGGCAATTAAGTTTTTTGGATTGCATTTAGCAGAGGAGTTCTGGCAAAAAGAGACTTTTCAAGTTGGAAGGGACCTGGGACCTTGGAGCAGCAAGGGCGGGCTGGGACATTGCTTGGGTCCTGTTGGTGGGGGGCTTGGTGCTTAAGATGCTACGCGTGCTTCTCTTGGGCAGATCTCTAAAAAATTCTCTTTTAAATGGCTTCAAAGTGTCTGCTGTCCAACAGTCCGGATGTGATTGTCTCATGCTACGTGTGACCCAGGGCTGGTAGAGATTGTCTCCTGTTCTGGTCAGTTATTGCAACAACCTTAGGTTGAAAGTCCCAACCCTTCATCTGACCCACCCTCCTTTTAGGGCTGCCTCTGTCTGTCCATCAGCTGCTCTAACTCTGGCCTCCTGAACTCAGAACCCAGCTGCTCTGGCTGGGGAGAAACCTGATACAAAGTAATGTAGAAGAGTCCTCACTCCCACAGAAGTCTGTATATTTATGGAAAAGCTCAAAGTTGCAAAACACCCAGCCCCCGGCTATCAGTGACTATTCCCTTAGCCAAAGGTAGACTATGCGCTGGGCTCTAGGCTTGCAGATTCCGAGTCACTGACCTCCTGGCCCCCGAGTTCACACGTGTGTTTGTGTGTAAGAGGGCAGAATGCACTGGGTGGGGGGGCTTCAGTGTGTGCTCCCACCCGACACCGCTACATCCATCTCCTCTTTTTCACCCCCTGCCCTTTCACTCTAAGCCTCTGAGCTCTCCTAGCTGCATCTGTCTCCTAGGTCCCCAGGTGACATATTTCAAGGAATATATTTTTGTATTTCCAGTGATCAGCCATTATGGGCAGTGGATGGCGGTCACCCGAGTCTAAGTGGCCTGCGCTCACCTGAGAGTTTTTCCAGGTGTGTGCCAGCCAGCTCCTGGCGTGTCTGGGCCCCAGGGGACTCCATTCTTTATCTTAATGATATTCTACCCTCCTGGAAAACATACCGGCTCACATTCCTTCCAGGATCAGCCGGTGCCCTTTCTCCAGACCCCGCCCTCTCCTGAGGTTGGGACTCTATTCTTCCCCAGCACACAGTGTGACACATGGTGCCTGGTGTTACTTGGAGCTTCCTTGAATTAGTGGGCATGAGCATTCAGTCTCTCGGTGGCAGTCCGCGGTGTGGACTGCAGGACAGGGCTGAGGCAGTGCCCTGGACGGAGCCTTCTGCTGCACCCCGCAGTGCCCCCTCTGTCCTGCCGCTCCTCTCTGTGAGTGCTCCTCTGCGCCTCCCCCAGGTTAGGTCACCTTCCCAAGTTCACATTGGCACGTGTGGGGTGGTTCCCGGGAACTCTCCTCTTTCCGGGGAGTTCATGGTCACCAGGAGCTTTCTTCTTCTCCTCCACCTGCCTCAAGTCATAGGAATGGGCTTCTTCCCCCTGGCACTGTGGACAGCCCTGGCATTGTGCCTGGGGGAAGGTGGCGGTGGCCCTCTTCTTGCTGGTCCTTTTCTGCCCTCGGGGCCTCTCCCAGCTCTCTGCACGGCAGCCTCTGCCCAGGCCACGCCGTCGGGGCTTCCTGCTTCCCCACCCTTCTTTCCGCCCTGCCCTCTCACTCTGAGCCTCTGAGCTCTGGCCTGTGCGTCTGTCTCCTAGGTCCCCAGATGCCAGGCCATGGGTCAGGCCCAGAGCCTCTTGTGGCCCTTGTTTCCACAGGTCTTGCGATGGACCTCCATCCCGACTCTGCTGGGGGTCTGGTGTGCAGCGAGGAGGGGGCCTCTGATCTCGTCCCGGGCTTCTCAGCCCCAGTGCTCGTGCCTTTGTGGCCAGGTCACTCTGTCGCGGAGCCTTGCCACAGGCTATTGAGTGGCTTCCCAGCATCTCCCCCACTGGATAACAGCAGCACCCAGCTCTCGGTTGTGGCAATCACGTCTTCAGACGTGGCCGAGTGCCTTCTGGGGCAGGATCTCTCTGGAGAACTGCTGGTCCCTCCCCCCTTCTGACTGGCTCCCTCCTGGCGCTCCCCACCCCCAGGGGTTCTCTGTTCCTCCAGACCCAGAGCCCGGGATAGGGACCCTGACTATCACGCGCAGTGCTGTCCCTGAGCGCAGCGTGGGCCTCGGAGTCAGGAGAGCCTTCACGAGCGTTTGCAGAGCCAGTGGGCATCGTGTCAGCACCTTGGGCCTAGTGACCTGGCTGTGACTGGCCAGGTGGCTGGACACTTGCTGCCAGGGTGGTGAGTGAGGAAGAACCCGCCCCACATCGTTCTGCAGGGCCAGATCACCTCTGCCGCGTGGCCTGGGGAGAGGCCCTGCAGAACTTTCTCTCCCTCCAGAGCAGACTTCCTGCCCACAGAACTCCTGCAGACAGGCCTGGGCTCCCTCCTCCCTCTCCTGCAGCCCCATGTCTAGGTGTCACTGGCTTTCTGGCACCCACCCACTTGTTCCAGGCCCCCCAGGCTCCACTGAGCCTCCTCTCACGGACAAGCTCAAGGCTAAGTCTGGGGTCTTCACTTCCTCTCACCCATTTCCCCTGACACACAGAAAGTTTTCAACCTGCAAATCTGGTCCGGGTCTCCTTTGCCTCCACCTCTTTCACAGTGTCCTGCCTGGAGGGGGCTGCGGGGCGCGGGCTCTCTCTGTCTGCATCTCTCCGATGCTGTCTCACTCCACAGTTCTGCCTGGGAGTCTCCAGCCCCGCGTAGCATATCTACACGGCTTCATTAGTGGCAGAACTATGCAGTAATCACCTTGTCAGCTTCCTTAGGGCTATTAAAAATAAAAACTGGATGCTTTAAAAATACAGAGTTTAAAAACTCCCAGTGTGGGGCTGGGATTGTGGCTCAGTGGTAGAGCGCTCGCCTAGCACGTGCGCTGCCCGGGGTTCGATCCTCAGCACCACGTAAGCATAAAGGCATCGAATACAGCTAAAACAAATGAATATATATTTAAAACCCTCACAGTGTTTTCCTGATTATAAAAGCATCGCATGTTCATTATGGAAAATAAATGATTGGGAGCTTTGGAAATTTCTGTTCCCATCCCCACCTCTCCTAGTGCCACACGGAAGCCAGTAGCAATGCTTGGCGTTGTAAGGACAGGGTGTCGATGTTCAGTGCTGTGGTGAGACTCCACGATGGCAGAGCCGGGGTCCCCACCCCCTGCACCCCACAATCCTCTTGATCACTCAGCCTGTGGCTGGCCCTCGCTGGCCACCCTTTAATCCCACGCATTTCTTTGACGGCCTGGCTATGGCCCGACTGATGTGGTAGGCGCTTGCTCCCTGGCGTCATTTGACCGTAAATGGATGTGACACGCCAAAATCGAAATCCCTTTCCTCAGCTGCAGCAGCACATCTCGAGGGTTCGGTGGCCGCGTGTGGCGATGGCTGTGGCTGCCGTGCTGGGTGGTGCCCATGCGAACCCCCCACTCTGAGGACAGGTTTGCGGGTTCTTTTTTTTTTTTTTTTTTTAATATTTGTCTATTTGCTTTAGTCGTACACAATGCGATGCATTTATGTTTACGTGGTGCTGAGGATCGAACCCGGGCCGCGCACGTGCGAGGCGAGCGCTCTGCCGCTGAGCCACAGCCCCGGCCCCGGTTTGCGGGTTCTTGACTGAATCCTCCCTGAGCGCAGGGTCTGCTTTCCTGTTTGCTGTGTCACCGGCGTGGGTCTCCTGTAGCACAGCTACGTGACAGACCTGGGCGCTGCTCAGCGAGTGCTTGTTGGTGGGATGGGCGCTCTGGAGTGTCGTGGAGGTGGTCTTGGAGCCGTGGAGTGGGGGGAGCCTAGGCCTCCTTTGGTCTGATTGTCTCATCCTCTAAAGGGGGTCCCTAAGCAGAAAGAGTTTTTAATCTACCTACGACTAGTTTATTTCATCTCAGTGAGCTTTACCAGAGAGCTTGAGCTACGACATGCTTGGCCCTTGCTAAATGGGTCTCTTTGGTCACCGTGGGTCCAAATCCTGTATAAGCTGTGTGACATCAAGCCACCCGCTCCACCTCTCTGAGCCTCAGTTTTCTTTACGCTGTGGAACAGTGGTGGATACTGCCGGACACTCCAGGGTGGGCGAGGCTTGCTGAGCTGGTGTCTATAACAAGGACACTTTGAGACGTGACTCTTGGGAGGCGGGTGCCTGAGTCTGTCTTTCGTTAGTGGGGGCTGGGGAGGCTGGGAACCCAGTGATGGGTCAGTGGAGAGGACTTGGGAGGCAGCCCCGTGCCCATCCTGCCCGCCTCTGCTGGCTCTGTGTGGCCCAGAGTCTAGAAGACCACTGGGCACGGGGCCCATCTCAGGCAGTGGTGAGGAGGAGGAGCAGGACCCCGATGGCAAGGGCCACCTGCCGTGTGCAGCACTACCTTCGGGCCTCCGCTGCCAGCCACCCACCCCGCCTGCTCCCCCTCTCCACTGTTTGCTGGCACCACTCCTCCCCTCCCTCCATCCCAGGGCCCCTGCCGTGCGCTGCCCCTCCTTTCCTGCCTCCCCGCCAGGGTCCTCCTAGAGTCCCCCTGCTCTGCCCCGTGACCTGACAGCTGTGGGACGGCCCTGGCTGGTCTGGAGGGGTATTTTCAGGTCCTCTCACTTTGCTGTGTTCGTTTTCTCTGCAGGTGTATCGGTCACTCCAGGGAAGGGCACCAGCCTCAAAGGACACAGGGAGGGCCGGCCTTGAACCCTGGTCCTGGGAAGTGGCCAGACCGCGAGGGGAGCGTGTACAGAGTGGGGTGTTCGGGCCCTCGCCAGGCGCCCGTCGCCCAGAGCCTGGTTGACGTGTGGGCAGAAATGGCCCAGGAAGGGGAGTTGGCTCGTTGTGACCAGGTCTGTCTGTCGGAGAGTCGGAGAATTGCTGAATTTAAGCAGTGGATTCTATCCCATGTCCTGGAAAACTGTTTCCAGGACTCTCAAATGGTGGGGGTCCCCAGGGGCCTTTCTGGGTAGGGCTGGCTCTTGCCATGTGGGGCTGTGGGCCCTGGGTGGCCCTGGGTGTCTGGGTCACTCTATTTTAGTAGCTCTGCTGGGAATTCAGATTTTTATGGGAGAAGAAATTATTAAATGTTGGCCGGTCTGTCAGCCAGAGGTTGGTTTTCCGGCATGTGATAGAAAACACGCACAAGCCTGGCCTCAGCAAGACAGAGGGTCCTCTGCCCAGGAGGTACAGATGGCACGTGGCTGCCCTGCCCAGGGTCAGAGGCTCTGTCACTTTCTGGCCAAGTTCTGGCTGCAGAATGGCACTCCACCTGCAGCCGTGGGACATGTCCCAGGTGGAGGAAGGGGACAGTGAAAGGCAAGGGTGTCCACCTGCCATTCTTGAAATGGCTTCCTGGAGCCCTACCCAGTGACAGTCACTATACCTGCTTGGCCAGAGGGGCACCAAGTGGCCACTCCCAGCTGCAAGGGAGGCTGGGAACTAAATAGGCTTTTCTCCTCCTCTGGGTTCTGGCCGTAGATAGCACATTGCTGCTAACAAAAGTGGGTCCAGAGGGAGGGGAGGCTGAGGCTGGCTACGGGGTGGTCAACTCCAGCTCTGCCGTGTCACCTCAGCTTAAGCACCAGGTGGCCAAAGCCAGCCTCGCCGGGGGGTGGCCTGAGGCTGCAGGCTGTGCTTCGAAACTGCAGGCGGAGAGTGTCTCATGGGGGAGAGGCCGGTGAGGCTGTGTGTGTCACGCCTCTGCTGAGCAGGGGAGGGGGGGACGTGAAGGAGCGCGCCAGCCCCAGCATCCTGCCGTCAGACCCCCGGCTGCCTTTCATCTAGGAGCAAGACAAGCGAGGCTGGTGTCACTCTCAGGCTGACGGTCTGGTAAGCGACTCTGGCTGCGCTGTCCCCGCATGGGAGCCCCACACCCCCTCTGGTGTCATCTTCTTCCAAGCCCTGGCGATGGGGCAGCGAGCTGGTGGAGGGGCTCAGTGAACCCCATGATCACGTACACCGTTGTGCTCTGCCTAGAATCTCGGGCACCGACTGGCTGGCTGACCGCTTCTGTGACAGTGGTCCCGTAAGAGCATATCACCTAGTGATGTCCTAGCCACCTTGGTTTGTGTCCATGCACTCCCCGCCAAACGCATCTCTCAGGAGCAGTGTCCCCTTGTTAAGCCAGGCATGACTGTCTGTAAGAGACGGCTGACAGAGTCCTAGTGAGTTTGGTGCCCTGCCACCCCACCTGTGCCCTCGTCCGTCCTTCATATGGAGTAGGAAGGGTTTCGTCCCCCTCCTGTTGAGTCATCTCCAGACAGATGTGCGCGTGTGTGTAGTCACATGGGTCCAGAGACACGGAGACGCTCCTGGCTCATTTAACCACGGTGGCACCAGGACAAGATTTGTTCACTGAGAGCCAGGCAAGGAGAAGGCCGAGAAAGGCTGCCGCGGTGTCCACGAGGTCCCGTCTTCTAGTATGGGGCTCGTGTTCCTGTTTGTTGAAGGGAGCCATTGAATGGGTGGCTTGGCGACGTACCTGATCTAACAGGCAGAGCGTCAGTAGACTCTGACATTGATTAGTTGACAGCTGTGAAATGAACCTGCCAAGAACAGAGGAGAGGGTGGGAGCGCGGCTGTACAACGTGACAAATATCTTTATTATACAGTATTGTGCGGCTGTTTTAGACATGACACTTGTGAAGTAACCGCTTGTCTCAGTACTCTCACTGATGAACTGTGTTGCTGTTATCAGCATCATTCTTAGTATTTCGGTGCTGGGGATGGACCCAGAGCCTCCTGCACGCTGGGCAAGGGCTCTGCCACTGCGCTGCCCTCCAGTCCCTGACTTTTTTGGTTCAATAGTTCTTGAAAATTTCTACCCACAGGACGTGCAGATATTTTTTTGCCTTCTTGTGATCAATAGTTCTGGGGTTTAACTAAAGTTGGGAAGATATGCCAAGAACTGTCTTTCCGCCTCCCTCTGGAGGAGGGTGCTGTCTCAGGCTGCGCTGACTCTGGGACAGGTGTGTTCCTTGGGTCACGCAAGCCCAGCAGTTGCTGACCGTGGCACATTCCCCGGCAGGGTCATCTGTGTGACACCCTGAGGTGTGCAGGCTTCGGGACTGCCTCGTGCCTGCTTTGCTTTCTCTCTGGACTTGTCTCTATGACCTTTGTTTTCCTGTTACACTCTCTGCACGGCCAGGGATACTGCGTCCCCACGGAGAACAGCTGACCCTCTGCGGCATGGATTTGACCAGCCCTGGATCAAAGATATGAGGGAACCTGCACCTATGGTGAACACGTACAGAGCTCTCTTTTCCATATTCCCTAAGCAGCGCAGTTTAGCGATGACTTGTGGAGTCGCTACTAGAGGTTACTATTGCGATAGGTGTCGTGAGTCACCGAGAGCTGAGTTTAAGTGCCGGTGTAGGTACCATGCCTACACTGTGCCCTTGTGCATAAAAGACTTCAACATCCATGGATTTTGGTACACAAAGGTGGGTGGTAGTGGTGGTGGGGGACCTAGAACTTATCTCCATGCACAACTGGATAGTATTTCCATCAGGTTTGTTTGCAGGGGAAAAAAGAAGATGGGCTTAAAATATGAATAAAGTCATGTGGTTAAAAAGAAATATGGGAAGAGGTCGTGCAGGGTGTGCTGGGGAGACACAGCAGGGTAAGGCCACGGGGTGGTGCAGGGCAAGGCCATGGGGTGGTGCAGGGCAAGGCCATGGGGTGGTGCAGGGCAAGGCCACGGGGTGGTGCAGGTTCAAGTGCGATGGGTGGGCGCCGTCAGAAGTGATTGCCTGGGTCTCGTGGCTCGGGGTTGTTGCATGGCTCTCTGCCGAGGTGTGGGCCTTGCTGTGTGCTTGGAGGGTGCTTGGGGCGTGCACAGGAGGTGGGCATCTTGCAGCTTTGACGAGTGAAGTGGCAGCGCTCAGGTAGTGTGAGGTGGTTCTCTCCAGCTGCCCGCTCTGCGGCTGGGTCTGCCCCTGCGGTTGTGCCAGGCTTCTGCAGAAGCACCTCCCAGGCCTCGGGGGCCCATGGCAGTTCTCTTCCACTCTGAGGGTGTCTGCGTGCTGGTGGGGCGGGCCACCATGCTGGCCTCAGCCAGTGGCTCCTCTCCACGTCTCTCCCTCTGTGCCCATGGTCTGGCCGTGTGGTAATGGTGGAAGTGTGTGGGGACTTTTGGAGTCCAGGCTGGAACCTTAGCTTCTGTGGGTTCTTTAAGAGTTGTCACATGGGAAACTTCAGGTCCAGGGGATGAAATGCACCTGACCCCTCTGGTGGGAGGAGCAGGAGTCACCTGTCAACAGACCAGGACTTGCAGGATGTGGCAGGGAGGTGGACCCTGGTGGTGCCAGGCAGCTTAGGTTCGCCTGTCGCCCACCATAAGCACTGTGTGACTTTAGGGTGAGCCGGACATCTCTGAGCCTTGGTTTTCCCACTTGTGCTGTGAGAGTTGCTGATAGTAGTGTCTACCCTAGAGGGCTGTCACATGACCGGATGGGACAGCAGCGCCTGCCCAGGAGCTTTGTCCCTGTGGGCTCGCCTTGGCCTCCTCCTCTCTCCGTGGAGACGATTTCTGCACACCTTGGCAGGTGGCAACAGAAGCTTTGGTGCCATGCCCTCCCGAGGCTCCCAGATGCCCTGGTCTCCTGCCGGGCCTCGGTGCTGAGGGAAGTTTCCCTCCTGGCCTGCGGGTCTCCATTCCTGGGTGAAATGAGGCACCCCTGTGGGACTTGTCACCTCACCCTGCAGGCCTGGAGCTGGTCCACGGGACCTCTGGGTGTGCTGGGGCTCCCCGTCAAGGCGCTGTGCCCCGCTTCCAGAGGAGGAGCTAGGCTGAGAGGGCTGGGCCTGCGTCACAGGCCGGGGTCGGAGGCTGGCCCACAGAGGCTCCGGGGCTCCAGCCTGTGGCTGGCTGAACAGACGTGGGGTCGCTGCGCTCCCTGAGGTTGGCTTGGGTCAGAAGGAGCGTGCGTGTGCCGGCCGGGCCAACGTGCCTCCCCTGTGCTGCGGTTCTTCTTTCCCTGTGACCCTCACGAGTAGCTGGCTCTTCCTCCGGGTGAAACAACACAAGATCTGCAAGTTCTCCCCTGCCTAGCTGTTCTGTGGGGACCGAGTCGGGTGTTCACTAACGTGCAGCATGGGAGCCCCCTCCCCGGCTTCCGAGTGCCCGGGGTCTCTGGTGGTGGCACGGTGGCAGCACCCCCTTCCTCTCCCGGGGCCTTGCTTTTGCTTCGGTCACTATTCCAGGCAGGGCCCACACTTTCACGGGCCTGCTTTCCACTCGGATTGCTCCACTTCCTGGGGAAGGTGCCCGTGTCCCTGTTCTAGGAGGAGCCGCGCTGTTCCCAGCTCTGTCCTGGCCCAGGACCCAGCCTGCCTCGCAGAGGGGGCTCTGTGGGCGTCCACTGCCTCCGGCTGAGTGGCAGCGGCACCAGCAGCTCCTTTTTTGTGCCTGTTCCTACGTGGCCACAGGAAGGCAGACGAGGGAGGAGAGAAAACCCCACAGGAAGCCCAGACTCAGACTGGCCCCAGTCAGAGTCTTGCCCGTGGGCAATCTTGGGGCAGGGGGCTGTGGCTCAGAGCACAACTTAGCACCGGCAGGCATCGCTGGATATCAGCCTGTGGGGGTTAGCAGTCGGTCTCTTTGTGGTTCTTAAAGGTCAGCCAGGAACAGTCGACTCCAGTTGTCCCCCGTGCAGCAGCCTCTCGGGGACCTCGATTCTGGTTGCTGGTCTTGTTCATCCCTTTCTGTTCTGGTTCCTGGCCTGGGCCTGGCTGATGGCTGCATCTTGCCTGTGAACACTGGCAGGAGGGTGGCGGTCACCCCCTGGGCACCCAGGGGCTCAGCTGACATTTTACAGGGGCAGTGTCCCAGGTGCAGCCCTAGGTGGAGGGGCCAGGGCTTCTTCCCCGGGTCCAGAGCCCCGGTGGAAAGAGGCAGGCGGCACAGATGACCTGCCCTGTGCTCATAGCAAGTGCCATGCCCGCTTCCTTCTCCCTCCCTCTGGGCAAACAGCACACCCACGACGATGACAACAATGCCCAGGCCTGCTGCTGGGCACGAGGCACATGCAGTGCCCAAGCCCACTGCCCGACCCCACCGAGCGGAGAGTCCACGGGTGGTGGGCTTGGCAGGTGTCAGCCACAGGGAGGCACCTCCGAGCTGGGGCGGGCTGGTGCTCTGAGGGCACGCGCCGCGTGGGCAAGCTCCCGGAGCTGGGCCAGGCACCAGGAGGTGCCACGTGAGTTACAGCCAAAGGGGGAAACTTGTCAAGAGAGAGGGACAGCTGTGCTGGGCCCAGAGGAGGGCATGGCAAAGGCCAGTGTGTGCGCAGAGCTGGGGCGGCCACCACTGAGCACCTGGGGCCTGGAGGGCAGAGGGTCAGGAGTGTGGCGCAGTGGGTGGAGGAAAGCCAGGGCCTCCCGCGCTGGCGGGGCTTGCCTGGCTCAGTGGGAAGCGTGGGAAGCACCGAGAAGCGCAAGCAGGTGCACCTGAGTGACGGGTGGCCGTGCCAAGCCGTCACCTGGGTGGCCACCGGGCTGGTAAGCGTCCGGGGCAGCAGCAGAGCCGTCTGGGAGACAGTGAGGAGGCTGGGGCGGAGGGTGTGGCTCCAGGTCCCGGAGCCCAGGTGTGCAGCGGCTGCTCCTGCAGGCCACCGGGCTCCTCCGGGAGAGGAAGCGCCCCCCAGCTTGGAAGGGAGGCGCGGAGGGCAGGGAGTGGCCTGGGGCGGGGACAGCACGCTCCCTGGCACCTGCATGTGCTCGGGTGACGCTGAGCCTCCACCTGACTCCAACACAAGGACGGCTGTGGGCCTTGAAGGCCGCGTGGGGTGACATCTCTCGCGGAGGAGAGCGGACATGGCCCTGTGTGGAGGACGGCCTGGTGGCTCCCGACCGTGGGAGTGGCAGCTGGTGCCCTGGGATGGGCTGCTGGGAGCTGGACCTGGGTTCTCCGCTCTGAGGTTCTTCTCCTGGGCCGGCTGCAGGATGGTGAGAGCTGACCACCACTGAGCGCTGACCCTGCGCTCCTCCCATGAGGAGGGAAGGTGGACAGGGACCCTCGGTGACCCAAGTCCTGCAGAATCCCCTCTCTGCATGTGGAGAGACCAGTGGCAATGATGGTGTGGCCTGTGACTTAAGTTGCCCTGAGACGGTATGATTACCCTGGGTGGGCCTGGCCTCATCAGATGAGCCCTTAAAAGGGACAAAGTTCTTCCAGAGGTTGAAGTTGGGAGGGAGGAAACGGGGACCAAGGCCATGCACGTGTCACAGAAGCACAGTCCTTCCCTGGCCCGGACCCAATCCAGAATTCCACGTGGCATGCCACCACCATGCTCCTCAGGGCCCCCAGTTGGAGCAGTTCCTTGGCCTGTCTTGTCTTCGTACCCTGCTCTTGAACGAGCGGGGCCTGCTCAGTCCTAATGGTGTTCAGGTGGCATTTGGGGCAAGATCCGGCGGGAGATGCTTCCTTCCTGGTCCGTCATCTCAGGTGGCCCACAGTGTCACTTGGCCACTGCTGGAGATATGGCTTTGATCAGTCGGCGCGGTGTCCCTGCTGAAAGTCCTCAGGCTCTCCTCTTTGCGGTCAGTCGGCTTCTGGGGGCAGATCCTCGCAGACATTCTCCCCGTCACCCTTTGCCGTGCTGAAGAGTCTTGCCGCGGGGCGCATGGTGGGTCCCCATTTCCACCTGCCTTCTGCATGAGTCACTCGGGTTTCAGTGCAAGGACACCTTCCCAGTCTCCCGTGTGTGTTCCTGTCTGGACGCCTGCGTGCGCTTTGACCTGCGGTTGCCGTCCGCAGTCATCACTTTATTGCACACGCTGTCCCAGGCTTGGCCACTGGGCGCCCCTTTGAGTTGTCTCCTTCGTCTCGGGACACATCGCCCTCATTTCCTGGGCGTGCCCCCACTTCTGGCACCATACGCATTCAGGTCACAGGTCCTCGGCTGAAGGGGGTGGGCTGTGGGGAGCTGTGTGTCCTCTCCTGCTTTCTCTCACCTGGGGACCCCGCGGGTGTTGTAGCTGAGGGGCCAGTTGCACAGACTGTGGCGTGCCGGGTGTCCCAGGGAGCAGGTGGCTCTGGCCCTGTGAAGGGAGCCTGAGTCAGATTCCACGCCAGGGGCAGCATGCACGGCCACGTCACCTGGACCTCGAGGGCTGTCCACAGGGCCAGGTGGGGAGTGTGGTGGGGGCCCGTGGCACCTGTCCCTCCTCTTGGGTTTGAGCCTCTGTCCACCCTCCAGGAGCCCTTTACTTCCCCCCGCGGGGCTGTGAGCCCCCAGGGCCCCCTCTTCCTGCTCAGTGAGGCCTCTCCTGCCTCAGTGACCCCCAGAAACCTTGCGCTCCTCTCGGTGGCCTCTCCAGCTGAGTGCGGGCTGGCAGGGCTGGTCAGGCTCTCCCCTGCCTCCGTGGCCTGGTCTCCTGGAGCCGTGGTAGCTGAGGGTGGGCACGGGTGATGCTGGGCACAGACCACTGCCTCCTAGTGACGTCTGGGCACCTCTGACAAGGCCGTGGGCCAGCGGGGGGCTTGGTGTCTGGGGGACGACGTGAGCGGCACCCTCCCCTTCAGAGCCCACAGGTGGGGCAGTGTCCCCTCCTGCCCTCCCCGGCTCCTGCTTTTGTCCCCCTTCCCTTCATCTCCTCCTCCGTCACAGCTTCTTCCTTCTCCCCTCCCTCCCCAACACAGGGGCTCCGCTGGGAAGGTGGCGCCCGAGGCTCTGCGGCCCTCCTAAGGCCCGTGGCTGTCGGCACGGCGGACTTGTCCTGCTTTTTGTCAGCAGTCCTAAGGAGAGTGAGTCGTGTGTGCATTGTGTGCTGTGTGCACGCGCGTGGCGGGTGCTGCCGTAACTCTCTGAGGCGTCTGTGTGCACGCGCGTGGCGGGTGCTGCGTAACTCTCTGTGTGCATGCGTGTGTGCATGTGTGCTGTGTGCACGCGCGTGGCGGGTGCTGCCGTAACTCTCTGAGTCGTGTGCGTGTGTGCGTGTGTGCATTGTGTGCTGTGTGCACGCGCGTGGCGGGTGCTGCTGTAACTCTCTGAGGCGTGTGCGTGGTGTGCGTGTGTGCTTTGTGTGCTGTGTGCACGCGCGTGGCGGGTGCTGCCGTAACTCTCTGAGTCGTGTGCGTGTGTGCATGTGTGCATTGTGTGCTGTGTGCACGCGCGTGGCGGGTGCTGCCGTAACTCTCTGAGTCGTGTGTGTGTGTGTGCGTGTGTGTGCTGTGTGCACGCGTGTGGCGGGTGCGTGCTGCCGTAACTCTCTGAGTCATGTGTGCGTGTGTGCGTGTGTGCATTGTGTGCTGTGTGCACGCGTTTTGTGGCGGGTGCTGCCGTAACTCTCTGAGGCGTGTGCGCGTGTGTGCGTGTGTGTTGTGTGCTGTGTGCACGCGCGTGGCGGGTGCTGCCGTAACTCTCTGAGTCGTGTGTGCTGTGTGCACGCGCGTGGCGGGTGCTGCCGTAACTCTCTGAGTCGTGTGTGTGTGTGTGTGCGTGTGTGTGCTGTGTGCACGCGTGTGGCGGGTGCTGCCGTAACTCTCTGAGTCATGTGTGCGTGTGTGCGTGTGTGCATTGTGTGCTGTGTGCACGCGTGTGTGTGGCGGGTGCTGCCGTAACTCTCTGAGGCGTGTGCGCGTGTGTGTGTGTGTGCTGTGTGCACGCGCGTGGCGGGTGCTGCCGTAACTCTCTGAGTCGTGTGTGCGTGTGTGCACGCGCGTGGCGGGTGCTGCCGTAACTCTCTGAGTCGTGTGCACGCGCGTGGCGGGTGCTGCGGTGTGTGTGTGTGCGTGTGCACGCGCGTGGCGGGTGCTGCCGTAACTCTCTGAGTCGTGTGTGTGTGCACGCGCGTGGCGGGTGCTGCCGTAACTCTCTGAGGCGTGTGTGCGTGTGTGCATTGTGTGCTGTGTGCACGCGTGTGGCGGGTACTGCCATAACTCTCTGAGTCGTGTGTGTGTGTGTGCGTGTGTGTGCTGTGTGCACGCGCGTGTGCAGGTGCTGCCGTAACTCTCTGAGTCGTGTGTGCGTCGTGTGCATGTGTGCTGTGCACGCGCGTGGCGGGTGCTGCCGTAACTCTCTGAGTCGTGTGCGTGTGTGCGTGTGTGCATTGTGTGCTGTGTGCACGCGCGTGGCGGGTGCTGCGTAACTCTCTGAGTCGTGTGTGCGTGTGTGCTGTGCATTGTGTAACTGCACGCGCGTGGCGGGTGCTGCCGTAACTCTCTGAGGCGTGTGTGCGTGTGTGCATTGTGTGCTGTGTGCACGCGTGTGGCGGGTGCTGCCGTAACTCTCTGAGGCGTGTGTGCGTGTGTGCATTGTGTGCGTGTGCACACGTGGCGGGTGTGCCGTGAGTCGTGTGTGTGCGTGTGTGCATTGTGTGCTGTGTGCACACGTGTGGCGGGTGCTGCCGTAACTCTCTGAGTCGTGTGTGCGTGTGTGCATTGTGTGCTGTGTGCACACGTTGTGCTGCCGTAACTCTCTGAGTCGTGTGTGCTGTGTGCACGCACGCGTGGCGGGTGCTGCCGTAACTCTCTGAGTCGTGTGCGCGTGTGTGCGTGTGTGCATTGTGTGCTGTGTGCACGCGTGTGGCGGGTGCTGCCGTAACTCTCATCTTCTCTTAAGGCCCAGGGGGAAGGGACCTGGGTCAGGCCACGGCGTGCCCTCCGCAGCGAGCTGGTGCCAGGTGCTGGCTCTGGCAGGTGGGAGCCCAGCCCCCGTGAGTGCTCTCGAGGCTGCCCTGGGCAATCGCCTCTTCAGGCGGAGCCTCGGTGTCCTCTACGAACTGCGAGTTGATGGTTCCTGCCCTAAGTTGTGGGGCCCAGGTGAGGCTGTGGCCTTTGAAGTAATTTAAAGCGACAGTACTCACCAACAGGCATGTGTCCCCTGAGTGGGCAGAGTAGGAAGCACTGGCCCCTTCATGGACATGTTGGCCAGGAGCCTGGGGGCCACTAGGACCTGCTGCTGGCCGTGAAGCTCCCGGGGTGCTGGGCCTCGTGCCCACTCTTGCAGGGAGCATCTCGGGGCACGTGAGAGCCCACGTGGGTTTCTGGACCTTGAGCTCCACGCTGGGGACAAAGGGAGGCAGTGGCCAGAGGTGGCTTGTGGGCCATCTCAGGACGTGGGCTATGGGAGAGGAGGGTGCCCCCGCAGTGCACCCTCTTTGGCCCAGGGTGGGCATCCCTGGTGCCCTGCTTGTCCCCTCGAGGGCGTGGCTCACCCTGTCCCGTTGCTGGGTGTGGGAGGGGAGCGCTGGCCGGGACCTCCAGCACCCGGGTTCCCGTGTGAGGTGCGACCCTCGGACAAGCCTCCCTGGAAGGCGGGCAGACAGCAGGGCCTCTCCTCTCGTGGAGGTCACGGGTTTCCTTCTTCTTAAAGGCAGGCAGCTTTTGAAGCCTGGAAGAGTAGCCTCTGCACACGCTGAGACCCCAGGACGCGCAGCAGGCTGCTGCAGGGCGGGCGCGTCACTCATCGCCATCAGGCCTGGGCACCCTGGGCGCCGTCGGCGCCTCCTTGCCGGGAGCCTGCTTCCCCTGGCCTCAGCTTCATCATGGACTAAGCAGGAACGACGGGGCACCTGCAGCCCGGGGGTGCCGGGAGGCTCAGCGGCTGACCTCTCAGGTGCCCGCGGCCAGCACGTGCTGGTCACACTGCGTCTTTGTCGCGGGAAGCAGGCTCTCCCCGCGCCCCCGCTTCCTGTCCTGGGTCAGCGGCCCAGGAGTTTCTTCTTTGTGCCTTCAGAAAAGCTCTGTGCCGCTCTCTGTCCTCTTGGGTTTGAACACAGGGAAAGCGCGTCGTCCCCGCCTGCGCGTGCGTCCTTCTCCTCTTCATGCAGCTTCTGGAGGCTGCAGATTGAGGGCTGGGAGATGAGAGGCCGTGAGGAGGAGGAGGAGGGGGAGCGGCTGTCCAGGCAGAGGGGACAGCCTGTGTGGTGCCCTGTGCGGGGCGGAGTTTGTGTTTGCACGTGAGCCGGGCGGCAGGTGGTAGGGCCGGGAGCCTGGTAGGGCAGTGGCCTCGCAGGGTAGTGGGCCTCGTTCAGGGATTTGCCTTTGTCCCCGGAGCAGTGGAGAGCTGTTGAAGCTCGTGGGACGGAGGGTGACCAGTCCTGGGACTAGCCAAGGGCACCTTGCTGCTGCTCTGGAGAGGAAGGGGTGTCGTGAAGAGGGGACGGGGTGTTGCGTTGCCCAGGAGAGAGGAGATGACCAGGGGGTGCGGAGCGGGGAGGGCAGAGACTACTGGCCTTCAGGGCTAGAACACGGGGTGTGCAGACATGTCCGGTGGCAGGGGCCCCGAGGAGGAACAAGCGTGGGGAGAGGAGGCGCTCATCCCGAGGCCACCTGGAGGTTGCCAAGTGGGGACGGACACACAAGCTGGGTACTGGGGCCAGGGGGACTGCGTGGCACCGACGTGCAGCTGGGCTCGGCTTTTCCTGTGGTCGGGTTCCAGGCGCTCTGGGGGCCGTGCAGGTGTCAGCTGGCTTCCCAGGTGGCCAGGTGGCCCCACAAGGCCACACAGTAGGCTGTGTTGAGTCAGCCCTGAGTGGGGGCCTAGGCCAGGCCGTGGCCTCAGGTCCTGACGCGTCAGCAGGTGAGTTCCTTGGCCCCCTCCACCTGTGACGAGGGGCAGTAGCTCTGGACTCGTTTTCGGAGGTGGCCACGCTGCCTCTGGTCTCCAGGTCTGGCACGTGGGTTGTGGCCTGGAGGCACCCGGCAACTGCGTGCCCCCTGGAGTGCCGGCCAGCACACCACTGGAGGGCGAGGGCCTGCGTTTCTGGCAAGTCCTAGGGTGCTGGGGTGCTGCTGTCTGAGGCCCGCCTCCGCTGACCCCCACTCTGAAGGTGGCAGGGTCTCCAGCCTGCTTCGTCCTCCCAGGGGACAGCACAGACATTGCTGTGCAGCCGCCTCTGGCCCTGCCTGTGGGCCCTGCTGCTGGGACTCCTGTCCCGGGTGCAGAGGTGACCCAGAGGCCCCACTCAGCCCTGTACAATGAGATGGTGTTTTTCTTAAATTTAGATTTTGGATAGATGTATCAGTTAGCTTTTTCTTTCTGTGACCAAGATACCTGTCAGTAACAACTTAGAGGAGAAAAAGATTTGGGGGGACTTACGGTCTCAGCAGTTCGGTCTGTGGCCGACCAACTCCATTTGTCTGAGCCTAAGGCGAGGCTGAGCCTCATGGCAGATGGTGTGGTGGCTGGAAACTGCTCCGTTCCTGGTGGCCAGGAAGGAGGTGGGGGATGAGAGAACCCAAGGAGCCAGGGACAAGATATATGATGCCCAGGGCTCACCCCCAGTCACTGACACCCTCCAGCCACACCCCACCTGCCTAGTCGCCTCCCATCAATCATTTCAAATTGTCAATCCGTCCAATGGATCGGTCAGGATTAGGTTACAGCTGTCGTAACTTAACCATTTCCACTCTGAGCATTCCTGCATTGTCTAACATGAGATTCTGGGGTGGGGGACACCTTACATCCAAGCCATGGTAATAACTGCACAGAAAGTCTGTGGGCTGGCAGAGAGCGCCCTCTGTCCTGAACTCCTCTCCCCTCTTACTGACACCTTGACCCGTGTGTCCTGCTGGCAGCCATGATTGACGCCCTTGCCTCGGCCAGGGTCCTTGGTTTCTCCTCGTGCTGTTTTCTGTTCCAGGACCCGGTCCCATCCAGGTTCCCATGTGACAGTCCCCAGCTCCCCTTGCTGGGACACCTTGCACTTGACTGGCGTGAGGAGGGCTGCTCGGGTGTTTTGTAGATCATCCTTCAGTTCCGAACTTCTTTTCCGTCCCCATCTGCTCAGGGGCCATGCCTGTAAAGGCCTGAGTTGACCCGGGCAGGGGTCCTTGGCAGGAGGTGTTCCTGTGGGAGGGGGCGTGGTTGGGAAGGGTGCTGCAGAGGCTCACCCAGCGGGCGCTGCTGGGAAGCAGTCACCCACGCGACGATGTCACATCCTCACCCCTGGATGTGCCCTCTGTGAGTCGCTTGAAGAAACTGGAAGATCCCACTTAATTCTTCTCTGGACTATATTTAGAATTCTATTCATGGCCCGTGCCCAAAGCTGATGTTAAAATTAAGAGCAATCATCTGCAGGGCTCGGTGGCTGCGGGAAGCACGTGCCGCTGCCTCCCCGGCTGCCTTTAGCGCTAGTTATGAGCCTGCCCAGCTCGTTGCTCACCTGAGCCGCTCGTCCCTTGTCCCTGAATGAGGTGGGCGAGCCCCCGCCCGCTGCAGGCTTTCTCCGTGAGCACGCCCCCTCCTCCAGGGCTGCTTCTCATCTTGTGACTGTGCAGTCCCCTGCCGGAGCTGCTGCAGGGCACTTTAAATGAGGGCTCTGTCCACTTCTGGCTGGACCTGGTCCCATGGATTTGGAGGGTACGGCGGCTCATCTGTGACTGTTCCCACCAGTTCGCAGTGATGGACTAGGGAGCTGGGGAGGGACCCCAGAGCCAGGCTGGATAGGAGAAGGCATCCGACTCAGAAGTTCCGGCTAGGTGCAGTCTTTGTACTCCCCTGTGCAGAATCTAAAGATGGTGCTATCTGAACTTTCTGGAATTTCTGATTGCTAGCTGTTTGAACAATCTTGATTGGACATACACTACCTGCATGTTGCTGTTTGGGGTGCACATGACATATAGCAACGAAGACCATGAAGTCTCAGTCTTGAAGAGGCAAGAGGTAGAGCGGGACCCGACAGGAGTGAGTGTGGGGTTTGACTGTGAGTGTTCGACAGGAGTGAGTGTGGGGTTTGACTGTGAGTGTTCGTTCTGCTCTGAATGATGATAAAATGAGGCTGGTGGGAAGAGTGCTGGGCAGGGGTCTGATGGTGATGGACAGTCGGAGAGGGCCTCTTAGTGAGGGCCTCTGCACGAAGCCGGGGCAGAGGGGGTAAGCTGGCCACAGGACAGCCCTGGAGAACAGCGTGCCAGGCCAAGGGAGCAGCGGTGTGAAGGGCCTGAGGTGGGTGTGCTTGAGATGGGCAGCAAGGAGCCAGTGCAGCTGGGGCTTCCTGGGATGGGCATGCAGATGTCAGGCCAGTGAGGCCAAGAGGCAGGTTAGAGTCCTGGGGAGGGGGCAGGGCTGGGCAGAGGCTGGGGCTTTGTTCTCTGAGCTGACCTTCGGAGGGCTGGTCTGGCTGCCGTGTGGGGTCAGGTGGTGTTGAGAAGGTCGTGTAATCGACCAGTGGCGTGGAGCCAGCCGCCCATTAGCCAGCATCCCTGGGGGCTGTGCCATGGCCTGGTGGGCCTGGGCCACCTCTGCCTTGGTCTTTGGCTCTGGTTCCAACCCAGCCAGCATGGTGGGCAGACGGCATTGCATAGGAGCTGGTGGTTACGATTTCAGGAAGGTTGCAAACTGATGGACGTCACATCAGGGGCCTGAAGCCAGCCACACCAGGGAAGCTGACGAAGGCACCCATCGGCTCCCCGTTGCCACCCAACACTCATCAGTACTCCCTGCCAGCCTCCCCACAGGTGGCAGCTGGGTGCCCCAGGACCTTTCCCAGGCGTCAGCAGGACAGTCAGAACATTGGAGAGTCAGGGACAATCCTCACGGATGGGGCGAGTGCTCAGAGCTCTCACAGGTGAAGCCCCTGCTGCCCACAACAGTGACCTTGAGGATGCGCCACGTGGTGGGTCTCCCCTGCCCACTCTGTTCTCCCTGCTCCTTAACCCTGCCTCCTGAGATCACCTTCCTGATAAACCATCTGCACCAAAGTCCACCTCCGTCTCCGCTTTCAGGAGAAGCAAATCAAGATGCGGCAGGGCTGGATGTGGTGAGAAGTGGCCACCGCTGGGTCTACCGTGAAGGTCAGGTCTCTGGATTTGCTGAGGGATCAGATGGGTGCTGCAAGAGAGCATCAAGGATGCCTCCAGGGGTTTTGGCCTGAGCAACGGGGAGAGTGAAGCCGTCCTTGCTGGCCCGGGGAGAGCCACTGAGATGGGTGGGGTGGGGGGTCTGGCAAATCAGCTGTGTCTTCAGGGCTGGACAAATTCTGGTTGGGTGTTTGTCCTATCAGGGACCAAGTGCAAATGGCATGTGGTGTCAGAAAGCTGTGGGTGGATGGTATACAGCTGTCTGGGGCTAGAAAACGTGCATGAGGACAGATTCCCATCTCCATCCGTGACTCAGCTGTGCTCTCCTTTTGAGAAGACTCTGTCTGTTGTCTTATCTGTTTTCTGTTGCTATAGCAAAACACCTGAGGCTTGGAATTTATAAAGAATAGAAATCATTTGGCTCACAGTGCTAGGGGCCTCCAAGTCCAAGAGCATGGTGCCCCATCTGCTCAGCCTCTGGCCCGGGCCGCCTCGCTGCTCAGAGCTTTGCAGAGGCCTCACAAGGCGAGACAGCACGTGTGCTCGAGAGAGCTCACTTCTCATCACAAAGCCACTCCCTGTCTGACCCGTCGGTAGGTCCATCCCAAGCCCTCGTGACCACTTCTGAATGCCTCACCCCTCTGTACTGCCATGTTGGGGACCACGTTTTCAACACACGGATTTTTGCAGGATGCATTGAAATGCACCTGTCACTCACTTGCTGTGCCAGTCTGTCTGTCTGTCTGTCTATCTCCTATCAATTAATCCATCTGGCTGTCATCCATCCGTCCTTCCGTCCTGTCCTTGCAACGCTGGCCTCTCTCCGCCCCTTCCTCAGCATCCCTACCCAGTCAGCATCTGGTGCTCGAATGCCCCAGGTGACAGGGAAGCCCACACGTCTTAAGGCTCCAGCTCAGAAGGTCCAAACTCGTGTGACCGCTTGGGAACACTGTCCTCTGGGGACGGTGGTTCTCGCCCGCTTCCGCTCCCCACGATGTATTCACACTCTCCGTGGCAGGAGAGAGGCGCTCAAGAGCTCGAGCCGAGCGCTCCTGGCCGCCAGCCCGCGGGGAGCTGGGGAAGAAAGGGGCCAGTCACCGGGGGCAGACACCGTCTCAGCGGTGGCCGTCCTCCTTCCCTGCTCTGGCTCTCTGGGCAAAGGCAGCTTTGTGCTCCTCGCGGACAACTGGCCATTGAGGCAGGCCAGGGGACACTGTGGCATAGCTGACAATGACTAGAAACTAAAATTAGTCTTCACAGAAACCATGCCCTGCGCCCACCCCGCGGGGGAGCTTCTGTGCCCGGGTGTGAATGGAGCCTTTGCCTGGCTGCCGCTCCGAGCGGGCCACGTGCAGGGGCTGTCTCAGCGCTCCCGGGAGAAAGGCTAGCCTGTTCTCTGCCGGGGCTCTGCTTGGCAAAAGTAGCAGGAACACAAAGACACGAAGTGGGTGAGAGGATCGGTTCATTTTCTCCCGGCTTGGAGCAGGCTCCGAGACCTGCCTTGGGGGAGTGAGTTCTGGAAGGGCTCCCGCAACTCACGATCACGTGGAGCCAGAGGAGGCTGGGTTTGTGGGGCTGGTGACGGGACTGAGGAACAGGAGCCCTGAGCAGAGGGGAAGGCGTGCAGCAGGACCAGACTTAGCTTCTAACATTTTTTTTTTTTTTTCACATTTTCTAACCTTTTATTTTGAAATCATTTCCAGTCGCAATAATAGTGGAGAGTCCCCGAGCGCCCTTCAGGGACATCTTCTTTCCCTGGCACACGGGCGGTTGGTGTCTCACCACACGGCCACCTGAACTTGAGGCCTCAGCAAGTCCCACCAGGTTTTCCAGGCACTGTTTCTGTTTCTGGTGAATTATTATGTCAAACTGTGTCACACGTGCAGACTTACCACACTTGGGCAAAACTTTGCATTTTAATTAAAAAAAAAAAAAAATCCAGTTCTCTTCCTCCTTGAGGCCACGCAGGGGACATGCAGGTTCTGTTGGTACGCGGTGGCCGCCTGGCTTGTCTTCCTGCCTCCCTGGGGCCCCCAGCCCTCTACTTCTCTGGTGTCCATGAGGCTCAGGACCTCTGTCCTGCTCCCTAAGAAGGGCCCGGGCCACCTGTGGGGGCTTGTCTTTTTGCCCCTTCTCCATCCCTGCTGGGCTGCAGTAGCAAAGTGTCACTTAAGTGGTGGCAGAAGCTTAAGCAATCAAGAATGTTCCTCTCCCTTCGGGAGGCCGGAAGTCTGAGGCAGAAGGTGGCAGGCCAGCTCCCTCAGGGCCGAGCGAGGGTGTGAGGGCAGGGCTGCCCTAGGCCTTCCCCTGGGCTTGCCTAGTGGATGGCCACCTCCCTGGGTCCCTGCGCCCGGCCATCTCCTTGTTGGCTTATGTTGGATTAGAGCCATTTAATGATCTCAAGTGAACAGGGTCATCTTGGTAAATATCTGTCTCCAAATAGGGTCACATTCTGGTGTCCTGGGGATCAGCTTCCCAGCATCTGAATTGGAGGGGGATATGATTTAACCCCAACTGTGACCTCTCTCTCTCTCTTTTTTTAAATATATTTTTAAGTTGTTGATAGACCTTTACTTTATTCATTTATTTTTTAATATGTGGTGCCAAGAATCGAACCCAGTGCCTCACACATGCCAGGCAAGTGCGCTACCGCTGAGCCCCAGCCCCAGCCCCAAGTGACCTTCCCTCTTGTCCCTCCAGGGATCAGGGTAGCAGTCTCCTTCCAGGACAGACCCCATCCTCCACACCCTGCACACGACCAAACGGCTTCCTTCCTCCCTCTTCTCCCTGGGCCCAGGGCCCACATGCTCTGGCCTGCTCGCCCTGGCCAAAGTGACCTCTGTCTCTGCCCCTGCCTACGCCTCCTGGGATCTGGCTCCGCACGTCCCTCCAGAGCTATGTGGGTCGGGTTCCACTTGCAAGAGACAGTCGGCCCAGTTCAGGTTGGTCCACTCTGGAGGGATTCATTGGTGCAGGTGGCCAATGAGCCTCGGTGCTCCTGGGTGTCAGTCACACTGGGCTCCAAGCGCTCAGACCCGGTCACTGGGTCTGTACTGGATTCCCTCTCTGGCCAACTGTCTCCTGTGATGGCTCTTGGAACCAACTTATGGCTTCCCATGCCTTCACAGGACCTGCAGAAAGAGTGTCCCAAAGCCACACAAGCTGCGTGGGGTTGAGGCGGACTCACCTTGCCTGGGTCATGCGTCCAGCCCTGACCATTGCAGTAGAGGTGAGGTGGAAGCTTCTGACTGGCCGCTGGGTTGCGTGCCTGCCCCTAGCTCCTGGGATAGGTCACCTCCACTCAAGGCATTCCCGGAGAGTTGGGGTGGGCGCGGTGGTCCCCATAGGAACTGGGTGACACCAGATGTGAGCCAGTGGGACAGAGCAGGCAACGGCTGGCTGTCCATCAACAGAGCTGCAAAGCAGCGCCCAGCCTTTGCTCCCAGGTGACTGTTGGCCGGCGTCTATGCCATCAGCTGCTCTGTCTTCACAAAGTCCCTCTGCCAGGGACTCTGGGCGGGACCCTGATCTCAGGAGCTCTACTCCACTCCCTCCCCGCAGGCCCTGGCGGGACCCTGATCTCAGGAGCTCTCCTCCACTCCCTCCCTGCAGGCTCTGGTGGGACCCTGATCTCAGGAGCTCTCCTCCACTCTCCCTCCCCGCAGGCCCTGGTGGGACCCTGATCTCAGGAGCTCTCCTCCACTCCCTCCCCGCAGGCCCTGGTGGGACCCTGATCTCAGGAGCCGTCTCCTCCACTCCCTCCCTGCAGGCCCTGGTGGGACCCTGATCTCAGGAGCTCTCCTCCACTCCCTCCCTGCAGGCCCTGGTGGGACCCTGATCTCAGGAGCTCTCCTCCACTCTCCCTCCCTGCAGGCCCTGGTGGGACCCTGATCTCAGGAGCTCTCCTCCACTCTCCCTCCCTGCAGGCCCTGGTGGGACCCTGATCTCAGGAGCTCTCCTCCACTCCCTCCCTGCAGGCCCTGGTGGGACCCTGATCTCAGGAGCTCTCCTCCACTCCCTCCCTGTAGGCCCTGGCGGGACCCTGATCTCAGGAGCTCTCCTCCACTCCCTCCCTGTAGGCCCTGGCGGGACCCTGATCTCAGGAGCTCTCCTCCACTCCCTCCCTGTAGGCCCTGGCGGGACCCTGATCTCAGGAGCTCTCCTCCACTCTCCCTCCCTGCAGGCCCTGGCGGGACCCTGATCTCAGGAGCTCTCCTCCACTCTCCCTCCCTGCAGGCCCTGGTGGGACCCTGATCTCAGGAGCTCTCCTCCACTCCCTCCCTGTAGGCCCTGGTGGGACCCTGATCTCAGGAGCTCTCCTCCACTCCCTCCCTGCAGGCCCTGGTGGGACCCTGGTCTCAGGAGCTCTCCTCCACTCCCTCCCTGTAGGCCCTGGCGGGACCCTGATCTCAGGAGCTCTCCTCCACTCTCCCTCCCTGCAGGCCCTGGCGGGACCCTGATCTCAGGAGCTCTCCTCCACTCTCCCTCCCTGCAGGCCCTGGTGGGACCCTGATCTCAGGAGCTCTCCTCCACTCCCTCCCTGTAGGCCCTGGCGGGACCCTGATCTCAGGAGCTCTCCTCCACTCCCTCCCTGTAGGCCCTGGTGGGACCCTGATCTCAGGAGCTCTCCTCCACTCCCTCCCTGTAGGCCCTGGCGGGACCCTGATCTCAGGAGCTCTCCTCCACTCTCCCTCCCTGCAGGCCCTGGCGGGGACCCTGATCTCAGGAGCTCTCCTCCACTCTCCCTCCCTGCAGGCCCTGGTGGGACCCTGATCTCAGGAGCTCTCCTCCACTCCCTCCCTGTAGGCCCTGGTTGGACCCTGATCTCAGGAGCTCTCCTCCACTCCCTCCCTGCAGGCCCTGGTGGGACCCTGGTCTCAGGAGCTCTCCTCCACTCCCTCCCTGGGTGGGACCCTGATCTCAGGAGCTCTCCTCCACTCTCCTCCCTGCAGGCCCTGGTGGGACCCTGATCTCAGGAGCTCTCCTCCACTCTCCCTCCCTGTAGGCTCTGGTGGGACCCTGATCTCAGGAGCTCTCCTCCACTCCCTCCCCGCAGGCCCTGGTGGGACCCTGATCTCAGGAGCTCTCCTCCACTCTCCCTCCCTGCAGGCCCTGGTGGGACCCTGATCTCAGGAGCTCTCCTCCACTCCCTCCCCGCAGGCCCTGGTGGGACCCTGATCTCAGGAGCTCTCCTCCACTCTCCCTCCCTGCAGGCCCTGGTGGGACCCTGATCTCAGGAGCTCTCCTCCACTCCCTCCCTGCAGGCCCTGGGCTCTGCCTAGCCTCTGCTCTTCCTGCCCCACTGACTGCTCCTTGGTGATCCCGCTGTACTTCAGCGATTGCTGCCTCCCCCTCCCGCCCCCACCACCCAGTGAGAAGCTCTGGGAGGAGGAGAGCCCACAGGCCTGCTCCCTGCAGCGTCCCCCGAGGTCCTCAGGGTCCCTTGGTCACTCACATTGACGGTGCCCCTCACTCCAGGCTTGCTGTGGTGTGGGTGGGAGGGCCTGGCCTTGGCACCTGGAGCTGAACGCACTGGCCTGCTGTTCTCAGTGCCTTGGCCCTCCTGGCCATTGCTGTCCCCGAGGGTGGGATGTGGTGGCTAGACCCAGGAGCAGCTGCTTGGTCCAGACCCTCGAGCGCATTGCCTAAGCTGCCCGTGTCTGTCTCCTTACCTGCAGAGCGAGGTGGTGAGGGCAGCATTCCCGCCCACCCATCAGAGTCACTGACCAGTGGGCACTTCAGCCACGCCTGGCTCTGGTGAGCCTGTGGAGCTGTCAGGCTGGTTGCTGTCCCTGGTGTTTGTCACCGTCACACCACAAAACCAGGGTCACCTCTCTGAAGCTAACTAGAAGTGAGTTTATAGGATCCTTTAAGAAATGAGCGTGGTGCCTGGATTCCTACCGTCCACGCCAACACACCATGTCGTGAGACCAGAGGGCCGTGGTCAGCTCTGCCCACGGGCTTCCTTGTCCTCCCCGGTGCTAGTCCTGCCTCTGTGGCCCTTGCTGGGGGGTCCTGCGGGCACGGGCTACGCTCCTGTCCCAAGCAGGTCTGCGGCCTCTGCTCTGAGTCAGAAGCTGGAGCAGGAAAAGCACCGCGGCCCTCGTCAGAGACTCGTCCATGCGGTTCTGTTGAACTTCCAAAACCCAACAAAGGAGAAAAGTCTCCACCCACGGTTGTCCTCACAGCCTCCCAGTGGGTGACAGGGACCTGTCAGGACATCTGCTGTGGACTTGTCTTCCCTGGGACCGATGGAGATCCTAGGAGAGCACCGCTCTGGGGGACGGTGCTGGGTGCGTCCCCAGCTGTGTGTAGACCATCGGGTTCCCGTGGCCAAGGGAGTGGCAGAAACCTGGGCAGTGGTTTAAAGCCCACCCAAGACCTGCATGCCGGTGCGCCCATGTGTAGCGGACCCCTTAGGAGACTGGATGCTGTTGTTCTGGTGATTGCCAGGTGACTTAGGAGGTGAATGAGCTGGTATATAAAGTTTGCTGAAGTTAGGCCTATGCTTGTTTAAATCTCTATTAGAAAATTACTACATTTCTATGAAAATAGAGACCAGACTTTCCTGTAAGCTGCCTTAGTAAAACATTCAGCAGATGCTCCTCGTGGGCCGAGCAGTGCAGGAGGGTGGAAGGCTCCAGCGTGGCGGCAGAGCAGCGGCCTCAGCGCAGCCATCTGGGGGAGGCCCTGCGGGGGCCGGGAGGGTGGTGCCCAGAGGGCCCAGGCGGCCCCCAGGGAGCTGGCAGCCCAGGGAGGAGAGGGCAGTCCAGGAAGTGTGACAGGGACAGGTCCATCCAGCCCACCAGGGTAGGGGCCAAGGGGGAGGGCCGCAAGCAGAGCAGACAGAGGGGTGGGGGAGCGGAGGGGCTTGGCCATAGTCCCCTGAGGAGAGGGGCTGAGTCTGTGGGGATTGTGGAGATGGGGACGCCACCATCAGGGCCGTGGGCACGTGGTGTGGCGTCATTGTCGAATGGAGATCAAGGGCTACCAGTGCAAGTGGCCCCCCGTGCTGGGAGAGCAGCAACTCTCAGGCTGGAAGGTGGGTGGACGCCCAGGCCCAGGCTACAGAGGCGGTTCCTGGACAGAGTCAGGCCCATGCTGCTCGGATTTCTACTGGGTCGGCATCGGCCGCGGGGCTGTCCGGCGGGGCCTGAGACTGCACTGCACCAAGCTGGGGGGGGGTCCTCCGGGCTCTAACCCCAGCAGCAGTGGAAGCTGCTGTCACCCCCTCTGTGGGATGGGAGAGCCCTTGGATAGCTGTGGAGGAAGAGAGGCTTCATCTGGGCCGCTCAGGAGAGAAGGGAAGGGTGGACGCGGGTTGGCATCCTTTAAGTTTTTGTCAGATATTCGGGGATGTTGGAGAACGAGGGGACATGGGAAGAAAAGCCTCCCACTGATGTCAGTGTCCTTAAAAGAAACGGGATCTCACATCGGATGGAGTTCCTGGTGCCCCCTTAGGGACGCCTTACTGTATTGTCCTTGTCCTTCAAGGCACTTGGGACACCTCACCACAGGCTGTCATGGTCAGCAGGCAGAGGGTAGGGCCCGTAGCTGTCAAGGCAGGGTTTCCGTGGCCCTCAGAGCTGTGACCTGCCCTCCCAGGAGCCCTTGCTCTGTAGCATGGAGAGCCTGTCTCTGGCAGCAGCCGCTCTTTGCCAGGAGGGTGGGAGCCTGGGGTGCCCTCCTTCCGCACCTCCCTCCCTGCTGCTTCATCCTGGGGTGCTCTGAGGGGAGCAGGCACTGCGTCCTCCAGGCCTCTCCTCCGAGAGGCGTGCCCCTGGGTGTGCCCCTCACAGACCGTGGCGTGCAACGGCGGCCTGACTCCGGCGACCACTGGTCCAGCCGGTGTCCCGAGGCAGTCACATCCTGGGACGTGTTGGGGTCGAGCAGCAGAGCTGGAGGAGGTCCTGGGCATCCCCTTCTTCTCCTCAAAGGCCACTACTGCCTGCCCGAGGAAAGGACAGCTGTCTCCATCCTGGTGGGCCTGCCCGTCGTCCTCCACTCTCCCACTTGGCCCAGGGTGAGCGGAGCTTGGCCGAGCACACGACTTAGGTTTCACAGCCACCTGCTCCGGGGCTTCTGGGGAGCTTGGGAAGAAGCCCTCTCCCTGGGCAGCGAGGTCACTGAGCCTGGACAGGAGGGGGCCCGCCTGAGAGCGGGTCCAGCCCAGAGGAGAGACTGAGGGTGGCTGTCCCGTGACATTGTCGGGGCCTGGTCCAGTTTTGGAGCTGGCGTGCCCTTGGGCTCCTCTGTCGGACACATTCCCTTCTACGCGGGAGCTGCTTTGAATTGAATTCTGTGGCTTCCTGGTGGTTGCAGGTGCTCCGAGGGAGGAAGTCGCTGTGCCCAGGTCCCCAGGCTGGAGTTCACCTGCCCCCTTCTTGCCCACAGATTGCCCTCTCTTTGCCTCCGCAAGCACATACCAGTCCCAGGGCAACTCCAGAGGTCCCATCTCCCCACGCGTCTTTGGGGTGTCTGCGTAGCTGAAAGGTCTCCAAAGCTTTCCAAGGTGCTGGCAGAGGAGGGTGGCCGTTGATGGGAGAGGAGAGGAGATGCCTGTCGGTGGCTGCTGCTGGCAATCCCTGGTGACATAGCGGGCACTGAGTGTCACGGCTTTTTTCAGGCAAGGAGGGTTTGCGAAACAGAGACTTATGCGCTTGGATACTTTATACTGCCTGGGTTTGCTCCTTAAGTCACTGAAAGAGGTATTGTCAGGAGCTGCTAATGACATATTTAATTTTAATAACGAGGCACCCATGCCCACAATTTATTACTTCCCGTGGCTTTCGACTCTGGTTTCTCGAGTGGTGTAATAGTGCGGAGGTTAATGGATAGCACCATTAATTATTTAGAACCTCGAAATGGGAGGTTCTTACAAAACCAAAGTCTTGTAACAGTTTAACTAATAGCTTCCTAAATTCACTATCATTTTGAATTTTCCACAGAGTATTTTCTCCCCCTCAAACCACTCAGCTAGATAAAGTTATTAGCAGATGTCTGAGTTTTACATTATTTCCTTACTGGGTTCAGATAATAATATTCTTCTTATTCCATATCTATTCAGTTTGGAGCTTTCAGGCTTCGCTTTATGACCTGTGAAATCCACATGAGGGGTTCAGTTTCTGAAGCCCATGGAAGAGTTCGCAGTCTGAGGTTGTGTTTTAGTGCTCAGTAGCTCTCAGGGTGACACTTCGTCATTCTCCAAGGTCCCATGGTCACAAGTGCAGCCTCTGAAGTCAGGTGGACCTGTCCGGGTGTGAATCCCAGATTCCCTGACTCGGTTCCCTCCTTTGTAGAATGGAGATGATAACACTATTAACCTGGTTGCGTCTCACCAAAGATTTAATGATAAACGGGGGGTTAAGCACTTGATGTGGTGCCTGGCGCAGAGCCAGGGGCCGACTGTTGGCTAACATGGGGTAACAGTGAGGCAAATACTAGACCCAGTAGAGAAAGGCTCACGGGCTCTGACCGAGGGGTCCACCTTCCTCCTCACCCACCCAGGTTACCTCTGGCTGCTCTCACGCTGAGGTGCAGAGCTGAGATGTCTGACCCCAGGGTCTGATCTCTTTCCTCCCAGGTCCTCTCTAGGAAAAAATCTCTCCCTGCACTCAAGACGCCCTTGTTCTCCTGGTCTCTGGCCTCCTTGAGGCATCTTGTTGAGAGGAGCGCTGGCCAACAGAACAGCCCGTGGTGCTGGACGCATTCTGCAGCTGGGCAGCCACGGCCCATACCAGGTGTCGAACTCTTCCAGTGTGGCGCATACAACAGCAGCAGCGAGTCTTAACTTTTAGGCTGGGTGGTGCAGTGTGACTGCCCCAGCTCAAAGCATGCACTGGGTGGTGCAGGCACCATCCTGGAATCTTGCTGGAGAATGCCAGGTGGAGGCGCTGGCCTTGGCTGAAATGAGGGGGGAGGAAGGCCACCCACCGGCTTTCTCGCTTCCATTCCAGAACCTTCTGTTGGAAGCACTCCTTGATAAGGAGGTATCTACAATGAGACCAGAGACGAGAGAAGCAGGAGAGGGCATCTGGAGTGAAGGGGGCCGAGATTTAAGTATAGGAATTAAACTTGTGCTTTTGTGGGTGAAATATTTGCTAAACACAGAAAAGCACGAAATAAAAAGTCCAGCCACCCAATGCCAACATGCACAGGCAAAGGCTGGTTGGTGTTTGGATCGCTCTCACGGCTGCTTGCTGAAGACGGGGGCTGGGGTGGGGGCTAGCAGTGCTCGTGGGGCGGGGCCTCACTTCCCCCAGGACAGGAGCGTGTCAGAGTCCTGAGGAGTGGCCGTGAGCTCTCGGCGTGCAGCAGCTTCTCCGGCCGTTTCCTGCAGCTTGAGGATGCGCACTCTTGCTGTGAGACATCGTGGTGTCATTTGTTTGTCCACAGTGGGGCCTTTGATCGGCTATGTTCCTGCAGAAGGTGCTAGAAGCCGCCGCTCCCCCACGTGGGAGGCACTGCTGGATCGTGCCCAGCTTTTTCCTTTTGCCAATCTGATGGTGAGAAATGGTCTCTCTGTATTCGCATCACTTTTGAATGAGATGTGTCCCCAGAAGTCATTGCTTGGAAATATCACTGGTTATTTCTCTTGCTTCTTTTGCCTTTGTGTCGGACTAGTGGTGAAGTCTTCAGCCAGTTTAGTAGGGACCTGGCTCAGGACTGCTGGTAGCAGAACGTGCTGCAGATTGTATCTAATGAGGGCCTACTTTGTGCCTGGGAGGCTTAGCTCCTCAACCCCCTGGTGGGCCAGGCACTGTTCCTCACCGAGGAGGGTACAGAGAACTCCTTCCTCCCCCGTGGGCTGGGAACTCTCGGCTCATGGTGGGAGGCAAGGCACGGTGAGAAGAAGGGTGGGCCGGGGGCTAGGCAGACCCGCCCGGAATCGGGCTCCACGTGCTGGCTGGTGGCTCCGGACTTGGGCCCATGAGCTGGGGTATTTTCCTGGCAGGACTGCTGGAATGATGAGGACAGGGTGTGCCACCGCCCTGGCACAGCCTTGCCCTGGCCGATGCTTGGTACACAGTGGCTATCACCTGTGCTCTCAGCAGCTGTCAACCTGAAGAGGAGAAACAGCAGAGGTACATCAGGGGTGCCCAGAAGAGTCGCCACCAGGTGATGTCATCAACAACAAACCCTGGCCACCTGAGGGCACTGCTGAAAGGGCAGTGCTGGAGGCCTGGGTGGGTGCGGTTCAGGGTCTCACCAACAGACCTCCAGCCCAGGTGGCCGGCAGCGCCGTGGCATGGCCTAGCAAGGCTGTCGCCAGGCTCCCCGAGGGCTGCCGTCCTCCGCAGCTTGTCACACCTCCGCAGGTTGGGGGGTGTGTCTTCCTGGGGTGAGGGTCTGAAGGTGGGCAGCTTGTCCCCTGTCAGAGAGGACTCGGTGCCACCGGGCAGGAGCCTCCTGTTTGCATTACTCTCCTGCAGGACCTCACTGGCTCTGCCAGGGTGACATTTCTGGTGGATGGCTTCTCCCGGGGCACCATCTGGCCTTTCTGTTGCATGCTGAAGACATCACAAAGTGGACAAGTGGGCCTGTGCGCCCATCCTTCAGGGACCTTCGTTTCAGCCTGGCTGTGCCACCGCTTCCCCGGGGTCACACAGTTGGCCGGGCTCTGTGACGTCTTAGCTCACGTGTTCCAAGTTCATGGCTGGTGAAATTGCCCTGGACTCACCCCACCAGGGAAACTCGTCCACAGTGGACGTGTCTCTCCTAGGAACTGAGTCCACTCCTTAAAGATGATGGCTGTGTCATTGACTCCTGCTGTCCCTGTCCTCATCCCAACCTTTGGACCCAACTTGCAGATGTGAAAGGATCCTTGAAGACCAGCAAGCCTGCTGCATCCAAGCAACCAGACGTGGGGGAAATTGCCAGGGAACGGCCGCGGGGAGCCATTCTTTTGGTGAACGGCCCTTTTTACTGTTATTGTGGTTGGTTTGTGTGGGTCATGGTTTGGATCTGGACCATGCCCAAAGGCTCGTGTGTTGAAGGCTTGGTCCTCCGTGCAGCAGTGGCCAGAGGTGGGCTTTGGGGAAGTGACTGCATTGCGAGGGCTCCGACCTCATCAGTGGAGGAATCCATTGGTGGGTTAACAATTTGATGGCCATGCTGGGAGTGACGGTGGGAGGCGGGGTCTAGTTGGAGGAAGTAGGCCACAGTGGGGCGGGGGTCCCTGGAAGGGAGTATCTTGTTCCTTCCACAACCCACCACTTCCTGGTTGCCCTGAGTTGACCAGCTTCCCTCTGCTGTGCCCTTCCGCCATGAGGTTCTGCCTCAGCTCAGGCCCAGAGCAGTGGAGCTTGTGATCGTGGACTGAAACCATGAGCCAAAATAAATCTTTTCTCTATAGAGTGTTTTTCTCGGGTGTTTTGTCACAGCAGTGAAAAGCTGAAGTAGCCCTAATTAGGAAGGGCTGTTGCAGCTAGCTGGAAGCCATAAGTTCCACCTGATATGTATGTGACGCACCTGTAGGCACCCGCAAAGCTGAAGGTATATAACCGGGTGAAAGCGGTCCGAGTTAGGAGAACGGAGAATTCAGTCAGCCGGGCAGTCACTCGGTCGGTCAGAAGAATCAGAGCAGCCAGAACGTAGGCAGAGCGGTTACAGAAGAGAAACCAGATAGAAGAAGTAATGACTGGTCAGAGTTAGGCCGAGACTCCTGAGGAAAAGCTCTACTCTGCCTCCGAGAGTTTTCCTCCCGGATTACGGTACCAGGTAGCTTACAAAAAGCTGGTAACAGTGTACGTTTTCCTGTCCTGTGAGTTGCTGGATGGTTCTAGATGGTGCCACATGGGCTGCTCTCACCTGCCAGGCCTGGAGCTCTGCACATACATTTTCTCCCTGAAATCTCTGGACATCTCTAAGTGATTCCAGTTCTCATCCCCATTTTGGACACAAGGAAACTGAGTCTCTAGGAGGTGGGGCTGCACACCTGTGGTTGCCCCGCCGGGGAATTGCAGAGCCAGGATGTGAATCAAGACTGTCTTGTCTAGGGCCTGGGTGCTTAGCCTCAGTGCTATAGTAAATGCTGCCTGGTTCCTTGACACCCCCCACCCCACCCCCAAACACATACCAGAGTCCTCTGGTAAGAGCTCTTTAGCATGTTAAAGGTGATTTTTTAAATACTCACCCAAACTGTCATTTAATTGCTATCTAGAAATGCAGTATTCAAAGATAAATTATGTGCGCCAAGCCATGGCTTCTTGAAGACAAGGACGGTGTCCAGCTTGTTCTCTACCCCAGCGCTTCGCACACAGTGGGGTTTTAATCAGTGATGGGTGGATGGGCAGATAGATGGATGGATGATGGGCAAGTAGATTTAGGGGTGAACAGGTGGATGGCAGATGGGTGATGGTTGGATGGGTGCATGGATGACGGATGGATAGGCAGGTGCAGGAGTGGATGGGGGATGGGCAGGGGGATGCAGGGGGATGGGCAGGGGGATGGTTGATCCACGATGGACGCGTCAGTGATGGGTGATGGGCAGGCGGTGACTGGGTAGAAGCATCAGCAGCTGGCAGGATGGGGTGTGGACGGACGGGCAGTGAAGGAGAGAGGCGGCTGGACAGATACTTAGACAGAGAACAGTTTAGAGTGAGGTGCTGCCTGCAGGTCCCCAACTTGCTTGGCATGTGGTTCTGGGGAAGGGAACCCGCGGAGGAAGAGCTTTGCCCATCTGACTGTCCTTTCTGTCCCAGATGTCCTACAGCAGTGCTGTGGTCATAGTCAGGAGAGGATTCTCCTGGCCACGTGAGATTCTAGGAGAGCCAGCACGCCGCGGAACCCTGGCCACCTTGAGTTTCTCAACCCTGGCCCTTGGTTCTCCCCACCTTCCTTTCTGGGCCTCTTCTGGGATGGCAGACGGGAGGAGAACATCTACAGCATGATTGCAGGGTCCTAGGAGGCAGGTAGAAGGAGTAGAGGCGTTAGTGTGTATCTCAGCTCCACCACTGAATGGCTGTGTGGCTTTGGGCAAATTATCTCCCCTCTCTGTGTCGCAGAGCTCCATCATCACACCAGTCTTGAGATGCTGTTGAGGAGGAAGGGGATGTGTTTGTATGGAAAGCAGCCAGCAAGCACTCAGCTGGTGTCTAGCAGGTGTTAATTTCCATTATCTCAGTTACCATCACACTCTTTTTGTTTCCTTTTTCTTAGACTCTTGGAAGAGATGTACTGTGCTAGAATTTAATTTCTATAAATCTGTTTTCTTTCCTCTCCATACTCTCCATGAAAATGTAAAAGTTAAAAAAAAAAAAAAATAGACTTGTGAGCCCAGCTGTGATCTCCCTTCTGGTTCCAGCGCTGGCTTTGCGAGGGACCCTTAGGCACAGTCACCCTTGGCTGTGTCCTGGGGTGGAGCTGGGGGGCGTGCGGTAGGACTGCGGGGGTGGGTAATAGTGCAGGCAGATCCCGGCCCAGAACCCCCTGTGCCCTTGAGAGTCTTGGGGAGATTCTTGGGCCTGAAGGTCGGCCGGATGCAGCCCAGGAAGCATGGGAAACGCTTAGCACAGCCCGGCTCAGCGTGTGCCAGGGACTGACGCACCACTGCCTTGCTATCCTGCCACTGTGGAACTCGCCATCTGGCCCAGGCTGTGCGCATGGAAGAGCTGCAGGCGGGATGGTGGGCCAGGACAGCCGGCAGAGCCCGTGGGGACATGGGCCGGGGGCTCCGAGCCGGGTGGAGAGGCTGGGAACAACCAGCACTCGTCCCACCTCCAGCTGGGGTGTGGCCAGAGGTGGGCATGGTCACAGCCTCAGGTGCCCCTGCCCTGCCTGGAGAGGGTGACCCTGCAGGCCCCGCCCGCTGTGCTCAGGTGGGCATGGTCGCAGCCTCAGGTGCCCCTGCCCTGCCTGGAGAGGGTGACCCTGCAGGCCCCGCCCGCTGTGCTCAGGTGGGCGTGGTCGCAGCCTCAGGTGCCCCTGCCCTGCCTGGAGAGGGTGACCCTGCAGGCCCCGCCCGCTGTGCTCAGGTGGGCATGGTCGCAGCCTCAGGTGCCCCTGCCCTGCTGGAGAGGGTGACCCTGCAGGCCCCGCCCGCTGTGCTCAGGTGGGCACAGGGCGCCAGGTTGTCAGCTTTCTGACTCTCCAGAGAATTCGAAAGTCTAGATTCTCGGGTAAGCCTCCATGACTCTTTGAAAATGCCCGCTTTCAGTCCACTGGTGTGCGCCCGTGTGCCTCTGGAGTCGACGTCCTCGAAGGCAGAGGTGAGGACAGAAATGACAAGTTACGTGACAGCAGGAAACAGTGTGTGTAAGAGCTGCACGTCAGTCCCACGGGAGAGCGGGCAGCCGTGGCCAGGGCAGAGCCGGCCTCCTGAGAGACCACAGGGCAGCTGCCCCTCGCATCTCGGAGGAAGGAGCACAGCTTTAGAAGGTGACACAGGGCACATGTGCAGTGACCTGTGGGGAGAATCCTGACAAACGCACTCATCGCTGCAGAAGGATCTTAAACTTGTCTTTGAAAGGCACACGCTTGGCTTCTATATCCTGAACGGGCCAGCGGCCATGGCTCATGGTCAGGTGTCTGCCATTACTGTTGCAGGCCCCTCTGCCACTTTTTTTTTTTTTTTTAATATTTTTGAATTGTTGCTGGACCTTTCTTTTATTCATTTGTTCTTATGTGGTGCTGAGAACCGAACCCAGTGCATCACACATGCTAGGCAAGTGCACTACCACTAGGCCACAACCCCGGCCCATGGCTCTGTCTTCATACTGTGTATCTACACGGACACACACATATGAATGTTTATATGGAGACGTAGGGAAGGTGTAGATGTGTAGAGAACCAATGTGTGCAGGCATGCCTATGACTCTAGAGTCTCCAGAAAAACCGACCAACAGCAAGTGGAGATCTTCCTCTCCCTCCCTCTCTCTCTCTTCCTCCCTCTTTCTCTCTCTCTCTTCCTCCCTCTTTCTCTCTCTCTCTTCCTCCCTCTTTCTCTCTCTCTCAGTTAACTGAATGTTGGCTCTTGGGGCTTTGGCGGCTGAGAGGTCACAGCGCTCGGCACGCTCTGGGCCTGGGCTCGGGGCTGCAGTCCTACGTGGAGTCTGAAGGCCTGCGAGCAGCAATGCTGGGGCTGTCGATTTCAGTCCGATTCTGACGCCTGCCGTCCCAGCCCGAGGACAACTCTCTTACTCTGTCTTCTGTTCTCTTTAGTCCCCAGTGGGTCGGACAGGGCCACCTGCACCAGGGAGGGCCCTCTGCTGTACTCATCTTTAAGTTCAGATGTTCATGTCACCCAGAAATACATCACAGACACCCAAAATGATGTTCAGCCAAAATGATGTTCAGCCAAATGTCTGGGTGTCCTGAGCCCACTCTAGTGGACACATAGAATCACCCATCCCGTGCACATCTGTGGATATGTGTGCGCTACATAGGTACACAGTGTAAAATTACCTTGTTGAGGGCATCTCACAGCCTCGAGGTGGAGATTACTGACCTGGTGGCTTCCAGTATGTCTTTATATACAAATAAATTATGTAGCATTGATGTCCTGGTCCCACTTTATTAACTGCCTTCTGTTAGCCCATTTAAAGTCAATTAAGCCTCATGGATCCCCAGTTCTTCTCATGGAGACCTAGCCCTTGTCACAGAATCCCCAGCAATGACTGGAGGCTAGCCTGGCTCCCCAGGAGAGAGTGGACGTCTTCCCTGTTGCAAAATCCTTAGTCTCTAGCGATTTGGCTGTCCCATGATAGGCAGCAGTGTGACTGCTGATGTCTGGAGCCGGCAGGTGGCCTCTCTGTAGAGCTGCAGAGCTTGGACAGAAGTGGTCAGGGCTGAAGAGCAAAGAGGACACGTGAGCACCTGCTCAGATCTGCCTCCCTCTCCTGGGCTTCCAGGCGTTGGGTGTTCAGACCCATAGTTACTTGCTTGTCTGTCTCTTCATTTTCATTTCTTCTAGATTGTGTGTTCTGATTAGAAAGAAGACAACATTTGTTATTGAAAACTCAGAAAAACAGAAAAATACTGAGGGGAAAAATAAAAACCATTTACAAACTCCTTTCCCGAATCAGAACTCTGGCTACTTTTTTGTGTCTCCTGCCGGCCTTTTTCTATATAAAATTTTTACTGTTTAGGGATTATTTATTGATTAAACTAATATATATTAAGCAATTCTGCACACTTCTTGGGATACTTAAAACCGATTTCTTCAGAATATGAATCTGCCAAAATTCACTTGGCCATCCCTCTCTCATTAGAAATTCAGTCTGGCCTGAGGCTTTGTGTGTTTGGGGTTCTGTAATAAGTAGCTGTGTGACTTCACGCCACAGGCCCATTTGTGCGCCTCTCTGATCACTTCTTTAGGCTAAATCCTTAGAAGTAGCATTGCCGGGTCTGGAGGGACCAGGAGAGAAGCTCTGGGCACGTCAAGCTGTGTGTCTCTGGGAGCAGCTGCTGTCCTGCCCACACTGGGCTCTTAAGAAAGGAGCTCTGGGGTTGGGCCAGGCAGGCGTTGGGGGTTGGTTCTTCCCTGGAGGCTGGGCATCAGAGGACAGCGAGCCAGTAGGTAGTGTAGCCCCAGCGCGTTCGGAGTGCACACCAAGTGGACGCACGCCACTTCTCCTCCGCACCTGTGGCCTTTCTCCCTTCACACCTGATTTCCATGCTGCTTTTTTGCACGTTTGCTCCGCCGGGTAGCATGGAGAAACGTCAGCACGCTGTTTTTATTATTATTTTAGCATCTTGATTTAATGTGATCACCTCAGTTTTGCCTTTTGTTACATTTTGCCTTTTTTTTTTTTTTTTTTTTTTTTTTTTAGTAATTTTGCACGAAACCATGCCCTTGCTCCAAGAGGAGAACAGACATTTGCCTCCGTCTTCACAGGATAATTAGACTCTAAAATTAGAAGGCACACGCTGCATGTTAAAGTGCATCTAAATAAAATCGCAGTGGGAGCACTGATCCTTCTTGGCAGTGCAGGGGAAGTTTGGCGGACGCCTGCTGGAGCAGGAGAAGCTGAAAGGGAGCGAGGAGGGCGCGTCCTGGAGCGCCAGGGGCAGCCGCAGGTGCTGCTGACGCAACCCCCTCGTTCCTCTAAAAATACTGGAGTCCCAGTGAAAGGGGGTGGGCACCGAAACCTTCTGCTCTCCCCGTCCATGGTCACAGTCTGGATTCTGCGAAGGTGGTGCCCAGGCAGGGTCAAGTGCACTGAGCGCTGTTCTGGGAGTCTGTGAGCACACGAGGCTGTCTCCGAGGACGGAAGCAGGTCGGCCCACCGGGCTCCAGCCGCGTCCCCTTCTCCTGCATTGACCTCCCTGCAATTTTATTTTGTTATTATATTTTTATGGAGCTGGAGGTTGAGCCCAGGGCCTCACACAGGCTAGGCAAGGGCATGACCCCTGAGCTACACCCTCCGCCCCGTCCTGCAAACAATTATGGAACAACTGCTAAAGGTCATGGACGCCATGGGAGCCACAGGCCAGGGGAGTGGAAGAGACTCTTTCATAAAGTCAGAGTCCCTCAGGTGCCTGCTCTGTGTGGGCAGAGCTGGGCCGCGAGTGTGGTGAGCCAAGGACACGCCTCTTCCCTAGGTGAGCTGCCAGGGGAGGTGGCACCAGGCAACTTGTCACTATCACCAGCAAGATGGTAGTGAGAGCGAGTGGTGGGGCTGTGTATCTGGAGAAGAAGCACACGCGCGTGCGTGTGCACGTGTGTGTGTCGCATCCTAAGGTGCAAGACAATTTTATTAACTGTCTGTTGTGATAAAAAGGAAATGAGCTATTGCTCAGTTTCAACCCTCTCTCCTCTTTTCCCAGTCCCTGCCCTCCCCTGAATTGAATTTCCACCCCCCCTGCAACCTGGCCTCCAGATGGGGAGGGGACCGAGTCTGTGTGGCTCCCTGCTGGGGCTCCAGGGTCTGGTCGAGGGCCTGGCATTTGGCGGCGTGTAGCGAGTACATGTCAAGTGACGCGGGCGCATGGTGGCTCTGCAGAGCCGAGGCCATCCGACTGCAGACAGCCTGTCGCCCCCAGTGCCTGTACTGGTCCCCCTGCCCCTCCTCCGGGCGCAAGGAGCACCACCTGCTCCTCCCCGTGCCGCCCTGTGCCTCACCCCAGCTCTGTCGCCACCCCCAGGTCTCTGCTGCTTTCCTGCAGGTGTGTTCAGGGCTTCTTTGCACCCCTGACCCCCACTCCTAGAGGACAGGTGCAGTGTGGTGAGGACGAACTAGTGCTCCCTGGGACTCAGGAAGCAGGGCAAAGGGGGCAAGGAGGGAGCCTCCACCCTGGCCGCTCCTCTGCCAGCAGCTCCAGGAGACCTTCCCGGGGCACCAAGGCCAGAATGTGGCCCCTCCCCAGCACTGCCTGTCCACAGCCTGCTTCTCTTCTGAGCACGCTGGTCACCGCCTGGACGTGTGTCACCTGTGCACAGTTACAGCGAACTTGTATGAGATCCACGTGGGTCAGTGTGTGCACACGTGGCAGTCCGTGCCACCTGCACATTCCTGTGAGGCCGTCGCTGTGGCTTGAGGGACTCCTCAGTGTCCTGTTTCTCTGCTAGTGTCTCAGGGGAGCCTCTCCCAGGCCCTGCACAGTGCCTGGCGCAGGTGGAAGTTTGCAAGTGTTCCTCAAGTTAATGAACGAAAGCATTTCATCTCTCCTTCACTCCCAGGTTTTGAAGGAGGCTGTAGAGCCCAGGGCCCCATCCACTGTGATCCCATTGTCCCTTAGGGCCACCCAGGAGGCCCACGGTCTGGGGACCAGGTGCCTGTGGAGGGTGTGGAGTGGCCGGCTGGAGCTCTTTCCCATCCCACAGTAGCTCCTGGGTCTTTTTTTTTTTTTTAATTTATTTTTAAAATTTATAATAATTACAATTCATAGTGCCCGTATATAGCATCTTTTTACTTACAACTGTTTGTATACAAAGTATATTCGTACAATTCAGGTCTTCAATCATGCATTTAGGATAATGATATCTGTCTCATTCAACCACCTTTTCTTTGTTTTTTTTTTCTTCTTTTCTTTTCTCCCCCTCCCTCCCCCCTTGCTCTCTCCCTTCCCCTCTCTTCCCTTTGACCATTCTAGTGTTCCTCTAATCCTCCTATGTACCCCCATCCAACAATACTGTGAACTAGCCTCCTTATATCAGAGAAAACATTTGGTACTTGGATTTTTGAGACTGACTAACTTCACTTAGCATTATGTCTTCCAACTTCATCCATTTACCCGCGAATGCCATTATTTTATTTTCTTTTATTGCTGAGTAAAATTCCATTGTGCGTATATACCACATTTTCTTAATCCACTCATTTACTGAGGGACATCTAGGTTGGTTCCACAACCTAGCTATTATGAATTGCACAGCTGCAAACATTGAGATAGCTGTGTCACTGTAATATGCTGTTTTTAAGTCCTTTGGGAATAGACCCAGGAGTGGGATGGCTGGGTCATAGGGTGGTTCCATTCCCATTTTTCCAAGAAATCTCCATACTGCTTTCCATAACGGTTGCACCATTTTGCAGTCCCACCAGCAATGTATGAGTGTGCCTTTGTCCCCACATCCTCTCCAACATTTATTGTTGTTTGTGTTCTTAATAGCTGCCATTCTAACTGGAGTGAAATGAAATCTTAGAGTAGTTTTTATTTGCATTTCTCTAATTGCCAGTGATGTTGAGCATTTTTTCATGTATTTGTTGATTAATTGTGTATCTTCTTCTGAGAGGTGTCTTCTCAATTCCTTAGCCCATTTATTGATTGGGTTATTTGTTTTTTTGGTGTTAAGTTTTTTGAGTTCTTTATATATTCTAGAAATCAGTGCTCTATCTGATGTGCATGTATTAAATATTTGTTCCCAATTAGTTGGCTCTCTATTCACCTCACTGATTGTTTCTTTTGCTGAGAAGAAGCTTTTTAGTTTAAATCTATCCCATTCATTAATTCTTGGTAGTAATTCTTGCGCTACAGGATTCTTATTAAGGAACTTGGGGCCTAATCCGACATGTTGGAAATTGGAGCTTACTTTTTCTTCTATTAGGCGTATTGTCTCTGGTCTAACTCCTAGGTCCTTGATCCACTTTGAATTGAGTTTTGTGCATGGTGAGAGATAAGGGTTTAATTTCAATTTGTTGCATATGGATTTCCAGTTTTCCCAGCACCATTTGTTGAAGAGGCTATCCTTTCTCCACTGTACATTTTTGGCACCTTTGTCTAATATAAGATAGCTGAAATTATATGTATTAGTCTCTGTGTCCTCAATTCTGTACCATTGGTTCACCCTTCTGTTTTGATGCCAATACCATGCTGTTTTTGTTACTATTGCTCTATAGTATAATTTAAAGTCTGGTATGGTGATGCCACCTGCTTCACTTTTCTTGCTCAGGATTGCTTTGGCTATTCTGGTTCTCTTATTTTTCCAGATGAATTTCATGACTGTGTTTTCTATTTCTTTGATGAATGACATTGGGATTTTGATTGGAATTGCATTAAATCTGTATAAGGCTTTTGGTAGTATGGACATTTTGACAATATTAATTCTACCTATCCAAGAGCAAGGTAGGTCTTTCCATCTTCTGAGTTCTTCTATGATTTCTTTCTTTAGTGTTCTATAATTTTAGTTATAGAGGTCTTTCACCTCTTCCATTAAGTTGATTCCCAGGTATTTTTTTTATGCGATTGTAAATGGGGTAGTTTTCATCATTTCCCTTTCAGAGGCTTTGTCGCTGATGTACAAAAATGCCTTTGACTTATGTGTGTTGATTTTGTATCCTGCAACTTTGCCAAATTCATTTACTAGTTGTGAAAGTTTTCTGGTAGAGTTTTTTGGGTCTTCTAGGTATATTATCATGTCATCAGCAAATAGTGCTAATTTGAGCTCTTCTTTTCCTATCTGGATCCCTTTAATTTCTTTCATCTAATTGCTCTGGCCAGAGTTTCAAGTACTATGTTAAATAGCAGTGGTGAAAGGGGGCATCCTTGTCTTGTTCCAGTTTTTAGAGGGAATGCTTTCAATGTTTCTCCATTTAAGATAATGTTAGCTCTGGGCCTTGCATAAATAGCTTTTATAATGTTGAGATATGTTCCTGATATTCCTAGTTTTTCCAGTGTTTTGAACATAAAGTGGTGTTGTATTTTGTCAAATGCTTTTTCTGCATCTATTGAGATGATCATATGATTTTTATCTTTAAGTCTATTGATGTGATGTATTATGTTTATTGATTTCCGAATGTTGAACCAGCCTTGCATCCCTGGAATAAACCCCACTTGATCATGGTGCACTATCTTTTTGATATGTTTTTGTATCCGATTTGCCAGAATTTTGTTGAGGATTTTTGCATCTATGTTCATTAAGGATATTGGCCTAAAGTTTTCTTTTTTGGATGTGTCTTTGCCTGGCTTTGGAATTAATGTAATATTGGCCTCATAGAAAGAGTCTGGAAGAGCTCCCTCTTTTTCTATTTCTTGAAATAGTTTTAAGAGCATTGGTATTAGTTCTTCTTTGAAAGTATTATAGAACTTGGCTGTAAACCCATCAGGTCCTGGACTTTTCCTTGTTGGTAGCTTTTTGATGACGTCTTCTATTTCTTCGCTTGTAATCGATTTGTTTAAGTTGTGTATAGCCTCCAGTTTCAGTTTAGGCAAATCATACGACTCTAGAAATCTGTCAATGTTTTTAATATTTTCTATTTTATTAGAATACAAGTTTTCAAAGTAATTTCTAATTATCTTCTGTATATCTGAGGTGTTTGTTGTAATATTCCCTTTTTCATCACGGATGTTAGTAATTTGAGTTTTTTCTCTTCTTTTTGTTAGCATCGCTAAGGGTCTGTCAATTTTGTTTATTTTTTCAAAGAACCAACTTTTAGTTTTGTCAATTCTTTGAATGGTTTCCTTAGTCTCAATTTCATTAACTTCTGCTCTGATTTTAATTATTTCCTGTCTTCTACTGCTCTTGGTGTTGGTCTGTTCTTCTTTTTCTAGTGCTTTGAGGTGTGATGTTAAGTCATTTATTTGTTTTTTTTTTTTTTTTTTTTTAAGGAATGAACTCAGTGCAATGAATTTTCCTCTTACTACTGCCTTCATAGTGTCCCAGAGATTTCTATACGATGTATCTGTATTCTCATTTACCTCTAGGAATTTTTTAATCTCCTCTTTGATGTCTTCTTCAACCTGTTGTTCATTCAGTAGCATGTTGTTTAGCTTCCAGTTGTTGGAGTAGTTTTTCTTATTTCTTGTTTTGTCATTGATTTCCAATTTCATCCCTTTATGCTCTGATAGAATGCAGGTTAGTATCTCTATTTTTTTATATTTGCTGAGAGTTTCCTTATGACATAATATATGGTCTATTTTGGAGAAGGAGCCATGTGCTGCTGAGAAAAAAAGTGTATTCGTTTACTGAGGGATGAAATATTCTATATATGTTAGTTAGGTCTAAATTATTAATTGTTTTAAGGATACTTAAAGTTTCTTTGTTTAGCTTTTGTTTGGATGATCTATCCATCGGTGAGAGAGGTGTGTTGAAGTCCCCTAGAATACCTGTGTTGTGGTCTATTTTACTCTTGAACTTGAGAAGATTTTGTTTGATGAAGGTAGGTGCTCCATTATTTGGGGCATATAGATTTGTGATTGTTATATCCTGTTGATGAATGGTTCCCTTAAGTAGTAAGAAATATCCATCTTTGTCCCTCTTGATTAGTTTTGGTTTGAAGTTTACCTTATTTGATATGAGGATGGAAACCCCTGCTTGTTTCCGCTGGCCATGTGAGTGATAAGACTTTCCCCGCCTTTCACTTTCAGTCTGTTGATGTCTTTTTCTATGAGGTGTGTTTCTTGGAGACAGCAAATTGTTGGGTCATTTCTTTTAATCCATTCTGATAATCTGTGTCTTTTGATTGGCGAGTTTAGGCCATTAACATTCAGGGTTATTATTGAGATGTGATTTTTGTTCCCATCCATTTTTATTTGAATTATGGTCTTTAGCTTGATTTGTTTTCTCTTCTGGTTGGTATTTCCCTTAGTTTAATATCTCCCTTTGTTGATTTTCGTTGTTATCTTTCTCTTCTTCTTCATGTAAAATGTTGCCCAAGCCGGGCGTGGTGGCGCACGCCTGTAATCCCAGCACTTTGGGAGGCTGAGGCAGGAGGATCGCGAGTTCAAAGCCAGCCTCAGCAATGGCGAGGCACTTAGCAACTCAGTGAGACCCTGTCTCTAAATAAAATACAAAAATGGGATGGGGATGTGGCCCAGTGGTCGAGTGCCCCTGAGTTCAATCCCTGGTACCACAAAAAAAAAAAAAAAAAAATGTTGCCCAGGATGTTCAGAAGTGCTGGCTTTCGAGTTGTGAAATCTTTTAACTTTTGCTTGTCGTGGAAGGTTTTTATTTCATCTTCGAATCTAAAGCTCTATTTTGCTGGATATAAGATTCTTGGTTGACATCCCTTTTCTTTCAGAGCTTGAAATATGCTATTCCAGGATCTTCTTCTTTTAAGGTCTGGGTTGAAAAATCTGAACATCATCTGATTGGTTTCCCCCTATATATAATCTGCTTCCTTTCTCTTGTGGCTTTTAGTATTCTCTCCTTGCTCAGTGTATTAGGCATTTTCATTATAATGTGTCTTGGTGTGGATCTGTTGTGATTTTGTTTGTTTGGTGTTCAGTAAGCCTCTTGAACTTGGTTTTCCCATTCATTCCTCAAGTTTGGAAAAATTTTCTGTAATTATTTCGTTAAATAAATTACTCATTCCTTTGGCTTGAAACTCTGCCCCTTCCTCTATGCCAATCACTCTTAAGTTTGGTCTTTTTATGTTGTCCCATAATTCTTGGATATTATGTTCTTGATTTCCTACGAGTTTTGCTGTGTAATCTAGATTTTTCTCTAGGATATATATTTTGTCTCCATTGTCTGAGGTTCTTTCTTCCAAGTGGTCTACTCTGTTGGTGATGCTTTCAATTGAACTTTTATTTTGGTTTATTGCTTCTTTCATTTCTGGAATTTCTGTTTGGTTTCTCTTTATAGCCTCTATTTCCCTATTGAAGTAATCTTTTACTTCCTGTATTTGTTTTTGGAGTTCTTTGTCAAAATGATCTTTTGCCACCTGTATTTGCTCCCTCATCTCCTTTTTGAGTTCATTCTTAAGTTCCATAAACATTTGGAGTATGTAATTTCTAAATTCCATCTCTGGCATTTCACCAACTGTGCTTGCCATGGAATCTACTGATGAGGTATGTTGATTTGTTTGTGTTACTTTTTTCCCTTGTTTCTTCATGTTGCTTGTGTGTCTTTTCTTCCTGCACTGTGGGACCTTGACTATTTCGATTTTACCTTAAAGCCTTATGTTGCTCCTGTAGTACAATGCTATCAGATCCCCTTATAATTCCTTTACACTTTAAAATCTAACACTTTCTATTCAGAAAATCCAAGTTTGATCACAATGTACAGATTTAGTTAACCAAGATATTGTTTCCAATTTACTCTGTACACTTCTGATGGGGTTTTATAGCTTCAAGTATTGGACACAGAGGTGATATGTTTAGGAAGAAGGAAGTGAGTGTATTGAATTGTTCTTTCTTAGAAAGTATGAAAAGAGAGTTCTATGGAAGTGGATTAGTGGAAGTGGTTTAGTATCAGTAGACGAGAGAGGAAAGAGAATGGAGTGAACAATTAGGTGGAAAGACCAATTTATATATGAATCTAACTTATGCAGCTGTTGAGAGAAGAAATAAAGTAAGATGGAAAATAAAAATAAAATGACAAAAGAGTAGGAATTGGTATAAGAGAGAGGAAAGAGAGAGTCAAGAAAATAGAGAATAAACTATATATAACACTGCTTTGCTATATAGTTCAATTGCGCCCATTCTAGAAATCCCAAATTCTGCGTATAACTTGTTTTTGCCTCTGTTGAGTATGCACTGGCATGGTGTAAATAGGAAATATGAAGGAAGAAGAAAAGATGCAAAAGTGAGAAGGAAGAAAAGAAAGAAAGAAAAAAAGAGGAGCAGAAGCAAACAAACAAACACACTGACAATCAATGCAAAACACAAAGCAAAACAAAAAAACAAAAAACCAACAAAACAAACAAACTAACAAAAAAAAAGTCGAACCCAGGAACAAGTCTCAAACAAAACAGACCCTGGGAAGCCCTCCTTTTTTTCTTTCCAGTTTAAGCCAATTGTATCGATCATGTCCAGACAGTCAGCGATCCTGTTAGTAGAGTCAAGGCTGCACCTTTGGCCAGTGGCAGAATGGCCCAGCGGAAGAGTGGCTCAGGGGGTTGTGTGTCAGCAGATGAATGGCACCGGGAAAGGGACCCTCCAGAAGGCACCCTTTTCCCACGCCCACCCACAGTTGTAGCTTCTTGGGGCCGCTGCGCTGGCCTCAGACACGCCCTCCCCTGCTGGTTGCCCGAGCCTCACCCAGGTGTGCGCTGTTCTCAGAGCGCTGGCGGCTCCCTGGATGTCTGCAGCTGCTCTTCCTTTCTGCCTTGCTCTTTGTCCGGGTGGCCACTGTTTTCCTCAAAGATGGCGGTGCTCTCCTCCCGCTCCACAGCAGTTCTGCAGACCTTTGTGTCACTCCAGAGCGTGCAGGATCGGCTTGGCAAGTTGTGTGAAAGAGCTCTATGTGGACACCACTCGCGCTTCTAGGCTCCTTTCTATCCTTCCTCGCTGATCGGTTTCAAAGCCGCTGTGGGGATCATCCCCTTGCCACAGTGTTATCGGGCGGCTGCGCTGACAGCGCTGCTTCAGATTGTGGACCGCTCCAACTCTGCCCCTGCCCATCGTGGTCTGGAGATCGTTGTATTTCACCGTCCAGAGGTGCACGAATGTCTCAGCTCCCTTTCAGTTGCAAGAGAATTGCTAGTAACGCGCTCAGACTTCCCACTAAGCGTCTTTTAGTAACTATGTCCAGAGAGCGCCTCCGTCCTGTCGGCCATCTTCCCAGCATTCTCCTGGCTCCTGGGTCTTAACACTGCACCCTGAGAGTCTGCAGGGACCTGTCATGCCATCTGGTCTCCTGCTGAATCCCGGGATGTCCCACAGAGTGGTGGCATGGGCTCATGTCCACCTTGAGGCTGGCAGCTCCTGTCTTCCTACAGCCACTGCTTGTTAGGGAGCCTTGGGGCCTGAGCAGTGTCCTTCAGGCCTGGAAGCTCACGCTGCCCATTTTGTACCCTGGGTCAGGGGCTCAGATTTCGAAGAAAGAGTGGTTTGCAAAGCCAGGTCAGTTCTTATGTTATGACACATTTAAAACCAATGAAGTCCACAAGGAAAGCTGCAGTTTCTTGACCTGTGATGGCTTTCACAGTAGCCTTGAGAACCATCTCTTTTGCAACAAGTGCAATCCCTCCCTCCTCTGAACTGTAATTATTGCCTTATTTTGAATCCATTTCCCCCTCAAAGGAAAGCTCTTTGCCAAGACTCTGCTTGGTCCATGAGTTCCCACAGCATGACGGGTAGCTGTCCACTGGCCCTGCTGGCCCTCAGTCTGTCTGTGGACGCTGTGCCCTAGCGGCCAGGGGCGTGGGGCAGTCCTTCAGGCGATGCGCATCCCTGGTGTCAGGGGGCACCCGCCCTGGCCCAGGCCTGGCAGTGGGGAAGAATCCCCCAGCGGGGCCTCGGAGCTGGAGGCTGGTGGACGAGCAGGCGCTAGCTGCTCACGGGGAGAGGAGGGCATGGAGCAGTGTGCACCTGTGCGCGTGTGTGCACGTGTGCGCGCGTGCCGACGTGCTCTGCAGCACAAGAGTGTGTGTGTTTGGAAGAGGCGGGAGCGACGCTCAGAAGGACAGTCCTGGTGGGCAAGCAGAGGGCCTCTGGGGGAGTCAGGGGCCAGGCCGGCTCCTCGGGGGCTTCTGTCTTCAAGCTGAGGGCTGGAGGACGCTGGGGGTCTTAAACCCAGGGCCTGGCTGTGTGAGATCACCCCGCAGCTCTTGTCAAGTGGCATGGAGTCGCAGTGGACGCCAGGCACTGGCAGGAGGCCGCCCGCTGCAGCCCTCGGGAGTCCCTGGCCGGCCGTGCCGAGGTTGGGCCTGGGGACCGAGAGCTGCAGGGAGGTGTCAGGGTGACGGCTCTGTGGGGTGGCCTCTTCATTCTTGCGCTTTCTCCTTCATCCCTGTCCCTTCCCCTCCCCCACGGGTTTCCTGTGTCCTTTGATGAGCAAGCCCCACGTTTCCTGGGAGAAGGGAATGTGTACGGTCCCTAGAGTCGTCTCCCAGGACATCCAGCTTCCTAGCTTGGCTTCCTGAGTGCGACAAGGACAAGGGCCCCAGTCCCATCACTGCCGTGCCTGGGACCCTGCGTGTCCTCACCTGCATGTTGGGGACTTGGGCTGTTCTTCCCCTCTACTTTCTTCCAGCTCCGACCCTTTGCACGAGGTTCTGTTGCATGGAGACTTGGCACTGGAGCGCCCAGCTGTCCCTGTGCCCGTGATGCCACCCTGGGGCCTCCTGGCACAAGCGGTTGCCTCACCAGGATTCTCTCGGGTGCTCGTGGCTTGGCTGTCCTGGAGGCCCTGTTCACTGGCTTCTCCTTTGAAGGTCTCTGTGGACTGACGTATCTGACCCTTCCAGGGACACGTGACATAGGCCCACGGGACACAGAGGGTCTAGTGAGATTGAGTGCTTGTCCCTCTCCATCTCCTGGCCTGGCTCTGTGTTGTCTGCTGTCCTGGTAACTCCTGGGCTGTGGGCTCCAGCCAGACAACTCAGGGAGAAGGGGAAGTTTCTCTTCCCTGCTAGTGAAGAAAAACTCCAAATCTAGGAGACGCATCGCACTGGCCTGAAGGTGGGCGCCTTTGTTAGTCAATGACCTGCATGGGCAAGAGGCAGGTCCCCCAAGGGAAGACCTGTGCTGTGCCACAAAAGGGCTGGATGACCGTTGGGCAGGGTACAAAATCTGAGTCTTCAAAGTCTTTAAAATCACTAGCGCTTCCCTTGCCAGCAAGAGAAAGCTTCACCTGGCCATCCCAGAGTCCATGGTGGACACGCGGGGAAGAGTTGGAGAACTTGACCTTCTGGGGCACAGAGACCATCTGCCTTACCTCCTAATAACAGGTGTGCTGACCTTGGCTGGGCATGGGGCCTGTCCCTCCTTAGCCCCCCAGCGTCTACTCTGTCACATCCTTTTGGCATTAATTAAAGAGGACACTTTTGAATTAGTGAAATGATGGGGTTGATGTGATTCAACCTGGGGGCAGGGAGCCAGACACAAGCCTTCCCTCGGCGACGCTGCCTCAGTGTGGGGCCGACGCCTGCTTGATGCGTGAAGGGGTGGGGAGGGCTCGGCAGCTGTCCCCCGCCTTGCTAGGACCTCCTACCCTGTGCTGGGAAGCCCCTGTGTGCCCTGAGCAGACCTGGGGTGTGGACAGGGAGCCTCCAGTGTCCTTGGCTCCATCCAGCCCAGCGCTGTGCCTTACAAGCATGATGGAGAAGGAAACAGTCCCCCAGAGTTCATGTGCCACGTAATTGTTTACTTGATTTTTCAATCTCCCTCTATGACTTCACATCACATCTATATTTTAAAAAGACTAGAGTGAGATTTTATGGTACGCATATTGAAAAGTGAATGGCACATAACCCATCTAAGAAATTGTCGTAACAGCGGTCACCATGGTAAGGACTGGGGCCAAGTGACTCTGTTTAGGCCGGCTGGTGATGGAGAGTCCCCCCAGGAGGCAGGACACAGGACACAGGATGCATGCTTCCTGAGAGGCTTTGCAGCCGGCGTCACTGGTCTCCCCCAGACCCTGGCATGTTTCTGATGAAGTGTGTTCAACAGAGGGCCATTTATCTGGGGAAGCCCTGGGTTCTCTTTCTGTAAGTAATATATGTATGAAACATATATTTCATGTTTTAAATAGAGACTAAATTATTCATTGTGGATTTTGTGGTAACGTAATGGATATTTGGGATTTTATTGAGTTTGTGTTTATTTTTACCTGTCTTTGAAGAACTCTGCCCTTAGCCTATTAAAGCATCATCCCATTAGGGTCACAGTTAGAGGAGCTTAATCCAACTCAGAACACACAGGCCAGGACCAATGGATTATTTTGAAGGATTTTTCCAGTTCATGATTCAATAATATGCATTGATGTGTTCTGTGTAGTCTAATAGTGTCATCGATAAATTGGGAGTGAAATTCCATATAACATAGTTCCCAGGCACCCAACTGGTATTTACCTCCTCATGTTCAAAATCAGAAACACAAATTGCATAATGTGCTTGTATATTTTCCTGTTTTATTTTTTTCCTAAAGGTCAGAAGGTAAATTTGGCACATCAATCAAAATATAGATGAATAATTTATAGATGTGTACACATTTTATTTTTATGGATATGGAAATAGATACAAAGGGAACTGGAAGGGATTTCTTTTTTGAAAATGGGTAAAACATCCCACTACAAAGAATGAAATTCTAGACTCTGTGTACAGAATAATGGTCACGGTAACAGTATACACATGGTTCATAGTCATATTTCCAAAACAGCATTCATAGCTATCTGTATTAAGGCCATCAAACATAGAAAACAAAGACTCATTTAGACAACAAAAGCACTATCTTCTAAAAAACCAGTAGATTTCCAGTACGGCTGCAGACCCCACCTGCACTCTCCTCCAGCCTGGGCCGTGACCATCTGCACGTACCTGTGGCTTAGTGAGCAGGGCACGTGCAAATATTCTGGGTTCTTAGGAAGGAGAAAAAATGTAAAAAAGCAGCCCTTTGTCTTTTGGGTTATGCTGATTGTTCCTGTGGTGGGAGGAATGAGATTTAAAAAGCCAAGTGAATATAGGCTTTCTCGATAAAGTAAGAAACAGGCTTTAAATCCTTATCCCATTCCATAAACTCAAAATGGTGAGATACCTTGTCCACTTATCACACGGGAAGATGTCAAAACATGACAATGGCAAGTGTCGCCATGGGGCGTGGACGGGTCACATGCTGAAGGTGCCAGCCACCTGGGGGGCAGCATGGCATGTCCCTGGAGCTGGCTATGACCTGGCAGTGCCCCAAGCTCAGGCCTCTGCCCTGGAGAAAAATCACACACATGAGTAGCAGAGGCTTCCAAGGATGCTCACCATAGCACTGTAGGGACAGCAAACATGAAATGAAAGGAAGCAGTGTGTGCACAGACGGTGGGAAATGCTAGCAGGCCATGCAGGAGGGGGGCACTGTGGTTGTCACTGCGCAGCAGGGGCAGGGTGGGATGTGACGAGATGCCTGGGGCTACTGCAGGGGCTTAAAGTCCATCTACAATGCTTCTTGTTTTTAATAACTAGGAGCTTGTTTATTTTATTGTTTTGTTTCTTCTAATAAAAATAAAAACCCATCTTAAGCAACCTTTTCAAGATGTTGATCGTTGGTAATTCTGGTCACTGGAATCATGAATTTTTATTTTGCATGCATGTGTGTGTGTGTTGAAGTGGTTCAGAAGAAATCAACCCCGGTGGACTTCATTCTGTGAAGTGGTGGACATGTTCATAACAGAAACAACAGTGAATCACAATGCTGAAGTGTGCTGTGGAATACGAACTACTGCTTCACGGTTGGTTGTCAGCATGTCCCGTCACTGTCTGTTAATTAACATGAAACATGAAATAGAAATTCCTGAAATTAAAAGATCATATCATATTGTCATTATGAAGTAACTGTATAAACCTTATGGAAAGAAGTTTGTATTTAGCAAAGTTACATAATTCAGCCTGTATTTAGCAAAATCACATATGCAGTTAGCCTTTGAACTAGGAATCCTACTTCTAGAATTCCATCTCAAAATAGCTTGGCAAAACAAAACTCATATGTAAAGCCTGTTCACTTTGCCATTATTCATTATAGCAAAATGTTGGAAACAGTCTATTCATGAACAGTGGATTGCATGGTGAAGAAGGGCATTTGAGACAGTGGTGCGTCCAATGTTGTAGAGAGAGGGTGCTCTCTAGACAATGGGGCAGTCCCCAGGAGGTGCCATTTGTTAGGCAGCGTTTTCAAGAGAAATAGAACACATATGTACCTGCCTGCCTCCGGGGGGGGGGGGGGGGGGGGGGGGGGGGGGGGGGGGGGGGGGGGGGGGGGGGGGGGGGGGGGGGGGGGGGGGGGGGGGGGGGGGGGGGGGGGGGGGGGGGGGGGGGGGGGGGGGGGGGGGGGGGGGGGGGGGGGGGGGGGGGGGGGGGGGGGGGGGGGGGGGGGGGGGGGGGGGGGGGGGGGGGGGGGGGGGGGGGGGGGGGGGGGGGGGGGGGGGGGGGGGGGGGGGGGGGGGGGGGGGGGGGGGGGGGGGGGGGGGGGGGGGGGGGGGGGGGGGGGGGGGGGGGGGTCTCCCTCCCTCCCTACCTACCTACTTGCCTACCTGCCTACATACTTACCTACCTACCTATATGCCTGCCTATCTATCTATCTATCTATCTATCTATCTATCTATCTATCTACCTATCATCATCATCTTTATGAGGGAGAGATATATGGATATATGCACATATATTCATATATGAGTGTACGTATATATGTACATATACATTTGTATATATGGTTGATTACTGAAAAATTACTGATTACTGAAAAAAATACTGATTACAGAAAACTTAATTAATAAGCACTGGAGGAAAGAATTAGAAAATCTTTTGACAACACTAATGAAATGACAGGTTTGGACAATCATTATCAGTGAGTGTTAATAAATTGAGGTAAATATTGATGGGGAATTTTATAACGCATCAATGGGGCCAGTGTAGCCTGAATCAATTGCTCTCCTTTGCCCTCTCTAGAAATAGGACAAGCAGACATCACACGCCTCCTAACAGGAAACTGGAAATACACACCATCCCCTGGGTTCTTGCCTTAAAAAAATTAAATCTGAAAGGGATTAAACTTTGATGTTTCACTACCAATTTGCAGGAAATACGGGAGCTACCGGAACATGTGGACAGGCCACCCATCTTCTCAAGGAAGACTCAGACCCTCTCGGCAGACTGGGTCCTGGCTTCCTCACGCCACTGTCTTAGCAAGAGATTGTCACACAAACAGCATGCGTTTGTGTGGGTCTGGGCAGCACTGAAGAGGACATGTTAGAAATTCAGCCATCTTCTGGATGTGCTACTGGGGGCTGAACCCAGGGGCTCTCTGCCACTGAGCTGTGCCCCCAGCCCTTTGTCAAATTTTATTTTGAGACAGGGTCTTGGTAGGTTGCCCAGACTGGACTCAAACTTGGATTCCTCCTGCCTCAGCCTCCAGAGTAGCTGGGATTAAAGGCACATGCCACCGTGCCCAGTGGAAATCCATCCATGTTTATGCGAGTCTGTCTGTCTGCGTGATTGACCTGATTTGTTCCTTTTTATTGTCAAATAGTACTCCACCATTTGTCTGTTCTCTTGTTGGTAGACATTTGTGTTGTCTCCAGCTTGTGGCTAATGGAAATAAAGTCTCTGTGAGGATTCTTGTGTATTCTTGTCCATTTTTAGATTAGTAATCTATTGACATGGGGCTGCTTATATATAATTACACTTTAATAATTATATTATTACAATTCCTTCTGCTGGTCTCAGCCTCTCTTACCTTCCTGATTTTAGCAATTTGAGTCTTCTTTCTCTGTCTCTCTTTTTCTCTTTATTTCAATTTTAAAATTTTTGGTCTTTATCTGTTTAGCTAAAGGTTTGTAAATTTTGTGAATCCTTTAAAAAAACAAACCTTGGGTTTTTTTTTTTTTTTTTTTTCTGTTTTGTTTTGTTTTTAATTTCACTATGGTTTTTTATCTTTTTTCTATTAATTCCTGCTCTAATTTTTAATTCCTTCCTGCTGATTGCACTAGGTCTAACTTAATTTTCTTTTTCTACTGTCTCAGGGATAGTATTGAGTTATTATTTTGATAATTTTCTTCTTTTTCACTATTGCCATCTACAGCTCTAAACTTCCTTTTACCTATTTCTTTAGCTATATCTCTAAAGTTTTTGTTTGTTGTTTCATTTCATTCATCTCAAAATATTTTTTAATTTCCCTTAGTCTTTGATCTTTGACTCATTGGCTTCTCGGGAGCATGTTGTTAGTGAATTTTCTAAATTTCTTTCTGTTATTGAATTCTAATTTCATCCCACTTTGGTCAGAAGTCGTACTTCTTGTGATCTTAGTCCTTCGAAGCAGGCCTACGCTCGGGTCATGGCTCAGCCTCGGCTGTTTCCTGGAGAATGTCCAGGTACCCTGCTGCTGCAGGTGACGTGTTACCTGTGGATGTCTGTCCTTGAGTCTATGACACAGTTTGCTATGGTGTTGCTTAATTTTTCTGCTTTCTTCTTGATATTCTGCACACTTGTTCTATCACGACCACGTGGACTACTGACGTCTCCAACTATTCTGGCTGAGTTGCTTATTTCCCATTCAGCTCTGTCCATTTTGGCTTCATGTAATTTGGGGTTCTGTTGCTATGTACGCACATTTACTATTGCTATGCTTTGTGATGGATTGACCCTTTTATCATTGCAAAATGTTTTTCTTTATCTCTAGTAACATTGTACCATCTGTTACAAAGTAATTTTATCTGATATTAAAATACCACTCTAACTTTTGTATGGTTGCTGTTTGCATGAATATACTTCTTCTGCCCTTTTACATTTGCACTGTTATCTTTGAATCTGAAGTGCTTTTCTCGTAGACAGCATATAGTTGGATCTGATGTGCTCAGTCTGACGGTCTCTGCCTTCTGTTGGGTTGTCTAATTCACTCATATTTAATATCATGATTATAATCATATTTGCATTTGCCATTTACCTATCCATTTCTACAATCCAGCCTCTTGTTCCTCTATTCTTCTTTGACTGCTTTCTTTTGCATTAAATGAGTAGTTTTTAGTGTAATTTTTTTTCCTTTAAGGATTTTTTTAGTCTTTGTCTTTGTGGTTGCCCTAGGGGTGACCAGATACCCCTCATCTTACCAAAGCCTTCAGTTCCACTAATAAATTCCAGTAAGATCCAGCTCTTCAGTGGAGAACTGTTCCATCTTCCTTTTAATGCTATCATTATTATACATATTACATCTATCAATGTTACAATACATTATTATAATTATTATTTTATATGACTTTATGTCTTTCAAGGAAGCTGAGAGAATAAAGGAAAGCGAGTATTGTAGTTTGCTATATAAACCATGTTATATTGTTTTCTGTTCTCTTCATTTGTTCTTATAGATTCTCAACCTCTGATATCATTTCCTTACTCCAGTAAGGCTTTGTTCACACACAGTTTCTTTGTGCTGTTTCTGTCAAACATTACTTCTGTATATGTGATAGATACAATAACGTGTGTGTGTGTGCACATGTGTCATTTGTAGACTTGGTTTTTCAAATTCAATTAACAGAAGAAAGTAGAAGAAATACACACTAATGCTGTGTTTTACAGTTATGTAATTCTCTTTCCTGGGGCTTCTTAGTTTTGTGTGTTTGTAGTTGAATTGCTGTCTAGTGATTCTTACTTTACACCTGAAAAAATTTTCCCAGTTTTTCTCACAAGGCAAGCCTTTTAGTAATGTCTTCTGTTTTGTTTATCTGGGGGTGTCTTTTGCACATTCACTGTTGAAAGGTCGTTTTGCAGGATGTAAGATTCTCAGTTGATAGTCTTTTTTTTTCAGCACTTTTAATGTGTCATCCCACTGCCTGTGGACTTCCATTGTTTTTATGAAAAGTCTTCTGTTGATCTTACTGGTCTTTCCTTTTATGCAACAACTACTCATTGTTCTCTTGCTACTCTCAAGATTTTCTCTTTGTTGTTGTCTTTCAACACTTTGAGCTTGGTGTGTCTGTGTGTGATTGTCTTCACACTTATTTTATTTGGAATTTGTTGAACTTCTTGGTTGTAAAGAAAATCAACTCTGGGGGATGGGAAGTTTCAGCCATTAGAGTACTTTTCTGTCTCCTTTTCCACTCTTCTCTCATTTGAGTCCTTTACGCTTTACATACCTTCATCCATTTAACAGTGCCCGATGATTCTCTAACTCTGTTTATTTTTCTTCATGTTTCTCTCCATTCTGATTGAATAATTTCTAATGATTTTCAATTTGCTGATTCTTTGGCCAGTTCAAAGCTCTTAATACATCTCTTTTAGTGAATTTTCTACTTTAATTATTATAATTTTCTGCTCCAAGTTTCCTGTTTCTTTTAAATAGTCTTCATCTTTTTATTGAAATTCCCTAGTTGGTCATATCATATCATCATTCCTTCCCCTTTCTCTCTAAGAATGTACCTATTGGAATATTTTGATCACATTTATGATAGCTGCATTGAAGTTGTGTGCTAAGGCTGACAACTGAGCCCTTTCACTGGCTGCTTCTGTTGTCTGCTTTTTCCCCTTCTTACATATTGATGACCCTTTCCTATGTTTTTACACATATAACCACTGCCACAGTCCCCTCAACTGGACCTTATAGATAATGTATTTTAGCAAGTCTGGCTAGCAGTTTTCCTTCCCTCAAGTTTGTCATTGTTTGCTTGTTTGTGTTTTGTGATATGCAAAGGCTGTTTTAGAGTTTGTCCCCCACCCCCACCATGCTTCTCCACAATGCAGCCTTGGGGGTGTGCACAGTCACTCAAGATGACTGTGGTCCTATGGGTCTGTCTTTGACATCTCTTTTCTCCCTTCTGCCCTAACTTCCCTGGCAAGCTTTCTGTCTCTGTTGCTGGTAGCCTCCATTAAGCTATGTGACTCCTTTTTATTTTTATTTTTTGAGTGTGCTTAGGTGTCATTTCTTCCTCTGTGTTCTGATCAAATTACATTTGAACATGTTTGCAAGGATATTTTTGAGGCCAGTCCTTGAGGTTTGGCCTACAGAGGCTGGCTCTTCCTAGCTGTCTCTGTCTCAGACCCTCTCTGATGAACTTATTGGCTATGGCTTAGCTTGCTGTTCTCAGCCTTCTATACCTGGCTTCAGCTACACTGATCATGTCCTTTCCTCTGCCTTTTCTGCCATTAAAATCTTCTGATGTGGTTTCACTTGTAATCTTGTATTTTTTTTTTTTTTGGTACCAGGGATTGAACTCAGGGGCACTCAACCACTGGGCCACATCCCCAGCCCTTTTTTGTATTTTATTAGAGACAGGGTCTCACTGAGCTGCTAAGTGCCTCGCCATTGCTGAGGCTGGCTTTGAACTCGCGATCCTCCTGCCTCAGCCTCCCAAGTGCTGGGATTACAGGCGTGCGCCACCGCGCCCGGCTAATCTTGTATTTTTCATTGTAGTATTTCCTGATTTCTGTGTGTTTCATTTTTCTATCTCATCAGACATTATCTATCTTTTATACAATATTCTTTAAAGTGGTTATTTTAGTTATTTTAAAATACCTGTCTGATAGTTTCAGTATCTGGCTTGTTTGAGGGTCTTCTATTTCTATTGCTGTTTACCTTTTTTTGACCACAAATAAAATTTTCGTGCTTCTATGTTGTATTACCTCCTATTTTGTACTGCATGCCAGATACTTTTTCTATCAAATAACAACGTACTCCCCTTCTTTCAAGTTATCAGAATTGAAATGCTGAATTCACCCTTGAGCTGACTCTGATTTTCTGTAGCTTTGGTTTCATTCATTTCACTACCAACTCCAAGTGCCTCATGGGAAGGTCAGCATTTTCCCTTGGCATGCCCTGGACTCTCAGGGGGCTGCTTGAGCTTTATATCAGAGACATCAACTTTCTGAACCTGGGGAGTTCTTGACCATGTTGAGCCCAGGTAGCAGAGGTGGCATTCCAGGGAGCCCTCTGCTACACTCCTGAGCCCTCAGGCTTTGGAGGACAACTGTCTGGTTCTCATCAAAGGGGTGAGCTCTGTAAGGCTTCCTCCCAGTTCTCCTCCCTGCCTTTAACCTTCAAGAACTGTAAGCCCGGAGTTCCCAGGACAGTCTTCCACTGAGTTTCCCCCTATTTTGTCCCTCCCCCATTTTCAGAGGGAGCTTCCTTTCACTAGGGGAAGCCCCACGTGGCTCAGGACTCTTCCAGCTTTCTTGCTTTGCCCCCCCAGAGAGTGGCCAGTGGTGAGGATTCACTCTGTGGCTGGGACTTGTTCACCTGCTCTTCTGTCTCCTGGCACTGAGCCATCAGCACATTGCTCTCCTGTCCAGGTGAGCATCCCTTGTCTCACCAGAGTCGGAGATGAGGGCAGTCAGCGGGCAAACTCCCCAAGTAATGCTCCCACTACTCCAGGCTCTGGACTTCCTGCAAACGGTGGCCATACAGGAACGCTCAGTGTCCACAGAAAGGATGTCATCGTCTCAGGGAGGCTGAAGTGATGTGGTTTATGGACCATTCCCAATTTTGCCCGGTATAAAAAAAAAAAAAAAAGCCCACAGAGAAACTCTATAATAGCCATTGCCTTGGGAAACTATCAAGAGGAGAAACCAGTGGTCCTGGCCTCGCCCCTGAGAACGCTCTGCTCGCCCTTGCTTCTGTCTTGGGCTTCTTCCCGCTCTGACGCGCAGGAGGAGGGTGTGGCGGGTGAATGTCTGCGAGATGGCATCTCATCAAGCAGAAGTCTCATTTTCTCAATGTCAGGTTCAGAATACAAAGTGGACGGTAGATGGTCCACGTCTGAGACCCTCCTAGGACTCTGGAGTGAAGGGACGCTGGGCTTGGGTCTGAGCATGACCAGCTGAAGGGACGCCCGGTGCTAGGACTTTGATCTTAATTAGGATGCCCAAGTCAGAGGAGGTGCTCCTGCTGGGAACTGATTTCCTGCTGTGAGGGGGGGCAATTCCAAGGCCATGCCTATGGTGACCGTAAGGCCAAGTGGCTGTTTCTCTCATAAAGCTCCCTGGACAGTGGCCAGGACCCCATTTGCAGACCTGGTTCTTTGGCCCTGGCATGACTGCAAGGTGCACTGGCAAAGGTTTGTGGCCCAATCCCCTGAAACGTGCTTGAAAACTGGCCACTGCGGGCTTCCATCGGCTGCCTGAGAGAGGCGGCCTGTTGTCCCCTGCGTGCCTGTGGTCTTGGCTCCTCAGAAGCCAGCTTGGCTGGGAAGCAACAGACGTGCCTCGCGGCGGGAGCTTCCAGGAAGTCTAATCAGGTGGAAATCTGGCTCCGGCAGGCAGGGCAGGTAGATGGTGCGACAGTGAAACTCCTCCCTGCACCTCTCATCCACCCCACCCTGTGACTGTGACCACTAGTGGCAGTGCAGTTTCTCTTCACCCCATGAAAGGGACTCATGAGCGTCACTGTGCTCAGTGCTGCCGGGGGACATCCAGCGGCGTGGACCTTGCCCCCTCTTGGACCATCCTTTCATCCTTCCTTCCGTCCCCAGATCCATGCAGCACCTACCCGAGTCAGGCACCGTGCAAGGCCCAGTGCTGTGGGAACAGGGACGTCCCCCCTTAGGGCTGCACTGTGCCGGGAGGGACAGACCCTGAGCAAGACGCTTGGGGTATGGTGGGCACTTAGCGGGAGACTTGGCCTCGCTCAGGGTGGGGTGCGGAGGTGGTCTCAAGAGGAAGCAGCTTTGCCCTGAGACCCCCAGGGGAGAGACTGTCCCCAGGCCAGAAGGAGGGGAGGCAGAAGGAGGAACGGGAGAGCGCTTCCGACAGAGCGGGAGCAGCGAGCAGCGAGCTCTGCGTGGAGAGGGGCTGGAGGGCAGCGGGGTGGCCAGCCGTGTCCCTCTGGCAGGAGGAGCAGGGGACAAGCTGGCTGGGATCAGGGAGTGGGATGCGGGGACTGGAGCCGCCCAGTTGCGTGGGAGGTGAACTGGGGTGGGGGTGAGGGCGGACAGCGTGTGACAGTGTCCACCAGCACATGTGCCGTCCTCCCGGCCCTGGGGCCGGGATTCTGAGCTCGAGGCTCTTGGGGGGGGCTCCCGCCTTTCCCCGCCTGTGCTCCTGGCTCTGCTCGGCTCTGGCTGCCTCTCTCCGCTCTCTGCCTCCGGCTTCAGGCGTCCCCTCTGCATGTCTCTGTGTGTCCCCTCCGCCTCCTGCGAGGACGCAGCCCTTGGATTTAGGGCCCCCCACATGCGGGGTGACCTCACTGGAACTTAACTAATGACATTGGCAAGGATCCTGTTTTTAAGTAAGGGCCCACTCTGGAGTCTGGGTAGACAGGACTCCTGGGAGGGGGCCACCATTCAACCCCCTACAGAGAGGAGGGAAGGACTGGGTGGGGACGGCTCCAGATGCCCAGCTTGAGCCGCCGGATCTGAAGACAGACCGACACCAGCCTGTGGGGCTCCAGCACCTGGGGAGGCCCTGGGGTCAACTTCTCAGTGCCCCTTTCCTCAGGGAAAGCTGTTGTGCAAAGCTGGCGTGCTGACCACGGGGACCACGGAGACCCGTCCAGCCCAGCTCCTGGACAGAGTGTGTGCAGGAAGCACCTGGTGCTGGCGCCAGGCTGCCCGGGGCACTCATCCCAGCGCTGCCTCCCTCCTGGCCATCTGGCCCTCGGAGGGCTCTGGGCTTCTCTGAGCTTGAGGTCCTTCCTGGTGAAACGGAGAGGAAAACGCCGAGGAAGAGGGCTGGGAGGAATCGCGCAGCTTAAGGTGCTTGCCAGGGGATCGGTCTCTTGCGTTTTCACTTTAAATAAACACACTATGCGTCAGGTGTATATTTTAGATTCTACCAAACACACCCACAGGAGAGTGTCCAGCATTATAGGATGGCGAAATTTCCACTTTGTTCTGTAGTGTGAATTATTGACAAGTGCTTATTTACTTTTGATTTCTTCCTTCCTCAACAGTCAGGAGAGACTCTCACTTAATTTTGAGTTCTTAATTATGAAGGGTATATGTACTCAGTGGACTGGGAAATGGTGGTAAAAATTTGCAAGTGGATCAGAAAAGAAACCAGCTTCTCCATAAAATGAAGGCAAGGAAGCCAATAATCCACACGGAGCAGTGGTGAGGTACGACTTTTAACATGAGCGACATCAGAAGTACTTCCGATTTCTTCTGAACTTCTCAACTCTGCAACCCACCTCCTTGGCTGGTGCAGGATCCTGACAGCTGAGAGATTCCCCTCCAGAATTAACCCTGCTGCCTGTCGCTGTCCTGCCTGCCGTTCAACCCCCTGGTGACCTTGTCCCCCAGCCCTCCTGGATGCTCTTGCCCTTACCTGGCATGGTTTCAAGCCCTTGCCAACGCAGTCCAAATCCCAGGACCACGCGGGGCCCCTCCCCTGGATCCCAGCCCTGCCTTCTGCACTGGCCTTCATTCCCAGCTCCCAACCCTCCTCTCCTGGGCCTGGGAACAGGCTCCCATTGCTGGCAGAAATGACAAGCCACACTCCAATATGCTTCCCCACCTTGACCGTGACCAAGGGCTCCTTGCCAGGCTAGGAAGCAAAGGCCCAGGAGCAGGGCCGGGCCTCCCCTCACTGCTCCCCAGGAGCATCTTCTGTCCACCTCGCAGGTGCCCCTTTCGCAGGTCAACTCCCGAAACACCGCCTTCTCTGTGAAGCTTTCTGTCTGATGTAGCAGAGAGCGAGTGTCCTTCCATGAGTCTCCATCGCAGTCTGCACAGAGGACAAGCTGCCTCCTCCCGGCCAGGACAGTGTGCATGCTTTGCCTACTGTCTAAATTGAAGTTTCATTTCAAAATGGCGGGCATGGCATGAGCCACCTTTCAATAGAAAAGCCAGTTCCCTGCTCTGTTCTCCCTGGGTGGACCTTCCCAGGGCTTTAAATGTTCGGTGTGATTGCTGATATTGCAGTAAATCCCCCCAGCCCGTGTGTGGTGTTCTCCGTCGTTAGGAGAGATCAGTTTCCTTCAGGATGGATTCTGAGGCAGAATTCCAGAAGCCAAATGCTCTGGGCCTCTTCAAAGCAATGCAGACTTGTCATGGGAAGGGCTGGGTGACTGTGATGCCAATGCGCATGCGTGGGGGGTTCCATCTCCCTGCACCCCAAGAGAACTTGGAGAATGGGTAAAGGGATCATCTGGGGAGGCAAGAACCTGAAGGCTGTGTGCGCCTGGCCAGCACCAGCCAGGGCGTGGCGGAGCACGGTGTGGAGTCCCCTCCAGCAGACGGTCGGCTACCTGCTCGGAGGAGGACTGAGAAAACGTAGATGGTGCACAAGCGGTGCCGATGAAGGTTGGGGTGACTGCATCTCATGCTAGCTTGAAACGCTGCCTGTGGGGTCCGGGTTGACCTGGGGGAAGTGACACCTGGGAGAGGGGTGCTGGCAGAGAGCTGGGAGAGGGCGGGAGGCGGCTGTGCTGGAAGTCTCAGTGGACAGGTGCGTGGGGCTCTGGGCACAGAGCGAGGCCGGGCTGCGGTTCTCGTGGGGAGGCAGGCCTGGGTGGTGGCAGGCTCTCGCTTACCACCCTTGTGGCCGAGCTGGAGCTGGAGCTGGTATCGAGGACACGGGGGAACCACAATGCCAGGGTCCAGTTGGCCCTCACATGGCATTGGGCCACCTGGGCACGGTGGAGAGGAGGCCACAGGCCGCCGCTGGGCTCCCGGGGTGATGGATGGAAGCCCAGGTTGCGATCCAGGTGAGAAGCAGGCTCTGAGGACCTGGACACAGCGTGCTGTTGACAGGGGCCTGGAGGCTCTTGGGAACTGGACACCTAAGAACAGCCGAGGGGTGGAGGCAGCGGTGCTGGGTGAGCACCAAGAGTCTGCAGGGACCTGGGCTCAGTGGGTTGGCTCAGCTTCCAGCACCCACTGGACACCCCCTGGGGGGACTGCAGCCATGCTGACCCTCTGTCTTTGGCTTCCTGTGGCTGAGGAGCCTGGGAGATTTCTCCACTGATCACACTGAATCCACAGAAATACCTGGAGGCAGCCGTGATGGTGCGTGAGGGCTTGGCCCGCGCGGGGCCGCGTGCCGAGCCAGGCCTGTGCTTGGACCAGGCGTCCCAGCCCTCCTCCCACCCCTGCAGAGCCAGGCCCTGGCCTCCCTCACAGGAGTGCAGAGTCAGAGCATCCAGGGGTCAGTGTGTCCGGGCCCCCAGGCCCCGTTTTGTGACAGCTCTGTTGGGCTAGATTGCAGAATGGGAGAGACCAGATAGAGCAGGGGGAGAGACAGTGAGAGATAAAGACAGAGACAGACAGAGAGGCAGAGAGAGACGAAGAGATGTGGAGAGAGGGACGGGGCAGAAGCAGGAGGGACAGCTGACCCTGCCATGGACAGAAGCAGGGGTAGAGTGGTGCTGGAGAGGTCCGGGGGGGGAGGGAGGCTGCAGCCCCCACCCCGAGCAGTCTGAGTGGGATTTTGACCCTTCCTGTGTGGGACCAAGATGGGGACTTGTCACCAGCACTCACGCCCTTGCACTCCTTCCCTGGGCGACCTCTGGTGGCAACCCACCCTTGGGGAATGACGTCAGAGCCATCGAGGCGCCAGCTGTGCTCACGGTCAACGAATGGAACGGGACAAGCCCAGACATGCCTGTGCCCTCCCACCACAGCCCAGCTGGGGGGGCCTCTCGTGGCTCATTGCACCTCTCGGAGCCTCGGTTTCCTCTTCTGAACCGGGGGGTCTTGGAAATACCTGCCTGAAGTGCATCCCAAGAGCAAGACCAGGTAGAGCAGCAAGGCCGTGGCACAAGGCCTGGTGGGGCAGCCCTGGCGGGGGGTGCCAGAAGCCCCCTCCCACCCCTGCTCCGCGGTGGGTAGAGCATCTGGGGGGATTCAGCAGGTGTCTCCCACTCCCTTCTCCGTAGGCCCAGCTGCCAGTGCCCTGGGCTGCTCCCTCCCCAAGGCAGGTGGCTCAAAGGTGTCATTAGCAAGGGCAAGGCCTCTCCTCAGAAAGGCAGCGGCAGCCTGTGGGGAGTCAGCGGCTGCTGGGATTAGAGGTTTCCGGAGAGACCTTAAATGGGTAATAACCCCAGAAAGCACTCAGCATCGATGTGCTTACCGGGACTTCTCTGTCAGGGCTGGCTCTGCTCAGAGCCCCACTCTTGGGATCGCCCCATGCCCGCCTTCCCCAACTCCCCTCTCCTCCCTCCCCACCCCCGCCCACGGCCATGGTTGTCAGCCTTGACCTATGATAGCACTTTGAGCACCCCTTAGCTCATCTCGTGCCAGTCCTGGGAAAGGGAACGTGGCCGGCAGCTGCAGTGCAGGGGGAAGCAGAACTCAGAGCCCCGATCGCCCAAGTTCACCTCTACTTGGGAAGGGTCTGGGCTGCTCTGGTGACACCAGGCCCCCAGCCCAGCAGCAAAGCTGTACCCGCTCAGTTCCTGGTCCTGGGCCAGGCTCTCTGGGGCCTGTTGCCCCCGTGCAGAGGAGGGCACCGCGGCTGAGGTGTGAAGCCCACACCTGGGGTTCAGGTGGTGGGGACAGGATTCAGACCCACCGAGGCCTTTCTCCCAGGAGCGCCTCTCAGTGGGAGGCTCTTCTGTCCCCAGGGCACCTGAGCAGTATGGAAGCACTTTGTCCTCATAACTGGGGTGGGGCCGTAGAGGTCAGGGACATTGCGAAACACCCCAGATGCACAGCACAACCCCCACCTCAAAGAAGGCCCACAGAGTCAGAGGCCGAGGTTGAGAAGCCCCACCCGGGTTCCCCTCTTATACCTGAGCCAGCCAGAGAGGTGCCTGGAATAGGTGCAGGGGCTTCCCCGGGCCTGGAGAAGGCTTCTGTACCTTTGGCTGGGGTCGGGTGCCCATGGTGGGCCGCAGGGCTGGACTCTGGGCAGCCTCCCTGATCTGAGACAGTAGCTGCCTCAGGACTCTGGAGGGCAAAGTCCCCTCTGCTGGAGGTCCTGCTGCAGCAGGGCAAGAAGGGACAGGACCACTAGGAAAGGTCCCTCCCTTTAGCTCACGGGACTTGCCTGAGGCCAGGAGACATTGTTGGAGTGGCCAGTTTGTGTACAGGATCTAGAGCTTGGTTTCTGACTATTTCTGCCACGGTCCAGCCAGCTGCCAGCCTGGGCAGTGTCCTGACAGTGCTGGGTGACAGACAAATCGTGGGCACAGAGTCCTGGCACGGAGCCAGGTTGAGCAGTGGGGAGGCCTAGTGCTTGGTCTGCCGAGCTGGCTCCTCAGGCCCCGCGCTGCCCTCCTCGCCCCCCGCCCCGCCCTGCCCCGGCACCGTCTATATTTAAGAATGTTTACAGATAATAATGGCCTTCAGCCCCAGGAGTCAGACAGCAGCTTCCTGACAACTGCGGTGCTGTGCCTGGCTGGAGGTTTGCTCGGGCACTCTGCTCTTCAGAACGCGCGAGGGAGCCTCTGGGCTTTGCCAGCCTCTGCCTCCCGGGGCCGCTAGAGCAGTGGCCAGGCCCTGTAGGGAAGCAGAGTTTCTTGGGAAGATGGAGACCTTCATCCAGACTCATCCTTGGGCCTTCAGGCAAGTCGAATTCCCCCCAAACCTCTGGCGGGACCAAGGGTGGGCATCTGTTGGGGCGGGGCCTCTGGAAGATGAAGGCTTTGCAGAGCCCAGCGGCACCAGGCCCCGGGGAACGACTGGCCGTGTTTGGAGTCGGGTGAGGGAGAGGCACTGCCCCTCTCCCCATGGAGGGCCCTTTTCGTGTGTTTGCTGGGTCAGACCCTGCAAGAGTCTGGTGGTCCTGTTTCCATGTGAGTGTCACCGTAACCTGTTACTTCTGGGCTAAAAGTCAACTTCCACCTGGAGCCTTTTCCCAGAGTGTGAGCCGATTTCCAGGAAATAATAGACCATCACGGATGGATCTGGACTGCGCGGTGCCTGCTCTTAAGCCAGGTTTTGTGGAAATCCGCATGGGAGGCTTCCACGGTGGAGGCGAGACGTGCCTTCGGTGCTGGGAGAACACGCCCGACTCCGGAAGCGGTTATTCTGTAGGAAGTTTCCACACAGGACCCTGTTGGGGGTGTGCGAGTGTGTGCATGTGCATATTTTTTGTTTGACTTTGCATTTCATATCATTTGGGGGTTTTGGTTCTGCGAAGTGGTTTGGAAGGGAGGTAGTGTTGGAGTTGGGATGGCGGAGGAGCCGGAGGAGCCGCGTCTGAGTGTGGCCGTGGTCCTGTGAGTTCTTGGTTTCCAATGGCAAGGGATTTGGACCCAGTGGGAAATGGTGATTCTTGAACCCGCAGCCCCGGGGAGACGCTGCCCCACCTCCCCCTGAAATGCCTCTTTCCTGGCAAGGGACGGGAAGGCAGATAATGTGACTGTCCTCTGTGGAGTGTGCTTCGTGTGTGATTCTTTGAGGATGAATTACAGAGTTATGCAAATGCATAATGATTTTGCAAATACAAAGCCCAAGAATAACAAATCAGAAGAAAAACACGTTTGAGGTTCATTGAGAAATAATCAAAGCTGTATTGTCTGGCTGAGGAGAGGATCAGGAAAGTCGTCTGGGAGCCGCTGTTCCATGGTCCCGGGGGGGGGGGGGGGGGGGGGGGGGGGGGGGGGGGGCACCGCTCTCGGTGGAGATGAGTGCTCCCAGGAAGGTGCTGGGCACATCTGTGCTCCTCACCCTCACGACTTGCCCAGGGAGCTGCGGCGGGAAGTCCTCGGGAAAAGCCACTTTCTTTCTTTCTTTTTTTTTTAAATATTTATTTTTTAGTTGTAGTTGGACACAATACCTTTATTTTATTTATTTATTTTTATTGATGTAGAGGATCGAACCCGGGGCCTCGCACATGCTAGGCAAGCACTCGGCCTCTGAACTACAGCCCCAGCCCCCAAAGCACTTTCTTGACCATATGCTTCTTCCCTGCCTGAGCCACACCCGTGGTGGCAGGGCCGTTGGCGGCTCTCTGTGTCACAGAAGAGGCTTCTGTCTGTGTGTGTGTTTTGGCATTAACTCTTGGATTGTCCAGGAGTCAAGCCTGGAGTGGATGTGCCCACCCGTCTGCCGGTTACTTTGGGGGTTTCAAGACGTCGCTGTTACATAACGCAGTGGTGTTGCTTGTGGGGTGGCTGTTCATAGCGTGTATGCTCAGAACATTCTATTTTTAAAGTCTGAAATATCATTCTCAGGCGCAACCTGCTGGCTCCTGCCGCCCATGGAATCACACGCTGGAGCTGTGGCGTGGAGGCCCCTGGCACGCGGACGCCTCCTGTTCCTCCCGTCTGGGCCCTGGAACCCTGGGAGGGCCACAGGCAGTTTTCCTCAGGTCCTGAGGTTGATGATCGGGAGTGCGGTGCTATTTTTAGCTTGTCCCTTCATGCGTCTTGACATGGTTTGACGTGTCCCAGCTGAATCTCATCTATGTGCAGAGGTCACTGTGCTCTGTGATCTGTTCTGCGGGGCCGAAATGATTCTGTCCTGAGCATGTTACATTGTTATTATTCAGGGAGATAGTTTTCAATTTAAAAGGTACAAAGTAAAGCTCAGCCTCTTCTTTTATTTCTACTGTTCATCTCCCTGGCCACGGGGTGGGGACTGTTCGTCCTGACCGGAGGGCAGGGAGCAAGGCCCTCTGTTCCCAAGAACCTGCATCTGATGCAGTTCACTGTGGCTTTCTGGGCCTGAGGGGCGGGGTTCGCATCGACGGGACCCGAGGCTGGTCCAGGCCCTGCCTGTGCTGCAGACGTGGATCAGCTGCGGTTCAGAGGCGCGGGTGGTGGTGCCCGAGGCAGGCGGTGGGGCAGGAGGGTCGCAGCCACTGTCCCGTGCTCGTGGACGAGGAGAACGCGACTGGAGCAGAACTTGGGATTCCCGCAGGGCGCGGGTACCGCATTCAGAGACAGCCCCACCTTGGCCCAGCCCGAGGAGCCGCGGCAGGGCGATGATAGTCGTGGGCGCAGCCGATGTGCACATGATTGTTCATAACACTGTCTTAAAGTCTCCTGTGTTCAAAATTGTGCAAAGCATTCCGAGGACTGCGGTCATGACCAGCCCGGGGTCTCCACGGGACGCAGCGGGCTCCACCCAGGCTCTGAGCCGGAAGCGCTTACCTGACGACCTGGTGGTTCGTGCACTGGGCAGATGACACAGATTGGCAGAATGCTGGCAGTGTGGCTGAGGTGCCCAAGCCAGGCGGGCACCGGCACGGCAGAGTGCTCTGGCGGGCAGCTGAGGCCACCAGCAGCTGAATGCTGACAAGTGTCTGGGACCCGGCTCACGGCCCAGGAGCTGCCCGGGGTGTGCTTGGGCCCTGAGGGGGCGCCCTCTCCTGGCTGCCGGGGAGTGAGCCAAGCTGGGTGATTGTGGCCCTGGGGCTGGCGTCCGTGCCCGGCGTCCATGCCCACTGCCCTGCATGTTGTGCAGAGCACTCTGGAAAATGAGCAGAAAGTAGGGCAGGGCCAGGAGAGCTCTCGGCGGGGTGGGCGGGAGACAATGGAGTACTAAAAAGAGTGTCAGGGTGGGCGTCAATGAGGAGGTGACATTTGAGAGAAGACTGGAGGGCACTGAGGAACTGAGCCCAGCGGATCTGGGTGAAGAGCCCTTGGGGCGAAGGGGACCTCTGGTGCAATGGCTGGAGCAGCAGCCTTCCTGATGGGTTCCAGGAGCAGCAAGGAGCCTAGAGTGGCTGGGCTTGCATGAAGTCACAGGGAGGGGGCAGGAGAGAGCCAGGGAGGTCACCCAGTGAGGGCCACAGCCAGGATTTTGACTTTTGCTCCATGTGCAATGGAGAGCCACTGGAAGGTTCTGAATCCGAGAGCCATGATCCATCCATGATTCAAGGGAACCTGGGCTTCGGCGCGAGAGCGGCTAGACAAGCAGAGGACTGGCCGTCAGAGGTCACCGCTGCATTCCAGGTGAGAGATGATGCGGGTGACCTTGGTGAGGGCAGTGGACAAGGGCACAGCTGGAAGGGGGAGGTGGCCCAATGGGCTGAGGTCAGAGAGAGGAAGCCGAGGCCGGGACGTGCCCAGGTTCATCCTGAGCAGCAGAGGGACACTGCTGCCCGCTGGCCTGGGAGGCGGGAAGCCGCGGTGGAACCGTTTGCAGGAGGTACACGTCGGTTTTGGCGGTTAAGCTGAGCTGCCTGGTAGGCATGCGCGTGGAGAGAGGCCGCGGGCAGTCGCTGCCCAGATCTGGAGCTGGATGGGGACGATTCTCCTCCAAAGGCCACCGCCGCGCAGGCTGGAAGCGACCTAGTGCGCTCTTCCCCACACTACTCATGTGACTGCCGCCTAGAGTCCAGTCTACTGAACATTTCCTTTTAATCTAAGCCATATTTTCAACCTCAATGAATTTCTTTTAAAAGGAAGTCTCATGTTGCAACTTTAAGTAGAAATCCAATATCGTCTGCTTTTGATTAAAAGTAGCCATAAAACAAAACAGTGAATATAAAACAACATTTAGTTCAAAACAGACACGGTCTCCTTCCAAGGGTCCCGAGCTAGAGGACCCCTGTACTTCGGCTAACACAGACACCAGCAGGGATCGGGGATCCCAGTGATAATGACACTAGACAAAGACCCTTAGTGTTCTTAGAAGATTATGAGGGACTTGAAGAAAAACTGACTGGGTCCACAATTCCCTAACTCACCTTCCGATCCTTCTCTCTGTACTTGGCCCTTGGGGAGATGCTGTGTGGAGCTGTTGGTTTGTGGCAAGTGTGCCGTGTAAGGGAGTTTGTGGTCCAGCTTGACCCTCTGCTAGGAGTTCGGTTCACTGTAGGACTCTGTCTCCTGGAGGGCATTCACAACTGGAATTCATCAGAACACCTGAGAGACACTGGCTGTTTATTCTTAGAATAGACTTGAAGGTGGGATTTATCCCATGTGACTCGAGTTTGCGCTGGGACCAGCTGGGATAAATACAGGCAGACAGGCGTTGATTCCCCACGAGTAGGTGCAGCCTCCGGGAACTCTCGCTGGAGTTTGTTCTTTTTAAACTGAGCAAACTGCTTCCTGGATGATGGTTGTCGGGGTGCAGCTCTTCAGGCCCTAGGTGTCCCTCCAACGCCTGATGAGCCAGCCCTGCCGTATCAGGTGGAGCAGGAAGGGCAGCATGCACAGGGGGGGGGTTAGGGCAGCTGCACAGGTGGGTGTTTCATTAGCGCCTTTGGCGGTGTGGCCTGCCCGGAGCTGGCCTTGGTCCTGAGGAGCACTTACTGAATCTTGGGTCTGTGGGTGGTCTGGGACAGGACAGGTGGCCAGGCATCTCACACCTGGAGCAGGACTTACCGTGCTCCCTGCTGCCCACTCTAAGGCTCCCGAGGGAGGAAGTTCACTTCGTGAGAAATACGTGGGCCGTGGGCTTCTCTCAACCTCGGAAGGGGTTTTGGGTCTCTGAGGTCCTTCCTACTGTGGCTTCAGAGTCAGCCTCTGGACGCTCTCCTGCAGGGTCCTGGAGCCCCTGGCACCCCCCTGGGCTGGCGGCCCCTTGAGAGCAGGGTCTGCTGACCTGGTGGACTGTCGCACCAGCCCAGGGCGGGCATTGGAGGGGGCTCTGGGGAAGCCGTATGAAGAGACGGGAGGGTGGCCAAACCTCCTGCAGGCCACTGCTCAGCTCCAGCCACCCCGTGCAGCCTGACTCCAAGGTCCTGCGCCCACTGCTGTGCCAGGGTGGTCCCTTGGCCAGGAATGCCATCTCTGTCCTCCCTGGTCCTCCAAACCTGCCCGGGGCCGCTGAGCCCCACCTTAGGAAGTCTCAGCTCCCTCCCTGCCTCCCAGGACATGGTGACCTTGGCTCCTCTGCCAGCATCCTGCTCCCAACAGACCCTGGGCACCTGTGCCAGCCTCCTGGGTGGCTCCTTGCTCCCGACCTTCCCTGCTGCTTTCTGCCAGTGGCCAGGAGAGGCTCTGCATGCCTGAGACCTTGTCCTGTCCCAGTTCCCCGTCACCTTGATAAGCATCCTAAACCCCCAGCATGGCCTCTGACGTCTTCCTTCCCTGGGAAGCGGTGGCCGTGTGGCCCAGTGGTCAGATTGTGGACTGGAGCCAGGTTGCCTGGCACTGAGACAGGCCCACTGCACTGGAGCTCGCGGCTCTGTCCTTCACTGTCCCCGTCAATGTTGCTGACAAAAGTCCCTTGCTCAGAGGGTCGGCCCAGAGATGAGAGTCAGACCTTCAAGTGCTGCTGCGGCTGCTGCTGCAGCACACCTGTCCCTGCTTCTCCTCGGCCACCGCACTCCAGGGCTCAGGCCACGCAGCACGCCCCGGCACCTTATTTAAGAGCTTCCCCACGCTCACATCCTGTGTGTTGTTTTTCCCCAGCCAGCACTGGCCTGGCACCAGGACAGCCACCTTGCCCATTGTCATGCACCATGTCACCCGGGCTGGCAGAAGGCCTTCAGTAAGCAGGGGCTGGCCAGAGCAGGGAGGCGAGCACAGAGCACAGGCACAGCCAGGACGTGGGGCTGCGCGGTCAGGTGGGGGTGGGCCGCACCCAGACCTCACCTTTCCCACGTGAGTGTTTTTCTTCCGGTTCATAAGGTGCCAACTTCAAGGGCAGGGTGTCATCTCCTGCCACTTGGTAGACCCCTGCAAGGCACCTGGTTCATGGGTCACAGCACTGTGTTTCATCTCGAATGAGACTGAACGGGGGTGGGGGGAGATGGTGAGGAGCACGGATCTGATGCCTGGGGTGGCCTGGCCTGCTACTTCCTAGCCAGGTGACCTCAGCACCGCAGTCTCCTCATCTAAAGTCTGAATAAATGAGAGACCTCTCTCAGGGGCTGTAGGGAAGGTTAAATGAGTTAGGTCCTGGAGTGGTGCAAGTGCCCAGCACCTGGTAATCACTGTGTGAATATGAGCTGCTGTGATGGGGATGGTGGTGGTGATGGTGGTGGTGATGGTGGTGGTGGTGATGATGGTGGTGATGGTGGTGGTGATGGTGGTGGTGATGGTGGTGATGATGGTGATGGTGATGTTGATGATGATGGTGGTGGTGATGGTGATGGTGATGGTGATGGTGGTGGTTATGGTGGTGGTGGTTATGGTGGTGGTGATGGTGGTGGTGATGGTGATGGTGATGGTGATGGTGGTGGTGGTGGTGATGGTGATGGTGGTTATGGTGGTGGTGATGGTGGTGGTGATGGTGATGGTGATGGTGATGGTGATGGTGGTTATGGTGGTGGTGATGGTGGTGGTGATGGTGATGGTGATGGTGGTGGTGATGGTGATGGTGGTGGTCATGGTGGTGATGGTGATGGTGGTCATGGTGGTGATGGTGATGGTGGTCATGGTGGTGGTGGTGATGATGTGATGGTGGTGGTGGTGGTGATGGTGGTGATGGTGATGGTGATGATGATGGTGATGGTGGTGATGATTATGGTAGTGATGAAGATAGTGATGTGGTGAGGATCATAGAGATGGTAGTTATTGTAGTCTGGTGGTAGTGTTGGTGATTGTGATGCTGATGAGGATGATGTTGTTATCTTATAATAGGTTTCAAAATATGGAGTAAAGTAGAATTGAAGAAAATAACACTGAATTAATAAGAGGAAAGCTAGGACACAGGAGAACTCCAGGAAATGGATGAGCCCCAATTGCAGTATCTCATGAATGAAACCGACTGTGACTCCCAGCAAGTATCAGACATGGCTTGATTTTGGAGCAGGGCTTCTCACAACTTCTATGGCATAGGACCCGTTTTAAGATTTCCAATCTGTTGCCAATTGATAGCTTCATTGATGTGGAGGGAAACATTGTCACTCTTCAACCCTAAGGGCAGAACGGGTGTCGGCTGGTACCTGGCACAGATACTTATCTTGTTGCCTCTAGCAACAAACACCTCCCAGATAGGAATCGGTAGGTGGATGCCGGTGCACAGCTCTGTTCTAGATGTGACTGGTGGGGCTTTGAACTTCAAGGAATCTGGAGTCAGATGTCTGTTTCCCTTCTCTTTGAGTCTTCAGGTTGTGCATACCGAGGAGGAGGAAGTCATAGTTGGTGGCTGGTGCTTCTTTGACGTCTGACACTGGCTGATTTCCCTTCCCGAACATGCAGGGAGCAGCCTTGGGTGCAGCACCCTGGAAGGGCACACTGTCTTGCTAGAATGTAGCAATTGCACTGACTTGTGTCTGCTGTATTTATTTTGTGACTACTTCACTTTTCTGGACATTGCTTCTGGTTTTCCTATTAAGAGTCAAGATGTAAATTTTCTTGAATAGATAAATTTATTTGGGTACCAAAAGCAAGTTGCTTTAAAATATAAGTCTTCAGCTGCCAAGTGTATATATGTGTCAAAAGTCATGAAGGTGGTGTGGGAAGGGCTCTTGACAAACTTGCAGAGGACTCTAGGAGGGCAAGGCTTGGGGTGGGCATGGGTAGGAGGAGGTCTGGAGTCACTTGTACCCCAAACATCTGCCTCATAAGAAACCACGGGAAGATGCCCCTAGTCCCTGAAAAGCCTGGTTCACTTTACCCGCTGGATCTAGAGAATGTTGTAACTAGCCACATTTCTCTCCACTGGGGTTGCTAGGTAGCCCAGTATCCTATTTTAATTCAAACCCCCACCCCTGCACAGAATCCTGCAGTTTGTGTTTTGTGTACTTAAGCCATGGGTTCCTGTAGTTCTTCCTGCTGTTCTCGGGCCTTTACTTGATCTTTTGTTTTCCTTGCCGTGTGCACGGCAGGAATGGTAGCCTAGGTGAGCTCCCTTACATCCTTTCTTGGAATCTGCTGGGCAGTGATCAATGATGAATAAGTCAGTAAGACAGCATGCCTTCCTGCCACGGTGAGGCAGGCAGCTCCATTATTGGAAGCACTTTGGCCTGAGGAGGACAGAGAGGCAGACACACGTATTAGGAAGCCAGCTTTGCTCCCCAGGCCAGGCTGGGTGACGTCGCGGTTGCTCTGAGCTGCAGCCGCTGTCTGGTGGTGTCGCCCATATCTCAGGCCTCTATTTAGAGACAACATGGGTTTCTCGAGGCGCGCATTGGCATCCGGGTGGGCTGCGGTGGCCGCGTTCTCTCCACCCACACCAGCTCAGGGGTATTTTTAAATGCACAACTTAGGAGCCCACTTCTCTGTGGTGTGCATGTGGTGTGCAGGCTCGTCGCAGTGCCGGAGTTGTTACCAGGGGGGTTTGCAAGGCTGGAGGCCCAGGGCAGCCAGAGGCCAGCACGAGGCCATGAGGGCTGTGCTCTGGAGGCCCTGGGGGGCCGGCTCAGCGGGTGTCGCTCCCCAGCAGGGCCAAGCTCACTTCCTGGAGTCTGTAGGTACGGTTTCTGGAATGGCCAGAAGGCCGTAATGGACAGAAGGGCTGGTCTGAGGCTGGGAAAGGGGATGACCCAGGGAGGTGACAAGTTCTCCTGGCAGTGACGTGGGAGGCGCAGGGGCAGGGCACTTGCTGAGTAGACGCTCTTCCCTCTCGTCCCAGGGACCTGTTGGAGTTGAGGGGCAAGTGGAGCCCCCCGGGCGGAGGGCTGCCTCCCGTCCCCTCCCGTCTGACGGGCGCATGGCCAGGGTGCAGGGTGGTCCCGTGTGGAGTCCAGCCTCAGCTGAGGCTGCGGGACCCTGCAGGGCTGCAGCTCCTCACTGGACAGAAAGGGAAACCGAGCCCAGGCAGGCCCAGAGCTGCCACCCCTTGTCTCTGCAGCCCTGGGGCTCCGCCACCTTCCACCTGGCCAGGACGCCAGGACCCTGGGAGTCGGCCCTCCCCGCCATTTCTCCGGAGTACGCCTCCAATCCATCTGCTCTCGTCCCCTCCAGCCGCCCCAGGACCAGGCCTCCTGTCCCCTGGAAGCGGACAGCTGCATCCTGACCACCCCTGCTTCCTCCGTTAGGCCCTTCTAATTGGGTTTCTGCTGAGTAATTGGAGTGATCTTTTTAAACCTCAAATCTCATTAGAACAGTAGCTCCCCACCCCCATGCTCCCAGCTGGCTGGCAATTCCTCAGTGCTTGCCCAGGGCTTATGTTAAAAACAACACACTAACCTCCGACAAACAAAAAACCCACCCAACTCCTCAGCAAGCCAGTAGGGCTGCCTGCTGTGACCCCCAACCCCTCCCCCTGGGGCCCTGTGATAACATGGCTTCTTCAACCCCAGGACCTTGGCACAGGCTCCCACCATGGGAACTCTGACCTTCGACTCCACCCCACACCCTGTACCAACAGGTCTTTGCCAGGCTGCATCCTGCGCACCCCGCCCTTCGCAGCCCAGGTGTTGACTGCTCCTTCAGGAAGCTGCCCTTCCCGTTTGGCCAGGTCCTGGGCTGCAGGTCAGAGCTCCTCCTCACTCTGGGTTACTCTTTACCCTCAGCTGGGTTCTGAATAGCCTCTCACCCCCCGGGTGCCAGCTCTGGGAGCCACGCCCACCTGCCTCTGCAGCCTTTCCACGGTGGAGGCCCTGGGCCCTCTGGGGAGACCAAGTGCCCCGTGGAGAAGGGCTCTAGTCCCCGGCCCACGCAGGCAGTGCCCTCCTCCTTGTCTTGCCCCGGCCAGCCTCTTCCTCCACACCGGACCGGGCTGTCGGACATCAGGTGGCAACATGGTTTCAGTTTCGGGGTCCCCAGGACAGGGAGCCTCCGGCCCACCATCCTGAGAGCCCTGCCTCCTGTTTCCTGGCCGGCTGTCCAGTGCTCACGCCAGTGAAGGACGTCTAGCTGGTCCCTTGCTCCGTGCCTGTGTCAGACGCGCCTGCAGCCACATGCGGTGAGGTCACGGAGCTTGCGGCAGCTCTGAGCCAGCGCTGGGTTCTGGTAGGAGCTGGATGGTTCTAGAAGGAATGAAGGGAGCGAGGGTCAGCCGGGGATCAGACTGTGAAGTGAGGGGGCGCTGGGGAGCATCAGAGGTCTCTGCTCAGAAGGCAGAGGGGCTGGCTGGGACTGGGGACCGTCCTGCTGAGGGTGTGGAGAGTCACCTGTGCCGCTCCTGGGGAGACCTCGTCCTCCCTCCCCAGAGACCTCCTCCTTTCCTAGGGGTGTGTCTTCGTTTCTGCAGGCTCATGCCCTGGGGTCCAGCCCCTCCTCTGAGTGGGGGGGGTGTTTCCCAGGTGTGAGGCTAGTGTCGACCTTGCTCACGGCCATCTCTTCCCACAGGCGTTTTCTCTGCGATGCAGGGGGACTTTCCAAGCTTTTTCTGCATCTGGAGTTCCTGTCGTAGCTAGAAAGGACTTCTCCATGTCCAGAGTGTTTTTAAAAATGCCATCTTTCACTCTTCTTACGTTTTCATTTTTATATTTGAAGTTTTGTTCAATGGGGAGGTTATTTTCATGTAAGATGTGAAGGTCAGATTTATTCCAGGTTGCCACCAACTGTCCGAGCTACTGTGACTTCCCCTGATTTTCATTGTCTCCTGTATAAATCTATTAAATTCCCATGTGACTTTGGGTCTATTTTAGGACTTCATTTTGTCTCATTGAAATCTATTCCTGGAACAGAGCCACGTTGTTCTAAGGATCACCAGCGTATTACATGTTAATAACAGAAAAGCCTGCTCCCGCCCCTCTTTCCCCTTCCGGTCTTTTCCTGCTTCCTCCTGTTTTCCGTATTTATTTTAGCTTATTTATTGTGTGTTTTTAAATCTGATGGCTTGATGGGGTTTTAGTCTGGTGGGAATTACTGCATTTTAATGTTGGAAGGATGCTTTGAGGACCTTCTGTCTAATTCTCATTCTCCGGAGAGTACAATGATTTTGTCTAGGTTGTGCTATGAGGTTGGGGGGATGATAATCCAGGAAGCCCCTGTCCCTGTTTTGCACCCCAATGCCCCTCTCCCACTGAAGACTCCCTCTCAACCTTTGCATCTTTAAGGCAATTACTCAAGTTGTCCTTTGATTTCATTGTGACCCTGAGTCAAAACACCCACTTTGGCCACACTGCTGGGGGGGCCACCAAGAGCTGAGGGGCGCAGCCTGCATTTCCACTCTTCTGTTGTCATTCTGAGTCAGGGACGGTGCAGCCAGTGCCATTTCTTTACTTCAATGACAAGAGTCAGAAGTTCCTTCCCTTCTGGGGTGGACTCCACTGGTCATGGGGAGAGTCTCGCACATGCCCCGGCGCAGCCCTCAGCAAGGACGCCAGAAGAGCAAAGCCAGCCCGAGGACAAAAGCCTTGCAAGCCCAGCCCGAGGAGCTCCCTGGCCGAAAGGGCAATGGAGAGAATCGGTGACAGTCCAGAAGGTCGCGGGGAGCAGCTCCGGAGGCGGCTCGTTGGTGCTCTCTCTGACTTAGCATCAACTTATTAATAGCAACTGGCCAGTCGCCCAGTGATGATTTGGACTGTCCCTTGCCAGAGGCTTTGTGGTTGGGGTGTGAGTCCCTGTGGGTCTCTGTGACCTCAGAGGGGATGAAGGGAGAGGACGAGGGACGATGTCAGCAGCTGACAGTTTTGGATGACTTGCCCCACGCCGTTCTCTGCCCCCTCCAGGGATGAGACCTGAAATCTCCAAAGAGCCCTTTGGAGGTGCTGTGAGGTTGTGGGTTGATAAGCCTTTGAGGCAGGTGTTGTTATTATTTCCTTTTAAATCATTGCAGATAAGGAAACTGTGCCCAGAGGGCAAAGGCAGGGCCAGCTGAGAACCGAGGCCTGGAGGCCTGTTGCCTGCCTGCTGGGCTGCACTTGCCCTCCAGGGGGTCCTTCCACACTGAGAGTTGGGATCACACAGCCATGGTTAGGATCTCAGCCCCATCCTTCATGACTTTTGGCAACTCATTAATCCATTTCTGCACCTGTTAAATGGAACAGGGACTAAGTGAGAAATGGTAAAGCATTTAGGACATTGCCTGGCAGAGTCGATGCTCAATAAAAAGGAGTCACGGTTCTTGCTAACTTGGCGACAGTTTCCGAGCCTGGGTCTCCATTTACACAGTGAAGGCATCACTGCATTGTGCACGGCTGGGCGCTCCTTGGGTCTGGCTTGGGTCAAGATTTGGAGGGCATGTCCCTGTCAGCTCCACCTGCATGTCCTGGGGCGGGTGGCTTGGCCTCTTTCTGCCAGTTGCCTCTTTCCTAGAGCAGGGTCTGGGAGCTGACTCTGGGCTTTGTGAGAGACATCTCAGCTCCATGCCAGGTGTGGCGCTGTCCCTCCCTCTCCAAGTGACTTGTGCAGTGCTCGCCTGACTCTAGTACATGACCTGTTCCCATCTCTCCTCCTTCTCTTTGTTGTGGTGATCTTTTAAAAACCTGTGGAACTCGGCATTGGTTCAGGGAATTATGACCGAGGTTTAGGGTACCCTCTTTCATTTGGGTAAGTTCTCAGGTCTCTAAGACTTTGGGACAGGGCTGGTTTGATGTCTGTGGCATGTGCTCGCTCAGCTCTGGGACTGGCAGGTTCCGACTGCCGCAGGCACCAGGGATGATGTGTGCACTTGTGGGGGAGGTACCAGCTTCTCTGCCCCCGAGGTTTGGGAAGGCACTTGATGTGTCGGGCATCCCTCGCTGGTAGCTGACTGTCCCAGAGCTCAGAGTCTGAGTTCATTAGCTTGCAATGTTGTGTGCACAGTTAGGCAGGGCTCAGCTGGCTGGTTCTTCCGATTGTGGATTGGCTCTTCATGCCTACTTCACTGCAGGTTTGGTATAGCACTGGCTGGTTTGGGTGTCTGTCTTGCATGTCTGAGGCCTTGGATAGGAAAACCAGGATGAACCAAACCTGTTTTCTGTGTTCTTCGTCCTGGGTTTGTTCCCACAGTGGAAGCATAGTTCCAGGCAGGGGAAGTGTGCCAAGCCACTTTTGTCCTGGGCTCCGGATGGCTCACCATCACTTCGGCTGCATGCTGTGGGTAATGTGAGTCCCAGGGCAGCCCAGATTCAAAGGGAGGGGAAGGGAGGCTTCCTGGGAAGAGCAGGGCCCACTGCAGAGGGATCGGCCAGGGGCGGTGCAGTAATGCGACCACACAGAGGCTGGAGGTCAGTGTGGCAGACCGCAGTAGTGTCCTACATCCTGGGAGATGCTGGTGCTCCTGGGGACGTGTCTCCTAGCTGGCCTTTGCAGAGACAGAGACCCCCGTGCCCTCCCCGCCAAGTGGAGGTCAGATGAGCACTGCAGTACTTTGGGTGGAGGCTTCTCAGGCACCACAGACCACTGGAGGGAGATGCTCTGGCTTCCCTTTGTGCCTGCCCTGTCACACGCTTGTCACACACACATGCAAGTTAGCTTGCTTGTTTTCCTTCCCGAACTGTATGCTCCATGGAGACAGGAATCTCAGACTCAGTATCGATCCTTAGCACCTAGTGGCTACCTCAAGTATTGGATGGAGGAAGGAGGAAGGGAAGGAATGGAGGGAGGGAGAGGAGGAGGGAGGAGGGAAGAATGAAGGAAGGACTTTAGGAAGTTGGACAGGTGTCCAGGTAAGAAGGAAAAAGCCCAGAGGGGGAAAGAGGCAAGAAAAAGGTGAGGGCAAAGTTTAGAAAAGAAGAAGGCAGAGAGAGGGAAATTAAACTGTTCTTCAGCATTGAAGCCGTGACATTGGGGCAATGTCTTGGCCATTCCCAGCCCCCATGACGTCAGCCGTGCAGTGGGGTGGCTGCAGGACCCACCTGGCTTGCCGTGAAACTGGTACACAGAGGTCAGAGCCAGGCGCATTGCCAGTGGCTCCTCTGGCTGTTATTCTAGTGCTGAAGATGGAGACACTGGCCCCCCATCTTGGAAGACAGACTGTGTGACTGCATGGGTCCAAGGCAGCAGAGCCAGGCTAGGAGAGTTGAGGGGACAGCGGCCTGGGGCTTCCGATGGGACGTGCTGCAGTCTCTCTGCCAGGCGTGGCTGGGTGGGGCCGCTGGGCGAGCTTCCACAGACGCCGGGGCACTAGAGCCTGGGCTCTCTGGGGCGTGGAGGCCGTGTGTGCACGCACACTCCTCTTGCTCACACTCCCCTCCAGGGTGCAGATACGTGGAAACAAACACGTCACCACGATCACCCCGCCACCCAGAACGAACACCATCTGCACCCCCGTCAAGTTCATCACGGTGCTTGCGTTCCTGCTCCAACAGGCAACAGCAGATTCTGAGGACGAAGCCGCAGTGGGACCTTTTATGCTGTACCCGAGTCTTCTAACCTCAGGCCTTTGTAAAGGGGATAAGTAGATGAGGATGGCGGGAACACGAGGTTAGGAGAGTATCTCTACACAATGAGCCCCCTGTGCTGACGCCCACATGCTTTCTTTACCATAAAGAAATCTGCCCGCAGCCCTGACTGGCTGAGGGGACAGGAAATGTCACATTTCTCAACAAACTGAGCCAGGGGTGAGGTTCAGGCAGGCAGTGTAGGTAATGCATGATGGGGTGGAGAAGATGAGGGCTGGGTATCAAAGAGAAGATAGTGGGTGGGTAACAGCCAACCTCCGGGTGGGTCGGCTCGTACCGCCCAGCACAGGAGTTGCTAGGGCTTGCCCCTGTGCTGCTGCCTCCTGCCCTTAGGCAGGAGGAGAAAGAGGAGGTGGGGGTTCTGGGGTCTTTTAATAAAAGAGCAAGACCACCCTTCCCATGGGCCCCCTCCTCTCAGGAGAGGTCTGTTATCTCTGTCCCTCTCTTAGGTAGAGCTTGCTTTCAGTGTTTCTCCAGGTGTTCAGTCGACCCTGGGGATCCAGGACCAACTCCTGATCTCCAAGACCAGCGTCACTATTTGGTGAACGTTTTCTTATTGACTGAGCATTGGTGGGCCAGACAGTTTTCACTTTTGATATTCAGCATCTACCTAGAAGCCGGGGACAGCCAGAGTGTCTTCTTCATGGCGTTGTTCATCCTGCTGTGACTCGGGAAGGGTTAAGTGAATCCCGTTCTGTGAGCATCATCTCCACAGGCTAATTTGGGAGAGCAGGGAGCGTGCCGTGGGCTGTAGGTGGGGACATGCTCCCCGTGCTCTGGGGCTGTCGCAAATTAAATCAAGAGGGGTCAAAGCAGGGGCACTTGTGGGTCCCCAAGCCTTTAGAACCACAGCCGCTGATTTTAAATGACAGAAATAGACCAGGGACGCTGCCTCTGAGGCTAAACACAGCCCGGTCAGCCAGACAAGGCGGCCAGTGTCCTTCCAGGCGCTGCCGAGCCTGCGAGGAGTGATGGAGAGAGAGGCCAGTGGGCGGCACCTCTGTGCAGCAGCCCATCCCGGGGAAGGACCCGAGTCCCTCCTGAGTGGCCACGGGGGTGGGAGTCCTCCTGGGGCTCGTCCTCTGTGCTCCCTGGCCTGGTTGGGATGCTGCTCACACCTGTGCCTCCAGGCCCCGGGCGACTGTTTGTGAGCCAGCAGCTGAGAGGGCCGGGGAGCGGCCTGCAGAACACTAAGGAGCAGCCCCCCTCGGCCCTCCGTGCCTGGCCCCCAGAGCAGCTGCCCCTGGCCCAGCCAGCATTAGGGCCCTGGAGGTTGAGGTCTGTTGTGGGAGACTGACGGCCAACAAACTTCCTCCCGAGCCTCATTCTTGCTGCCTGGAATGTTCTTGGGACTCGGGGAGTTCAAGTGCTCCAGTGGGGAGCCTCTGGCTCCTGGGCGGGCGGAGAGTGCATCTGTTGGTGAGGACCTAAACAAGAGCCCGGAGTTGAGCAGAGTGCCTGGGTTCTCCCCAGGTGCTCGGGCAGAGGGAAGCGAGGGGGCTGAGTCAGAGTGAATCCTGAGGGAACTGTCCCCTTCAATTCCACTAGGACCCAGCGTGACCAGCACTGCCCCCCCCCAACAGGTGACAAAACTAAGTCACTTCCTCCAGGTTCAGTCAGGATCCCCGCAGCCCTCCCCAGAGCCTGTCCTCGGAAGCGTGGCCGGCGCGCGTGCCCGTGGGGGTCTCTGGTCTGCTTCCTGCCGAGTCCCCTGACCCACAGCACAGCTTTCTGGAAATGGGGAAAGGACACTTATTTTTCGTGATGGCTCCTACCTACCTTATTCCTGCCATTGCTGGCAGAGGCCCTAACAAACACAAAGGTGGCCGGGGGGACTTTGGAAGCAGGGGACTGTGCTTGAGACTGTCTCTGCCACTCCTTGGCCACAGGGCCACTGGCAAGTCACCAACCTGGGCCTCAGGTGGCTGCTGCTGCTGTTACTCACCGGGAGCATCCTGCATGGGGCTCTGAGCAGCGCCCCGGCTGCCCGGGGCCAGAGGGGGTGGAGCCAAAGAGAAGGGGCGGGACGTTTTGTACCTGAGACAGAAACCGAACAGATTCTCAAGGTTGACAGTATCAAGTGTGGTCAAGAAATATGGGGACACAGCGTCTGTCACTTCAGGGCAGAGCTGGACAGCCCTCCTGCAGAGGCTTTCAGAATCAAGCCGGAATGGGCGCGCAGGTGCTCCGACCCCCAGTGTCCATCCCACGCAGAGTGGGGAGGACACAGGTGCCCGTGCAGTTTTAGCATCGTGCATCATCATGGAGAACTTTCAAAAACACTGAGTGGCCATCCGTAGGGGGATTTATGTCCCCAAACCAGTGTGGAGTGTTCTTACCATGGGATTTGGCAGTAGTTAAAAGCAATGAACTATATTTCTATGAGAAAAAAGAAAACAAGGGGCTGAGGCTGTAGCTCAGTGGTAGAGCGCTTTCCTCGCACATGAGGCCCCGGGTTCGATCCTCAGCACACACATAAAAATAAATAACGATATCGTGTCTATCTACAACTAAAAAAAAACAAGACATGACTTCCAGTGTGGAATCATGTTTGCAAACATAACCCCCCAGCAAAATGACAGCATGTCCAAGGGGGAGGAGGAGGGAGGGGGACAGAGAAGAAACGAGGGGCACAGCAAGCGAGAACAGAGCTCTGAATAGCAGATAAGAAGACTGGCTCCAAGCCCACCTCAACCAGCAAGGGTCTGATGGAAGATCTGGTAACTTCCACTTGTGCATTTGATACATTATTCTCTGCTTTTAATTTACTTATTATTCAGAGAAATTAGAAACCATTTTAAAGAGAGATTCATTTAGAAGGGAGGGGAAGCTGTCCCTATCTTAAAGTCAAGGAAGGTTTGACAACTTTCTTTGCCCTGGGACTGTGTTTTCTGCAGGCGCTAGCTGTGTCCTGTGTCCGCTGCCCACAGAACTGTCCATGGTGCTAGTTCTTTATTGGGTCCTCAAATCTTCAATTCAGCGCCATTGTCTTTGATGATGCCATCCTCATTTGTCTTTGATGATGTCATCCGTGTTTATCTTTGATGATGTCATCTGCATTTGTCTTTGATGACATCATCCGGCGGTTAGATGAGAATTCAAATTGCCATCTGCAGGCCCAACTCAGCTGTGATGCTGGTGCAGATCATGGTGCCTGGCAAGTGCATGCACAGCAGCTTTCCCAGGTGCTCTGGTGTGTCACCAATCCCCAAATACCAAGGCCAAAATCAGACCAAGGGTTCTGTGTCAGCTACAAAACCATCACAGAATTGCTGGAGTTTTAAGTAAAAGGACCAAAAGTATTCTGACAACAGGGGATACTTCTTGCACTATGCCAACAAAGGACAGATGGCCCAGACCTTGGCTGCTATCCTTAGCTCCTTGCAATGCCCGGAGGTTGGGAGTGTGGTTTGTGGAGGACAGGAATGCTTCTTTATCCTGTTTTATATTTTGGCCTGGGACCAACATGGTACCCCCTAGATTCAGTGCCAAGAGCTCCAGGGAACAATATGGCCCCAGAAGTTGATTAAAGTCAGAAGTCATGGGTGCCCGATAAATACACCCATCTGTCATTTGCCTTTGTGACTCAAAATGACCACGTGTACCTTTTGATGCTATTTAAAGAAGTCTCCTAGCTTTGTCCTAGGAGAAGTCTCCCACATGTGCCTCCTCCCAATCTTTCCTTCTTGAGGCTGGGCATTATATTTGACTTGTTGATCTCTCTTTTCCTCACCTCTTTACATGTATTCTTAAAGTATTCCACTGGGCAATACTTGCATGTGGCTAAAAAATTAGGCATCAGGCAAAGGTTCACGTTGGTCTTATGGATGGGACTATTATCACCCCCTGTATCGACAGAGAGAAGTTTGCATTTTAAGCCTATTCTCTGCTTGGCCAATTCTTCCCCAAAGCAAGCACTGCTGTTTCCTCTTTGTGGTCCTTGGAGAGGTGTTTATGGCATTCATGGTTGTGTGAGTGTGTGTCTGTGTGTTTTACACTAATCGTAGTCATGTAATGTACTGTTTTTGCTCTCCCCTTGCTCTTCAGTATTTCTTCTAGATCATTCCATGTCAACACATGCTAGTCTGTGGTGCTGCCTGACATCCTGTGGGGACACACAGCAGCTGTTCTGCTGCTCTCGGTGGGTACTCAGGTTGTTGCCAAACATTTGTCCGTGGAAGCAGCGCTGCTGTGCGTCCTGTCACCTGTGTGTGCGCCTTTGATTTCGGGTTCCAGCCTATTTGTGACATGTGTTCTGATGACGGCATCTGCTGGGCCAAATGCTATGTGACTTTTAAGTTTAAAAATCGATCTCTGTCATCATTTTATCAACTTGCCATCACACAAATATTAACAGGGGTGCTGTTTCCGACCCCGCCACTCACCCAGGTCATTGAAGATTCTGAAAGACGTGTTCACAGAGTGCTACTTGAAAGGAGAGTCGTGTGAGCCACGCTTACACTCGGGATGGACGAGGTCTTGCGTTTGATTCAGAGTAACCCGGAATCAACGCGGCTGCGGGAGAGATGGAGCCGGCCGCACCCGCGGAGTGGCTGAGGCTGGGTGGGCCGGAGGCCGCTCCTGCCCAGCCTCTGCTGTAGTGCATTGCGTCCCCTTTCTCTTTTCTTAGTGGACATTTTCAAGCCAGAAGTGAAACAGCTCCGGATCTGACCCTCATAATAAGAATTTGGGCAATGAATTACCACGACTCTCTCTTTCTGCTCATGGTTGGTCGCCAGCCGAGCGCTGGCAGAGATCCCGCTCTCCTACCCTGTGAGGCTGGGCGTCAGTCAGTGTTTGATTTCTGTTTCACAGATGAGAAAACAGAGGTTGAGAGAGAAACAAAGTGGCAGGAGCAGGGAACCCAGAGTCCTAACAAAGCAACGCAGTGCTTCTCCCTGTCCATCCCTTTGCCTGGCACCACCCACCTGGGGCCACCTGTCTGCCAGGCCCTGGGAACACCGTTGTCCCTGAGTGACTAGACAGGCTTCAGTAGATGGCAAAGACCAGGACAGAAATAAATGCATCACAAAAACATTACACCAGCGACTCTTTTCTAAAATAGATTCTATTTTTTAGAACCGTTTTAGGTTTATACAAAAATGGTGCAGAACATGAGAGAGTCCCATGCGCCTTCCCACCCGGTCTTGCCAGCTTCTCCGCCATGAGCCTCTTGACTGGGGCGGAGTCACACCGAGGCGCGATCGACCGAAGCCCGTGGTGCACGTTAGGGGTCACTTAGAGTTGTCCATTCCGAGCCCCAACAGTGCACAGCGTCAGGTCTCCACAGTCCGATGGCTTCCTGCAGGGCAGGTGCATGGCCCCAAGCTCCCGGGCTCGCCCGTCCGTTCCTTCCTCCAGGCCTCTGCCCACCTCTGGCCATTCCATGTCATTACAGGTCTGCCTCTTCCGAGATGTTTCCAAGACTCGTGTAGTTTGAATCACACAGTATGTAGACCTCCAGATTGTCCTTTGATTGAGTGACATGCCTTTCAGGTCCCTCCTTGGTGCCTCGGAGCTCACTTCTTCTCATGGCTGACGAATCTTCTACTGTCTGGATGAACCAGTTGGTTGATTCGTTTTTCCCATGGGAGGACATTGTGGTTTCTTCCAATTTGTGGCGTACAGTCTTTTTATATTTTCTACATGGTTGCATTCCATCCGTAACTTTCCTTGTCCTTAGGAAGGCATCAGGGGGACCCATGACCCGAGTGACCTGGCCCTGCCTTTCCTTCCCCTCCCCGACCTCACCCCACTCCAGCCTCTCCTGCTCTCTCACGACCACTCCGGCTGCACACCAGCACCTGGTGTAGGGCTTCCCTCTGCCAGGAAGCTCTGACCACGTCTCACTGTCCATGTCTCAGCTGAAATAGTGTGGCCGTCTCTGACGGACCTCCTTACCAAACGGCATCTGTACTGCCCAGCTGGTGGCCCTTGCAAACTCTTGTTTCAATTTTCTTTGTCACACTTTTCCCTCTCGGCGTGGCCTGGCCTGCCCGGCCCTGGTGCCGTGGCCTTACCTCCTGGCCACGGTCTGCACCTTGGCTCGGGTTTCAGGTGGGTCCCCAGTGTGTTCCTCTGCACCTTCTTCCTGGGCTGAGTCCCCACGGGCCCCGTCCTGTGCAAGAAGGATGGAGCCACCAGTGTCACAGCCTTTTCAACACGCATGTCCCAGAAGCAGTTCCATAATTTCCGTGGTCCTCCTCACCCACACCCCAGCCGAGGACAGGTGTTTGCTGCTGCTGTCTGCCCCCGGTGCAGATGACCCCTGGGCGTGTCCGTCCAGAGCAGGTCCTGACATCGACTGACATCTTGTCAGTCCTCTGGGAACAGGTGGCCTTTCTTTGGTGTGGTGCGGCCTCTGCTGTCGGGGACAGTGTGGTGGTGTTTCGCGAGGACGTTGAGTCACTGGGATCACTTGCTCCTGAGTCACGCTTTTATTTTGGGTCTGTCTCTGGAAAGGTCGTCTACGTCTCGGCTGGAGTACCCGTGTCATTGTCTCGCCTCCTCCTGGGCCCGTCCAGGCTCTTAGCAAAGGGAGCTGTTTCCAGGACAGATGGTGCTCAGCCAGCCCCGAGGAAAGGGGTTCACTCCTGGAGGAGGATGGCACCCTCGCAGGAAGGGAGCAGGCTCTCGGCCCAAGTCTCTGTTGCAGCTGAGAAAAGCAGGCCCAAGTGATGGGAATGTTTTCAGCTGGGCACGAGAGAGGAACTCATCCTGACCCTCTTGCTCTACACGTGTTAGCATTTTGGGGTGCTTCCTGTTGCCTGTCTGGTTCATGGCCCGCAGAGAGTGTCTGATCCGAGACAGTGCTCCACGCTGGTCTGCTCAATGAAGGAAGTACCTACGTGTCACATATTTCAGAGCAAAATTTGGATAGTCTTCTGTATTTAACTGTGAATCTTCCTCTTCATTTCACACCAGCAATTTCCCACTTAAAAAATTTTTCTTTGAAAACACAAGTCTTATAATAGTGGAACGTTAGTTCATTGTACAAAAAGTTATGTTGGAGAGCCGCTTCCTACTAGAATCTTCAGAACTGACTTCATTCATTCCTTTATGATGCACTTTTGGCAGTGGAATTCTTGGGATAAAGGCCTGAACATGAGGATTTTATGTGTATTTCCCAAATATCCCTCCAGAGGGAAGGTGCCAACCTCCACTCCCACTAAGTCATTAAATGGTTCTTCTTCTTAACTCCCCATGAAACGTGACTTTGCATTGCTCACGCGTACTGACAGGTTCCTGCCACGTATATTGTATCTTCCCAGCCTCTTAGATGTGACATGTCCTCCAAAAGCTAAATGCTAGATAAGACAATGCAAGAAGGCTTAGAGGTGAAATGGTTGGATTATGCGAGCCTTAACCTAATCAGCACATCAATCCACTGATAAGCATTAACTGGGTGGTGACTGCAGACAGACAGGCTGTGGCTGGAGGAGGGGGGCCCCTGGGGGTGTGCCTTTGGGGTTTATCTTCTGTCTGAGGTGAGGGGAAGTCTGCCTCTCTTTGCTTCCTGGTGCCACGTCCTGAGCTGCTTTCCTCTGCCACATCCTTCCACCACAATATTCTGACTCACCATGGGCCCCAAAGACTAAAGTCAGCTGTCTGTGGACTAAGACCACTGGAACCAGGAGTCCCCAAATAAACTTCTTCTCCTCTAATTGTTCTTGTCAGGTCTTTTGGTCACAGCAGCGAAAAAGCTGATTAAAACACCAGATTTTCAGTAGCATCATGATTACTTATAATATGTTTCACATTCAGAAGTTTTGGAAATTGTTAGGCAGAATCTACTAGCATTTTTTTCCCCTTTGAGGCTACATTAATACTTTCAGACTCAAGATTGTCCCATTGCTAAGAGAAGTGAACAAGCTACCTGTTCTTGCCTTCCTTCCTTTTTTTTTTTTTTTTTTTTAAATTTATACGGGTTAATTTTCTTTGTATTTAATATTTTGCTCAAGACAGAATCATGCTAGTGTGAAGTGTGACCTCCTGTCCATGCTGGGGGGACTCAGCCCTGTCCTAAGAAGCACCATTTCCTGCCCCGTTTGGAGGTACAAGTGTTAAAGGGTACCTGCTTCTTACATTTGTACCACACTCTCCTCTTGGATTTTTTTTCTTTTTGTATCTAGGTCTCCTTTGCCTTTGTATTGGTTGTTTTCCTGGCCACAGGTTATATGATATATTTTGACTACAGCCAAAGGCCTCCTTCATTACATTTTTGTCCATTTTGGAGGCCATCCTGTCTTGTGTGTTTTATGAGAAGGTAATGATTTATTATTGGCTTTTGTAATATACAGATAAATTACATAAACTTTATGAAGCCATTCTGGAGAAACATTATTTTTACTGAATTGAGCCATCCCCTTCAAGAACCTGGCCTGTCTGTCTGTTTTTGACACAACTTTTTAAAACATCAGTGTAATTCTAGGTTTACGTATTTTACAATATTTTTCCTGAAGAGTCAACGACTCCCTGTAAGTCTTATTTCCATGTGTAATATTTTGTGTATGTTATTCTAAGTGAGATTTCTATTTCCTATTAAATTATGTGGGTCTTTGCCAACTTATTAGGGAGAAGTACTGATTTGGGTCCATTCATTTGTAACAAGTCACCTTAAATGCTCTTTGTATTTCTCTTATTATTCAAGGTTTCGAGTTCACCCTAAATACTACCATATGTGTCTTGAATTGTTATTTATTATTTAGCCTGCACCCTAAGTGTTCTCTCTGCTTAAGATGGGGCTCCAGCTGGTCCTGTCCAGTGCTCTGAGTGCAGGTTGGTTGATTGGCAACCTGGGTAGGAATAGTGAAATGGGCAGGCTTCCTGGCCCTCAGATGCCCGCAGGCCCCGTTGTGACTGCACAGACTCCCGACTTCCTTCCAGGCTCCTCTCTCGTCTTGCCTGTGTCCCTCTCTGCTCCCAGACCAGAAGCCCCTTGCAGGCAGGACTGCTGTGCTCCTGGTCTTTGACAAGTGACAGACACTCGATTTTTGTGGAGCAGGCGATCGCTGAATGACTTAATATACCACCCCTTTGTAGTTGAAGCTTGATTTCACACCACGACCTTTGTGCTTTGCAGAAAAACCCATTTCAGTGACTAAGATTAGACTCCTCCCATTCGTGAGAACCGGAGCTCAGCAATGCAGTGTGGCCCGGCTGTACTTGGCGCCGTGAAGTCAGGGCTTCAGAGGCACCTCTGTCCCCAGGCCTGTGTTCCTCCCTCCTTGTATTGGGACTGGGACACAGAGTTCCCATGGGACACATTCATGGGGACCTGATGCCTGCATCTGAAAGTCCTCAGAAGAGCCAGGCATCGTGGAAGGAAGGCCCACCTGGGCCCTTGGACAAGTTGTAGGGAACAGAGAGGTTGCTTTTGTCACTTACCTGGCCCTCTCTCGCCCCCACCCTGATTATCCAGCTGCTGCGGGGGCCGAGCAGGTACTCAGGGTACACGGTTCTCTAGAAGCTTCTGGTAAAGTTTTCTGAGTGCACCTTTATGACACATGTGTGGGAAAACAATTGTGCTCACTTTGAAAGAGAAGCACAATAGAAAATGTAGTTAATTTTTATGTCAATCTTTGCTTTAGCTTCTGAGTTTCTCCTGGGGGCCAGAATTCTTGGGCAGTTTTTCCAAAAAATACATCTTCGCTTCCCTCTCTGTCCAGTAGTCAAGATGGCAAGAGGGGTGTGGCGGAGGAGGAGGAGGAGGGTGGGCACAGGCTTGTTGGCAGTGTCCTTGGGGTGCCCCTTAGGGGGACAAACCACATAAAGGAAACCTTAAGTGAATCTCCTTTAATACCGGAGATCTCAGTCGTCCTCCTCTAGGACATCAGTGCCCACAGGATATGGCGTGGTAGCACTCACTTCCACAAGCAAGACACCAGATGTTAGCAGCAACAGGGACAGCTGGAACCATGCCAGCTTCTGTCAACAGATGGCCTAGGTCCTGCCCCCCCACCCCTGGCTCTCCACACTTGGACCTTAAGCAGAACTCAGCAAGGAAGGCCTTACGTGGGTTCTGCCCCAGGTCCTGGAGCTCAGGGAAGCTAAGCAGCCCAGCTCTGGTCACTAGTCGTTGATGGGTGGCCATGTGGGTTTACAGAGCTTGTCCTGCTGCCTGGTTCTGCCCTCGGGGACAGAGTGGCATCTGTGTCTGCTGCTCCTGAGCTGATCTGGTCAGCATCTTCCCTGCCCTCTCTGATGGGACAAGCCTCCTTCCCCGTGCTCAACGTGCTTGCCATCGTGCGACCAGAGTTGCCTCCTCTGGGACATCTTCCTGGACCTGGTCACCCTCCGCAGCCCTGGCTTCCACGGCTAGGCACATTCCTTCCTCCCACGAGGCCTGTGAGCTCCTGAGGCAGGCCCTCTCTCCTGTCCAGTGCCAGGACCTGGTAGGCAACAGGTTCTGCCATGCGAAGCCTCTACCCAGAACGTGCCAGTACCCCAGAGAACCGCAGAGCTCCTGCTGGGGCACCAGCCAGGCCTCCTGGAATGGTGTAGGGTCTGCCTCACCCTCAGTAGCTGGAAGACATTGCAGAGGGTGGTAGAGGTGACTAGAGAGGTGCAGACTGTGCGTCTGTCCCTGGGTAACTGTCACGTGGCAGGGCCACTTAGAGGCCCAAGGAGGTTGGGGTGCTGAAGCAGCCCCAATCAGGGAGATGGCTATTGTGGCTAGCTGGAAGCCATAAGTCCCACCTGATAATAATCATATGCACGTGACGCACGCACAAAGCTAAAGGTATATAACCGGTGAAAGCGGTCAGAAGTGGTATTCATTCAGTCAGTTGTTCAGTCGGTCAGAAGAAGAGTTCAGGTCGGAGAAGAAGAAAAGAGAGCAGCCAGAACGTAGTCAGAAGAAGAAATAGGAGTCAGAGAGGTAAAGAGTTCGGTCAGAAAGAAGCTAGAGAAAGAAATAAAACCAAAGAGATATATAAAGAGAGAGAAGTAATAGTTGCTGGTCGGAGTCAGGCCGAGGCTGCCGAAGAAGAAAGAAGAAACAAGAAGCTCTCTCTCTCTCTCTCTCTCTCTCTCTCTCTCTTCTCTTTCTTTCTTTCTTTCTCTCTCTAAGCTCTCTCTAAGAAAGTAAAAGTAAAAGAAAGTAAAGTAAAGAAGTAAAGAGTCAGTAGTCAGAAGAAGTGAAGAGTCAGAGAGGTTGCTGAAAGAGCCAGTGTTAGAGTTTTGAGAGGTTGCTAAAGCCGAAGAATAAAAAACCTTCTTTCATCTTCATTCTGCCTCCGAGTTTTTCTCCCACGCGTTGTTGCTCCAAGTCAGGAAGCAACAGGGTGCTGCATTAGCAAATTGGGAGTGACACCAGGTGTGGTGACCATGCCCATGATCCCAACTACTCAGGAGCCTGAGGCAGGAGGATCACAAGTTCAAGGCCAGCCTCAGCAACTTAGCAAGACCCTGTCTCGTAACTGTAAAAAGGTCTGGGCATGTAGCTCTGTGGCAGAGCACCCCGCCTGAACCCCTAGCACAGGGGAGTCGGGGAATGACGCCAGGAGGAGCCAGAACTGCGGGCACTTGGGAGGTGGGCTCCTCTGTGCCTCTCTGCAGGCAGCCAGGCTTCGGGGGCCCTTGTGAAGGAGAGAATATGAACAGAGGACACCCTGGCCCTCCAGCTGGCCAGGCCTGCGGGAGCTCTCCGGCGCCCACACCCAGAGCAGAGCCCAGCACTCCCAGCTCCCAGGAGCCCACCACCATTCATGGACGCCCCACTAGAGCCTGGGAAGAGAACTGAGCTGTTTCCCCAAGAGCTGTTAGCTGGGGAGAAGTGTTTGGTCTGCTTTGCTTGTTCCAGTTGTGTGCTTGTGCTTAGGATACAAACACACTCAGTCATACACACACTCAGCAAAACCACCCAAAGACCCGTGTCTGAGAACCAGCTAGAAGACAGAGGGCAACACCCCCCCCCCCCCCGGCGCCCCGGCCTGGCCTCCCAGGGTCTCCCTGTTTGGGGCTGGGCAAGGGTGATCTGTTTGTCTCCTGGGACCTGATCACCCCCAACCTCTCAAGTCCTCAAATCACCTGAGGGTCCCTCCTCAGTGTCTTTCTTGAAACATCGCAGCCTTTTCTTCCTAAGGAGAAAATGAAGTCTGTTTATATTAGGAATTGTTTGGAACAAGAGCAAGAATAAGAAAAGTCTGACTCAAACTGGGGTCAGTGAGAAAGGCACCAGCTGGTTCACAGAACTGAGAAGTCCGGGTGTCAGCAGGCGGCTGTCAGTGGTGTGGAGCGGTCAGTGCTGTGGAGCGCAGTGGTGGCAGTCGTCTCTCTCCTGCCTGGCGCTGTCCGGCTGGCTAGTCTTCTTCTCCCAGCAGGTGGTCCCCACAAGACGGTAGATGGTCACTAGAGCCCCAGACGCATGTTCTCACAGTTATCAGTCCTTGCTGGGAGGCAAGTGGGTTTCCCTACACTTCATCGAAGGTCCTAGAGTGGACTGTCATTGGCCTCAGCCCGGTCACATGTCCATCCTCTGAACCAGTCTTGGTGGCCAGTGGGAGGAAGTGGTCTGCTGGGGTTCGTCAGGCCTGACTGTGTGTCTGTGCAGTGGCGCTGGGTCGCGGGGTGTGTGGGTGGGCAGGAGAGTGGTTCCATCTGACCAGTGGACAGGGCGAGGGCGGGCGCTCACGGGCCGAGCGGGGGTCCCGCTGCTGTGACAGCCCGGCTCAGGAGGAGCCCCCACCGCGCGGCTGCCCACTCTCCTCGACTCTGCGCGTCGATGACGGGAGGGTAAAGGGACTCTGCTCTCCGTAGCCCTCGGAGTGCAGCTTGACTGAGCCTCCACCTCAGCTGAGCCTCCATGTTCTCTCAGGTGGGAAATGGAGGCGCGGAGGACTGCGCCTGACTCACGAAGAGCCTGCTCAGAAGTGGCCGGTGTCTCTTCCACTCACAGTCCACCCGTCAGAGCAAGCCACGCCTGTGAGTCTGGGCTCCGCACGCCGCTTGGCATCTGAGAGTTGATGTCTGAGCGGGAGCCGGCATGGTCCTTAGCATGTTTGAAGGGGCAATTGGATTTTTCGTGCCTTGAGCTCCCCTTTGTCTGGGATGCCCGCAGGATCCGGTGGGCGCTTTGGTGGGGAGGACCAGTGCTGTGGGACACTGGCGTCTTCAGGTTGGCTTGGCTCATCCTGATCTGCTGGGTCAGGGTCTCGGAGCCTTCCTGGGGTACAGGGAGCCCTCCCTTGGCATCTCTGAAGGGCATCCTCATGAGCACACGGAGCCTGGGCTTTGATGGGGTCTGTCACATGTGTTGGATCATCTGGTCCTTTGCAAAGCCTGCTGAGACTTGATGTGCTGTATCTGCAGGAGAGGAAGTCATTCTCAGTGAAGGTGTTGCAAGTGGCAGTGTTTGGATTGATGCTCTGATTTTCTTGGCTCACAGTCTTTTTGTGCTTTCTCTACTTTTTCAGATTGGCTTTGGAACTGTTTCTTTAAGTCCTCTCTAGTTCACACTAAATTCTTGAATCAATACATTTCTCTCATAACAAGCACAGATAGGCTGATGTAGTTGGGTATTGTGAACAAGAATGGAAATGACAGATAAGGCCCCATTCACCCAACCCATCCCGTAAGTGGACCTGTGGTATAAGAGGACCTCTTAGGTGTGAGCAGACCTCCTGGGGTGTTTGTGGACCTCCTGGGGTGTTTGTGGACCTCCTCGGGTGCAAGCAGATCCCCTGGGGTGCACGTGGGGTTTAGGTGAGACAGGGGTGTTGGTGGTCCTCCTTAGATCATGAATGGGCTGATTTGAGCAGCTCGGTTTGTTCTTTGGGACACAGTGATAGGGTACAGATGGTACTCATGGCGTGGCCACCCAGCCACGGAGGCTGCTGCCCCCCTTAGGCGGACGCACACTGGCTAGTCCCCGTGGTCCCCAGCGGCCTCCTTTATTCCACCCTGTTCCCGTGTGGCTCCTGGAGGCATGCGCCCCTGCCTGCCACGCCTTCCCCTCTGCCAGCCAGCACTGGCCCATCAACGGCTTCCTAATCTCCACCTGTATCTTGCCACCCCCATCAGAAGGCCTGGAGTCCCTCCGGGTCTGCTCCCTCTGTGTCCCCCTGGCCCTCTGTCCCACGGCTCTCTCTTGTTCCCTACCCAGCCTCGCTGTCCCCACATCACAGCCCTCTTCTGCTTGAACCTCTTTCCCACTCTCAGGAGCCTGCCCACCCCTCAGGCTGGTGCAAACGCTGTAGCATGAGGGAGACTTTGGAGTAAGTGGAAATCTTTGTTCCTCCAAGTCTGAGTGTAGGACACGCCTGTTGGAACATTTATGAATACGTGAACGTCACCCCAGTCACGACACTTGTGGAGTCTTCACTGCAAATGTTCACACGTGTCTCATTCATGCTTTCCAAGGTCCATATGCACAGAAAGCATTCAACAACACCGACGCTTCGTTATGTGCATAACCACACATCCTGATTTCAAGTGTAACAATGTGTCTTGAGAATTTGCTAGTATCATTAAGATTTTTCAAGTACTTGGTTTTTATCAGATGCTTGAAACCCTGCCCCACCTTTCTTCTACAGTCCTGTGAACATTCTGCTTCCTGTTGAACAAATTTACATTGTTTTCTTATAAAGCTTAATCTATATCTCTGATCATTTATTTAGAAGGAAAAGCATGTTTAAGGCTGCGTGTTCTTTTAAAGCTCTGGACTCTTATTGCCAAACTTTCTCAGGAAGGTGGTGTCTGTGTACCCTCCGTCTGTGCTGAATGCGCATCTTTCCAAATCTCTCCAAACTTGATGAGATGGTCTTTAAAACCAGCTACCAGTTTGGCAAAACACCAGAAACTTGTTTTTTAATTTGCTTCTTTTGGATAACTTACAGAACCGTTTTTTTTTTTTTTTTCCAATTTATTGTTTAGTATATTTTTTTTCTGGTGAGAACTTTTGTCCACTTCTCAAGGGCATAGAGGAAGGGTTTTGTTTTTCTTGTTGGTTTTAAAGAGGACTTTATATATTAAGGACTTCATTCTGTTCTTCATTGTGAACATATTCCAGAGTTCATCATCCGACTTTGTTTTACATGGGTTTTAAATCAAGAGTTCTAAAGTTCCTATGTGATTTGGACCATCTGTTCTTTTGTTCTTGATTGTGGCCTTTGAGCTGCAAAGTTTCATCTTAGCTCTGAGTCGGTTTTGTGGTTCTCCCAGGTTTTCTACAGTCGCACTTTTCACACCAGGCTGGAGTTCGCCTCAGTGGAGGTGAGCACGCCCTCCACCTGACCCTTCCCCAGACCTCGGCTTCGGACTGTGTGGGAAGTGTGTGGCACTGGCTCAGGACGCTCCTTCCATCCTAGCACCGGGGACCGGGCCCACATTCCTTGGGCTGTTCCTGCAATCAAAACAAGACCCTGCCGTGTGGCCCTGGAGTTTTGCCCACTATAGCTTTGAGAGGCGTGCCCCGTCTCGGGTGCCTCCTACGCCATTCTCTGTGAAGGTGGCCCTCTCAGCAAGGACTCCCCGCGTTCTCGAGGGACACATGAGCTGAGTGTGGGCCTTTGCCCCACTGCTGACCCAGCTCCTGAGGACAAGGACTTGCATCCTCTGTGTCAGCTTTGCACCCCACGGCACAGCCTCACACGTCAGCCAGGGAGAATCCGCTAGCACGCCTGTGCTGTGGTGCCCCGGCCTCTCCCGGCGCAGCTGCTGACCCACTGTGTTCGTGGACAGCTGCTGTCAGGTGTATCTGATTAAATCATTGACCCAGACAAAAGTTCCCTATTTAATAGGATTTAGCGTTTCAACCAACCCAAGCTGATGTAACTTTCAGTGCAGTTTGCAATTTCCAGATATCCAGCACCTGAACGGAGCCTTTGTCCCGGCAGCCCCCCTATGTTTACTCTTAAAAAAACACATTAATCCATCATGCTAAGGAAATAAGCCAATCCCCCAAACCAAAAGCTGAATGTTTCGTCTAATATATTGATGCTGATTCACAATTCGGGGTGGACGGGGGCTAGGGAAGAATAGAGGTACTTCAGATTAGGTAGAGGGAAGTGAAGGGAGGAGAGGGGGCCTGGGGCCAGGAAGGACAGTAGAATGAATCAGACGTTATTACCCTATGTACATATATAACTATATAACCGGCGGGATTCTACATCATGCATAACCAGAAGAATGAGAAATTATACTCCATTATATATATCAAAGTGCATTCTACTGTCATATATAACTAATTAAAACAAATTAAAAAATCATTTTTAAAAATACATTAATTTGCTGTGTGCTGTGGTACACGCCTGTAATCCCAGTGGCTCGGGAGGCTGAGGCAGGAGGATGGAGAGTACAAAGTCAGCCTCAGCAACTTAGTAAAGCCCTAAGCAACTCAATGAGATCCTGTCTCTAAATAAAATACAAAATAGGGCTGGGGATATGGCTCAGTGTTTGAGTGCCCCCGAGTTCAATCCCTGGTATCAAAATTCTTTTTCATTCATTTAATTAATTAAAAATCTTAACTGATACACAAAAGCATAAGAATTGTACTTGTTTGTGAGGTATCGTGTGACGTTTTGTTACACGTGTACATTATGTAATGTTTAAATCAGGTTAAGCAGATGTACTTCCCAAACACTTATCATTTATTTATGGTGGAAGCGTTCAGTTCTTTCTTCGAGCCTTTGAGGCTTACGGGGCTCTGTTGCTACCCACTGCCACCCTCGTGGGCAGTGGCACCCTGGCACTCTGACCCCCTCCACCCAGCCGGGACTAACACCGTCTACCCTCCTGCCCTTCTACTTCAAATCAGAACATTATTTCCGATTTCTGTTTTCAACCCCGAGCATGCCGTTGAGGTGTGAAATGCCGCCGAGCAGCTTGAGAGGAGACCCCGGGGAGAGCCAGGTGCCCTTTCCTCAGGCAGACCGAGGTTTGAGGCCTCACCTGGCGTCACGGGGGGCGCGAGCATCACCTCCCGGCCCGCTGAGCGTTCCTCCAGCGTGAGCCGTCCCGGCGGCACGCGGAGGCCGAGAGGGATTCAGACTGATGAATTTGATTTTTCTATTTCTATTTTAACATCTAATAGATTTGTGGAGATATCTGGGGTACTTTTGCTTTTTCTACAAGGCATTATTCCACAGAGAATACGTATTCTGTAAACAGATTCTTTTAACCTAAAAAAAAAAAAAAAAAGAATGAGCATTTCACTAATAGAGGACACAGAAGAATGCAGAACTTCTAAATGCACGACTTACCTCGGTGAACGCGCAGTCGCTCGCTCCTCACCTGAGGAGGAGGGCCCGACCAGGCCTGTGCACCCCGCCCCAGGCACTGACCCCCCACCGAGGATCAGCTCGGTTTTCCTGGGTCTCGAATCTCTTCACGGTAGGAATTGGACAGCGTGGAGTATTTTGTATCTGGCTTCTTTTGTTCAGCACTATAGTTCTGGGAATGATGGCTGTCGTCGAGGGTGGAACTGGCTCGTTCCTTCTTCTCCTGTCTCAGGTTCTCTGTGTCCACAAGCTGCACATCCATCCGTTCTGCTGACCTTTGGGTTGTCTCCAGCTCCTGGCTCTTATGAACGATGCCAGGAGGAACCTTCTACTTGTCTGAGTTTTTTTTTTTTTTTTTTTAATATTTATTTATTTGCTTTTAGTTGTACACAATGTGTTTATTTTTACGTGGTGCTGAGGATCAACACGTGCTAGGCGAGCGCTCTACCGCTGAGCCACAATCCCAGCCCTGAGTTTGGTTTCTGACTTTTGTTGTTTGGTGAGGACTTGCTGGGTCACAGAGCTCACACAGGTTCAGTGCTAGTTGATGCTGTCACACAGCATCTGACTGGGGAAGAATGGATGGGAAAGTCACCTGGGGATGGGGTGCTTCTATGAGAGAGAGACAAAAAGACGTGAGTACAAACTAAATGTCGCGGCATCTGGAACATGTCAGTGTGTACCACAAAGATGATAGAAGCCAGTGATCTCTCACCAGGAGGTGTGAGGGCTGAGAAGGTGTCCCCATGACAGGCCTGGAGAGGACAAGGCCTTTATCTGGGAATGTAAATCTTTAACATGGACAGAGTTATCAGGAATGTAAACACGACATTTAACTTTTAGTGTCACCGATGTCCATCCTCTTAAGATGTAGTTAAGCTATTTAATATCATTTGATTTTGTAAAATATCTTTTTATTGGTATGACCCGTGTTCAGTAGAGATCCCTTTATTTTGGTACTGAGGGCTAAATAATTACATTAGCAAACATTAATCCTACCTGTGTAGGAGGTTAAGCAGATGTGTAGGCCTTAAACTGACTAAAAACTTCTGACACTGGAGTTACTCTTGATAGTTATCAGGCATTCCTGCCTAAGACTCTCTCTTTTTAGCCTCCAGTCTTACTTATGCTTGGGGGCTGACACAAGTGTATATCATAAGTCACATAAGTCACATTTAACTATATATATATACACACACACACACACACATACACACACACACACATATATATAGAGAGAGAAACAGAGAGAGAGAGAGGGAGGTAATATATATAATAGAGAGTTCTATTCCTGATTTATTACATTTTTAATAACAAATGGATGCAGTTTTATCAAATACTATTTTCTGTATTTGATGAAATGATCATAGGACTTTTTCCCTTTATTCTGTTGATGTGGTGATTTCGGATGATGATTTTCTAATGTTGAACTGATCTTGTATTTCTGGAGTACGTCCAGCTTCTTTGTGCCGTATGGTCTTTCTGCACAGCCTCATCTCGGATCTGCTAACCGCCCGGTGATGCTGCCGTATCGATGGCCGTGAAACAGATTGAACTGCCGTTTTCATTTCTCTTTTCTGGTTCTGCCATTAAGGTTGTGTAGCCTCAGGAAACAGTTCCCTTTGTGTTTTTGACTCTCTCCAACACTTTTGCAGGACGGGCAGTTTCTCCCATCACGGCTTGGAGAAATTCATGCGGAGTTAATCAATTCCTCATGATATGCTTGCGTGTTTAGCAGGGGCAGCCTCTTCTCAGAGGGTGGCACACTGAGAAAACATTTTAAAAGTTGCAGACAGAGGTGCCACCCATGCTTTTCCGCAGCGGGAAAGCTTCATTTATGTAGTTATGCAGCGAAAGCATGCTGGATGTGTGCCCCGGGCTCCAGGGAGCCAGGCACAGGGCGCCAGGTTCCCCATGTTGACTGTTTTCAACTCGGGGTGCAAAGCACGTGTGGGGATCCTCATCACAGCTCTGTCCCATGGGCTCTGGGACCTCGGGGGTGCCGGCCCTGCCCCCTTCGCCAGCTTCCCCAGGCTCCCTCCTCTGCCCCACGCCATGTGGTGTCCCCACCTTTGCTTCAGGGCCTTCTGGAAAGAGGTCCCCTCCCCTCCCTGCTCTTCCCTCTACTCTTCGTCTGAGGCCCCTGCTCAGTCTTAAACATCACCTCTTCACAGAGGTCCTCTCTGGCCACCCATGCCCAACCAGGCTCGGCAGGCCCTAGGACCGAGGCCCTGTCCTCTGCCCTCTCGGCTCTTCCCTGTTTGTAGTTCGTACTTTGTTGCTGCCTGAAGCGATTGCCGCTTGGAGCAACGATGCCGCGGGAGAAAATTCGGAGGCAGGATGAAAATGAAAAAAGGTCTTTTATTCTTCTTCTCTCTCCGGCTTCAGCAACCTCTCCAACTCCAACCACAAACTCCAACTCATTCCAACCTCTACTAACCAACCTCACCAGGTTATATACATTTTGCTTTAACAAGGACAAGTGCTTACAGCTCGAGCTTGCAGGTGTGTCACACAGTGTTCACGGGCACACAAAGATTCTTTGAATAATGTATGAATATCAGGTGGAACCTGAACATCTTTTATGGCTCTCAGCTAACCGCAGTCTCAGCTATCTCCTGGATTAAGGCTCCTTCAATACTTCACTCTTGGGACTACGCCTGTTTTAGTGTCACACCTCTTCGGTATACCTTGAGCTTGTGACACAAGACCTGCACCTGCGCTGCTCTTCACAGAAGCCCTCGAGCCCAACGCAGGCGCAGCACAGAGCAGGTGCTCAGTCAGTGTGAACACCTCCCTTCCTTCTAAAGGTTCCAGAAGGACATTAACAGATGAAAACTCTGGTGCAGGTGAGGGCTGAGTCCGACTTGCTCCCTGACGGGTCCCGTACCCTGCCCATGCTGGGTGCTCCGAGTCCGGGGGCTGTGAGCGGATGGTGAAGGTGCGGAGAGTAATGCAAGTTCACTCTGCCCATTAAGGACGACAGGGACTGAACAGCGACACCACAGGAAGACGATTTCAGTTGGTTATTTTATCCCTGCTCTTATTTTGCTTCCATCACAGCCTATAGACACGGTTATGTTGTTTCATGTAGAATTAGAAGGGCCCTTGAGTGCGTCCTCAGTGCACCCTTTCTGGCAGGATTTGTGAGAGCATAAAGGGCACTGGTTGACTTCTGTAGTTGACATTTGGGTTAAGGTGATTGCAGATGTGCATGCAGTTGTGAGAAGTTCCTTGGAGGCGTCCTGTGCCTTGCCTAGCGCCAGGCTGCCCAGTAACCCAGGCAGGCACTGGCCTCGGTGAGACCGCTGGGCTCACGTCGGCCCATTTCCACTCAGACCGAGGCCCTCTGCGGTGGGCTGCGCCTCATTTTGAGGGGCTTTCCTGCAGTGCACTCACCCTCTGGTGTCGGGCTTGCCAAATCCTGAGGGTTCCGAATGGGTCGTGTGCTTTTGGACTGGAGGATACAGCGGCAGCCCTTAGCCCACCTTTTCCCAGAGAAAGGCCTGAACCAGGCCCATCTGTCCCAGCTGGGCCTCGTCCTTGGGGCTCTCAGGACGGGGAAGAGAAAGCAGCCTCGCCTCCCGCCCGCCTGTCGGTGTCCTGTCAGGTTCTGCCGCAGGTGTGAGCCATGCTGAGGTCAGCGCTGTCTCATTTCACAGGTGAGGTCCCAAGAGGTGCTGGGCGAGGCCTGGACCTGCCTGAGGTGGAGAGAAGGGGCCCATCCGAGGGTCCAGGCTCTGGCTCTGAGTCCTGGCCCCCCGAGTTGTCCCGACGCCTGGTGCTCAGTTCCCTTCAGAACAAGGCTGTGGCACCGGGCAGCAGGGCCCGGGCTCTGCTCCCTGGATTTCCTGCCGCTGCCCTCTGGCTCACGGGGGGCGGCGGAGTGGGAGGATGGGGGTCTCGGCTGATGCGGCTTCTAGATGGAGCAGCGGCCTCTTGGCCAAATCACCTTGGAGGGGTCTTGTTGGGGCAGCAGCATCTCTCCCAGCCCAGCGGTCCCAAAGGCCACTGTGTCTTTGGGTGGTCATACGAAGGAGTCCACCTCCTGCCAAGAGGTCTGCTGGCCTCTGGAGGACCGGGTTGTGCGCACAGCACGCCGTCAACAACCTTGCGACCACACGAGTCCCTGGGTCACGTGAGGAGTGGCAGAGTCGCACTGCAGTGCCGCAGTCCCTGTCCCTGCGCTCTCGGGTATGAGCCGATGATGGGGCCCCACCTGAGATAGGCAGCTGACACCCCAGGAAACAGGCCTGGCGTGGGGCTCCCTGGTCAGTGCGCTTGGGCCTTGCTCCCCCTCGAGGCCGAGTCCCGCTGCCCAAGTCCCCTTTCAGTGAGAGAAACTGCACCCTGTTCCCGGCATCTCCTCTGATCCAAGGACGGGGCGGCTCCGAACACGGTCTGCTGTGCAGTTCTTTCCACATCTTTGAGCAGGACTTGGGCATTCTTGCTAAATGGCCGCTGCTTGGACCCTGGTCCTTACAGAAGTGTCCCTGCTGCTGCCTGATTCATTCCCTCATCATTGGCCTCTTACTTGTAGAAGAAGATCGCAATTCCGCGGGAAATTGGACTTGATCCAAGGGTGCACTTTCTGTGACGCCCTTGAAAGCTGTATGGCTTTGTCCAGGGCTGATCCTTCGACGAACCCTCACTGAGGACCTACTGTGTGTCGGTGACTTTGACACCCCAAGTGCCCGGGGAGCCTCGTGATGAAGACGGTGCCGCTGGCCTCAGTCAACCCGCACCTCCCAGACACCACCCGAGCCTCGCCCTCGTCCACCCCAGCTCTCGGGTGCTGTGCCGACGTGCCGCAGGGCGGCTCTTCTCTGAGGAGCCCCTGCTAGGTGGCTGGCTCCCCTCGCTCCTGTGCTGCCGACGAGACCCTCCTGCTCTCCCCCTCTAGCGGGTCGTCAGCGAGCCCCTACCCCGCCTCCGTGATGCAGCAGCAAGTGGGCTCTGCCGGGGGCTGCGGGCACTCAGGGCCCACCCCAGCTACCATGCCAACTTTATGCTTGGCTCAGAGTGGGAGTGGGCCCGGCCAAGGGCTGGGGAGACGGTTCCAGCAGGAAAAGCATGACTAACGCTCTTCACGCAGAGGACAAGACCCTGAGGACACAAGAAGCCACTTAGTCAGAGCAGAGGGACTAGTGGTGAGGCTGAGGGCTGGCAGGGTCCAGTCTGCGTGGGGACAAGCTTAGCCTGTTGGCTTCCCATCGCGAGGTGTGGGACTCGAACAGGAGGTCAGCTCGTGTCCAGCAGAAGTGCCTGGAGCCCCACATACAATGGTGGACAGATGGAGTGGACCCTGCTCCCCAGGGCTTCTCTTCCCCCGGAAAGAAAACAGAAATTCACAAGATGGAATCAGAGAGGGGGCTGAGAGGAGCCAGCGTCGGGGCAGGCGTGTGTGAGCAGAGCCGCGGGCAGCTGCAGAGGCCCTGAGGTGACCACAAACTGGGCTCATAGGAGGGGCGCAGAGGACGATCAGCGTGGCTGGAGAGGTAACGGGATGGGGTCCAAGAGAGCAGTCGACATCCCAAGGAGCTCGGGTTCGACCCTGTGTGGGCGGGGCCACCAAAGGTCACGCTGGGCTGCTGGGGCCTGATCTGTGTTTTTGACCATCACTCCACGTCTGTGTGGCCAGTGGACTGTGGAGCAGCAGGAACGGACCTGGCAGGGCTGGGGTTGGCCTTGCTGTCGTCTGTGCTGCAGGTGGCGAGCTGACGTGAGTGGTGCCCACAGCGGGAGGAAGCCGAGGGCTCTGGGAGACCACGACCACGGCTCTGGGAGACCACGGCCACGGCTCTGGGAGACCACGGCCACGGCTCTGGGAGGCCACGGCTCATGCTGGCTTGGTGTGGAGCCGCTCGTCCCGGCAGCAGGGACCATGGCTTACGGGAGCAGTCCTGAGTCCTGGGTTCCACGTGCCCTCAGACAGACGCCCCTGCAGGGAGGCTGAAAGGACGCCTGTGTCTCTCCACTCAGTGGTGGACCTGGGAGGGCTGTGGGCAGGCCCCGCCATCTTGGCCTCTTGCTTTTCAGTCTCCACGTTACTGAGCACGTATGGTGCACCTCCGCCTCTTGGAGGGCCCAGATCCGCGGGTTTCCCTGTCTACACTGGCCTGTGCGACCTTCACCACAGACCTCCACGCTCCAGAAGGAAACTGCCCGGGGAGGGCCCACTGGCCACGACCCTGCTGGAATCACTGCCGGCTCTCTGTCCCCGTGGGTCAGCCTGTTCTGGAAGTTCCACGTAAACAGGCCGTACAGCGCGTGCTCCCTCGTGCCTGCGTGCTTGCCGGCCTGGGCTGTGCCTGTCTCCCCGGGCTCCCTCGCGGCCACCGCCACGCCGAGGAGTGGGTGCGCTGTCTTACTTACCTGCTCGCCTCTTGGCGGACGTTTGGGCTGTGTTCTCACGTCTGGCTGTCACGAAGAGCGCTGGGACGTGTTCACGCACAGGTTTCCGTGTGCGTGCGCAGCTGTTTTCAGCGTCTGTCTGAGGAGCTGCCAGCCCCGTCCCACAGTGGCTCTCCCAGTCCGCGTCCCACCACCAGCGATGTGCGGCCCCCAGGCCTCGCCTCCCGGCCCTCACCATGATCCGCCAGCCCATCTTTGACACGGTAATGTGCACCCTGAGCAGATGGCCAGAAACCGTGCTGGCATGTCCCTGCTGCGAGGGGCAGTGCTGCCCGGGCGGTGACAGGAGCCAGGTCCTCCAGCCTGTTTTTGTCCTGTGCATTCCAACCCGCCGAGAGGAGAGGGTGAGCCTTCACTCCAGCTACCTGATGGGTGAGGAAGGAACGATTCCTCAGGGCGGGACCCAAGGCGTCCCCAGGGACTTGGTTTGGATGATGCCTTTAACCGCCCCCGCCCCCCGTGGGGACGTGCTGGCCCGTCTGGGAACTGTGATCAAAGCCCTCCCGTGTTTGTGGAGCCAGTTGGAGAGTGACCTTTAAAGAGGCACCTGAGTGGGTGGGGCGGAGTCCTCCCGGCCCGCGGCTCTGGGTTCTGTGCTTTGAAATACTCTGGTTGGGCCCTGGTGGGTGTGTCAGGCCCCTGTAGACTCTGCTGCACTAAGGGGGCTGGGAGCCTGGGGTGCTAGTCCAGAACTGCCCTGTGTCCGCGCTGGGCTGCCCTGGGCCAGGCCCTTGGCCTTGCTGATGCATTCGCCTTTGTCTCTAGTGTCTGGTCGAAGTGCAGGCCAGCCAGCTGGGCGGGGAGAGGCGTGGAAAGGCCTGGGCGGCGGGTCGAGGCAGTCTTCTCCAGGTGGAGATGCACGCTGCTCTTCCTGAGTGGGAAGCTTCTGGGCTGGGCTTCCCTCTCACCCTTCCTGCTAGGCTGGGTCACCTCTCCTGAGGCGTGGTCAGCCCTGGGGCATGCGCTCAGCAGCATCCCCCCGCCCTCACTGCTCACCTGGCTCCTTGATTGCAGTGCATGCTGGGTATTGGTTGCTAGCCCAGGTGGCTGTGAGCCCAGGAGGGCACATGCTCAAGGTGGGTATGTGTCCAGGTGGGCGTGGAGTTGGGTGTGACCTCCAGTGGGTGTGAGCCCAGGTGGGGCACCCTGCAAGGGGACTTGAGGTGGCCAGGCAGAGCCCCAGCCATGTCCACTCTGAGTCCCCCGCACCCAGTCTCCTGCCTAGATCCTCTGGAAGGCCTTCGGGAGCCGGGCGTCCACTCCAGTCAGGACCTGCATGATCCAGCACCCGCTCTGACACAAGAGAGATCGCCAACTCAAGTGGTTTCTCCACGCTACGGTGGCAGGAGCCCGGCACCCAAGGCCCACGGCCAGGTGCTTGCAGGACGTGGTGGCCCTTGACAGGTGTCCCGTTCAGGGTGATGCAAGGTTTGCGCATTGCACGCAGCTGTGTGGTTTTGCTCTTGGAAGTCTGCGTACAGCACAGTTAGGATCTTTGTGCTGGTTAGCCATAGGTCTTCTGGCCCTGGGGCTAACTCTGCCCAGGGCTGGGCTCATGTCTGTGAACAGAAAGGGCGGGGCCCGGAGGCACCTGGCATCCAGCCCACAGGAAGCTGCCCTGTGCAGGCAGAGTTGCTGCGTCTGGTGACGGCATCGTCCCCTGTGCTGCTGGCCTGCTGGGCTCCAGGGCTCGGGCCACAGACAGGTGGGAGCTGGGGAGCCTTCACCCTCCCCTGTAGGACTCGTGGCTCCTTCTGGTCAGCGTGGCCGGCCCAGCCCTGCCTTCTTGACTCGCCAGGGAGATCCCCCAGGCAAGAACACATCCGTGGTTTTAGATGAGGTGGTAGACCACCCAGTTGGCCTTATTAACCATTTTAGAGGTGCAGTTCCCTTGCACCAATCAGAGAGGATCTCATTTACATTTCTCTGAATATTAATTAGGTGGAACATTTTGTTATATGCTCGCTGAGCATTTGGGTCCCCACTTTTGTGAAGTGGTCAAGCACTGTGTATATTTTCTGTTGGGTCATTTGACGTCATTAATTAATAGGAATTCTATTATTTTGTTTTTATTGAGGGCAAACTCCACAGCGTTCACCTCACTCAGGCGTGCAGTTTGGTGGCACTTAGTACACGGTGTAGCTCTGCAGCCGCTGCCTGTGTTTTATTCCAGAGCTTTCTGCACCCAAGGGAGACCAGGTCCTCTCTCCCTCCTGACCCCTAGCAACCACCCACGTGCTTTCTGTGAGTGTGGACGGACCCACTCTGGACAGGGCACGTGCACGGGCCCCACAGCACGCCCTCTTTGGTGACCAGCTCCTTTCTTCAGCATCTGTCTTCACGTTCATCTGAGTCGTTGGCGTGGGTGCTTTGCTCCTGGTGGGATTGGAAAGTGGTGCCAATGAGGGGAGAGTCTGGAGGTCCTGGAGAGCTTCTGTGCAGGGCACCACGTGTCCCCATGCTCCCCCCTGCACACGTGTCGAAAGAGTTGGAAACAGGCATTCAAAACTAAGCCAAAGCCGGGCGCGGTGGCGCACGCCTGTAATCCCAGCACTTTGGGAGGCTGAGGCAGGAGGATCGCGAGTTCAAAGCCAGCCTCAGCAATGGCGAGGCACTTAGCAACTCAGTGAGACCCTGTCTCTAAATAAAATGCAAAAAAGGGCTGGGGATGTGGCCCAGTGGTCGAGTGCCCCTGAGTTCAATCCCTGGTACAAAAAAAAAAAAAAAAACTAAGCCAAAGCCCGTGCGCACGCTCACCCCTCCTGGCTTTCACACCAGCTTCCTGGCCTTAAGGAGAAGCTTCCCCGTCACCTTGGTTTTGGGAAGTCAGGCTGGAGGGCAGACCTGGAGCCACACTGTGGCTTGCCTAAGCTTGCAGGATGCAGAACCTCCTGAGGGTTCTACTTTGTGTCCTCCTTCTGAAATGCTCCTTTTCTCCTCTCTGTGAAGCACGGATTTGGGGAGGATGTCTCTAAAAGCTGCTCTGAGCCCTGGAAAGACTTGCACAGAGACTCCAGAGTTTGCCACCCGGGGCAGAAGCAGGAGCAAAAGACAGAGCGCTGATGCTGCTGGACCTGCTTCCCGCCCCCCTCCCTCCCCTCCCCCTCTCCCTTCTCCCCCTCCCTCCTCCCCCTCCCTCCTTTCCCACCCTTCTCCTTCTTCCTCCCCCTCCTCCCTTCTCCCTCCTCTCTTCTCCCTCCTCCCCCTCCCTCCTTCCCCACCCTTCTCCTCATCCCTTCTCCCTCCTCCCCCTCCTCCCCCCCCCCCCTCCCCCTCCCTCCTCCCTCCCTCCTTCCCATCCCTCCTCCCCCTCCCTCCTCCCTCCCTCCCCATCCCCTCCTCCCCCTCCCTCCCTCCCCCTCCCTCCTTCCCCACCCTTCTCCTCCTTCCTCCCCCTCCCTCCTCCCTCCTTCCCTCCCTCCTCCCCCTCCCTCCTCCCCCTCCCTCCTTTCCCGCCCTTCTCCTCCTTCCTCCCCCTCCTCCCTTCTCCTTCCTCCCCCGCCCTCCTTCCTCCTTCCTCCCCTCCTCCTCCTCCCTCCTCCTCCTGAGGCACCGCCTTCGCCTTCCTGCCTTAACTCTTGCTTCCCCATGCACCTGCTGTGGAGCTGAGCTGGTTTTCACTGGAGAACTAGCCATCTGCCTGGCAGGCGCTGGCGACCATTGGCAGGATCATGGGTTGCTACTAAACAGATGGGCCTTCTCGTTGGCTGCGCCGTTTTCTCCACCCCACATATGAGCAAAACAAGCTGCCTCCGATGTGTCTTGACTTTTCTGCTGGAGTCAGAGCAGCAGCGATGCCGCTGATGGCATCTCCATCTCAGCATCACGGCTAGGAGGAAGGAGCCTTGGACGACCAGAAGCCCTGGGACGTGGGGAGGCGGGAGGCCCAGTTTTTGCCAAGATCTTAAAGAATCCAATTACCTTTTTTTTTTTATATAATAAGATGCTATTTTTCCCCATACTTTTCATTGGTGCATTATAGTGGTCCATAATGATGGGTTCCTTGTTGTCTATCTACACGTGCACACAGTACAGAAGAGAATTCAGCCGATATCCTTCCTCTGTATTTCCCCTTTTCCTCTCCCCCTCCCTCCTCCTGGTTCCTTTTCTCTACCCATTGCCTTTAGATTTTCATAAGACACCCCACCCCGCACGTTGCTTTTCTTTCTTCCTCTCTAGCTTCCACAAATGAGAGAGAACATACAACCCTTGACTTTCTGAGTTTGACTTACTCTGCTTAGCATGATGGTCTCAAGTTCCATCCACTTTCCTGCAGATTACACGATTTCATTCTTCTTCATGGCTGAATGAAACTCCACTCTGTAGATGTGGCACATTTTTATCATCCATTCACCAACTCACACCTCGGCTGGTTGTCTTTTTAATTTGTTTTAGTTAGTTATACATGACAGTAGAATGCATTTATGCACTTTGATATGTCATGCCTAGATGGGATATAATTTCTCATTTTTCAAAGTGTACATGTTGCAGAATCATATCGGTCATATAGTTACATGTATATATACAGTAATAATGTCTGTTTCATTCCACTATTTTTCCCATCCCCACATCCCCTCCCTCCCCTCCCTTCACTTCCCTCTACCTAATCTAAGGTAACACTGTTTTTCCCTAGTGTCCCCCACCTTATTGTGAATTAGCATCCGCAAATTAGAGAAAACATTCAGCCTTTGGTTTTGTGGGATTGGCTTATTTCTCTTAGCATGATATTCTCCACCTCCAACCATTTACTGGCAAATGCCATAAGTTCACTCTTCTTTAACACCGAGACACAAATATTGGGGGGAAAGGGTTTCATTTTCCAAAAAATAGATAACCAAATGCAGCCCTTGGCAGGAAGGCCCTGGGCTGCTTAACCTGGGTGTATTGTTCCAACACCACCGGACAGCCTCTGTGGTTGGCACTGGGGTGGGTCAGGGCTGTTCAGGAGGAGTTGGCTAAACAGCTGAGGGGATTGCCCCTGCAGGACTTCTCAGAGCCTTTGTTATCTCCGTGGAGTGGAGTTTTCAAGGTGGCTTGTAGCATAGACAGTATCTTCCTAACAGTGTCCAACACTGGCCCTCTGACGTCCGCCCTGCCGTCAACCAGCCACAGGACCGCGCTGGCACTTGTCGCACCTGCTCTGAGCCTCTGCTTCCCAAATGTCAGGGGCCCTGAAAACACAGTCCCTGCCTCCCCGAGGCGCTAAGCTGGAATGGCCACGCAGGACTCTGGCGGCCTCCCCGTGGGCGTCCGAACGCGTGCGTTCTACTGAGCGTGAGTGTCTCCACGCCCGACTCCCGGGGCGGTTCACCCTGAAGCTCCGCCAGGGTCTTGTGGGTTCTCTGTGCTTGGCATCTCCACTGGCCAGCAGGGGAGGAGGGGGGGAGAGCTGAGCTCGGGTGGGCAGGTCACGCAGGACTTGCAGTGTCCTGCGTCAGGGGCACAGAAAGGGCGGCAGGTGGTGGGTCGTCTCTGGCCTGGACTCTGCCTCCGTCTTCGTACCCCGGGGTCCTCATCTGCTCCTTCAGGCAACGCCAGCTCCTGCGCTACGTGCTGGGGCAGGGGAGGACACTGGGTCCCTGCTGCCCCTGGAAAGGCAGCAGTGTCACCCCAACGCAGGCCACGGCGGGGGTGGTCAGGGATTCTCTCAGACAGGCTGGCAGAGCTGCGGGGAGCGGAGCCGGGCTGGGCTCTCTGGCCCTCCCGGCAGCCCTGCCTGCCTTCCGCCCACCGCCGGGGCCCGTCCTTCCTCCACCTGGGCAGCGTGAGTGTGAGTGGCTGGCGAGTGGCCTCAATCCGTCCTTGGAAGGGTCGCAGAGTGGCCTCTGATCTGTTCCTATTGACCACCACGCTGGAATCCGTGCTCTCCAAGTGCTACTCAGGAGCGTCCCAGAGTGGAGATCAGACCAGGAAGGCTTCCCATCGGCCGTATCCAGGTCTGGCATGGAGGTTCCGGGGCGAGTCTGTTAAGATGCCCAGAGCGTCTTGTGGATGCTGCCCCCACCACCAGCCCTGCTGCCGGCTGCCGGCCAGTGATCTGGGGCCTCCCCTGCAGCGCCCTTGACTTGGCTACACCTGGCTCAGACGCCCCAGCCCTGCCCTCCGCAGCCTCCCTGAGGGCTCTTGGGGCAGCTGGCCTGACCTCTACCACTTTCTGCCCTGCTCTGTCACTTGGGCTGGTGACCTGGGGAATCCCGCCACAGCTCCGTGCCTGCCTGTCCCCATGTGGCTGCAGGGGTCCGGGTGGGACAGTGCTGGTTTGCATCAGGAGCCTCATCAGAGCGGGGGCGCCCCTGGCACTGCTGTGTGCTGGCAGGCATGGCCTTGCAGGCTTGTGCCGACTCCCAATTGTGCCGGTGGCCCTCGGGGCTCCTGGCCCCGGCCCCCACCTGCCACCCACAGTGAGCGTCTCTGTGTCCTGTCTCCAGGCTGACTGGCCACGTCCTGGTGATTCCCCATTGCCCTCAAGTCCCTCGTCACAGCCACACAGCTTTTCCTGGCTGGGCCGCACCCGCCTTCCAGATACCCTGCCCTCCCTAACCAGGAGCTCCAGCATTGGGGTTCTCGGGTTAGCGCACAGACCCAGGCCAGCGGAAGGGGCAGAAAGGACAGCTCAGCTGGGTTTTCAGTTATCAGCATTTAACCCACGAAAACTTCTTTTTGACTTTAAGGTTGTCTCTGGATCATTCTTGGTCGGCGGTGATGGTGATTGACGACGAGCCGTGTCGTGCGTCTGTGTCTGTATGTGGTCCTTAGCTGGCTCCAGGGAGCTGGCATCGCGGGATCCCAGTTCTATGTGTGAAGTGCTGTCGGGCCTTTGGGTCTCGGGGACTGAACCCCTCAAACCACCCATGCTCCTGTGAATTGGCACCTTTTATTTAACTCTTGCCAACCTGAACGCCACCAGCCTCCTCCCCGCTGGGCAGGAGAAGCTGAAACAAAACCCCCCCCCCCACAAAATGCCCTCTGAAGTTGGCTCCTGTCTTGGTTCCTCCTGGTTCCAAGCACCTTAGTTTGCTCTGTGGCCAGCGGGACCCCAGGGCAGGGAGGGTGGCCGGCACCTCTGTTCCCTCAGACCCAGCACTGGGCTTTGTTTAAAGACTGTGTCACCGAGTATTGGCTGAGGGGCTTGGGGGTCAGGGAAGCGCTCATGAAGAAACAGAGGCCACCGTCCTGGGGTCCACACCCTGATTCCTGTCCGCCTCCTTCACAGCTTGTGCCTCGTTCCACACTGAAGCTGCTGTTTCCTCGTTGCGCTTTTTCTTCCTCCCTGGGGCCTGAGCCTCCCGCAGAGGGAGGCCCACAGAGAGAGGCCCGCAGAGGGAGGCCCGCTGAGGGAGTCCTGCTCTGTCTCAGGCTCAGAGCGGAGCTCGCAACTGATACTCGGGCGTGAGTTTGTGAATGAATGGGACAAACAAGGAGAACGTCCAGCTCCCGCATCCTCCAGGACAGACGGTCCCCGTCCTCCTGATGGGCAGCCTCTGGCTCGCTCCCACGGGGGGGACGTAGTCCTGATGGAGTGAAGCGTAAGGCAGGGAAAGCGAAGTGGAGGAAGACAAGGAAGCAGAGACGCCCAGGCCACTAAGGGGTGGCCACCGAGGTCCGATGGAGGGCACCGGCCGGGCTCCAGATTCCCGGGTGGAGCAGGGTCTATGTGAGCAATCTGGAGGGCCAGAGAGCCGCCGCGAGGCAGGGACGAGGCGGTTCGGCCCCCGTTCCCATGCCGCGGCACCCCGGGAGGCAGAGCACAGTGAGCCCGGGTCCCCGCACGATGGCCGAGTGGCCCGAGCTGGGCAAGGAGCGCAGCCCAGAAGCGCGCTGAGGTGCGCGGGCAGGTCCCAGGACGGTGCCGACTTCCAGGCCTGGGGTCTGTGGGTGGACCGCTCTGGCCTGGGAGGGGCTGGAGCTGTCCCGGGGCAGGCCGGCAGGGTGGCCCCCGCCCCAGCTGTCATCTGGACGCCTCGGGAGCTGCCGCTCGGCTGGGTGGGGCGCTTCCTCGCGAGCGGCAGATGCAGGAGGCGCGTCTCGGGGATTAACAGCTCAGGCCTCAGAGGGCACAGGTGCCCCGGCACTCAGCACCGCTGTTCCCCGGAGGCCCGAGGACCTGCTAATGGGACCTGCTAATGCGTCAGCACCTCCCAGAGGCTCCCCCTGGTGGGAAGGCGACTCCTCAGCCGTGCCAGGAGAGTGGAGGGGGCTCACAGGAAGACAGGGCCTCCCGTCCCTTCCCTCCGTGGGCACCCGCACACGTGTCCAGGTCCACAGGCACCTGCCCTCAGGTGTGCCCACCCACCACGTGCACCTCCCTGTGCACACCGTGGGCATCTGTGGCCACCAGGCCACCCTCCTGCTTGCTCACAGCACACGGCCCACCTCTGCCCGCCCTGACTGAGGGCACAGCGTCCGTGGTGACGTTCCTACCCCCGGGAAGGCCCTTGCTGCTGGCCTGGCCCTCTGTTGGCCTGGCCCTGAGCCTGAGCTGCCTGGGGCGGGAAGGAGGGAGAGGGTGCTTTGTCCTGGGGGAGGGGAGCCCACCTGCAGGCGTCTGGGGACCTGCCTCCCCAGGTAGGGGTCTTCGCTCGCTGGGGACCCCAGGGCCTCCTGGGGAGCCTCTCAGGCGGGGCATCCCTGCTAGGTGACACGTGGGTTCTTGTGAGCTGAAGGCCCTCCCGGGACTTTGTGCTGAAGTCTGAGTCCAGGTCAAGCCTGGGCAGCCCGCAGCCTCCCTGGGGCGTCCACATCCTTGCCCCGAGCCTCCTCCCCTGGCTCACCACCTGCCCCGGCGCAGCCCGCCTGAGAGCTGCCACTGCTGGTCACAAGCAGGCCTGCTCACGTCCCTGGCTGCACCACCAGCTCTGTGCCCTCACGTCACCAAGGGCCTCTTCAGGATCTCAGGGGTCCCCTGCCATGTGCCAGCGTGTGCTGGGCCCTGGGGACGAGGCTGCAGGCCTCCCATCAGTGGGCAGTGTGTCACTAGGCAGGCGGGCCTCTGCTGCACAGGCGAGTGACCTGAGTGTGTCACTAGGCAGGCGGGCCTCTGCTGCACGGGCGAGTGACCTGAGTGTGTCAGCAGGCGGGCGGGCCTCTGCTGCACAGGCGAGTGACCTGAGTGTGTCACTAGGCAGGCGGGCCTCTGCTGCACGGGCGAGTGTGTGTCAGCAGGCGGACCTGAGAGTGTGTCAGCAGGCGGGCGGGCCTCTGCTGCACAGGCGAGTGACCTGAGTGTGTCACTAGGCAGGCGGGCCTCTGCTGCACAGGCGAGTGACCTGAGTGTGTGTCAGGCTAGGCAGGCGGGCCTCTGCTGCACAGGCGAGTGACCTGAGTGTGTCAGTGGGGCCTCTGCTGCACAGGCGGGGCAGTAGGCGGGGCCTCTGCTGCACAGGCGAGTGACCTGAGTGTGTGCAGACGCCAGTGGCAGGTGGCACGATTGGAGGAGGGCCAGGACGCCGGGGGTGGCGGGCGCGGGAGCCCGTGCTGTGGAATGAGTGAGTCGTGACCTGCTGAGGCCCCGATGGCAGCTGCGCCCCAGAGGCAGCGTCTGTGTCTCCCGTCCCCCTTGGTAAGCCTGGTGCCCGGCATGACGCCTGGCAGGCGGCTGAATGGCGGAGTGGGAGCCTGAAGGAACCCCTCGGGAGGGAGGAGCGTGGTCTGCTGGGGCCTCAGCGCCCCGCACCCTTCTCTGTGCCGTGAGAGTCTCAGTGTGGGGCCCAGAACCTGCTCTGGCCACCAGGGGGGTGTGCAGGAGATGGCCAATGAGGAGCCCTGGTGACCCTGGGGCGCAGGCGGCACTGGCCCCGCCCACCTTCCCTCCTTGAGCAGATACTTGCCCACGGCAAGGAGCAGAGGACACCGTCCTGGCTCAGCGGGGCCATGGGGACGTGGAGGCGCAGGGCGGGAGGAGGGCAGGCTGGGGCTCTAGGCCACTGTGGAGAAGCAGCAGAGCAGGGCAGCTGCGTCCTCAGCAGGGCGTGGTGGCAGTCAGCGCACAGTCGTGATGATGGTGGAGCAGGGAGCAGCCAGACCAGGTGGCCTCCTGGCCTTCTGTCCTGGGGAAGGGGCTCTCCTGGGGAAGGGGCTGAGCAGGAAGGTTTTACCACTCAAGTTGTGCCTCCAGGATCACAGAAGACCAGTCAGGAGGCCAGAGGAGGACCCGGGCAGGGGTGCGGGTGGTCAGTGGAGTTGCACATCCTGGCTCTGATTTGCAGTTTATTCTATATGCTGCTCTTTTTGCCCCTGCTGCTCGGAAACTCAGCCACACATTGCCCTCCTCTGGGGCCTCAGGTGTTTCTTGTGGGGCTGTACTGGCCCCAGATGCTGTGGCCTGGTGCAGGCCACCCTCCCTGCAGCTTCCCCAGGAGGTGACTCCTCTTGCTACAACACACGTCTTACTGGCAACTGTACACCCCCCACCCCCAGCCTTTGTGCCGTGAGGCATGAATAAAGAAGACGCTGCTTACCGGCCTCCCATGCCCATCCCCATGCTCACAGCGCCTGGAGGCTGAGGGCGATCTGGCCCTCTGTCCTGTTGTGCCAGGAACGTTCCCAGGACAGCCATCTCTCCTGGGGCCTCGCGGACTGGCAGTTCTGTTCCCATCTGGCATCGTGGGCGGAGGAAGGAGAGGGAGCAAGGCGGGATGAGTCGCCTCTGGAGAGGGGAGGGCCGTCTGCACTGCGCGTCCCTGGGGAGATGATGGTGGGGCTGTGATGCCTTTGGCCACCCCGGCTCCCCCACACTTCCTGGGCCCCCACAGGGGTCAGGTGCTGGGAATTGGGACCTTGTGAGAGCGTCGTTGCCCCACGTCCTCAATGGCCTGCCAGGCCCAGCAGGAGTCCCCTCGAGGCAGCCCTGGACTGCTGCCGGGGGCAGTGCCCCCGTGGGTGCCCCCTGGGCCACGGGGGACACGGCACCTGGCAGTGATGTACAGTGGACAGGGCCAGAGGAAGGCTGGCCCTGCTGTGAGCCCCCTGTCTCGGTGTCCCCTGCTTTGTTTCCTGGTCTGGGTGGCAGGAGCAGCTTAGGGACGTGAGGGGTTCTGGAGATCACGGCCACCACCATCATGGACATGGCTCGGAGCCCTGGTTTGCTCGTCCGTGTAGCAGATGCCGGCAGTGGGGGTCTGTGGCTCAGGTCAGAGTGAGGGCGGAGAAGGGCTGCCCAGGAGTGAGCCCGTGACGCTGTGTGCTGGCTCTGAGCTGGCCTGGTGGGCGTCCAGGTGGAGGGTCACCGGGGACAGCCCCGTACACGTATCTAAGTGACCATGAAGCCCAGCGTGATGCCGTCTTACGCGCACCACGACACACGTCAACAGGCCCACGTTCCTGTGTCGACCTGCACTTCCGGACTCGGGGGCCGGCCAGGCCCCAGCCCCTGCCGCCTGCCTGCAGGGGTCTCCTTACCTCATACAGACGGGAACTGGGCTTGGGCCGGGCCCTCGGGGCAGTCCTCTGGACGTCACAAGCTGTGGGGGCTCCAGAGGCTGCTGGCCAGGTCTGCCTGTCACAGGGCACAGAGGCCACCGCCCCGTGGGCCTTCGGACGCCACAGGCTGGCTCTTCCCACGCTGCCTGCAGAGCAGGACCCAGGACGGGCCACACCAGGCTGGCCAGGGCAGCGGGGAGCAGAAGGGCGGAGGAGGAAGGGTCCGGAGGTCCTGGCCCTCGGGGGCCGCTGCCCCTGGTCTCTGGTTCTTCCTTCTGCTGCCGAACCTGCCGGCCACCCCTCCATCCCTGCGCCCCCAGCCTCTCTGCTGGGGGAACTCTGGGACCTGAAGCGATCAGAGGTCCCAGGCCCTTCTCTCAGGTGGCAATGAAGTGACTTCACCTGGGGTGGAAGGCGGCCGGGCTCGGGGTGGGGGGAGTGTGCACGGGGCAGCCCTGAACAAGGTCGGGCTCAGGAGCAGGCCGGGGACTTCCGCCCAAAGGACACTGGAGGCTGAATCTGGAGGCTGGGTGTGACTCAGGTCCTTGTCACTGTTGGAGGGAACATCTCTTCCCTGTCCCAGGAGGGATTCTGCCTCAGTGGTGGCCCAGACTGTTCTGAACTGTGTCATTGATGGGATGGGGTCCGCTGAGCTGATGGGGGCCACGCTGGTCATTCCACTAGTTGAATTCCATTTTCTACCTAGCTGGACTTGTCACGCGGCCCGCCGCGGCCCAGGCACCGCGGCCTGAGCCAAAGCCCTGTCTCCCTCCCCGGCCTCCCTGCTGCAGCGCCCTGCTCTGCATGCGCCACCACTGGGGGGTGCCGGTGGTGGTGCACACTGGGGCGTGCCGGTGATGGTGGTGCACACTGGGGGCGTGCCGGTGGTGAGGTGGTGCACACTGGGGGTGTGCCGGTGGTGGTGGTGCACACTGGGGGTGTGCCGGTGGTGGTGGTGCACACTGGGGGTGTGCACACTGGGGGTGTGCCGGTGATGGTGGTGCACACTGGGGGTGTGCCGGTGATGGTGCACACTGGGGGTGTGCTGGTGGTGGTGGTGCACACTGGGGGTGTGCTGGTGGTGGTGGTGGTGCACACTGGGGTGTGCTGGTGATGGTGGTGCACACTGGGGGTGCGTGGTGCTGGTGGTGGGGGGTGGTGCACACTGGGGGTGTGCCGGTGATGGTGGTGCACACTGGGGGTGTGCCGGTGGTGGTGCACACTGGGGGTGTGCTGGTGCACACTGGAGTGTGCTGGTGGTGGTGGTGCACACTGGGGGTGTGCTGGTGGTGGTGGTGCACACTGGGGTGTGCTGGTGGTGGTGGTGCACACTGGGGGTGTGCTGGTGGTGGTGGTGCACACTGGGGGTGTGCTGGTGGTGGTGGTACACACACTGGGGTGTGCTGGTGGTGGTGGGTACACACTGGGGCGTGCTGGTGCTGGTGGTGGTGGTGGTGCACACTGGGGGTGTGCTGGTGGTGGTGGTACACACTGGGGTGTGCTGGTGGTGGTGGTACACACTGGGGCGTGCTGGTGCTGGTTGGTGGTGGTGGTGGTGGTGCACACTGGGGTGTGCTGGTGATGGTGGTGCACACTGGGGGTGTGCTGGTGGTGGTGGTGCACACTGGGGGTGTGCCGGTGATGGTGGTGCACACTGGGGGTGTGCCAGTGGTGGTGCACACTGGGGGTGTGCTGGTGCACACTGGAGTGTGCTGGTGGTGGTGGTGCACACTGGGGGTGTGCTGGTGGTGGTGGTGCACACTGGGGTGTGCTGGTGGTGGTGGTGCACACTGGGGTGTGCTGGTGGTGGTGGTGCACACTGGGGGTGTGCTGGTGGTGGTGGTACACACTGGGGTGTGTGCTGGTGGTGGTGGTACACACTGGGGCGTGCTGGTGCTGGTGGTGGTGGTGCACACTGGGGGTGTGCTGGTGGTGGTGGTACACACTGGGGTGTGCTGGTGGTGGTGGTACACACTGGGGCGTGCTGGTGCTGGTGCTGGTGGTGCACACTGGGGGTGTGCTGGTGGTGGTGGTACACACTGGGGTGTGCTGGTGGTGGTGGTACACACTGGGGTGTGCTGGTGCTGGTGGTGGTGGTGCACACACTGGGGTGTGCTGGTGCTGGTGGTGGTGGTACACACTGGGGTGTGCTGGTGGTGGTCGTGCACACTGGGGGTGTGCTGGTGCTGGTGGTGGTGGTGCACACTGGGGTGGTGTGCTGGTGCTGGTGCACACTGGGGTGTGCTGGTGGTGGTGCACACTGGGGTGTGCTGGTGCTGGTGGTACACACTGGGGCGTGCTGGTGCTGGTGGTGGTGGTGCACACTGGGGGTGTGCTGGTGGTGTGGTGCACACTGGGGTGTGCTGGTGGTGGTGCACACTGGGGGTGTGCTGGTGGTGGTGGTACACACTGGGGCGTGCTGGTGCTGGTGGTGGTGGTGCACACTGGGGGTGTGCTGGTGGTGTGGTGCACACTGGGGTGTGCTGGTGGTGGTGTTGGTGGTGCACACTGGAGTGTGCTGGTGGTGGTGGTGCACACTGGGGTGCGCTGGTGGTGCACACTGGTGGTGGTGGTGCACACTGGGGCTGTGCTGGTGCTGGTGGTGGTGGTGGTGCACACTGGGGGTGTGCTGGTGGTGTGGTGCACACTGGGGTGTGCTGGTGGTGGTGGTGCACACTGGGGGTGCTGGTGCTGGTGGTGGTGGTGCACACTGGGGCGCTGGTGCTGGTGGTGGTGGTGCACACTGGGGCGTGCTGTGCTGTGGTGGTGCACACTGGGGGTGCTGTGGTGGTGGTGGTGGTGCACACTGGGGTGTGCGTGCTGGTGTGGGTGGTGGTGGTGCACACTGGGGCGTGCTGGTGCTGGTGGTGGTGGTGCACACTGGGGCGTGCTGGTGCTGGTGGTGGTGTGGTGCACACTGGGGCGTGCTGGTGCTGGTGGTGGTGGTACACACTGGGGCGTGCTGGTGCTGGTGGTGTGGTGCACACTGGGGCGTGCTGGTGCTGGTGGTGGTGGTGGTGCACACTGGGGCGTGCTGGTGCTGGTGTGGTGGTGGTGCACACTGGGGCGTGCTGGTGCTGGTGGTGGTGGTGGTGCACACTGGGGCGTGCTGGTGCTGGTGGTGGGGGGTGGTGTGTGCACACTGGGGGGGTGCTGGTGGTGTGGTGCACACTGGGGGTGTGCTGGTGGTGCTGGTGGTGGTGCACCACTGGGGGTGTGCACACTGGGGGGTGCCGTGTGGTGGTGGTGGGGGTGTGCCGGTGGTGCACACTGGGGTGGTGGTGGTTGCACACTGGGGCGTTGCTGGTGCTGGTGGTGGTGGTGCACACTGGGGGTGTGCCGGTGGTGGTGGTGCACACTGGGGGTGTGGTGGTGTGGTGCACACTGGGGCGTGCTGGTGCTGGGGCTGGTGGTGGTGGTGCACACTGGGGTGCTGGTGCACACTGGTGCTGGTGGTGGTGGTGCACACTGGGGTGTGCTGGTGGTGGTGGTGGTGGTACACACTGGGGGTGTGCTGGTGGTGTGGTGCACACTGGGGCGTGCTGGTGCTGGTGGTGGTGGTGCACACTGGGGGTGTGCTGGTGGTGTGGTGCACACTGGGGCGTGTGGTGCTGGTGGTGGTGGTGCACACTGGGGGCGTGTGCTGGTGGTGGTGGTGCACACTGGGGTGCACACTGGGGTGGTGCTGGGGGTGTGTGGTGGTGGTGCACACTGGGGGTGCTGGTGCTGGTGGTGGTGGTGCACACTGGGGGTGTGGTGCTGGTGGTGGTGGTGCACACTGGGGTGTGCTGGTGCTGGTGGTGGTGGTGCACACTGGGGTGTGGTGCTGGTGGTGGTGGTGCACACTGGGGGTGCTGGTGCGGTGGTGGTGGTGCACACTGGGGCGTGCTGGTGGTGTGGTGCACACTGGGGTGTGCTGGTGGTGGTGCACACTGGGGGTGTGCTGGTGGTGGTGGTGCACACTGGGGTGGTGCTGGTGGTGGTGGTGGTGCACACTGGGGTGTGCTGGTGGGTGGTGGGTGCACACTGGGGTGTGCTGTGGTGGTGGTGGTGCACACTGGGGGTGTGGTGGTGGTGGTGGTGCACCACTGGGGCTGGGGTGTGGTGGTGGTGGTGCACACTGGGGGCGTGTGCTGGTGGTGGTGGTGCACACTGGGGTGTGCTGGTGGTGTGGTGCACACTGGGGTGTGGTGCTGGTGGTGGTGGCACACTGGGGTGTGCTGGTGGTGGTGCACACTGGGGGTGGGGTGTGGTGGTGCACACTGGGGCTGGGTGGTGGTGGTGCACACTGGGGTGTGCTGGTGGTGGGTGTGGTGCACACTGGGGTGTGCACACTGGTGGGTGGTGTGGTGCACACTGGGGGTGTGCTGGTGGTGTGGTGCACACTGGGGTGTGCTGGTGGGGTGGTGCACACTGGGGGGTGTGCTGGTGGTGGTGGTGCACACTGGGGTGTGCACACTGGTGGTGTGGTGCACACTGGGGTGTGCTGGTGGTGCACACTGGGGTGTGCCGGTGGTGTGGTGCACACTGGGGTGTGCTGGTGGTGGGTGCACACTGGGGTGTGCTGGTGGTGGTGCACACTGGGGTGTGCTGGTGGTGTGGTGCACACTGGGGTGTGCTGGTGGTGTGGTGCACACTGGGGTGTGCTGGTGGTGGTGCACACTGGGGTGTGGGTGGTGCTGGTGGTGGTGGTGTGCACACTGGGGTGGCTGGTGGTGGGGGTGCACACTGGGGTGTGCTGGTGGTGGGTGCACACTGGGGTGCTGGGTGTGGTGCACACTGGGTGCTGGTGGTGGTGGTGCACACTGGGGTGTGCTGGTGGTGTGGTGCACACTGGGGGTGTGCTGGTGGTGGTGCACACTGGGGTGTGTGCTGGTGGTGTGGTGCACACTGGGGTGTGCTGGTGGTGGTGCACACTGGGTGTGCTGGTGGTGGTGTGCACACTGGGGCTGTGCTGGTGGTGTGTGGTGCACACTGGGGTGTGCTGGTGGTGTGGTGCACACTGGGGCGTGCTGGTGCTGGTGGTGGTGGTGCACACTGGGGTGTGCTGGTGGTGTGGTGCACACTGGGGTGTGCTGGTGGTGGTGGTGCACACTGGGGGTGTGCTGGTGGTGGTGGTGCACACTGGGGTGTGCCGGTGGTGTGGTGCACACTGGGGGTGTGCTGGTGGTGTGGTGCACACTGGGGTGTGTGCGGTGGTGGGTGCACACTGGGGTGTGCTGGTGGTGTGGTGCACACTGGGGTGTGCTGGTGGTGGTGGTGCACACTGGGGTGTGCTGGTGGTGGTGGTGCACACTGGGGTGCCGGTGGTGGTGCAGACTGGCTGTGCCAGCCCAGCGGTTGGCCCCAGGTCTGTCTCCTTCCTGTGCACGGAGCTCGCTGTACTCGCGTCCCTTGCACACAGCTGGTGCAAGGAAAGCCCACATACTCCTTAGCCAGTCTCCAGTGCTGGCAGGGTTGCCGCCAGTCTCCTGCGCAGGGCCCCCTGCCAGCAGCTCCCGGGACGTCCATGTGTGTGCGTCCCACAGACTTCACAAACATGGCCTAGTTTCTCCCAGCAAGGAGGGATCCAAAGGCCACCCACCTCCCTCTGTCCATTCATGGACCGGCTCCTCCTCATCCTGCAGCTGTTTGCTGAGGCGTCCGATGGGCAGCCCTGGGCCGGGGTCTGCAGCTGGGCTAGGCCTGCTGTCTGCCCTTGGAGAGCAGACAGGCTGTGGGAGGGCAGTGCCCACTGGGACTTGCTGCTCTTTTGCCTGTGCAGGTGGCCTCAGGAGTGGGAGACAAGGGCCTGGCTCTCTCTGGTGAAAGACTTCCTGGAGGGAGCAGTGTGTCACTGAGTAGGTGGTTCATGGAGCAGAGAAAAGCTAGGAGAGAGAAGCACGGATAGCAAGCACAGCATGAGCAAAGGCCCTGGGGCAGGGCCTGTCGCGATGAGAACTCAGGCAGTCTTTGATTACCATGGTGGAAGGCAGAGTTGGGGGAGGGCTGCCCATGGCTGTGGGAAGCTTCAGAGGGAGGGTCTCCACAGAAGGGGAACGGAGCACACCCACGTATGAGTGTGCTCAGTACGTGCACTGGTCACAAGGAGCCCCAGAGTGTCCACTGCTCTGATGAGCCCCCTGGGCTCTAGGCCTTGGGGACTCACTGGTGGCCCCTCAGGGTGAGGGAGTTGCTGGGTCCCCAGCAGCCTGGTAGCTTGGGGGCCACTTGAGACCCTCCCTTGGTGTCACTTCCAGATGAGATGGACCAAACCCCCCCGGTGCGTTCCGAGTATCTGGTCTCAGGGATCCGAACTCCCCCCGTGCGGAGGAACAGCAAGCTGGCCACCCTGGGCAGGATCTTCAAGCCTTGGAAATGGAGGAAAAAGAAAAACGAGAAACTGAAACAGACAACTTCAGGTAAGGCCCAGGGGAGGGACCGTAGCTCTGCTGGGGCTGGGGTCAGCCCAGTGCTGCGAGGACCTGTCTCCCAGCCCCCTGGGGCCGCTGTGCTTGTGGCCTCCGAGGACAGAGCTGCTCGGCCTCCCTCTGGTCAGCCCCCTTCACCAGCCACCTGGCCAGGGGGTGGGTCAGCACTGGTCACCACAGTGTGACGCTGCCCAGACCCAGGGGTGCGCGCAGTCACTGGGGCCTTGCTAACAGGCTCTGACTCAGTGCAGGGCGAGGCTGGACTGGGCCACCGGCTGGAGCCCGGCAGCAGGCACACAGCCCGCCCCACGCTAGCTCCAGCGTGGGCCTCGCCCTCCCACACCCGTAATCTCAGTGGATGAAGTAGGCAGCAGCCTGGGTCCTGCCCCAGAGGCCCCGGTCTGCCCGACCTGGGTCACACCAAACTCTCACTGTTTCCAGGAGCCCTTGGGTGACTCTGAGGGCTGAGGGCTCAGCGTGGCCGGACTCCTTCAGGTCTTCCCGTGGGAAGACAGCCAACCTCTCTCCAGCACCTCTGCCCTGACTAGGCACGCCCGGCTCAGTGCCTCCCACCAAAGGGTCCAGAAGGTCCCCACACTCACCCAGGCTGCGTCCTCACACCCTGCCAGTCCCGGCCCTGTGGGAAGTCGGGTTGCGCCGGGTTGTTCCATTGCCCCTTCCTCCACGGAACCCACCGCGGGAACTATAGCCACAAGCTGGCACCGTGGCAGGTGGCCCCATGGTGACGACAAGACCCAAGAGACCGAACAGCAGGTGTCACCAGAGCACTTGTGCCCCTCCCTGCTGTGACAGCCCTCTCACCTGGCCCTGTCCACCCCAGGGGGCGAGGACCCAGGCTGGGCCTGGGGAAGTCCCTTTCTCAGGGCCGGGAGCGGCAGGACCTGCTGTGAGCGGGGCTGGAGGCCGCGAGCAGGGCTGCTGCTCCGGGAGCTGGTCCTGGGCCTCGGGTGGGGCCTGGCCAGTGCCGCCCCAGGTCCACTCCCCCCACCCGGCTCGGAAGAGGCGCCCTCCAGGGCTTGGAGGGGGTGGGACAGAGCCTGTGTGATCAGTGCCCTGTGGTGGGGGCCCTGGCAGCGGTGATCCTCCACCCCCCCCCCCCCCCCCCCCGTTTCCAGTCCATGGAATCACTTTTTAATTGCTTTTTAACGAAGAGGTCAATCAACAGATTCTCTTTGCCAAGAACGAAAACCAAAGCGGCATCGTTATTCGAGACTCCCCAGCTCCTCCTGTGTGCTGGTGCGGAGACGCAGGAGGCCGGCCCTGCCAGGTGCATTGGCTGCAGAGTTGGGTGCACAGGGGCCCAGCTAGGTGGCCTGGCCTCGGGCTCAGCACCTTCAGCTGGGGGATTGAGCCTTCTGCTCCGAGGACCCCGTGCCCCGCGCCTCCCCCCGCCCTGTGCTGAGGTGTCGGGATGCTCCGCGGACCCTGGGAGGGCTCGACGGTGCCGGGGGGTTAATGCCTGGAGCAGCCCCTCGACGTGAGTGGGGCGTTTGTTTCAGCGTCAGATCCCTGACGCCGCAGGCAGCGGTGACGACAGGGCGGGGCCGGGCCAGGAACGCCCGCCTGCCACCCAGGAGAGCCCTCTGCTCTGGGTGCCTCCACCTGCTCCCCTCTGTGGACCATGCCCCCAGCCCCCACGCCCAGCTGCCTCTTCGGGCCTTTGGAAGGACCTGGACTCAGTGGAGGCGAAGTCCTGCGTCCAAACCTGGCCACGGGGGTAGCCGAGGGGCCGCTGGGCTCAGAGCCCCTCTGTCGGGGCGTGATCACCCACCGCCATCACCCGAGCTCAGAGTTCAGGGCGTTGGCCCCACACCCCAGCACCTGGGCCCTGCTTCAGCACGGGCTGCAGAAGGGAGTGCACGTTCCCTTCTCCCACAGACGCCGCTGTGCCCGTGGCGGGCTCCCTGCTGCACCTTCCCAGGCAGCCCCAGATACGCTGCTTTCCCAGGCCCCGGCCCTGGCCCTCCACGCTCCCTCCTGTAGACGGGTGCGGCCCATCCTGCCCAGGCACATCCTGCTCCCGGTGACTGACGCAGCTGGGGTGGCATCACGACGGAACCCCTGTTGTCCTCGCCAGCGCCCCAGACCTCAGGGTCCACGAAGGTGGCTGAATTGGTTCTGCCCCCCGGGGGCTGCCAGCACCTAACCGTGCCTGGTAGAAATCAGCCCTGCCCTGTCCTCACCTGGTGGCCATCTGCCGCCTCCCCCGCCCCTCACCTTGCCCTGAGCACTGGCAGGGGCCGCACCTGGGGAGCGGGTGGGCTTTGCCATCCGCTTAGGAGCAGGCACTCTGGTCTCTCCGCGACGGCAGCAGGCGTGGTGCCTCTGTGAGTCTGGACGCTGAGGTTCACCTGTAGGCAAGGGGAGGGAGGGCAGGTGGAGTGCGGGGAATGGGCTGGGGGCTGCTGGCTGGTTCCGCCCTGGGAGGGGCAGCAGGCCGTCCCGAAGGAGCAATGGATGCCGTTTGGCGAGCTGGGGTCAGTGGAGGGACCTGGGCTGGCCCCTCCCTCCCTGCCCCTCTGGTGAAGTCTTTGAAGGCTGCTGACCTGCGGTCTGCTCGAGACCACCCAGGGAGCCCACTAACGTGAGCCCGCCCCCTGCAGATAGGTGCTCGGGTGCTGGGGGCAGGGGCCTCATTCCCCAGCTGGTGGGTTGGGGGTACGTGGTGGGGGCAGGAGGGCGCAGCCGCAGGCGTGGCGGCCTCTCGCTGTCGCTGCTGCTCTGGGCTGCTGCGCACCGCGGGGCAGCTTGCTCCGGAGCGTGGAACTGCAGAACAAGCCACGTCCCCTCCTGCCCGTGGACCAGGCCTTGCACGCCTGCGTCTGCTGTGCCACTGTCTGTGAAGCCTGGGCACTGCTGGGACCTGGATGGGCCTCTGACGTGACTCATGTGGACGTTGTGTCTTGTGCAGCCCTGGAGAAGAAGATGGCCAGCAGGCAGGGCCGCGAGGAGCTCATCAAGCAGGGGCTGTTGGAGATGATGGAGCAGGGTAAGTGGAGGCGGGCCGTGGGCGCGGAAGTCATCTCCTCACCAGCTGCCCAGGAGGCCCCTCAGGACAGAATGGGCATCAGAGGCTTCCGGTGGCCAGATGTGGGGTTTGCAGCCTCTGAGGTTGGAGACCTGCCTCAGAGTCGGGGCCTGAGGACAGCGGAGGATCCCTTGGGCAGCAGAAGGGCATCTCCCGGGCACCGGGAAGCACAGCCGTCCTGGGGAGGTCTGGTGGCAGGGTGAGGAGGGGCTCCAGGCTCCTCTGGTTCCTCTCAAGTGGCAGGGCGGGTTTGCTTGTCCCGTGTTTTCCCCATATTAGCGTTTTAATCCCCAGTTGGGGCAGATTCTTCCTACCCCACAGTCTACCCCACCACCTCCACGTGGCAAGCATTTGACATGCAGGCTGTGCCAGGTGTGCATCAGCCTCTTTGGGGTGCGCGTGAGGGATGTGAGGGTCAGGTCGCGACTCCCGCTGGGCGTGTGCGTGAGAGCAGAGACGCGGACTGGACCTGGTCTCCGAGTCTGTCCAGCAGGTTCCATTTGGGGGCAGTGCGCATGACCCTCTGTTTGCACAAGGCTGACCACTATTGCCAGCACAGTTAATGGAACAGAACCCTCCAGTTCCCCAGTCTCCTTTTCACGAGGGATTCCAATTGGGTAGGGCACTGGGCTCAGGCCCCGACCCTTTGTGCCTTGTGGTCTGAGAAATCTTGGTTAGGGGGTTTCACAAAACCCACTACTACCACTGAGAAGTCTCTCTGGTGCTGGACCTAGCTCTTGCCCCCTCATTGAGGCCCACAGAGCCAGTTCCCCGAGGCTTGTATGAATATGTCAATTCCTCCCTCCCCTTCCTGCTTTAAAATATGACTAGTGTCTTTGCAATTTGGTCCAAGTATCAGAAATCTGGAGGAATCTCACGGAGTCCATGAATGCAGACTGTGTCCAGCCAGGCCTGCAGCACGCAAGCCCAGTGGGCTCCAGGGCTCTGCCAGCCTCTCCCTCCCTGAGGTTCAGAGTGCAGGGGTCCCCTGTGTGTGTCGGGGAAGCCCACAGGGGATTGCATCATACCACCAGGACTCTGAGGACAGCCCGGCAGGGAGCCCTGTGGTGCCTGGACTTTTCACACTCCAGTCAGACGTGGATTTGGTGGGGTCTTGTTTCTGGAAAGAGAAATCTGGACTCTTGAGTTTGGATGGGATCCAAGTGCCAAACTCTGGCATTTTGATGTTGCCAAAGGGCTTTATTTGGATCTTGAGAAGGGAAGGAGGAAAGAAAGACGATGAGGAGGTTGTTTATTGTCTAGTCCCAAAATGTAAGAGCCCTGATTGAGGATAGCTAGATGGCGGCTAGCTGAGAGCCATAAAGGTGTTCAAGTACTTTCACCTGATATTCATGCATTTATCTAAGAATCTTTTTATGCCCGTGAACACTGTGTGACACACCTGCAAACTCGAGCTGTGTGACTTGTCCTTGTTAAGGCAAAATGTATTTAACCGGGTGAGGTTAGTTAGGTGGTGGTTGGAGTTGGAGAGGTTGTTGGAGCCGGAGAGAGAAGTTAGAAGAAAGAAGAATAAAAGAACTTTTTCATTTCCAGTCTGCCTCCCAGTTTTCTCCCGCAGTATCGTTGCTGCAAGCGGCAATTGCTGTAGGCAGCGACACAAAAAATGTTAGTTAAGATGAATAAGGAGGAAGTAAAGATGGAGATTGGATTCTTGTCAAAAATTAATTTTTGAATAATCGATAGGAGAGTTTTCAGGAGGAGTACAGTTGGCCTTTTTAACCTCCAAAGTTTTGTCAGAGGGTTTTGTTGGATGAAGTCGGGACAGAGGCCCAGTGGCCAGTGTCTGCAGGTCAAGGGTTGGCCCACCTTTTTGTGGAAGGGGTCAGTCGGGGAGTGTTCTAGGCTCTGGGGGCTGCATCCGTCCGCTCTACCCTGCCGTACTGAAGTGCCCGAGGCGGGCTGGCTTTGTAAAGAGTTTACTCAGCTCACGATTTTGGAGGCCAGAGGGCAAGGCGTGGTGTTGGCTCAGTTCGAGCAATGGCCTTCTTGCTGCGGAGTCCCGAGGTGGCACAGCATTCCATGGCAAAGGAGACAGCCTGTCTGTGACTGTGTGGTCTCCCTTCCTCTTATGAGGTCCCCAGAATGCAATCAATGGCTTCACCCTGATGCCTTTACCTAGTCGCAAAGTCCCCACCGACAACACCATAGTCAGATTGTCTTGAGCCTCTTAACACCTTTAATCTGTGCTTTGGGGGTGGAATTCCTGCCTGTGTCGGGTGACAAACCACAGCAGGGCCCTACAGTCACTCCACCGCCCCTCTCTGCCGTCACAGGGCAGAAACAGCCAGGACAGTACGCGCATGTGTGGGCGTGGCCGTGCGCCAATAAACTTTTATTTATAGATGCAGAAATTTGAATTTCAAATAATTTTTATGAGTCATGAACTATTTTTCTTATTTCCCAACCATTTGAAGATGTAAAATCCATTCTTAGCCTGGGGCTGCATGGAATAGGTCAGGGCTGCCTCGGGCCCCAGGGCGCTCTTACCAGCCCCCCATCCCCGCCTCCCTCTTTCCCTCTTGCCGAGCCATCCTGGAGCAGGAGCTGGAGTGGCCATAAGTGCCGCCTCTGTCCTTGAGAGCGGGCATGCAGGATAAATCGATGAGTGTCTACCATGTCACCCAAGGACACAGGTGGGCCAGTGCTGTTCCCCAGGACACGGTCCTGTGGGGCACAGGCACCAGGGAACTCCACAACTGGTACAGAGTCACAACGGAGAAGAGGAAGGCACAGGAGGAGGACACAGAGCACACTAAGAAGAGGAGACGGGGTCTGCCTGGTGGGGGCCCAGGGGTGACTTTGTCCAGGCCAGCAGTGGGCAGGAGGCTGGCTGAGTCTGCCGCACATTAGAATCACCTGGCAGCCATCACGGTCCCCTGTTGTTGGGCATCGACTCAATGAGAGGCGTCTCGGACCCCTCCTGCACCATGCTTGATGAGCCTCCCCGGCCGACTCCACCTTCAGGAAGGTTGAGAAGAGGTCGGGAAGGAGGGCCCGGGCTCAGAAGCGTCCTCCAGGGGAGGGGTGGGATGGGAGGAGGTGGGGGTAGGCGAGGGCTTGGGCGTGAGAAGCCTTCGTCCTCCCTGACCCCCCACTGGCTCGGGTGACAGACACGCCCAGGGGAGCTCAGCTGTGGGGCCTACCATGAGCTCACCCTCACTGTGCGCAAGGCCAGGGAATCTCTGGGGCATGTCAGGAAGGAGAGGAGCGCAGGGCTGCCCCGGGGTGGAGGGCTGGGCCTTGCTCTTCCTTAACTCCTGTGTGGCTCAGGCTCTCTGTGGCTGTTCTTTTGGTGAAGCTGCAGCCACAGTGAGATGGGTCCAGGATACATACAGATGTTGGCCGTAGGCCTCTGAGAAAACCCCTGGCAACAGGGCCAAGTCCCCTGGGGTTACCTGCCCAGCGTGTCCAGGTGCTGGGCGCCAGGATGCTCTCCACCTCGATGGGAACTGGCAGCTACTCCTGGAAGGGGAGGGCCTGAGGGCCAAGACGCCGCCTCCTGCCCCAGGGTGTGGGCAGTCCTGGTCTTGGTCTTTCCTGGGTTTGGGTTAAGGAATCCCTCATCAGCCCCCAGCACCTCCCAGCAAGGAGGGACCAACCTGTGGCCATGGGCGCCCCCCTGTGGCCAGCCGCTTGCACTGAGCCTGCCTGAATTGTGGTCAGGACTGCCCAGCATTTTTGGCCCCACCAACTTGAACGTGAGCGTCCTTGGCCAGGACAAACCCGGAGCGTCCTGTGGCTCTCACGCAGGCCAGGTGAACACAGGCCTGCACGCCCACCACCTGGAGCTGTCCGAGCAGCAACGTGGGCTGGGCCCTGGGCAGGGCTGACGGGACAGAGCCTGCTGGGCCCAGAGGACGGCTGTGTCCAGCCCCAGTTGCCCCCCTCAGCAGACGTTCTTGGGACGCCGTCACCGTGTGTGTCCGAGGACCACCTGGGCCCCTCCCCTTCCTGCAGTTCTGCTAATCTGCTGGGACCTGGCAATGCCCGTCTGTGGTGGTGTGAGGCAGATGAAGGAGATGGGGCCAGTCTCCGTGGGAAGGGGAGGGTGACCCTTTCCCAGCCTGTCTCCTCTGTTCTGCCCCCTCCTCTGAAACGTCTGTGACCAAGCACAGACCAGCCTCTCTGGCGTGAAGGTCCCCAGTCGAACGCGATGGGACAGGGGCCTGCGTGTGCACCTGCGTGGACGCCACCTGTCCCGTGCACACTGACTCAGCAGTTTCTTGACTGATCTCGGGAATCTCGTGCCCTGTCGCGAGACATGGGCCTCGGCGCCGTGTTCAGCGACCTGGGAGTCACAGGCTCCTGGAAATGGGCCAGCAATAACCGAGTCTGTCTGGTTCCTGTGGCTGGATCCCACGGCTGTGTGGTGGCAGAGGCACGTACGAGGTGCACACACGTGTGCTTCCTGCCTCGTGTGCCTGCGTTGTGCGCGTGCCTGCCGGCTGCCCGGTGACACACACACTTCCCTGCGCTCCCCTCTGCAGCCCTCCAAGGGGCAGAGCGGCGGGTGTGGAGCGGCCTGGCTGCAGGGAGCCCGCTGACCATGTAAGAGGACCTGGCCTGAGCCACCCCGCCCCCAGCCCCAACCAGCGTTTCCTAGCAACCGCCTGTCACCAGGTCTATTTTGGGAATGAACTTCTCATTGAGCCTGATTCTGGGCTGGCACTCGGAGCACAGCCCAGAGGGACCCTGCAAAGTGGCTGGGCTGCAGGGCAAGTGGGGGGTTCCAGGCCCACAGGGCGTGGGGTCTTCATGAAGCTGGAGGCCTCGGCCCCTCCAGTCCTGGTCCAGCCATCTTGTTTTTATTGTGGTGATGGTGGTGGAGACTTGTTGTTATTGACAGCAATGCTGAGCCTGTTCTAGGACCTGGTGTGGGTGCCCGCAAGCGCAGGCAGCTGCCCCTGCCACACAGGGTGTGGGGCAGCTTGGGAAAGGCGAGGCCTGCTGCCCGCTGCTGGCTGAGGGCTCGTGCTGGGGTGCTGGCTCCGAGTCCCTTCTGCACCGCCTTCCAGGGGAGCCGGTGGCAGAGACTCCCGGAGGTGGTCAAGTGTGAGCAAACCATCACGGCAGGCCAAGACGCTAGTTGTGTGACACCTAATCCTGTCCACCCCGTGAGGCCCCTGGCTGCGTCCAGGTCCTTCCCCCCTGGGAAGAGGCACTGGCCTTGCTGAGAGCTCCGTGGCTCCCGTTTGAGGTCTGCAGCCTGGCTTTGGCTCTCCCCCATGGAGACGGGCTGCAGCCCAGGAAGGTGCCCATCGTTGGCCACGTGCTGACGTCTCCGAGGGAAGCAGGGCAGAGGTGCCTGGCGGGGGGTGGCGGGGGGGCAGCACCCAGGGAGGACGTGTCCAGGGAGATGCTGGTTTGTCCTGAGCCTGCTGCTGGGACAGAGGCCTGCTGGCCCAGGCTGAGTGGCCAGGTCGCCCCGTTGTCTTCACCCTAATCAGAAACCGTCCTCCACCGCGGTGAGGATGACGCAAGCACACGTGGAGAACTTTGGCCACCCTAGACGCGGTCCACCAACTTAATTCTCACAAGAATGCCCCAGAGCCCGCAGAGCGGGCAGTCGCAGCCCCCACGCGGAGGTGAGAGGAGGCTGCCGGTCAGCGGAGGACCCCTCGGTGGTGGGAGGGGAGCACGGTGGAGGCCATGTCCTGCCAGAACCTTGGGAGGGCCCAGGGAAGGCCTGGGCCAAGGAACTTCTGACTCTGGAACAATCCTGGGGAGTCCCTGCTCTGTGCCCCCGCACACTTGGTCTTGCCCCATTCCTGGGCCCAGACGCCACTGTGGCCATCTCTGTGGTCTCTGCGGAGGGTCTGCCTGGAGGCAGGGTGGCTCCTTGCTGACCTCCCCTCGCCAGACACACAGTAGGTGATTGCTAGTGTCTGCCCTTCGGGTGACTACTGGCCTGACGGCAGGTGCAGAAAGGACTTGTTTTGTCACCATGCCAGTGTCACATGCTAACAACCCTAACACCTGTGCCACCTAGCAGTCTGTGTTTGATCCACTGGGTGGCCCCAGGGTGAGGGCCGAGGTAGAGGAGGGAGCAAGCAGGAGCCCACAAGCACTTTCAAAGCCACTGCCCAAACCAGTTGGTGCCCACAGCCCAGCAAGCCGGCAGGCAGAGGGCAGGACCAGAGCAGGGGAACCGCAGAGGCCAAGGGCAAGAGGGTAGGTGTAGGGGGGCTTGTCCAGTGTCCTGCAGGTGTTGGGGTCACAGTAGGCACACAGAAACCAGGGGCTCAGGTGCACGGGTCGCCTGGGCTGGGCGCACGGATAAGGAGAGAGACTCCCCAGGGAGGGGGGCACCAGGGCCTGGTCGCACCTTCCCAGGAAGTCCTCCTATAGGAGAGAGACGGGCCCCGCTGATGGCTCAATTTTCTTGCAGATGCCGAAAGCAAAATGTGCAGCCCTGATGGAGGCCCCCGGTCCACACAGAGCGAACCCTCCACCCCCAAGCAGGAGACACTGACCACAAACGACGCGCAGCCAGGAAGCCCCTTGGCCACCGGGGCTGACCAGGCTTCCCTGGATGAGCCACTGCCCTCGGACACCCATTCGGATGACGCAGGTACCGGCGGGAGGGCCTGCAGTCTGGGCTGTTTCCAAAAGGATCGTTAGCCTGGGTGGCGACCAGGGTCCCCGCTCAGGGCTCAGGCTCAGCTCACATGGGGCACTGTTCTCAAGACAGCTGCCCCTGGCCCTGCCACACGGGCGACACAGCCACGCTCTTCTGTCTCCTCCAGGTCTGGCTCAGCTGAGCGAGCGTCTTTAGACGTTCACGGGGACCTTTGTGATATGCTCTGTTCATGGGGACTTTCAGGAGAGAAGTCTCCGAAGGAGCGGGGTCTGGGGTGGGGGCCTTTCAGCTGAGCCCAACGCGGTCGCAGCTGTGTGGCCGGGCTCAGGGGCAGAGTTCACCGCAGCACGCAGGTCACGGGGGAGCTTCTGGCTGCGCCTGCTGGAGGGCCGGGCAGCCGCGGGCCCCGCAGAGAGCCAGGGCAGGGCGCCCAGGCAGAGAACAGGACAGAGGATGGCAGAGGACAGGGGCGAGGCGTCTGTCCTGGGAGGGGCCGGGGGCCTCTGGTGCAGTCACTCAGCCCTGCGCTCGAGGCGCAGAAGCAGCCCGAGATGATGAGCGGAAGAAGGTGGCGTGTACCTGCAAAACCGCTCCTGAAACTGCTGTGGGGTCTTGGTGGCCTTGGTTGGCCAGGAAGCAGAGAGACTAGGGGGCTTTGCCTGGCTGGAGCTGATCAGGTGTGGCCAGAACTGGGGCAGGATGGAGAGAGGCTGGGCAGCTTCCCTGAGGGCCGTGGGAGTCGGGGCAGGAGTGAGGGGGGTTCACCTGTAGAGAGCCGGGCAGGGGGGCTGGGCGGGGGGAGGCCTGCCGTGCAGGGCGGTGCAGGCTCGTCACCGTGCACCAGCTTCTCCTTGTGGCCCCTGAGCCCCTGGGGACATGAGCGATGTCCTGTGGGCGGCACAGGGACAGACAATGGGCAAACGTCTCAATGGTGCTGTGTCCTCTGGTTGCCCAGCGCGCGTGTTCTCACTCAGGCTCACGAGAGGGGCTCCTTACCTGAGCTGACGCAGAAGTGGGAGCTGGCTCAAGGCAAAGCACCCCCAAGTCTGGCTGTCGCTGTTGACTCCTCAGGATGCAGTCGGGTCCTCGTGTCCCCGTGAGGACGGGCGCGTGTATAGCTGTGCCATGCAGGCAGCTGCCCTAAGTGCCCTGCCCAGGCCCCCTTGTTCTTCCTGGAAGTGGCCCCAGGAGACCCGCAGGGCCATGATGCAAAGGAGGCAGGCAGGCTGAGTGACTCCCCCAAAGACAGATGGGACACCAGGCTGATGCGGACGTGGGACACTGTGTGACCACAGACAAGTCATGTGACCCTCTGAGCTTGTTTCATCAACTGTGAACTGAGGATGCCACACAAACCTCTCAGGGCTGCTCGAATTGAATCAGGCAGATCCTGGCTCAGCCCGGGGGTCCCTGGCCTCAGCAAGCTCTGCCCCTCTTGTGCTGAACCATCGTTACCAGCCCTGTCCTCAGGGTCATAGCCCTGGGACTCTGGTCTCTGGTGGCCTGTGGACACACCCTGGGAGGCATGCCTCACTGGCTGTGTGCCCTTGGATGTAGGGCCACCTGTGTCTTGCTATTCGCCCCGCCCTGCAGGTGTGGCCCTGCACCAGGAGTGTGGTCCCCAGGGCAGGCACCCTGGGTCTGCATTCAGAACCGCCTGCAGAGATGTCAGGGAGGGACAGGCTGTAGCAGTGCACGCACAGTGAACACCGCTTTGAACTTTGGCTTGCAATTTTTTTTGAATGTTTCAAAAATCCCCAAACATCCAGATGTGCAGTTTCTTTGGGACCATCAGAGCCGAGCTCCCACTGGGCCTGTTTACGAGCCACAGCGGGGTCTGGGGGGGGGGCTTGTCTAGCCTCCCCTTCCAGGAAGGTTAGGGGCCTGGTCTTTGGAGACGGCCGGGCCTCACCTTTTCACCTCCAGCCTTGGGCCTGTGGAGTAATGAGGAAGTCACTGCTTGTTGAGTAAGGGACCAGAGGTCTCCGTGAAGCTTCCTGCTTCAGAGCTCGGGAGGACCCGCTGTTAGTCCAGAACCGTCCTCTCCCGTTCTCGCACCCTGTACCTCAGCACCGAGGGAGCTGCCCACATCTGGGCCCAGCCCTCTGTGTCGTATAGCTGATTTCATAACAGGTGTCACCCAATGTCAGAGAAAACAGATTCCCAAGCAAAGAAGTCATGTGAGTGCTTGCCCCTGGGCCCAGCTCTCTCCCTGGCCTTGGGCAAGTCCACGTGATGCCCCGTGGGCCACGGCCTGCACCGGGAGCTCCGGGTGCTCTCTGCTGTTCCAGACACTCGGCTGCTTTGTGAAGGGTCCAAGAAAGTCAGATTCTCTTAAAAATCAAGTCTTCCATGAACTTCCCTGGAGTTGGGGAGAGGGGTCGTGGGAAAGTGTTGTCGCCTGAAGCGCTTGGAGCAACGGAGCCGCGGGAAGAACTTCAGAAGCAAACTGGAGACAAACAGCTTTTTATTCTGATAACTTTTCTCTCTGGTTCTAACAACAACTAACACACGCCAAACACCCCTAAAATGGCGCTGACCCGATCAGCAATTTCGGCCAAGTCACTCGAGATCCCGCAACAAATCCCGTGAGACTACGGGTGGCGACAATGGCCAAATCTCCACGGCTCATAGTCAACTGCAATTCAAGTCAATCCCCAAACAGGGCTCCTGCATTTCCCCCTTTTTGTTTTAAAAGAGGTAATGCTCTAGGACGTCTATGTGCAACCAACATTCTTACCCGTCATCGGATAATCAAGGCTGTGCCCTTGACTCCTGTCTTAGGTTGATATGTCGGCCACATGAGACTGTCCCGTGCGACTGTGCCTGTCTTAGGTTGTCCCCCTCTGGGGATCTTACCCGTCATTGGCTAACCAGCCATCCAATGGAGCCCTTTAGGATCGACTATATATGATGACTAACAGCCGTCCAATTGTGAGGAGATGTTGCGGCTTTAAGGCAACAAGCCTTTTGGTGATGAGCCAAATTGCATAGCATATCAAATTGTTTAAACAAATCAGCTGCCCTAAGTTCCATCAAGTAACACACTGAATTCTCTAGACAAATACCCGCAAGGCATTGTCCCGTAAAGTCCCAAAAAAATGAAAGATCAAAATGTCCATTTGTTATAACATGTTGATGTAGGAGGCCCCATGCATGTAGAGCAGAGGCTACACTGTTGGTGAGGTTGTTTGATGTTTGAGCAGCAGACGTCTTTTTTATGTTTAGACAATGCCACCGGCAAATCTTCAGGGCCCGCTACCTAGAAACTCAAGCATCAATTATTAAAGGAAAGGCAGTGCTATTGCAGCACTGAGTCAAGAGGCGAGTTGTCAAACTACAAAATAGAATAATTAGATTAGAAAATTAAAGTTGATTTTTGTTCACATACATCGCTGGTTGAGCTTCTACAAACATAAGTTGGAAAAATGTCATATTTAGAACAAAACAAAGAAAGACTGAGGGTAATTACTGCATTAAAGATAGATTAAAGAAAAGGTAAAGGCACTTGAGAGAAATAATTTGTTAGCTGGAACCCTTGAGTCTCTGTATACAGAGCAATTTTTTACCTGTTGAGATAATTGAAATTAATGAGCTATTAAACAAATGAAGTTAATAACAAATAAACAATCTTAAGTCAAAACACCAAAATATCAGGTTATATAGCACTAGTCATATTGTTTGCTAAAGAGAAGTCCCAGGGACACCTATAAATCAAAATTGAAAGTACCTTCATATATAAAATTATTTACCTAAATTGAATACTCTTAACCTAAAATGAATTAAAGTTATTTGGATCCATATATATATATATATTTTTCTTTTTCATAAGCGCTTTGTTCTTTGTGACGTCACACTGGACAGACGAACAAACATACAAACATATATTTGTGACGTCACATTAACATGAAATGTAGACAAATGTACAGACATAAAGACATGTATAAAAAGAAAAGAAAAAAAAATACAATTGTGTGCACACTAAAGAGAGATCTCCTCGTCCCGGCCGGGAGGAAATGACACTTAAGTTGTGAAATATTTTCAAGGACTCTTTTGAGGGAATCATTCTATACCTTCATCTTGGTCCTCTTGATTTTGTACCTTTTTTATTAATCTTGATTCTTCAATAACTTCATCTTGATCATTTTGATGTGGTACCTGTTTTATTAATCTAGATGGTATCCATATTGGAGAGGATTCACCTTTTGGAAAAACACAAACAGATCCTCTTCCCCAAATTAATACTGGATCTGGACCCTTCCATGTACCTGAAAGAACGTCCTTCCAGTAAACCAAAGGTTTATGTTGTTGGTATGGATTCCAATGTCTGTCTCCAGCAGAATAACCATTAGAGTCTAAAGTTAAAAAATTTAAGGTAAACAGGGCAACTGCCAATCTGTCCTTAGGACTTTTCCAATTTCCTTCTTTTTGTTTTAATAACATAATTTTCAGTGTTCGGTTTGCTCTTTCAATAATGCCCTGACCCTGAGGATTGTATGGGATGCCTGTTTTATGGGATATATTGAATTTTGCGCAAAACTGTTTGAAAGATGAGGACGTATATGCGGGGCCATTATCTGTTTTAAGCATTTTGGGGATGCCCAATGCAGCAAAAGCTTGCAAACAATGAGATGTAACATCTTTAACTTTTTCTCCAGAATGTAAGGAAGCAAAAATCATGCCTGAGCATGTATCTATGGTCACATGAATAAATCGCAATTTCCCAAAACTTGGCTCATGAGTAACATCCATCTGCCACAAATGATTGGGCATTAATCCTCTAGGGTTAACTCCGAAATGAGGATTGGGCAAATGTGTCATACAAGATTTACAATCTTTTACAATTGTTCTGGCTTGCTCCTTTGTGATTTTAAACCTACGTTGCAAGGTGGTGCTGTTGACATGAAACTGGGAATGAAATAAAGTAGCTTGTTGTAGCGCTGAAAGTATAAATACTGTTTTTGTAAGTTCATCAGCCTTTTGATTACCTTCATGGAGGGGACCAGGCAAATTAGTATGTGCTCTAATATGGCCTACGAATAGAGGTTCTTTTCTTGCCCACAAAAGTTTTTGTATTTGATAAAACAATTTAAAAGGCTGGAGTATGAGGTGCTATTGGTCCTGCTAACTCTAATTTTGGGACGGCTTGTACAATATAGTGGCTATCTGAAAAAATGTTTACGGGCTAGTCCCTAAAATTTTCCAGAGCTCTTACCACAGCTTCCAGTTCCACTCATTTCCACTAGTTGAGCTGATTTGTGTGCAGTTATGTAAGTCATATTTTCTTTTTTAGTGACTACTGTAGCAGTACCATTTGAGGACCCATCTGTAAATACATTAAATGCCTTAGGAATAGGTTGAGTAGGCCCCATAACTTGCATGGTTTTATTGATTTGTCTAAGATCATGTAACAATCGCCATTTTCCTGACTTTTTCTTGATCACAAATATGGGGGAATTCCAGGGAGAGGTGGAAGGTTCTATATGACCTGCTTCTAATTGTTCCTGAACTAATTGGTGGGCCGCTTGTAATTTCTCTTTAGATAGGGGCCACTGAGGGACCCACACTGGCTTATCAGAAAGCCATGGTATTTTCAAAATTATTTTCTCAGTGGCCCCGAAAAAAAATATCTTTTTCCTTTATGACAATGATTACTTTTAGGGTTAAGATTACTCTGTACTTTTTGATAATGAGTTCTTTTATGGTTAAGATTACCCTGTAGGTTTTCACATTTAACATCTGCAGGCTTGGTTGCAAGGTGTACTCCCATTTGTTGCAAAATATCTCTTCCCCATAAAGTAACCGGTAGATTAGGTAAAACATAAGGCTGAAATGTTCCTTTATGGCCTTCATCATCCTCCCATTTTAAAATTACTGCACTTTTATCTGGGAGGTTATTATATCCCAAGCCTCTTAAACTGGTTGAAGCTTTTTGCAGAGGCCAGTGCTTGGGCCATTGGCGTAAATTAATAATGGAAGAGTCAGCTCCAGTATCTATTAATCCCTCCATTTCTATTCCTTGGATTTTTATTTTACACATAGGCCTCCTAGAACAGTCTCGAACCCAGCAAGCCATGGGACTTGAGTCAGTGGAACAAAATCCTCTATTGTTCCCTTCTTGAGGCATACCCATTTTAAATGAATTATGTAAATTGGGGAAGGAGAAGCAACTGAGCAATTCTATCTCCTTGATTAACAGAAGTTATACTTTGGGGTGAGCTAAGCATTATTTTTATTTCCCCTTTGTAGTCTGAGTTTATTACTCCTGGGGTCACTTGCAAACCTAATAAGCTTTTAGGACTACGCCCGATAATAAGTCCTACAGTCCCTGAGGGAAGAGGTCCCCTGACTCCTGTGGGAATCAGTTGAACCCCCATTTCAGGTGTTAACACTATTCGGGCGGTGGAACAGAGGTCTAATCCTGCATTTCCTCTTGTTCCTCTGGCGAGGGAGTGGATGGGTAGTAGGGATTGTGTCGGGGAAGCATCTGAGTGGATGCTTGAGGATACTCCTTCTGCAATGCCCCGTACATTTGTGGGCCCCGGGGTATTGGGCCCCGTGCCCCGTTTTTTGAATTCCTGAACAAAGGATTTCCATGGATGTCAAATTTTGAATGGCATTTATTGGCCCAATGATTTCCCTTTTTACACCTGGGGCAGCGGCCTGGGGCACGATATGAGCTTGGTCTTATTTCTCTTTTGGGATTTTGCCTAGAATTGCCTGATTGATTATGATAATTTTGCCTGGAATATCCTGATTGATTATAATATCTACGTTTAGCCTTTGTGAAATTTCGAGAGGAAGCACCTCTCATTGAGGCTGCAATCACATTTCCTGTGACAAAGGCGTCATTTATATCTTTACATAGTTGTATATATACGGAAAGATCCTTTTTAGTTCTCCATGGCCTGATGGCTGCTTGGCACCATTTATTTGCATTTTCATAAGCTAATTGAACAACTAATGGCATAGCTTGGTCAACATCTGCAAACACACTACCTGCAGTTCTCAAAAGTCGATCAGCAAAGTCGGCATACGGCTCATTAGGTCCTTGAATCACTTTTGACAAGCTACCTTGTAGATCCCCAGGTCCTTGTACAGTTTTCCATGCCTCTAAGGCAGCTGCATTTATCTGAGCATATATATCTGGGTCATAATCTGTTTGAGCCTGTAAGTCTGCGAATTGCCCTTCTCCTGTGAGCATGTCTATATTATAGTTTTCAAACCCTGCAGCCGCGTTTCTTTTAGCCGTTTCTATACAAAGTTCTTGGAATTGCGATCGCCAGACCAAGAATTGCCCCCCGCTTAATGTTGCTTTACATAGACTTTTCCAGTCTGAGGGGGTTAAGCTAAAGGTGTTAAGGGACTCCAGCATACTCAACGTGAAAGGAGCTTGGGGCCCATAAGTCATTACTGCCTCTTTGAGATTTTTTTATTGTTTTGAAATCTACTGACTGATGGACACTCTGTCCATTTTTCTTTTCAAATGCTGGCGGTTCCCAATGTATCTGTGAGTTGTCCTCGAGAGCGCATAAGCGATCAGAAAGACTTTTTATTTCTGTTTCTAGGGTATGCAAATGCCTAGTAATACCCTTCATATTTTCTGTAATGGATTCCACCCATGGGGGAGTAGAGGACACAAGTGACTCCTCTGCCTGACGGACCTTTTTCTCGGTCTTTTTAAATTTCTTTTTCCTCATTTTCTCAGGATCACTTTTACTAGATTCCTCACCACTGCTAATTTCACTGACAGCAATATCCTGAGGCCCAGGTTCCAGTGAGAGCAAGTATCCTTCAGCTTTCGCCAATAACTCCCGAATAGCTTTAATAGCTTGGATTTTTGTCATTTTTGGGTCTCTTCTAATACTCTCTTTACTGGTCTCAGTTGGCCCAGTGGAATCTACACTTTTTTGGTCACTTTCACTTTTGTCTATATACTCCTCACTGAGAACAGAGTCAGGTATATCAAGGAGTCTTTGCATAGCCTCTATCACTTGGGATTCAGTTATATTCGAACCCATCTTTAGAGACCTTTCAGTTCTTACCTGTCCGCTCCGAAGTTCCCAGTACGGGCCGCCACCTGTTGTCGCCTGAAGCGCTTGGAGCAACGGAGCCACGGGAAGAACTTCAGAAGCAAACTGGAGACAAACAGCTTTTTATTCTGATAACTTTTCTCTCTGGTTCTAACAACAACTAACACACGCCAAAACACCCCTAAAATGGCGCTGACCCGATCAGCAATTTCGGCCAAGTCACTCGAGATCCCACAACAAATCCCGTGAGACTACGGGTGGCGACAATGGCCAAATCTCCACGGCTCATAGTCAACTGCAATTCAAGTCAATCCCCAAACAGGGCTCCTGCAGGAAAGTGGCAGGGGCCACCCCTGAATGGCAGGTGGCTCCCCTTCAGCAGCTGGTGACACTGTGATCGGGGGCTGCTGTTTGCATGTGGTCCCATCAGCGTGTCTGCGGGGCGCCGTGTCCAGACACTGCAGACGTCTCAGGAGGTGAGCCCCTCAAAGAGCCTGGCGGCCACTGTGACCTGGGGTGACTGGGCTTCTGTGTTCGGGTGACTGTCCTGGTCTGTTGGACGGTCCAGCAGCAGAGCATTCCCTGGAGCTCTTGGGAGGAGCCTGTGTTCTAACACTAGTGGGACAAGATCCTGGTCAGTGCTGTGTGGTGGGCAGGGCCCACCCGGCGTTCCCATGAGTGCACTAAAGAAAAGAAATGGCACTGGCTGAGAGTGGTCTACATGCACTGAGTCATCTTGTGACCCCCGGATGTACTGAAAATCAAACAGGCCCACGGAGTTGAGGTCATTTTCCTAAGGCCACAGAGCACAGATAGAATTGGGGTTTGATTTTTTTTTGGGGGGGGGACTAGGGATTGAACCCAGGGGCACTTGACCACTGGGCCACATCCCCAGCCCCCCTCCCCCCCTTTTTTTTTTTTTTTTTTTTTTTGGTACCGGGGATTGAACTCAAGGGCACTCGACCACTGGGCCACATCCCCAGCCCTTTTTTGTGTTTTTATTAGAGACAGGGTCTCACTGAGTTGCTAAGTGCCTCGCCATTGCTGAGGCTGGCTTTGAACTCACGATCCTCCTGCCTCAGCCTCCCAAAGTGCTGGGATTACAGGCGTGCGCCACCGCGCCCGGCTCCTTTTTTTTTAATTTCAAGTGAAGCTCTTCCTAAGTTGCTTAGAGCCTTGCTAAATTGCTGAAACTGGCCCTGGACTTGCAACCCCTCCTGCCTCAGCCTCCCTAGTCACCGGGATTACAGGCACACACCACCATGCTGGCTCTGGGGTTTGATCTTGACCACAGAATTCTACACCCAAACTAGAGCCAACTACCTTTCTTGTGCTTCCAGAATGTTCTGGAATGTGAGCCTTTTCTACGGTCCTGAACAGGAGCTCTCTAACTGCAAGCTACAGGCCAGACCTGCTCGTGCCCCTGACCGTGTGGCCTTCAGGTGCTGCTAAGGCCCTGGCACAGATCAGGGAGGCCAAGTGAGGTGCCCACCTCCCTCTGCCCAGCACCTGCCTCCCACCTGCTCTCTGCCTGAAGGGTGGCCTGGGACCCTCGACTCACTCCCAGAGGACCCAGATGCCCTCTACAGAGCAGTAGCCGCTGGTTACTTGAACACATTAGAATAAAGTTCAGGCTCCCCAGGAACACCAGCCCATCCATGGCTCGGTGGCCACTGGGGACAGGGAGGAGATAGTCCTATTGGGCAGTACTGAGGGCGAGAGCTGGCCCCAGGACCATGTTGGTGAGAAGCCAGGAGAGATTTTGCCATTTGCATTGCCAGGCCTTCCAGTTTGCCCTACAACAGACTGTGATTGCAGCAAAGACCACATAATCCAACATTTACCCTCTGGCCCTCTAGAGGAGGTTTTCTGAGCCTTAGGGGATGAGATGGGCTTGGGATTGTCACGCGGCAAGGGTTGGGCTTAGGGCCATCAGGGGACTGGCTGGGCTCCAGGCAGAGGTCCTGGCAGCTCTCAATGGGGCGAGTGGACGTTCTGAGATATTTTGGATGTCGAGCTTGTAGGACTCGACCATGAATTGGGTGTAAGAGGTGGAGCAAGGAGAGGAGAGAGGCCTGGTGGGCGCCCAGTCCTGGCACATGGTGGGCCGGGTGGCACTAGGCCTGGGAAGGGGGTCTGTCTTGCTCAGGCCATGCTGCAGCTCTTGGAACACCTGGCCCCCACAGGTGTTCAATAACATCACAAGCCGGATTGCCGCTGGACAGGTGAGAGAGGGCAGCCAACAAGAGAGCGCTTGGGAGGGACACCAAGAGCTGGGGTGGGCGTGTCTTCTCGTGCCTGTTTGACCTCCAGCTGGGGGTGTCGAGGTGACATGAGTCCAGAGCTCAGAGGAGCAGTCAAGGGTCACCAGGGATGGGGGGATTCGGAAGCCAGAGGTCCAGTTATGGGATTGACTCGTAGAAGGCGGATGGGGAGGAAGACTGAGGCTGGACTCCCAGGCCGCTGGGCGCAGGGCGGAGCCCAAGAGGGCCTGAGCGGGTGTGGCCGGCATGGAGACAGGTGACGACTGGGTGGGGCCGCTGTGGCTCAGGGAGGGTCCAGTCCTCACTGGTGGAGGAGGAGGGAGTAGGTGGTGGGCGTGGAGAGGCTCTCTGGGGACCTGCTTGATGAGTTTACTTTGCAAAAGGCAGGAACCGTGGCTGGAGCTGGGGCTCCGGGGGGCCAGGAGTGTCTGCAGTGGATCTCAAACGGCAGATTGTTGTGATCTGAAGAGACGGAGAGGTTGACACAGAGGCCAGGGGCCACCTCTCAGTGGCGCCTCGGGCTGTGGAATTGGCCAGCTCCAGGCGTTCTAGTGGCAGCCTGCTCCGAGCACTGGCACAGATGCAGGAGGACCTCATTAGCTGACCAGGAGTGAGGCCCCAAGCCCAGGTGCTCCGACCCCACGGGCCCTTCCCCTGGCCGCGCCCCCACATGGACTTGTTGGCATGCTGATTCCAGGGTCCCTGAGAAGGTACTGGGGCCCAGAGGGTCAAACGGGCCCTTCCAGGTCTCCATTCTGCAGGACCCAGGCCGGGGACATGAGAATGTCACCGCTGTGGCTCTCACCTGGGCCCCCTCCACACAGTGCACGTCCCTTAAAAATCTGAGCAGCATTTACCGAGGGTGGTGGCGCCAGGCTCAGGCACACTGTCCCTAGGCACGCAGCGTGGCACTGTCTGTAGTCACCGGGGCTGTCTCACCTGGGGACGGCTGCTGGCATCTGGGGGCGCAGGGCCGGGGCTGCTGCTGAGCACATGGTGTGCAGGACAGCCTCGCCACAGGAGCGGAGCCCAAGCTGCGGTGCCGCTGAGGCCCGGCACGCCTTCCTAAAAGGAGGAGGCCCGACCCCTGCCACAATGATGCAGCATGGCCCTGGGCTGCTCACACTGGGTGACCTCGTGCCGGCCTCTGCGCCCTGTGCATGGGGATGGGTGCTTTTGCAGAGGTTTGAACAGACGAGGAAACTGAGGGGCAGAGATCAGCAGACTCATCTGGAAAGGGGTCAGGCACGCACAGAAGGGGGGGAGGCGTGTTGGAGACTGGCCTGGGGGAGGCCGGGAGAGCCATTCCTGGGTCTCCGTCCCTCATGGCTGGAATCCTCTGGGTGCCAGTGTGACCCATTCACCCAGACTCAACCAGAGCAAGGAGGCATGCCCAGTCCCACTGTCGGAGCAGGCCGCAGGTGCCCCACAGGGAGTGGGCCATAGAATGTGTGGCTGCAGGAACTGCAGGGGAGGGGACCAGGCCCATGCAGGACGGGAGCTCATGCCCACCCCGTGCCTGGCAGTCCTGGTCCTGCGGTTGGCTGCTGAGGGCACGGGCTCTGAGGGTGTGTCCTTCGAGGTAGGGTGTCTGCTGCCTGGGCTGAGTCATGTGGGGCAGGATGCCCAGCAAGACCCCAGGACTGGTGTCAGAAAACGGGCGTGTCTGTGCTCACCCGTGGCTTCACAAGGAAACCGCACAGCTGGTTTCACCTGGAACACACAAGATGCCTGTGTTATCAGAGAAAAAGGTAGTGAGTGAAACAACTAATCAGAATTGTGAACTTTGAAGTTTGAAGGTTACAGTTCACTGGACACGATGACAGTCTTGAAGTCTAGGAGTTTGTAAAAAGAGGTTTTGAGGACAGTTTGTTAACTGCAAGAAGATAAACTCAGAGCGTTGTCACTTGGACTCCCTGCAGGACAGAGGACAAGCTGCCCTGGTGGCCGAGGTGAGCCCAGCCACCTTCGTGGCCCCGGCGCCCTGTGTCTGCTCTGAGATGTTGTTCCCTGGGGTCGGGAGGCCAGCCCTGGTGGCAAAGCCTGCGTTTCTGTGAACTTCTCCCAAGAGAGGGCCCAGCCTGAGAGTGCGGCCTCCAACATCAGGTGGCAAGGGCACAGAAGAGGGGCAGCTGAGGGGTGGCTGGTGCCTTTGTGTCTGTGGCCTCGCTGGACGCCCTGTCCATCTCACGGTGACTTCAGCACCGCGGACAGCGCAGGCTGAGCCCCAGCCCCAGCGAGGTTCCCAGACAGCGAGTCCCAGATGGCAGACACCCAGGTCCCAGGACTGCCCCACCAGACTGCTCCCCTAGACGCAGGGGCGAGGGTGTTGGCATCTTGCTCACAGGCCCTCCACGGGGCTTGGCACCTTGGGGCTCACTGAGGGAGAGCCTGGGCCCCAGGGCCACCTGTCTTCCTGGACAGCAGGTTCCTCTCTGAGTTGGGGATCTGAGAGGAGCCCCCCCCCAGGCATGTCCACCCTGTAGAGCTGCAGGTGAAGCTCTGGGACAGCCCGGAGAAGGCGAGAGCTGGGGCAGGAAAGGACAGAGGAGGCTGGAAGCAGTTCCTGGGGGAGCCAGGTTGGCCCTGGAGGTCGAGAGCCCCTCATATCACGGTCTGCCTCCCACAGCATCTGGCAGGTGGGAGCAGGTGGGCCGTGGCTTCACTCAGAGGCAGGATTTCCCCAGGACACAGTGAAAGGGAAGCTGGGCAAGGGGCTTGGAGCTTTGGTGGCTTGCTGTTGAAATGGTGGACAGTGCTGAGCTCGCTGGTGCACATCTGCAACCCCGGTGGCTCAGGAGGCCGAGGCAGGAGGACCGCAAGTTTGAGGCCAGCTTCAGCAACTAAGTGAGGCCCTAAACAACTTAGCGAGACCCTGTCTCACAAAACAAAGAGCACTGGAGGTGAGACTCAGTTGTTGAGTGCCCCTGGGTTCAATCTCTACCCAAACAGACAGATGGACAGTGGAACCTGGACTGGGCAAGGAGAGAAATGAGAAGGTAGAGGGTGCTCACGGAGGCAGGCAGCCTCAACGTGCAGCTGGAGAGAGGACAGGGCTGTGGGCCGGTGCCCGTCCTCGACATCCAGTCGCACTGCCAGGTCCCCCGCCCGGGCTGGCCTGCCAGGGCCAGGGCTGGTGGCATGAGGGCCTCGAGGCACCAGGCACACACCTGTCGCTTCCTGTTGGACCTCGAAGTAATCCGTGCACGGCTGTTGTCACGAGTGCAGGGTCACACACGCGTTCCTGGAGGCGCAGAGAGGTTTAGTGACTCGGGGCACACAGAGCAAGTGCAGAGGCAGCTGGAGCTGTGTCTGACCCCACGATCTGTCACAGGGGCCACCGAGCCGGTGAGGGGCCTTGTCTGTTGTGTGGGAAAGGGGCAGGGTCGCCCACGCTCGGGAGGGCCTCTCTCCCTCCACTTGACGGTCTCTTGACGGTGAACTCGGGGACGTCATGGCGCACCGTGAGGGGACCCCTCTGCATCCCGCTCCCTGGCATGATCCCACCCCTCCCCAGGCCCCTGCTCTGCCCACTCACCACTGTGGTCCTGGAGCGAGGTACGAGTGTTCTGTTTTGCCTTTGAAGCGACCAAGGTGCCATCTGCCTGCAGCGGGGAGGAAGCGGACCCCGGGAGCCTCCTGCCCTCCGGCGACGAGCGCTCTCAAGCCTCAGCTGGGTCTGACTCCTGGAAAGTCCGCCCAGACCCCTGGAGAGGTCCGTGGGCCAGCTCCCCAGCCCCCCACTGCTGCCCACTCCGCCACCCAAGGCAAACTGCAAAACCACGAAAAACGTCACAGGTGGGTCTGCGTGCGTCCTGTCCTCAGCCACCTTCCCCCCCTGTGTCCACCTGTCCATCCACCTGTCCTTCCCTGCGTCCCTCCTGCCCTCCACCTACACCTTCCACCAGTCATGCTGGGCCCACTCTGGGCTGGTTTCTGGCCTTTGCCTCTGTGGCCGGGCCCAAGCTCCAGGGCACCCTCTCTGGCAGGCCAGTGGAACAGCCTCTCTGCAGAGTCAGAGGGCACCTTGCGGGCACAGGACGGGCAGCAGCCTCCGCCCGCCTGTCTGAGTGTCTCTCTCCCTCTCCCTCTCCTGGTCTCCGTCTTGCCGACTCTCTGCCAGGATCTCTGTGCAGCAGGGCAGAGCCAGGCCTAAGGGTGGTGGTCAGAGGGTTCGGAGCTGGGCAGAGGCCCCACGTGACCCACAGCTGTGGTTCTGGCCACGCCTGCTGAGTGACCTCTGCAGGAGATCTTGGGCCTCCTGGCCCCATGGCCGCTGGGAACCGGAAACCGCCGTCTCGGGGGAGAGCAGACCGTGTGCCGAGGGGTGGCTGCTTTCGAGAGCTCATCCTCGAGGGGCACCCCAGGCCCAGCCCCCGAGAGACCACCTGCCAGGTGGAGGCGCCTCTCTGAACCCAGCCAGCCTCCGAGGGGGGCGCGTGTGCCTGATTTGCAGTCTAGGAGACCAAGTTCAGGACACTCCAGGAATGTGTCCCAAGTCCCACAGCCAGGAGAGACTCAAACTCGGCTCTCAGCCCGATGCTGGTGGCCACACGCAGAGCTACCGGCGCGGGAGACCCGGTCCCCTCCTCTATGATGTGTTAACCTGGGGTATCGATTGCTGAGCTCAGGAGGTGGCCTCGGCACACGCGCGCTGGGTGCTGCTTGTGGGGTGCCTCTCCCTGGGCCCATCGCCCTCTTGCTCTGATCAGAGCGAGCATTTAAGACCAACCGAGGCTCCAACCCGGCACCCCCAGAACCAGAAGAGGGGGGTGTGCGGCGTGCAGGGCCTCTCGGGCTGGCACCAGGCGTGGCGTTGACTGGGTGGTTGTGTGACCACCGCTCTTCACCCCCAAGGGCCAGTCTGTGCAAGGATGTGTCACTGGGTGGGGGAGGGCAAGTGGGCACGGGTCACCCTCCTGCTGGCCAGTTCCCCCTCAGCTCCCCACCAGCACCCTTGCACCCTGGTGCTCAGCTCAAGCTGCCTCTCTTGGGGACCCACCCCAGCCCCGTAGTGCCACGCCTCACCCACGGCACGTGCCACGTTGTTTTACCTTGAGTAGTGAGCGGGGGTGTCCCCTAGGACTCGGGCCCACCGGGCACCTCAGGGCCTTATCAGCAGTGTCACTGGGTGGAGGTCGAGATGAGCCCCCTGGGTGACAGTGGGCCTGAGTCCAGTGCGGGTGTCCCTGTAGAGACAGGGAAGGACACGCGGAGGAGGACACCTGAAGGTGGACGTGGAGGCAGGAGCAATGGCAGCCACAGGAGCTGGGAGAGGGGCCTGGGGTCACTCGCATGTGTCCTCGGGAGCCACCCTGCCCACACCTGGATTTGGGACCTCTGGCCTGTAGAGCTGTGGAAGGCCTTCCTTTGTGGTCATTTGTCACAGCATCTCTGGGACCCAAATGCGCCCCTCTGCAGTTCCAGCTCCCCTGAGCCCCCAGCATCCCTGTCCTGTGCTCCCTGTCAGATCTGAATGCAGCCAGTGTGCTGGCATACAGCAGGCGCCCAGCAAGTGCAGGTGACTGGGGGAATGAGCAAGCAGTGAAGGACGCGTGAGCCGCATCTGCGTCTCTGGGAACGCCAGGAGTGTGGCCTCTGGGTGACACGGACACTGACCAAAGCGAGGCACTCTGCTGCTGTCTTTGTGGGGCCCTTCCCACCTGGACCCCGACCCAAGCTGGGCTGGGGGGAGGCGCCCAGCCGTGGGTCGTCCCGCGAGGGCTCAGCTGTGCCTGGCCCTCAGGCGAGGCAGCCGGGGTTTCTGCTGTCCCGCTCGGGAGCTCAGCCTTCAGGAGACGCCTGCAGCCAGGTGCAGGTCCCTGGGTCCGTCCCCTGCTGCCAACACCTCTGAGTCCCCCCTCAGGTCCAGGTCCCTGGGGTCCGTCCCCTGCTGCCAACACCTCTGACTCCCCCCTCAGGTCCAGGTCCCTGGGTCTGTCCCCTGCTGCCAACACCTCTGACCCCCCCTCAGGTCCAGGTCCCTGGGTCCGTCCCCTGCTGCCAACACCTCTGACTCCCCCCTCAGGTCCAGGTCCCTGGGTCTGTCCCCTGCTGCCAACACCTCTGACTCCCCCCTCAGGTCCAGGTCCCTGGGTCTGTCCTCTGCTGCCAACACCTCTGACTCCCCCCTCAGGTCCAGGTCCCTGGGGTCTGTCCCCTGCTGCCAACACCTCTGACTCCCCCCTCAGGTCCAGGTCCCTGGGGTCCGTCCCCTGCTGCCAACAGGGCTCTGGGGTGAGGGGCCTGGGGCCTGGGGTGACAGGTGAGGTGGGGACCAGGAGGAGGTGGAGCCAGGGGCTCTGGGGTGAGGGGCCTGGGGCTGGGTGTTAGCCTGAGTCCCCTCCTGAGGAAGGTGGGAGGGCCACGATGGCTTAGCCTCCAGAAAGTCCCTCAGTTGAGGGGGCAGAGGGTGGCTCTGGAGTCACCAGGCTGGAGGGTGGCTGCAGAGCGGGGGTTGGCTCCTGGGGTCCACGTGAAGTAAGTGGCTGCAGGACGCTGGCTCCTGGCCTGGAAGGGAGGAGGCTCGTCTGAGCGGAGGCCAGGCAGGAAGGACATCGCTCTCAGCACCCCACAGCTCCGCCCCGGCGCCCCACAGCTCGGCCCCCGGCGCCCCACAGCTCGGCCCCCGGCGCCCCACAGCTCCGCCCCGGCACCCCACACCCCACAGCTCCGCCCCGGCGCCCCATAGCTCCGCCCCGGCGCCCCGCGGCTCCGCCCCGGCGCCCCGCGGCTCCGCCCCGGCACCCCATAGCTCCGCCCCGGCGCCCCACAGCCCCGCCCCAGCAGGGCGGCCCCGTGGTTGGAGACAGAGACGTGCCTGGGTCGGGCTGGGCTGGGGGAGGGGTGCGTCCTCTGCCCCTGGCCCGCAGCTCAGCAAGGCCTGGTCCCAGGGCGGAGTGAGACCTCTCCTTGGCCCCTCCCACGTCCAGGCCCAGCTGTGCTCTTGCAAGGCCCGGGTGTGAAGAGTGCAGACCCGCCCCTCCGAGGACAGCTCTCGACGCCCACAGGGTCCCCGCACCTCACCGCGGTCCCCCGGCCGCTGCCCCCCAGCCGCGTCATGGAAGAGTTGCACCGGGCGCTGGCCACGAAGCACCGCCAGGACAGGTGAGTCTGCATGGGACCCCCCCAGGCTGGCCCCGTGGACCTGCCGTCCAGGGTCACCTGGGCTCTGGCTGAGTTCTAAGCGCTGCTGCGGCCACCTTGACACCCTGGCCAGTCTCTGGCAAGGGCGCTGCAGTGCGTTTGGCCCTGGGCTCTGCAGACGGCATTGCTGGCCTTGGTTCCCAGAGCAGGGGACGGGCGGGGGCTGTGCCTGAGGGACCTGGCCACGAGGCTCCAATGCGAGCCCCCGGACTGCAGGGTCACGGGGGTGGCAGGCGGGCAGGGCTGCTCTTGTGCAGAACTCGAGGCCTGGGGCTTCCACGGGGGCTGGCAGGCCTGTGCCCCCAGCCAGCTCCTGCCCTCCATGCCCGTGCCCTGGGGTGGAAGGAGAAGGGGCTGCTGGAGGCAGAGGGCCGCAGGACACGGGCTTTGCTGGGACATCAGAGGAGCAGTGCCCTCTGGGTCCCGTGAGGCCCTTGATGGCAGCCGTGCCCTGCGATGTCAGGCCTCGTCACCACGGCTCCGTGCTCTCCAGGAGAGCCACCTGCCCAGGGCGATGGTCCTGCCATCGCTCCCTGCCCGGCTGCCCGGGACAGAAGCTGCAGGTTCTCCCGGCCACCTTGTGATGGTCACCCCGAGTGGGTTTTGCCGGGTTCCCCGCGAGGGCGGGCGTGTGACTACGTGTCTTTCTCATCTAGCTTCCAAGGACGGGAAGGCAAGGGGTCCCCCAAGAAGCGGGTGGACGTCCGTCTGTCGAGAGCGTCCAGCGTGGAGCAGGGCAGGGAGCGGGAGGAGGCCCGGAGCTTCGACGGGGCCCTGGAGAGCAAGTGGGCCGCGGCGAAGGAGTCGGAGGAGAACAAGGAGAACCTGTCCCTGGGCTCCGAGCTCCAGGAGGACTTGCTCGTGTACCAGGACGAGGAGGTGCTGAACGACTCCGTCATCTCTGGTGAGGAGGCCTGTGGAGCCCGGGCCTGAGGCACCAGGCCCTATCCTACTATCCTAATTCTCTTTCAGAATAGGAAATTCTAATTCTCTTTTCAGAATTAGGATAGTTCCTACTATCCTAATTCTCTTTCAGTGGATTCATCAGTGATGTATAGGAATGTGTTTGATTTATGGGTGTGGATTTTATAGCCTGCCACTTTACTAAATTCATTTATTAGTTCTAGAAGTTCTCTGGTGGAACTCTTTTGATCTTCTAGATATAGAATCGTGTTATCAGCAAATAGTGATAGTTTGAGTTCTTCTTTACCTATTTGTATCCCTTTAATATCTTTCATCTGTTTAATTGCTCTGGCTAGAGTTTCAAGGATGATGTTGAATAGAAGTGGTGAAAGAGGGCATCCTTGTCTTCTTCCAGTTTTTAGAGAGAATGCTTTCAATTTTTTTCCATTTGGAATGATGCTGGCCTTCAGTTTAGCATATATAGCTTTTATAATGTTGAGGTATGTTCCTACTATCCCTAGTTTGTTTAGTGTTTCGAACATGAAGGTGCACTGTATTTTGTCAAATGTCTATTGAGATGATCATATGAGTCTTGTTTGTAAATCTATTAATATGATGAATTATGTTTATTTCCATATGTTGAACCAACCCTGCATCCCTGGGATGAACCTGACTTGATTGTGGTGCACTATTTAGTATGTTTTTGTAGCTATTTGCCAGAATTTTATTAAGAATTTTTTCATATATGTTTATCATGGATACCGGTCTGAAGTTTTCTTTCCTTGAGGTGTTTTTGTCTGGTTTTGCCATCAGGGTGATATCAGCCTCACAGAATGAGTTTGGAAGGGTTCCCTCCTTTCCTATTTCATGGAATACTTTGAGGAGTATTGGTATTATTTCTTCTCTGGAAGTCTCGTAGAACTCGCTGAGAATCCATCTGGTCTTGGGCTTTTCTTGGTTGGTAGGTTTTGGTGGCATTTTCTATTTCATTACGTGAACTTGATCTGTTTAAATCATGTATGACCTACTCATTCAGTTTGGATAGATCATACATATCTAGAAATTTGTCAATGTTTTTGATATTTTCTATTTTATTGGAATATTAATTTTCAAAATAGTTTCTAGTTATCTTCTGTATTTCAGACGTGTCCACTGTGATATTTCCTTGTTCATCTTGTATTTTAGTAATTTGAGTTTTCTCTCTTTTTCTCTTTGTTAGCATGGCCAAGGGTTTATCTATTTTATTTATTTATTTTTCTAAGAACCAACTTTTTGTTTTGTCAATTTTTTCAATTGTTTCCTTTGTTTCGATTTCATTGATTTCAGCTCTGATTTTAATTATTTCCTGTTTTCTACTGCTTTTGGTGTTGATTTGTTCTTTTTCTAGGGCTTTGAGATGTAATGTTAGGTCATTTTTTTGTTGACTTTCTATTATTTTAATGAATGTACTCAATGCAATAAACTTTCCTCTTAGTACTGCCTTCATAGTGTCCCAGAGATTTTGATATGTTGTATCAGTGTTCTCATTTGCCTCTCAGAATCCTTGATTTCTTCTACTATCCATTCATTATTTAATAGCATATTATGGAGTCTCCATTTGTTAGAGTAGCTTGTATTTTTTATTTTATCATTGATTTCTAATTTCATTCCATTGTGTCTGATAGATTGTAGGGTGTTATCTCTGGTTTTTTTTTTTTTTTTTTTTTACTAAGAGTTGCTTTGTGGCATAAGATATGGTCTATTTTAGAGAAGGATCCATGTGCTGCTGAGAAGAAAGTATATTTGTTCGTTGATGGATGAAATATCCTATAAATGTCTGTTAAGACTAAATTATTGGTTGTATTATTTAGTTCTGTAGTTTCCATATTTAGTTTTTGTTTGGAAGATCTGTCCAGTAGTAAGAGATGTGTGTTGAAGTCATCCAATATTATTGTATTGTGGTCTATTTGACTCTTGAATTTGAGAAGGGTTTGTTTGATGTGCATAAGTGCTCCATTGTTTGGGGCATAAATATTTATAATTGTTATGTCCTGTTTATATATACTTCCTTTAAGAAGTATGAAATGTCCTTCTTTGTCTCTTCCGATTAACTCTGGTTTGAAGTCTACTTTATCTGAAATGAGAATGGAAACCCCTGCTTGTTTACACAGTCCATATGAGTGATAAGTTTTTCCCATCCGTTTCCTTCATCCTGAGGATATCTTTGCCCATGAGGTGAGTCTCTTGAGGACAGCATATTGTTGGGTTTTGCTTTTTAATTCAGTCTGCCAATCTGTGTCTTTTTATTGATGAGTTTAGGCCATTAACATTTAAGCTTATTGTTGAGATACGATTTGTATTCCCTATCATTTTGATTTATTTCTGGTTTTTGATTTGTCTTAGTTTCTCATTTGGTTGAATGTCCCTTTAGTGTAGATCCTCCCTTTGCTGGCTTTCACTTTTTTTTTTTTTCACTTCATCTTCATGGAACATTCTGTTGAGAACATTCTCTAGTGTAGGCTTTCTAGTTGTGAATTCTTTTAATTTTTGTTTATCATGGAAAGTTTTAATTTCATCTTCAAATCTGAAACTTTATCTTGCTGTATATAAAATTCTTGGTTGGCATCTATTTACTTTCAGAGCTTGAAATATATTGTTTAAGGACCTCCTAGCTTTAAGGGTCTGAGTTGAGAAATCTGTTGAGATCTGAATTGGTTTCCCCCTATACGTAATTTGATTTTTTTTCCTCTCACAGCCTTTAAGATTTTATCTTTATTCTGTGTGTTAGTCATTCTCTTATATGTGTCTTGGTGTGGGTCTGCTCTAATTTTGTACATTTGGAGTCCTATAAGCCTCTTGTATTTGATTTACCATTCCATTCTTTAGGTTTGGGAAATTTTCTGCTATCATATCATTGAAAAGATTGTGCATTGGTGTGTATCTCTGCTCCTTCAGGTCTTCTGATAACTCTTAAATTTGGTCTTTTCATCTTATCCTATAATTCTTGGATGTTCTGTTCATGGTTTCTTCCCATCTTCTCCACATGTTCAACTCTGCTTTCAAGATTATATATTTTGCCTTCATTATCTGAGCTTCTGTCTTCCAAGTGGTCTAGTCCGTTGGTGATGCTTTCTGGTGAATTTTTAATTTGGTTTACTGATTCCTACATTTCTAGGATTTCTGCTTGTGTTTTTTTTTTTTTATGATCTCTAACTCTTTATTGAATGATCTTTAACTTCCTGTATTTTTTCTTTGAGTTCACTCCTTATACTATCCTTTACTTCACATATGAATTTAACTATGTGCAATATGAACTCCCTCTTGGAATTTCTTCTACTGTGTTATCAGTGGCTTCCGCTGTTGAAGCATCTTGTTTGTTTAAGTCCCTTTATTCCTTTGTTCTTTTCTTGTTCTTAGTGTGTTTTCCCATCTAGAAGTATGGATCTAAGGCAGCATAAATTCTACCCTGTAGACCTATCGTGTCCCTGAAGGTTTTAGCTCCTTGCCTTTAATGGTGAGACCAGTATCAACAGCAACCAGTGTAAACAATAGCCTAAACCTAATAGCTCCCACTAAGGCATCTACTGATTTCTCATATTAACCCAAAATGATGAGTTCAATAACTATCTCTAGTATAAACAGAAAATTTGTTAAACAATTTACAATTTCAGATGGTGGATGTGAGGACAGAGGTAGTGTAGTAGGTGATATTGCAAGGGAGGAAGAGAGAAGCTAGAAGTAAAAATTCACAGGAAGAGTGGAAGAGGAGCCAACAGAGATGGGCTGTTGGTTGTAGAAAAGATGGAAAGAAAATCCTAGAAAATAGATGAGAGAGGAAGACTGCGGACAAAGAGAAAAAAATGAACACATAAGAATACAAAAAAATGCAAAACACCATTCACGTATCATTGTCCTCCACACACTAATGCATAAAAAATATCCTTTTCCAAATATGGTAGAGATATTAGTGAATCAAAAAATAAAATAAAATAGATCTTGCTGGAAAGTCTGTCTGTCAGTGATCAACAGTTTCTCGGCCCTGTCTCTGACGCCACTCCGCATCACCAAACCCAGATCAGCCCTCGCAACCTCAGTCCCACCGATTTGGGCTTTAGGTACCTCAGGCCTGGCCACGCTGCCGACTCAAGATCTCAGTGCTGCTCCTACCTGCAGAGAGACCACCAGGGGTACCCTCATGCAAAGGAGCAACCCTAAGATGCAGCCGCAAGACAAGGGCCACCAGCACTCTCAGCAGCAAGACCCCAGGCTCCCCCACACTGGACCTGCAGGTCCCTGCTGGAGTCCGCAGACAGAGACTCATGAAGTGGTAAACCTGCTGGCACCTGGGCCCCAGGCCCTGGCTGGTGTCCCAGGATGGATGCCGCCACGTCCAACCAAAGCCGAGCCTCCCCGCAGCAGCCCTCTAGGCCGTGGGAGCAGCGATAGTGGGGGTGGGTGTTGGCAGCAGGCAGGGGTCAGCAGCAGCAGCGGCTGCAGCGGCATCTGCAATGGCAGCTCTGGGGGCCGCGTCACCAGCTGCTCTCCAGGGGTCAGCAGCAGTGGTGGCTTCAGTTGCATCTGGGGCAGTGGTGTCTTCAGTGGCAGCAGCACCCAGAAAGATGACCTCCAGGTGACCTCAGGCTGGCAGCAGGGGAATCAGAGGCAGCAGCGATGGTGGTAGCGGTGCAGGTGGCAGCTGATTGACAGGAGACCTCCGGACGGTGGCAGTGACCACGGAGTTATCATCAGAAGTAGGGTCTGAGGTAGCCGAGGCCTTGTCCAGAGAGGAGACCTCCAGGCGCTGTGGTGGCGTCTGCAGCAGTGCCATCTCTTGGTGTAGTTTTAATTTTCATTTCTCTAATTGCTGGAGTTGTTGAGCATTTTTTCACATATTTGTTGATCATCGTATTTCTTCTGTGAAGTGCCTGTTCAGTTCCTTTGCCTTATTGATTAGGGTATTTTTTTGTGTGTGTGTTAATTTTTGTGTTCTTTATATATTTTGAAGATTCATGCTCTGAGGTGCAGGTGGCAAAGATTTGCTCCCATTCTGTAGGCTCTGTTTATGTTATTGATTATTTGCCTTACTGTGAAAAATCTTTTTAGTTTGATTCCATCCCATTTATTGATTCTTGATTTTACTTCTTGTGTTTTAGCAGTCTTGTTAAGGTAATCAGTTCCTCAGTCAACACAGTGGAGAGTTGGGCCTACTTTTTCTTTTAGTAGTCAAGGGTCTCTGTTCTGGTGCCAAAGTCCTTGATCTACTTTTGAGTTTTCTGCAAGGTGAGAGAGGGGTTTAGTTTCATTTTGCTACATATGAATTTCCAGTTTTCCTAGCACCTCTTGAAGAGGCTGTGTTTGTTCCAATGTGTGTTTAGGGTGCCTTTGTCAATATGAGATAACTGTATTTATGTGGGTTTGTCTCTGTGTCTTCTATGCTGTTCCATTGGTCTTCATGTCTGTGTTGGTGCCAATACCTGCTGTTTTTGTTACTATAGCTTTGGAGTATAAGGTCAGGTGTTGTGATACCTCCTGCTTCACTATTCTAGCTAAGAATTGCTTTGGCCATTCTGGGTCTCCTGTTTTTCCAAATGAATTTAATGACTGCATCTTCTGTTTCCATGAAGAATGTCATTAGAATTTTAACAGGAATTGCATTAAATCTGTATAGCACTTTTGGCAGTATGGCATTTTTTATAATATAAATTCTGACTATCCAAGAACATGGGAGATCTTTTCATCTTTTAAAGTCTTCTTCAATTTCTTTCTTGAGTGTTCTGTAGTTTTCATTGTAGAGGTCTTACACCTCTTTTGTTAAATCGATTCTCAAGTTTTTTTTTTTTTTTTTTTGAGGCTAGTTTTCCTAATTTTTCTTTCAACTGATTCATTGCTGATATATAGGAATGCACTTGATTGATGGCTGTAGATTTTATATCCTGCTACTTTGCTGAATTCATTTATTAGTTCTAGAAGTTTTCTGGTGGAAATTTTTGGATCTTCTACATATAGAATCATGTCATCAGCAAATAGTGATAGTTTGAGTTCTTCTTTACCTATTTGCTTTAATTTCTTTCACCTGTCTAATTGCTCTGGCAATTAGGATGATGTTGAACAGAAGTGGTGAAAGAGGACATCCTTGTCTTCTTCCAGTTTTTCATGGGAATGCTTTCAATTTTTCTCCATTTGGAATGATGCTGGCCTTGGGTTTAGCATATATATCTTTTACAGTGTTGAGGTATGTTCCTACTGTTCCTACTATCCCTAATTTTTCTAGTGTTTTGAACATGAATGAATACTGTATTTTGTCAAGTGCTTTTTCTGCATCTATTGAGATAATTCATGTGATTCTTGTCTTTTAAATCTATTGATGTGTTGAATTAAATTTATTGATTTCTTTCTTTTCTTTTCTTTTTTTTTTTGGTACTAGGGATTGAACTCGGAGGCACTCTACCACTTGAGCCATATCCCTAGCCCATTTTTGTATTTTATTTAGAGACGGTCTCACTGAGTTGCTTAGCACCTTGCTTTTTGCTGAAGCTGGATTTGAATTCATGATTGTCCTGCCTCAGCCCCCTGAGCCACTGGGATTACAGGCATGCATGCCACCATGCCCAGCTATGTTTATTGATTTCTGTGTGGTGAACCAACCTTGCATCCCTGGAAGGAACCCAAACTTGATCATGGGGCACTATCTTTTTAACATGTTTTTGTATGCAATTTGCCAGAATTTTATTGAAAAATCTTGCATCTATATTTATCAGGGATATTGGTCTGAAGTTTTCTTTCCTTGATGTGTCCTTGTCTGATTTTGGCTTCAGGGTAGTGATAGCTTCATAGAATGAGTTTGGAAGGGTTTCCTCCTTTTCTACTCCATGGAACAATCTGCAGAGGATTGGATTCCACCTGTCTTGACATTCCTTCTATCTCTGTGACCTTGGGCAAGATTCTAGCCCTCCCTGTGCCTCCGTCGTAAGGTGGGGGTGAAAGCAGAGGTGGTAGGAGGGTTGGCAGTGACCCCGCTGGGCATGGTCCTGCCTGCCGTGGTTGTGGGGGTGCTCCCGTTCCTGGGTGACAACCGTCCTGGTCCTCTCCGCCTCATTAGCAGCGTATGCAGCGTTGAGCTCATATGCCGCCTCCCCCAGGCCCCAGCCGCCTCCCCCAGGCCCCAGCCACCTCACCCAGGCCCCAGCTGCCTCCCCCAGGCCCCAGCCGCCTCCCCCAGGCCCCAGCTGCTGAGTGGAGTCTGGCTGCTATTTCTGCAGACGTTCCATAGCACGCGATGCCGCCCCGTTCTCCCAGCAGACATACTGACTTGATAAGGGTCCATGTCCTGCAGCCAGATAGGCACGCCTCTGCCCCTGCCCATGTGCGATGGGCATGCTGGGGATTGGACATGGTTTGTTCTGCCCGATTAGCAAGAATCAGGGACAAGGAGAATTAATCCCTTGGTGCCCCTGTGGCAGGGTGAAGTCCTTTGTTGTTTGGGGAAGAAAAGTCACAAGAAGGCCTCTAGGTGGCACCTGCCCTGAGCCATCTGCCCCAGACCAGGTAGGGTGACTCTCGGGCGCCTACCTTGACAGCTCTGCATACCCAACATCCTGGGCAGGTCATGGCGAGTCCACGTCCTGACTGTCCATCCTTGCAGGTGGCGGCTGTGTCTCCCTTACACCCCTCACACAGGGACCCCACAGACAAGGCTGGTCAAGGGCCTGACTTGTGAGGCACATGGTGACTCGTCCTAGGCGTCACCTGCCACTGCCTCATGGGAAAACTGCACCCCCGGAACAGCAGGTGTCGGGGCCCCTTTCGCCCGTGTCCCCGCACTGCAGCTGAGAATCCAGGCCCTGCCCTGGACACCGGCCTGTGGGTGGGGGGCCAGGCTCCAGGGAGAGGAAGTGTGGGACTGCAAGGGGCTGTCACTTAAGATGTCCACCACCCCAGCTTTCCCCTGCCGAGTGATGCTGCTGCGCCCAGCTCTGCCTGTGTCGCCCTCTCCGAGCCCCAGGGTCGGGGACTGCTCTCCCTGGTCCAAGGTCCAGCTAGTTGGGGCAGAAATGGGTGCAGGTCAGCTGGCTGGGAAGCAGAGGTGCCCACAGCCCAGGGTCACTGCGGCCCGGTCCTGTGAAGTGTGGGGCCAGTGCTACTGCTCCTGGTGCTGACGAGTCCCCCAGCTGGCCTCTGCCACGTGCCGTGAGGTGGTATCGCCCGGGGGACCTGAGGGGCAGTGCTCAGACCCAGGTCTGCACAGGGGCTCTCAGTGTGCTGGGTTCCAAACCCACGCAGGCCGGAGATGAGGCCAGCGGGCGAGGTTGGGGACATGCCAGCTCCTTGGCACCTGGCTGGCGCCATCTCCTAGAGCTGCTGTCACTGTAACAGCACGTGTCTCTGTTGCAGCAGCTCCCAGAACACGTCCAGGGGTCCTGGCTCTCCTGTGCAATGGCTGTGGTCACCCGGCTGAGGTTGACATTGGGACCTGACAGTCACCAGTCATGAACTGCCCTGTGCCCTGCTGGTGAGAAGCAGGGTCCCTGCTGGGGCATCTGCCATCAGCTGGGGAGCGGCCGCGTGGGGTGTTCAGGGTCCTGTGGCCTGTGAGGGGAGGTGGGGACACTCCGAGTGGTGGTCCGCGGGGGCCCTTTAGGCCACTCACGACTGGGCCTGATGACTGTGCTTTTGTGCATCAAAATCAAGGCTGTTGGGGCTCGAGGCACCCAGGCCTATGTACACGTGTCCGTCACGTCGATTCTACCTAAAGCTTCAAGCAGGAGGTGAGCGACACACAGGGTCTCCTCTCGGCCCCTCTTTTAACGTGGGCCAGCCTCATCCCAGGGCTTCTGAGCGGAGCCCAGGCCTGGCGTGGATAACCACTGTGTGTCCTCCATGACCTTGGCCCACGTCCTGCCGGGTGGGGGGAGGACGGGACACAGGAAGCAGTGGCGTCTCCTCCGTCCAGATCACTCGGGGCCCTCCATCCCACGCCAACCCGAGAGTCACGGTGACGCTGAAGGATCCGAGTCAGTTGGTGCTTCTTCCAGCGCCGTCCAGGGCAGGCTGTGGTGAGCTGGGAGGGGGTTTCAAAGATGAATGGGCACGTCGGGAGCGGGCAGTCGCGGAGATGCCAGGAGCCTGGGACTCACGTGCAGGCCCAGGAGGGGCCAGCTGACGGTCCCCAGGGGCGGAACGTTCCCCAGTTGCCCAGGACTCTCCCCATCGCAGGGTGCCTGAGAGGTGAAGGCTGCCAGTCCTGCCACTGACCATCCTTGCTCACGGTAGGAAGTGGCCCCCTCAGCAAATTGTGTCTGCTTTTGGGAAAAACACAATTAAGTGACAAACACGTGGGGTCCTGGGCGTGGTGCTTCCTGGAGGGGTCCCCCAGCTCAGCCCAGAAAACGGCCCCTGCAGGTGGCGCCCGCCGTGCAGCTCCCACGCCTGCAAGAAGTGTCCGCCTGGACTGTGCCACCGGGAGAGGGCAGTCCTGCCAGCAGCCCGTCCACGCGTGTCCTAGGGCTCGTCCGCCCCACCGTGGCCCACAAGTCCAGTGGCCCTCCTGATCCTAGATGGAGCCCTCTGAGCCTTCTACGGCTGGTGAGGCCGGGGGGCCGGGCTCTGCCCAGAGGCTGGGGCTCTGCTGAGGGCTCTCTGCCATGTGTGCAGCCAGACGCCCTTTAGGGACCACCTTTGAAGAGAAGCCCGTGAGTTTTAGATTGTGCATCCCAGTAGTAAAAAACAAATTGATGACAAATGCCCCAGCATTTGCATAGGGCCCCAGCACCTTGAGGTGCTCACAGGAGGCAGCAGGCTGAGAGGCCGCCCACGCTGCAGGTGCGCACCCACAGGAGGAGGGAAGGGTGCTTGGGGAGCACCGTGGGGCCAGGATGTCCTGCCTGGCCCGCCCTCCTGGGCCTTGGCTCAGTGGCCTGCACCTCAGCACACACAGAAAGGAGCAGGAAAGTTAGAGCAGGGAGTCTCACCACAGTCTAGGGCTCTCCGTGCTTTTTGGAAATTTTTTAAAAGCTTTTGAACTTTACTGTTTATTCAACAAGTACGGACTGTCCCGGCTCCAGACCTCAAGGATTCCAAGGAAAGCGTAGACCCAGTCTTCACCCTTAGGACGTGATGGTGAACCTCACAACCTGTCCTTCTGCCAGAGATCAGGGGGAGGGACTGTGTCTGGAGGTAAACCCTAAGAAAAGGGACCCCAGAGGTGTGGTGACGCAGGCGTGTGAGAGGGGGGCGCTCTGGGGTCCCTGGTGTTGCCTAGAGGTAAGGAAGGCGGCCTCTCTGCAGCTCCAGGTCCTCCCCCATGGACGTGAGGGGAGTGGAAGGTGCCCAGTGTCATTCAGGTCCCTGTTTAGGTGTGGAGAGGCACGTGGAAAGCCCCTGCAGTGACTCCCTCTATAAGGTGAAAAGCCACCTGCGGGGAGCTGAGGACCCACCTTACATCGTCATGGTGAATTCACAGGACCCTAGGCCGCCATGCCCATCCTGGGCAGGTAGGGCTCTGGGCTTGAAGCCGTCCCAAACCAGACCATGCCCCGTGGACCCCAGAGGTGCTGACGGCTCACTGAGCTGCAGGATGCTCAGAGAGCCTGGATTGGGGACTCCCTGGGGGCAGCTTGGGCAGGGACCTGCAGGCCCTGGGTGTCCCAGCTGAGCGCCCAGCAGCAGAGCTGGCACCGGGTCGGAGCAGCTGCAGCGTCCGACTCTCCCTCCAGAGCCTCGACTTCCAGTCAGGGGTCGCCCTCCACCCCCCTGGTGAGGGCATCGTGGCTGCCCGGTGCTGAGCCGGGTACTGTGAGCGCAGCCTGCAGGCGGCCGCACCCCAGGACCGAGGGCTGAGCGGTAGACGGAGAACTCTGTGATTTCTACGTCTTAAAGCGGCAGCTCTCAGGCCAGCGCACTCTTTGAAAAGCACCTGCGTGTGTCCCACCTTGGAGAGGTCGCACTGATCGCCCAAGGCCTGGCCTTGGCGCTTTACAGCCTCCCCAGGAGTGAAGGTCAGTCCCAAGTGTCTAGTTGGCCGTTTGGTCCTACCAACTTTTAGTCAGATGCTACTCTGAGAGGCTGTGAGGGTATTCTGCAGGTGTGGGCACCATCAGCCGTCAGTTTACCCACCTGGTAATGTGGTGGGCCTCCTCCAATCAGTTGAAGGTCTCGGGAGCAGAGCTGAGGATTCCCAGAGAGGGCATTCTGCCCCGGGCCTGCAGTGCCAGCCTTGCCTGAGTCCAGCCTGCTGGGCCGCCTCACCACTGTTGAGTTGTCTTCCACGCCTGTGTTGCGTGGGGGTGTGTGTGTGTCTGGGGGTGTGCCGGTCCTGCTCTGCTGCTTTGCAGAGCATGGACTGACTGCAGGTGGCCCTGAGCTACGCCACAGGCGAGAGTCAGAGTCTCACTCATTTGTTTTTGATTGACAAATGATGATTGTGTGATCACATATCTCCGGGCTACAGTGAGGGGCTTCACAAGCGCACATTGTGGGGTGGTCAAGTCGTTCCAGTTATTTTGAGGTGAAAACATTCAAAATCTAAGTAAATCTAAAGTGCTCAGCACAGTATGGTTTATTGTAGTTGTGTGTGCAGTGGACCACCAGGCCGCGCCTTCCGAGTGGAAGTGCCACCCCTCCGGAGACGCTCCTCCCCTCCCTCCCCTTCCCTCTCCTCCCCCTCCCCCCTCCCTCTCCTCCCTCCCTCCCCCTCCCCTTCCCTCTCCTCCCCCTCCCCTTCCCTCTCCCCCTCCCTCCCCCTCCCTCCCTCCCCCCCTCTTCTCTCCTCCCCTCCCCCTCTTCCCCTCTCCCTCCTCCTCCCCTCCCTCCCCCCCTCCTCCCCTCACCCTCCTCCCCCCTCCTCCCCTCCTCACTCTCCCTCCTCTCCCTCCCCTCCCTCCTCCTCCCATCTCTCTCCCCCTCCTCCCCTCTCCCTCCTCCTCCCCTCCTTCCCCTCTCCCTCATCCTCCCCCTCCTCTCCCCTTCCCCTCCTCCCTCCTTCCCCTCTCCCCCTTCCCCTCCTCCCCCTCCTCCCCCTCTTCCCCTCTCTTCCTCCCCTTCCTCCCCCTCCCCCTCCTCCCTCTCACTTTTTCCCTTTTCTCCCTCTTCTCCCTCTTCTCCCCCTCCTCCCCCTCCCCTCTTCTCCCCCTTCTCCCTTCCTCCTCCTCCCCCTCCTCCCTCTCTCACCCCTTTTCCCCCTTTCTTCCCTCCTCCCCCTCCTCCCCTCCTCCTCTCCCCCCTCCCCCTCCCCTCCTCCCCCTCCCCTCCTCCCCCTCCCCCTCCTCCCCTCTCCTCCCCCTCCTCCCCCTCCCCCTCCCCCCTCCACCTCTCCTCCTCCCCCTCCCCTCCCCCTCTCTCCCCCGTCCCCCTCTCCCCTCTCTCCCCTTCCCCCTCCTCCCCTCCCCCCCTCCTCCCCTCTTCTCTCCCCTCCTCTCTCCTCCCCTCCCCCCCATCTCCCCTCCCCCCCCCCTCCTCCTCTCCCCCACCCCTCCTCCTCTCCCCCACCCTCCTCCTCTCCCCCACCCCCTCTCCTCTCCCCCTCTCCCCCCTCTTCCCCCTCCCTTTCTCCCCTTCCCCCTCCCCTTCTCCCCTCTCCCCCTTCTCCCCTCCCCCTCCCCCTTCTCCCCTTCTCCCCTCTCCCCTTTCTCCCCTCCTTCCCCCTCCTCTTCCTCCCTCCCCCTCCTCTTCCTCCTCCTCTTCTCCCCTCCCCTCTCCCTCCCCCTTTCCCCCCCCCTCTCTGCCCCTCCTCCCCCCTCCTCCCGGGGGTCTGGCTTTTCTAGGTTCCCCTCATGAGACATCCCACACAGCTTGAGGCTCCTCTCTGTGCCTGGCTTATTTTACTTGACATGATGTCCTCGGGGTCCGGCCCTGTAGTCACAGATGACAGTCTCCTTCCTTCCAAGGCTGGGTGGCACCCCATTGTGTGTTCACCACACCGTCCCCTCCATCCACCCCGTGGTGGACTGGTAGTGCCAGGGTGGTGCTGAGATGGGCACAGGAGGGTCGCGGCTTGGCACAGGGTCTCCGCTCCTTGGTCATGGTGCACGGCAAGGGGACAGAGTGCGAGACAGCCCTGGGAGACACGGGCCTTCCCAAGCAGGCTTCGGTCTGTTTCTCGGGGACTCTGTGGGTGAGCACCCAGGTTCCCGCACCATGACGCCCCCCGCTTGGCGCATGCCACTCACGACCATGTGGACGTGGGGTCTTTTGTGGTTGCCTTTGGGACTGGTTTTCTATTTCTGTGAAAAATGACATTGGCATTTTGACAGCAATGACACTGACTCTGAGGACCACTCTGGGTCTTGTGGACTTTGAAGTGGTATTGATTCTTCCAACCCACAACCAGATTCCTCTCCGTCGATCGGGTCGTCAACTGCTTCTTCACCACTGTGTGCAGTTTTCAGTAGATATTTCACGTCTTGCTTAAATATGCCCCTAAGTGTTCTTCATGGCATCGTGAGTGGAATCAGTTTCTTAATTCCGCTTTCAGATAGTTTCACTTCTAATGTGAAGAAACGCCCCCATGCTTCCTTGTTGACTCTGTCCTCCGGACTTCAGGGCTCTGCTCATGGGTGCTTGGTCTGCTGTGCAGTCCTTGGGGTGGCTCTGCACCAGGTCCCGTCGTCAGCAGGACGGCTCTCATCCCGTCTGGATGCTCTGCCTTCCTTTAGTGCCCTGATAGGACATCCAGCGCCTTTCGACTAGAAAGTGAGGGTGGGCATGCTTGTCTTGTTCCTGCCCTCAGAGGAGCGCTTTCGGCCTTCCGGCTCTGAGTGTGTCCGTGGTACGCTCCTGTTATGGCTTTTAGTGTGTTGAGGTACATTTGTCCTGCGTCTAATTTGGCCACAGACAGGCCTCCATGAGCACCTGTCAGCTGCTCAGCCGTCCTAAGAACGGTGCCTGGTGTGTGACGCACAGGCCCGCTCTGTCGGGTCTGCAGAATTCACAGGTAAAAGCCCGAAACTCCACAGAGGCTGCTGGGGGTGCACTTCAGTCCTGCTGGGGGAGACAGGCAGAGAAGAGGAATGGGCAGGAGCTGGGGAGGTGCGGGGAGCGGGTGCTACCCCTGGACGGATGCCTGGGAGGGGGTGCTGGGCCCCGGCTGGGAGGAAGTGCAGAGAAGGACGGGGCAGAGCCGTGCTGGCCCTGGCGAGCCCGAGCCTGTCCAGCTCAGGGTCCTGCACAGTGTTGACTCACGCCGTCTCCACGCTCACGAGCATGAGCCACACCACACGCGCAGAGGGCAGTGGTCAGCACCCGAGTGTCCCTCGGAGAGCGCGTCCTCGTGGGTTGTGCTAGCATGATCCAGAAGTCAGAGCCACAAGCTGCTTTGTCTCCTGATGCTCCTCTGCAGCCCTGCTGCTGGTGGGACGGGGGTGGCCAAGCACAGTGGCCACTCCTATTTCCTCGTGGGTAATGAGATGCCTGCGGTTTCTGGGCTGTCAGTGCTGTTGGGATTCAGAGACGGCAATATCCTTCCACCATTATGACCCACGTTCTGAGTTAGTTCAGTGTTGGGCCAGCACTCTCCCCATCTGCCCCTGGGCCCTGCTCCTGCTCGCAGAACGGAGCTCACCTGGCCTCTGGGGGCCTTGGCTGGGTTAGCTCCTGTGGGTCCCAGCAGTGTGGTGATGGACCCTTCTCCTGGAGCCCTGGGGTCCTGAGGAAAGGATGTAGTGGTCTTCTCTTCGAGAATTACTTTGATGACTGACAAGTCAACTATGCCAAGATGACAAGGCCCTGCTGGAGACGTAGCAAGGGCGGCTTCTGGCTGCCTGCTGTCTGCAGGGTGAGCAGCTGGCTGAGCAGGAAGCTACCCTCAGGGCAGAGACCTCTGAGGACCTGCCGGGGCTGTCCTGAAGAGTAAAGACAGCGTGGCCAGTATGCTCAGCCTGGGGCTTAGCACTGCTGGGCAGCCGACAGGTGCTCATGGAGGGCCCCTGCAAGTGACAGGAGTTTATGGGGGCTACAGCACTTAGTAGGTGCTCATGGAGGGCCTGTGCCTGTGACAGGAGCTTATGGGTGCTGTAGCATTAGTAGGTGCTCATGGAGGGCCCCTGCAGGTGACAGCAGCTTATGGGGGCTGTAGCACTTAGTAGGCGCTCATGGAGGGCCCCAGCAGGTGATAGGAGCTTATGGGGGCTGTAGCATTAGTAGGTGCTCATGGAGGGCCCCTGCAGGTGACAGGAGCTTCTGGGGGCCTGTAGCACTTAGTAGGTGCTCATGGAGGGCCCCTGCAGGTGACAGGAGCTTATGGGGGCTGTAGCACTTAGTAGGTACTCATGGAGGGCTCATGCAGGTGACAAGAGCTTATGGGGGCTGTAGCACTTAGTAGGCGCTCATGGAGGGCCCCAAGAGGTGACAGGAGCTTATGGGGGCTATAGCACTTAGTAGGTGCTCATGGAGGGCCCCAGCAGGTGAAAGGAGCTTATGGGGGCTGTAGCATTAGTAGGCACTCATGGAGGGCCCCAGGAGGTGACAGGAGCTTATGGGGGATATAGCACTTAGTAGGTGCTCATGGAGGGCCCCAGCAGGTGAAAGGAGCTTATGGGGTCTATAGCACTTAGTAGGTGCTCATGGAGGGCCCGTGAAGGTGACAGGAGCTTATGGGGACCTATAGCACTTAGTAGTCAAATGGGGGCCTGTAGCATTTGTTTGTAGGTGCTTATACCAGGCCTGTAGAAGGTAACAAGTGCTCATGGGGGTCCTGTAGCAGGTGACAGGTGCCATGAAAATCTCTGCACAGTGAACTGGTGCTTATTAAGGTCACTCTTGCCATGCACTGGTATTTCCTTAAGGAACCAGATGTGGTATTCCTGGAGCAGGGGAGGAGGTGAGGGCCTCAGAAGCAAGGACAGGTCCCAAATCCCCCCCTCTGCACACTGGTTCATCTGAACCCCTGTGGGGGGCCTGGCCCTTCTGTGGGCCTGGAGGCAGAGTGAGATCAAGATAAGGAGGTTCTTTCCTGTCCCAGAGCCCAGTTTGGCGGACACTGCGGATCCCGGGCAGGCCGGCCAGCCCGCGAAGTGCGTGCAGATCGGGGCATGTGACGTGAGGCACACCCTGGCCTGATGGGAATGACAGGCAGCCACATGGGCTGATCAGATGTGTGACCCCAGGAGGTGACATGGGAAGCAGCTAGCTGTGCAGAACAAGTTCTGAGGAGAGGGAACCTCAGGTACCAAGACCAGGCAGACCGGGACAGCCCCAGACCGGAGAGGGAGCTCCTGGAGGGAGCAGGTGAGGACGGGCCGCGGAGCTGGAGAGTGGGGGTGTGTCCTCCACCACAGCGTGGGGCCAGCTTCTTTTCTCACCGGGATAGGAAGACCTTGACCAGAGGGCATGCAAGAAGATGACTTTTCTCAAAAAAAAAAGACGATTTTGCTGCTCCTTGGCAGAGTTTTCCTGTTTTATGCAGCTTTCTTGAGGTGTCAGTGACATCTAGAAGACTGTACACACCCAAAGCGTCAACACAGTAGGTCTGTAGCACTTAGTAGGTGCCGTCACCACAGTTAAGAGGGCTTATCTATCGTTCCCACAAGTTTCCTTTGTGATCGTCCCTCCAGCTCCTATGTGCCGTCCGCTCCTGTCCCCAGGTTCAAGCTTTCTGCACCCATGGACCTGGGTGCTTTCTAGAATCTGTAGAAACGCGTAACCCTGTCAGCTTCTTTACCCGTTGTGTGCTTTGAGATCTGTCTGTGTCCCAGGGGGCTGGCAGCTCCTTCTGTGGCTGAGTCCTACTCGGGACCTGCTACCGGTGAACAGAGCCTGAGCAGTTCCCGGCGATCACAGTTGGCCCCCAAGTCTTGGAGGACAGAGGCCTGCACTGCTTTGAGGCAAACGCCTAGGTGTGGAAAGGCGGGGTCACACAGCAGGTGTTTCAACTGTTAAGACCCTGACCATCCTTTGCCACGTGGCCCTGCCCTCTCCCCTTCTCAGCTGCTGCCCCTAGAGTCCCCTTCCTCCAAGTCCTCTCAGTCTAGGGGCACCTTGTGTGGTTTATTTGCATGTACGTGGTGTTAATGATGAGGAACATCTCTTCATATGCTTATTTCCCACCTGATCCTCTCTGGTGAAATGTCTATTCAAATATTTTGTCCACTTTTTCAAAATGAGCCTGTTTGTTTTCTTATGTTTTGAGAGTTTCTTTAAAAGATTCCGGATACAAGCCCATTATCAGATACATGCTTGGCAAACATTTATTCCCGTGTGTGGGTTGCTTTTTAACACTGTGGCCTTTGGAAGAGCACAGTTACTGTCATGATGAAGTCTGATCTATCCATCCGTTCCTCCACGATTCATGCTTTGGGTTGCTATCTTGGAAATCTTTGCCAAACCCAAGGTCACGCAGGTTTTCTACTCACCCACAGCTTCGTATCTTGTTTTACATTTGCATCTATGATTCATTTGCATTCATTATTGTGTGTGGTCTGAGTTAGGAATCAAAGCTTACCACTCACAAATGAATATGCAATGCCTGAGACTGTGTGTTGGAAAGAAATACATTTTCTTCATTGAAATGTTTTGCACCTTTGTCAAAAATTGATTGTTGGTACTTGTGTGACTCAATTCCTGACCTTTATTTCTATTCTGTTCTGTGGAGCAATTGTTTATCTTTACTCCAACATCACTGCCTTGCTTGCTGTAGCTTTATACTAGGTTGTGAAACCAAATAGTGTTAGTTCTCCATTTTTGCCTTTTTAAAAAGTGGTTTTGACTAATTTAGGTCCTTTGTACTTTCATATGAATTTTAGAATCAGTTTATCAGTTTACACACACACGTGCGTGCACACACACACACACACACACACACACCCTGTTGGGATCTGATTGGGATTATGTTGAATTTATAGATGAATCTGGGGAGAACTGTCATCTGAATGTCATTCAGTCTTCTGCCCCAGGAACCTGGTATGTCCTTAAAAAAAATTCCTCAGCAAATGCTTGATAGTTTTTGATGTGCAAGTATTTCACATCTATTGTCAGGCACCTGCTGTGTATTTCCTGTTTGGGGGACTACTTATCCATTATTTTTATTTCAGTTTGAATGTTTTGCTGACATGCGGAAATCCAACTGACTCTCCCCTGTGACATCGCCCCTGCACCCTCCCTGAACTCACTACCTCTCTGGCATATTTTTGTGGATTTCCTTGGCTGTTCAACATACATGAGCACGTATTTGTGAATAAAGACAATTTCGTTTCCTCTTCTCCTGTCTGGGCCTGGTGTGTCATGCCCCTGCTTCCCTGCCCTGCCAGGCCCTCCCCGGGCTGAGGGTGGCCGTAGAGGAAGGTTCTCCCCAGCCCCGTCAGCAGCCTATGGGGTTTGCAGATAGGCCTCACCTGGTTGAGGACTTTTCTGATTTTGTCTTTGTTATTGTTCGTCTGTGTGGGTCTTTTCACTGATCTGTAGTGTAGTGGTGGCACGATTTTGTCAAGTGCTTTTTCTGTGTCTGTTGAGGTAATCCTGTGGCTTCCTTTTTGTGAGCTTGTCAGTGTTTTCTGAACGATAAACCAATCTTGCCTTCCTGGGTGAAACCCATTTGGTCATGATGGCTGCCATTTTTATAAATTATTGGATTTGATTTGCTAAATTTTTGTTTGAAATTTTGTGCCATCGTCCTTAGGAGATGGTAAATTTTCCAGTTTTGCTTTCAAAAGTAACTCTGGCTTCCCAGGATGACTTGTCCAGTATTCCTCTCTTTTTAATCACCTGACATTATTTGTAGAATATTGGTTTTTATTTATTAAATGTTTTGTAGAAATCACTGTGTCCTTGCTCGGGGGCTCCAGGGTGTGTGTGTGGTGGGGGCGGGGGTAGAGCTTTTGAACTGAAACTTGTGTTTACTAGACAGAGGTCTGTGTTGGTCATGTGGGTGAGTTTTGGCAGCTTGTGTTTTTTCAATTTGTTCATCTAATCTGAATGGTCAAATGTATTGGCATAAAGTTGCTTGGAGTAGTTCCTGGTAGCTTCTTAGTATCAACAGCATCAGCCAAAATCGCTCAGCTCCTGGCCTCGGTCACTCCTCTCCCTCTGATCAACCTGCTAGGGTATTACCATTTCATCCATCTTCTCAGAGAGCCAGGCTTTGGTGTCAACGACTTTGTTGGTTTTCTGGTTTTGATATCTCTCTTGCCTCCACCCATGCAGTTGACTTTGTTCTTCTTTTTCTAGTTTCTTAACATGGGCTCTGCAGTCATGATCTGAGACGTTGATTATACAGGCATTCAGTGCTACAAATGTCCCCCCCTTGGCATCATGTTAATATACAGTATTTTCATTTGCTTCAAAATAATTTCTAATTTCCCCTTTGATTTCTTCTTGGAACAATGCATTATTTGGAAATTTTGAAATTTAGTTTCTAAATATTTGAGTATTTTTCCAGAGAGCTGGATTCCACTCTAGTTAAAGAACATGAGCCCCTGGAGGTTTGTGGAGGCTTGTTTATGCTCCAGAACGGGGTCTGCCTGTGTCTTGTGTGCGCCCCGGAAAGGAACCTGTGGCCTTCCCTTGGGGCAGTGTCGGGAGCGTGGATGCGGCTCGCATCCCCATCCCCAAGTCTGCTGTCCTGCGGCTGATTTAGACAGGGGCCTTGGCATCTCCTGCCCTGACCGTGGCTTATGTATTCTCAGTTCTCTTGGTTTCTCGTGGTTTTTCGTATGCGCATTCTGAAGCTTTCAGGGGGTTCGCCGTTCTGAGGGTCCCACGCCCTCGGGGGATGTCACCTCACTGCATGAGGTGGCCTTTCCTGGGGTCTCCTCACCTGCCACCACACCACTTCCACGTCCTCTGGTAGGTGTGGATGGTGTGTCTTTCCCCTCCTGTGTCCATGGTGGAAGGCGTGTCCTGCGGGCGCCCGGTGGCTCCGTCTTGCTCACCCTCCGAAGTGCTGGCCGGTGATCACAGTGTCCAGGACACTGCATTTCATGCCGTTGGTTTGCTAGGCCTGAATCTCTCTGCTGCGACTGGCCCTCCCTCCTCCCTGCTCTGCCCATCCTCTCCTGGACGGAGTGACCTTGGCCTTCCAGTGGCCTCCTCCGTTGGCTTTTGAACGGTCACTCCAGGTTTGGCTGTGCTGTGTGTTTGTCGCGTGCACCTCTGTCATCACCAAGCACCTTCAGCCAGTGACGCGTCCCGTAGCCCCTGCCTCGAGCTGCGCCCTCTCCTCGGTCCTGGCGCTGCCGTCCACTTTACCTGGACACTCCGAGCCCCGGGCTGTATTTGATGGGTCAGTTCTTTTACAGAGTGAGATAGGACGTCGCACGCTGACCCTCGTGGTCACCTTGTCTGTGACTTCTATCCTTCGCTCCGATGATGTCCCATCTGTGTCCTTCCCCTCTGCCTAGACTTCCTGTCACTCCTCACAGTGCGCTTCCGCGAGTGATTAAGTCTTGCAGTTTTCTAGGTCCACAAAAGAGGTTTATTCTGCCTTCATTTTGAAGGACATTTTGCCAAGTAAGGAACCGTCGGGTTTTCTCCTCCAGCACTTTGAGCACGTTGCCCATGTCCCCTCCCTGGCACTGTGTCTGAGGTGACGTCTGTCACTACACACGTGTGCGGGGCTTTCCCTGGACGCTGCTAGGACTCTCTCCCCATGGCTGGTTTTGACAGCGATGGCCTCGGCACCGTTGTCTTGTCACGTTGGAGGGTCACAGAGCTCCGTCCTGCCTGCGCAGGTGTGCTGGCTTGACTGTGACTCGCACTGTGACTTGAGTTTCCTGGCTGTTGGACACGTTCTTGTTCCTATAAATATTCTTGAGTTTTATTCTGGGAAGCAGTTGAGTTTGTGGGAGCAGTCTAACTCATCCAGGTCTGGCTTTAAGACTTCTTGGGTAGGCGCAGGGCTCCGCCCAGGGCTGATTGGCCCCACGTTGCTGAGGCAGGGCCGTGCACGTGCTCTTCCCACCGTCCCAGGACTGTGAAGTGCTCGGTCTGCCCGACACAAGCCCGTCCTGTGCCCGCCTGTGTGAGCGCCGGCTCGGCTACCCCCCGGCCCGTCTTTGGGCGAGCAGTCTCGGCCCTCTGCAGCCCCTGGCCTCTCCTCTGCAGCCCTCTGGCCTCTCCTCTGCAGCCCCTGGCCTCTCCTCTGCAGCCTCTGGCCTCTCCTCTGCAGCCCCTGGCCTCTCCTCTGCAGCCCTCTGGCCTCTCCTCTGCAGCCCCTGGCCTCTCCTCTGCAGCCTCTGGCCTCTCCTCTGCAGCCCTCTGCCTCACCCCTCCTGCTGCCTTGGTCACACTGGTCTCTCCGCTTCAGCTGAGCTCGGGCAGTCCCCGGGCTCTCCCTGGGTGCCCCTGCCTGGGCTGTGGACGGGCGGCTTTCCAAGGCAGCCCGTGGGGCCCGGTCCTCCCTTGGTTCCCATCTCTCCAGCGTCATTGTCCTCTGTTAGCATCTTGAAAGCCAGCGTTTCAAGTGTGCTGACTTCTGTTTTGTTTCGTCCACTGAGGACGTGGGCCCGGTCCGTGCTGCTGCGTCTGGCTTGCACCCAGACGTTCCTGTGTGGCTTTACTCTGCAGCCTGGGACCCCTTGCTCGGGGATGTAACTTGCAGACATTTTCTAAGTCTGTGCAAGAGTGAACAGGTAGACCTCACTGCTGAGGCGCTCCCTGGGTCGTCTCTTTCCATGGAGAGTTCCCAGCTCACAGGACGACGGTGCTGGGGACAGCTGCATGGACACACGAAGAGGTGTCCCGAGGATGCACAGAGGGGAGGAGCAATGTGCTGGACAAGGTCGCGGTGACTCCCCTGCCCCTCGCCTCGCCTGGCCACACCTGTGAGGCAGCCTCTCCTTCTGCTTTGTGTTGCTGTTGGGTGCCAGGAGAGGGTGGGTGCGTCACAGCAGGTGCCGTGCTCATTGAGCAGACCCGTGCATGCCGGGCTTGGAGCGTGGACGCTGGAGCAGGCCGGAGGTCCATCTGGTGGCACTAACCGCTGCGCTTGGGAGGGACAGCTGAGGCCAGGTGTTTGGTTGGGACGTGCTGAGGTCGAGCTGCCTGAGAGAGACCAGGTGTAGGCCAGGTGAAGCTGAGTGCAGGCGGGGCTCGGGCGGGAGGCGTGTCTGGGTGTGGAGGTGGCCAGCCCTCAGCCCCTGGCTCTCAGCCTCCTGGGGCAGAGCAGGCCTGGGGGAGGAAGGGTTTGAGGCTTGAGTCCTGGGCACAGCTGTGTTTGGAGGTGGGTGATCCAAGGGGAGCCAGCAAAGGAGTGGAGGCGTGTCTCTGCGGTGCCGTGGACGGCGTCCATGACGGGGTGACCTCGGGCAGCTGGGGTCTGCCTCCCTGGGGTGGACGATGGAAGTCTGTGCGCCCAGGGCTGGGGACTGTCTGTGTCCTGCTCGCGGGGGTGTGGAAGGCGAGGTGGGCCCGGGCCTCTGCTGCTGCCTTGCTTTGGGGCTGCTGCGGTATCTGGGGTGAAGGCGCAGCATTGTGGGTCCCCAACATGCGGCCCGTGTCCTTGAATAGGCGTCCTGCACTGCTGCACCCCTTCGACCAATTTCCAAAGCTTTGAAAATGTTGAGCCCGGTGATTTTCACTGAAGGTCCTGGTTCTCTTGTTGCTTTTGTGTGGAGAGCGCCCCGTTTAACTGATGTCACTAACACTCTGCCTGAGAAATCACATAAGGAACTATGTTCATTCACACAATCAAGTTATAGGAACTCAAAATGGGTGAGTAATGTGATCGATCCCCGGCCTCCCGCGCAGCCTATGATGCAACAGCACGTGTCTGCAGAACTGGATCCGCACACACACGCACACCCCTCGTGTGCAATGCCGCTTAGCGCAGTTGGCTTTCCCTGGGGGTCCGTTGGCTTCCGTGCCTCGCACCACTGTTCCCCCTTTCCCAGGAGCACCGCGGTCAATGGAGCAGGTGGACGTGATCAGCAGGCGCCCTCTTGTGGACGTTCGGGTGTGATGCGCTCTCACTTCCACACACAAGGCTGTGACAAACGCCCACTTACGGGGCTTTTCATGCACTTGCCCCTTTGCTCTGGGAGGCCGGCTCTTCTGGGGGCTTCTGGGTCTCGGGACAGGGAGAGGAAGGGCACGCTGGGGAGCACTGGGGAGAAGGTCTGGCTCAGTTCTGAGCTGCTCGTTCCTGCTCGCAGGTAGACACGGCGCTCCTTCAGGGAGGCTGGGGAGAAGGACCAAAAGTCCTTCTTGCAAGCTATTTTTCTGGAAGTCTCCTTTTTTGGCTGTTAAGTAGCAAAATATGATAACTTCTTGGTGAACATCTAGTGGCCTCCAGGCTCCTCATAAACTTGATGTGGCCCTACTGTGTGCCCTCGTCCTAGTCCCAGAGGCTGGAGGAATAGCGGTGGTACTGCTGGCCACTGCACAGCGGGCTCCTGGGGTGGGTCCTCTCTCACCCCTGGGTGTCTCCAGGGGACAGCTCTTGTCCTCAGTAAGAACAGATGCCATGGAAAGTCTGTGACAGCAGTCCTGAGATGTTCACGTAGCCTCACAGACTTGCCTTATCAAAGCCAAACAGACTAGGCCACGTTCAGGAGAGAGCCACGACTCAGCATACGTGGTTCTTGGAAAATGGCAGTCCTCCCCTGGCCGGGTTTTGGACCCTTGGCGTCCATGAAGGACTTGTCCCGAGACCTTGGAGACTCCCTAGATCCGTGAATGTCGTCACAGCTTGCATCCTCCATGACATGCAGGAAAGACGGACTGAAAAGCGCTCGACCCTTCAGGCTCCTCCGACTCTATCAGTAGGTCATTCACAAACCACTGAAACTCCCGCGCCAGCCAGACGCTCGTCCAGCTGCGACACTGCCTGGCGGCCGGCCTCCCACCCCCTCCAGGACGCAGGGAGAGCGGGCAGTCGCTGAGTTCAAAGCCCAGTGGAGGAGACAGATGATGAACTGGCCAAGAAGAGGATGTCAGCTGAGGAAGGGGCAAGGCAGGCGGTGTGGGGGGGCTAGAGACTCCAGCCATGTCGCACTGCTCTGAAGGGGGCCAACCCTGGATGGCCCGGGCGGAGCTGGGGTAGACAGAGGGTAGGAGACTCAGACCCTGGAGCAGGACCGACCTGCTAGGACAAAAAGACCCAGGTGGCCAGAAGGGGGTGGGCAGGCAGGCAGGAGGCCAGCGCCACACTGGGGACAGGCCTGTGGCGGCCACGGAGGTAGTGCGGTGTGATTGACAGCCCAACTTAGATCTCCTTGAAAGAAAAAGTGGGTGCTGCAGTATCAGCAAGGGCTGTCCCTGCAAGCCCACATGCATGCTCCCCCCCCTGTGGCACGTGTGGCCCCAGGGGGGTAGTGGACTGGCTTGGTGGCAGGCCCTGTGCTGCCCACGTTCCCCTGGAGGCCCATGGCTGGCATGGGGGTCCGCGCGGCTCCAGCTCCCTCCCTCTGCTCCAGACCCTCCTCCTGCAGGCTGTGTCACACCATCACTCCTCTAAGACCTGTTTTCTTTGTCCCCCTTGTCTCCCTGTCCCCTGATGGGTCTCGTAGGAACACTGCCCAGGAAGTGCAAGAAGGAGCTGCTGGCCGTGAAGCTGAGGAACCGGCCAAGCAAGCAGGAGTTGGAAGACAGGAACATCTTCCCCAGGAGGACGGATGAAGAAAGACAGGAAATTCGGCAGCAGATAGAGATGAAACTCTCCAAGTAAGTGGCAGCGTGCGGACGGCGCCAAGGCTGGTTGCAGCCTCGGGTCTGCACCCCCCTGAAATCCCGCCTCTCCTTGGCGCTGGGGGTCTGCACCCCCTGAAATCCCGCCTCTCCTTGGCGCTGGGGGCGTCTGCACCCCCTGAAATCCCGCCTCTCCTTGGCGCTGGGGGTCTGCACCCCCCTGAAATCCCGCCTCTCCTTGGCGCTGGGGGTCTGCACCCCCCTGAAATCCCGCCTCTCCTTGGCGCTGGGGGTCTGCACCCTCTGAAATCCCGCCTCTCCTTGGCGCTGGGGGTCTGCACCCCCCTGAAATCCCGCCTCTCCTTGGCGCTGGGGGTCTGCACCCCCCTGAAATCCCGCCTCTCCTTGGCGCTGGGGGTCTGCGCGCCGGTCCTCTCGCACCTGCACCTCGGCACTGGCTGGCTGTGCCGTCGGAGGCTGCCCTGGCCTCTGCTCCTTCCCATGGCCATACACCACCCCTGGGTGTCCACAAGCCCCTGCAGGGCAAGCGCTCCTGTGGTGGCCGGCCGGCCTGCAGGCCAGCCAAGGTGAGCGTCACAGGAGGGACTGGCCAGGGCATGCCTCGCGCAGGCTCAGGTGGGGGCAGTTCCCATTCACCTCCCAGTTTTCCTAGGAGAATGTGGACCTGATACTGCCAGAGCCTCTGAGCTTTCCAAGAAAAACTGCACGCGTGCGCGCGCGCGCACACACACACACACACACACACACACACGTGCATTTTGGGGAGGGTGTGTACGCTTGGTCAGTCTGTGGCCCAGAGCCATGAATACACACCTTCTGTGCCCCCCCGTGCCCCGCCCCTACTCCCGGTGGAGATGACTGTGCTAAGAGACAGGGCAGCGGGCTGCTGCTCCTGGTGGCTGAATGTTCTGGCTGGCCAGGTGGCCAGAGGCTGGGTGGGACTGTGACACGTGGTGGCTTTCGAGAGCCGCTGCCCCCGAGGCTGCTCTCCCTGTGCCAGAGCCACGGGGGCCAGGCCACCAGAGCTTGCTCCCTACCCCGGTCCCAGCTGTGGCTACTGCCTGAGGTCAGCCTGGGTGGCTGAGCGGGTACCACCCAGCCCGGGGGAAAACTGGGCCCTCCTGGCAGATGGGGCTCAAGGTGGGGCCCGACGGCAGCCCCAGGTGTCTGTGGCTCTGGGCTGAGGCCCGCGCTCGGGAGCTCCCGCTGCAGCCCCGGGTGCTGCAGTCCTGCGTGCGGCACCCCCCCCCCCCCCCCCCCGGTCCCCTTCCCCTCCTGTCCACACAGAGCTGGACTTTGGCAAACAGGGCCTGGATGCCCCCAGCCCACCCTTCCCTCTTAACCCCAGAGTTGTCCCCTGCAACAGGGAGAGATGGGCTGCCAGGGCTGCCCAGAGGGCGGCTCCGTCTCTGCTCCCCTGCCCTCACACAGCACTGGTGCCCGGGCTTCTCTGGCTCAGCTTCCCGGCTGTACAACGCGGGCGTGCCAGCCGCCCAGCTCCCTGCAGAGGAGGGCTGCTCGGCGTGGCCCAGGCTTGCTGTGGGTGCTGGGGCTGAGGCGGGGCTCTGGAAGCACACAGACCCTGGTTTGCGCTGATGCGCAGGGACGTTGGCCAGGCCACCCGCCCCATCTGTGAGGAGTGCGCTGGCACCTTCAAAGCCCCTGTGAGCGCGTGTGGAGACCCCGAGGACCCACTGCCCACCCCTGCTGTGATGCCGTGCCTAGTCAACCCCGGTGGCCGTGGTACTGTGGCCCTGGAGACCTGGAGCCCGGGGGGGGGGGGGGGGGGGGGGAGCCTCCAGCCCCTCTTCTGCCCCTCCCCTACGCTCCATGGCGATGGTGGCCTGGGGCCCAGGTCCAGGTCAAGGAATCTAAGGTGGCCGTGGCTCGAGTGAAGGAGCTTTGAACGTTAGGTGGTGCAGGACTTGTGTGCACTCAGTGACCGGCCCCTCCTGAGGCGCTGGGCACCCCTGGCCTCATTAGCCTGCTGGGGATGAGGCTGTCCAGCTCACCTTGAAGTGCCAGCGCCTGGTGGCTCTGGGCTCCGCCTGGAGGGGAATTGTGTCACCAGGCCATTGGGAGATGCTGCACCGCTTTCCTCCCTAGAGTCCACAGGTGCTGCCGCCTCGGTGTCCTCTCTGGCCCGCAGGGTAGGACTGGGCACCGGGGCTTTGGCGCTCCACCTCTCCGGCCCCTGATGAGCTGGGCCTTCGTCTGCGTGCTGCCGCTCCCACTCCTAAATGTGGCTGAAGTTCTCAAGTCGTCCTAGAGCTCCCGGTCAGTGGGGCTGCGCTGCTCATCTGGCCCCAGTCTCTCAGGTGCAGAGCCCGCCCCATGTGTGGCTTTCAGAGGTCCCTTGACCTACACTGAGGTCACATCCAGGTACAACAGGGCGAGATGGAAATGCATCAGTACCCCCGACCTGCAGAGAGGCCACTCTGTGGACAGCACTGGACAGGTCGTGGTTCCCCTGGTGGACGCAGCTGTCCGGGGCTGCCCCGCTACCTGGCGTGAGCACGGCTCACAGGCCTGGGGACAGCAGAACCTGACGTAGAGTTTTTACGGAGTGGTGCCCTTGCCCAGCACCTTGAAGCTGAGGCATGGTGAGTTGAGCTGTGAGTCAGAAACCGTTCGCGTCACTGCGTGCTTTTCCTGGGTGTGCAGATGGCTTCGTATTGAAGGTTGTCAGAGCCCGTGTTTCAGGAGCTGGTGGACTTGCACTGTGGAGGGCCAGGTAGTGACCACTTTCAGCCTGTGGCCAGCTGCGTCGCACCTCCTTGATTCAGCCGTGGAGCCACTGCAGCCAGAGGCCGCATGCGCAAGAGCGGCCGCGGCCAGGGCAGGGAAGCTCTTTGTCCCCGGGGACACTGTGTGCCGGTGCCCCGCAGGCCTTTACCTGTCCTTGCCTTCTGGCTGTGCCCCTGGAAAACGCTTTTCTAGTTGAAAACTGAAATATTAAGGGGCTGGACTTAACAAAAACTATGCATAAGTGATGATGTCACGTGTGTTCAGAAATGCTGCCATCGTGGTCGTGATGGTGCTGGGGCGAGGGAAGCGGGAGCCCGCCCTAGCCACGGACGCGCAGGGACACCGGGCAAAGTGGGGCTGCCCGGGGACACCTGTGAGGCCCTTTGCGTCGCTGTGGCCAGTGCCTCACAGGAGCTCTTCAGAGGTGTTTATTTTTGGCGGGTGACTTCTGGGGTGCAGTCCCGGCCAGCTGGCTGTTAGGCAGACACCTCTTGAGCAGAGCTCGGGGGCAAGGCTGCCCAGCTCCCGGAAGGAGGGAGGGGCTGGGAGAAGATGAGCCCTGACGGAAGGTCCCCAGGGAACCACGTCCTCCGACCTGGCCCACCGCCCAGTGGTCCATGCAGCTGAGGATGTGTGACCCTCATGTGGTGGCGTCCACTGATAGTGGGAGACGGCCCGGTCCAGCCTTTTCCCTGGAGCCCACCTCTGTCCAGGTCGCATTGGCGACCAACAGGTGAGCTCTTGGGGACGCTGCAGATCAAACTGTGACAGCCTCTTATTTGAAAAGTACCAAAACCATAGACCCTGGACGAGGTCCATCCCATTACTCATCGGCCCCCACACCAGTGTCAGACCCCAGACTGGAAGGTGGCGGCCCCCGGACGTGCGTCTCCATGTTTAAAAATTGGAAAGCAAACCAACTAGACACAGGCCACAGCAGTGGAGAAGTGGCCCCCCAGGGGTCCCTGTGGCTTCCCGGTAGCTCTGCGAGTGTCTGCGGGGGTGGGCTCACGGGGTCCCTCTGTCTCTGCCTCCCTTCAGAGAGGCCGCCAGCACCTCCTGCTGAATACGTCAGCCTCTGGTTGCCGTGGAAACTCGCCATCCACGGCTCCCCAGAGGACGCCTGGTGTTTCCGTTTGTTTTCGTTTTTTATTTCCAGCCCCTTAGCGTCTTCAGCCCCCCTGCTCAGGGTTCTCCTGGATGAGGTGGTCACCGTTGCCACCCCCACCCCACAAGTACCCTGCATGCTTAGTCGGGGGACCACAGCAACATTGGGGGTCACCTTTCTGGGGACGAGGGTCTTGACCAACCCCTGTTTTCTGCATGGGCACGTGTCAGTGAAGGGGCAGAGTGTTGGGGACCCGCAGCCAGGCCTCACACCTGGTGCCAGCTGCTCCCTGTCTGCCACCCCTCCTGGGGAGCGGCCACAAGCCACCAGCTGTCTCTCCTGCCCTGGTACGTCATCCTCACGGGACCCAAGTGCGGGGCTTCCTGTCATCTCCATCGTGCAGCTGAGACCAAGCCTCCCCAGGCCCACAGGCTAGAAGGGGCTGGCTCGGGGTCCCGGGGCACAGCACAGCCAGGCCCTGGGCAGGACGGTGTCACGTGGCCTCGTTCCTCCCAGGGTTTTGAAGAGTCTTCAGTTGGTCTGGCTCCGGCCGCGGGTGTGCAGGCCACAGGCTGGGCTCGGGCGTGGGCGCAGGCGCGGGGGCTTCACACTGTGTTGGGAGGTGAGACGGTGCCACCCGGAGCGGGGGTCAGGGGCAGGTCCTTGGGGAGGCCACCCAGGAGGAGGCCACACAGGTGGGCTTGAATGCCATCCCTGCCAGCTCCTTTGTGTCCCCGTGGACCAGTGTCAGCAGCTGGGGACCTCCCTCCTGGCGTGTGACGTGGGGAAGGTGGTGGCCCTGCGGAGGTTTCCAGGCGAGCACCTGTGCAAGTCCCACGAGCACATCCCCAGAGGAGGGGCCGGGTGGAGCACTGGGGTCATGGCTGCGGCCGGGCACGCTGCTGGGCTGGTGGTCATCTGCACTGCACAAGGCCACCAGCAGGCCTCGTGAGGCCGGGAGACTGCTGCCTGCGCGGTGGTGGGAGGGCACGCGTGCCAGCACGTGGCCCGGGAGCCCGGCTGTGCTTGCCGCGGGGCTGCTCTGTGGCGCGGGACTGCCTGGAGAGCCACGCGGCCTGCCTTAGTGCCCCCGCGGGGAGCCTGTGTCCGAGGCCGCGAGCGAGAGGCTGGTCACAGCTCCTGGCGCCCCTCGGGTGGCACTGGGCATGGTGACGCTGTCCTGCTCTTCTTCCAGCTCCCTCGGGACGTTTGTCCTGCATCTGGAGCAGGCCGCCCCGCCCAGCCTGAGGGGGACACGCGTCCTGGGAAAGAACGAGTGCGCTAGGTGTCCCGGCCTCCTTCCCTGCCCCATCATGGCTGCCGGCCCTACCACAGCCTCCATCCTCACCCATGGCCTCCAGCCTCTGCCCCCGGCCTCCATCCCTACCCCATGGCTGCTGTCCCCCACCACAACCTCCACCCCTGCCCCGCGGCCTCCATCCCCACTGAAATCTGAAGTTCTGGGAGGCTGCTTGACGCTCTTTAGGGTGGGGTAGTGGCCAGTGGCTGCCCGGGGGACAGCTGGCCCCTCAGCGTGGAAGCGTTTACTCTGTCGACACCACAGAGAAGGCCTGGGCATGGAGCAGTTTCTCAGCTCTGTGGACACAGAGCTTCAGAAATGTGGAAATCTCACTTTTCTGGGCTTAGCATAGGAAAAAACAAATGTTTCTTTTAGTTGCCCAAAATAAAACCAGCTCTTTCAAAGTGTCCGCTCTGTGGCTGGGTGGGAGGCTCTGGGGTGACGGGGAACCATTGATGGGCATATCCTCCCACACCCTGCCCAACTGCCCACAGCGCGGGCTGGAGCCCCTCTCTCCTGGGGGCCTGCATCCAGGCCTGTGGGCGCCACCCAAGGCGGGCAGAGAAGGCCAGGGGTGTCAACACGTGGCTCCCACGTGGCCCAGGTCTCCACACACCCGTGTTCGGCTCAGGGCTGGCTTCTTGCCTGCTATCTCCTGAAGGCTCGTGAGACTCTCTGGGTAGGTGCTACTAGTAGTCCCACAGTTTGGATGAGAAAAACTCAACACGGTCCATCACCTGCCCATGATCACACAGCAGGGAATAACGGAGGGGGGGGCAGCAGTGTGGACAATTGGCCATCTGTCCACACCAGTTCCCACACCGGCTGTGCCTCCCAGTCCTGGGGGCAGCTCTGAGAGAGGCAGATTCCCAGGCCTACACCAGATCTGCTGGGCAGGAGTCTATTTTAACAGGGCTCCTTTCCCCCAAGTGACATTGTCACCTTATATATACTGTGACTTCTTCCTCAAATCCTTGAAAGACTGTTCTTTGAAACTTTTGTGTCAGAGGAATCCATGGTTTTGCTTCATAGCTGACCTATGCTACCGGAAGTGGAAGGCACGTGGATGAGACGTTGTGTCCCTTTCTGCTTTGGTCACCTGGGAGCTCAGGGTGACGTGTGCAGCCACCGTGGCACATGCATTGAGTCATGGGGGGTGTCCGTCTGACCTTGTGTCATATGCCCTTTGTCTCAGTCTCCTCAACTCTTCATTTCACCTTCTTGTGGGAGTATGTTTTTCTGGACTCAATATCAAATCCATTACCAGATTTTAACTATAAACCTTTAAGGGAAAGTACATATTTTTAAATGGAGGCCGTCTCAGCGTGCATGAGATTTTGTCACCTCACATCGTGTCAGGAGGGTCCCCTACTGCTACACCTGTGCAAATGGCCCCTGGGGCAGGGGCGCCTCGGGAGCAGGCGGTACCCCCGCTCTGAGTTCCCTCCACACTGATGGACCCTTTGCCTCCGGATCTTCAGGGTCTATGTAAAGCGGCAGCGACGGTTTCATAGGTTATTTATGTGAGCTACGTTTCCAGAAGTGTTAGGGAGGAGAAAGAAAAATGCCGTGGGTTCAGAACAGCGAGGACCAGGTGCGCAGCAGGTCCCGGTCTGCAAACAACCGCGAGGGGCTGAGCTGTAGCCCCCTGCGCCACGGGCCTGTTCTTGGGGTGCTGTAGCCCCCTGCGCCACGGGCCCGTTCTTGGGGTCTGTAGCCCCCTGCGCCACGGGCCTGTTCTTGGGGTGCTATAGCCCCCTGCGCCACGGGCCTGTTCTTGGGGTGCTGTAGCCCCCTGTGCCACGGGCCTAGGGGTGCTGTAGTCCTCTGCGCCACGGGCCTGTTCTTGGGGTGCTGTAGCCCTCTGCGCCACGGGCCTGTTCTTGGGGTGCTGTAGTCCTCTGCGCCACGGGCCTGTTCTTGGGGTGCTGTAGCCCCCTGTGCCACGGGCCTGTTCTTGGGGTGCTGTAGCCCCCTGCGCCACGGGCCTGTTCTTGGGGTGCTATAGTCCTCTGCGCCACGGGCCTGTTCTTGGGGTGCTGTAGCCCCCTGCGCCACGGGCCTGTTCTTGGGGTGCTATAGCCCTCTGCGCCACGGGCCTGTTCTTGGGGTGCTGTAGCCCCCTGCGCCACGGGCCTGTTCTTGGGGTGCTGTAGCCCTCTGCGCCACGGGCCTGTTCTTGGGGTGCTGCCCCATGCTGTGGCTTCAGCCGTGACCTTGCCTCCAAGTTTGGAAGGCCAGTGACCCTAAGGCCAAGTGGGCAGTGTGTTAAGGGGGCGGCTGAGGCCCTGCCCCCTTGCCCAGCCGAGTCCTCCCCCACTGGCCCCGGCAGCCCTGAAGCTCTGCACCGGCCGCGGTGAGGCCTGGGCGCTGTGCATGCGGGTCCCCTCACGGTCCTGCGCAGCGTCACACTGTCCTGAGGTTGCTCTGGTTGTACCCTCTGCCATGGCTGAGGCCTGGGCGCTGTGACCGGAGGGGTGACTTAAGGTAGAGGACAGAGGAGCTGGAGATGCGAAGCCGGGGCCTGCCTCGTCCTGGGGCTCCAGTGCCCTCGGTCATCTGAGGTACAGAGATTCGGGGTTCTTGGGATGTGCAGGTGGTGGGTACTGGGGTGCAGAAGGGCCAGACGTGCTCACAGAGGCGTGAGTACGTCACTGCGTGTGAACGTCTGGTACAAAGACAGACGCAGGGACCAGCCCCAGGAGAGGAGGCCGCGGGACTGCCGTGCCCCAGGAGGGATGGGGTGGGCGCCAGAGGGGGCAGCGCGGTGCTGGTGGATGAGAGGTGTGGGCTGCCCTGGCGGGCAAGCGGGTGAGGGCCTGCCAGGCAGAGAGCAGCTGCCGGGAGCCCAGGGGCACGGGCCTCCGCGCCACGCGGCTGCTGTGCAGGTTCAGTGTTGGCTGAGGCACGGGGCAATGGAGAGGCCCGGGGGCCATGGGGCCAGCAGGGAGGGCCTCCCACGCTGTCCACTGGGGGCTCCTGACCTACCCCAGTGGACCCAGGCCAGCCCCTGGTGATACAGCCTCGCCCACCTCTCTATGGGCACGCTGGGGTTCAGCCGGACCTGTGCACTGGCGGGTCCCTGTGGCCTTGAGTAGGTGCCAAGGAGCTGCGCCAGCTCCCCAGGGCCCCGCAGCCTCTCTGCTGCTCTGGGTAGGCTAGGGGAGCGGGGCGGGGGGCAGCGGAGGCTGGCAGTGCCAGTGCTGCAGGGCCGGGGCCGGGCCATCAGGTGGGGCAGGCTGCAGAGGAGGAGGCAGAGCAGGAGTCGGGCAGGGCGTGGTGCCCTGTGCCCGGGGAGGGGAACAGCAAGGAGCAGGGAGACGGTGGGGACTGGAGCTGGGCCGTCTCTGGGCCTCCAGGCCTCTACTGGTTGGGGGCCGCGCTCTCCTCGGTGCAGGGAGCTCCTGAAGGAGGCCGGAGAGCAGGCGGGGCTGCCCAGGGTCTGAGCCAGTCCACCGCGGTCCTGGGAGGGGCGGTCAGGGCTCAGGCACCACCCTGGTGTTCTGTTTGTACCTGTTTTTCCTTTTATCGCTGGTGGGTGCCCCCTTGGCGTCTCCCCTCTGGTTTCATGTGGCTTTTACAGTGGAGAGTGAGTGGTGGCTGTTGTCATGACCCGCGGGGACCAGAATGGCCTCCGTGTATCCAGGTGAAGCTCCTGGCTGGCTCCTGGGGCCTGGGGGCTCTGGGCTTCCTTCTAAACACGACCCATGGGAGACGGGGTGCTCACACCTGATCCTCCTGGTTCTGGGAGCCTGCAGGGCGCCTGCGGCAGGACTCCCTAATAACCTGGGGCTTCCACGTTGGGGTCAGGAGCCAAGGGCTTCTGCGAGGGTAAAACGGGGTGAGGGGGAGCTACCATCTCCCTCAGAGTGCCGGGAGCAGGCTGGGGACAGAGCTCGCCCCCACCTCCGAGCAGAGCTGCCCAAGCCCGGCCTGGCCGCGAGTCCTGTCAGGAGTGTCCCCAGGTGCTGAAGGCTCCAGTTCCGCATGGCCTTCAGAGAGGGCAGCGCAGCTCCTCGCAGCACAGACGGGCTCAGAGGGTGGACACGGCTTCCCGCACGTGCAGAGCGTGTTTGTCTCCGTGGGCTTTGAGGTCGCCCGTGGGGCAGTGTCGGGGGTTTCAGAAGGTAAATGGGACGGGAGGGGCTCTGCAGGCCCCGGGGCCTCTCGAGCAGTGGCTCTAGCAGGGCGACTACAGGGGACGCGGCCGTGGGGGTGAAGGCGAGCTCTCTGGTTCCCAGTTCACGGCGACACTGGGAGGCAGGAGGTGCCTCTCCACGGGCTGGTGTGTGTGGCTTTTACAGGCTTGGGAGCAGGTGACGGGCAGCTGGAGCTGATGGGCAAATGTGGGGACATCCTTGGCACCTCAGCCTGAGTCCTGGGGACATCTGGCAAGACCCCTCCTGGCTCCAGGTGCTCCTGCTGCCCAGGAAGGTCACCTGTGCATGGGCAGGACAGCCTGTAGTGGCTCCTCTTTGCCCAGGGTGGACCGCTGCGCCTGGCTGGCATGAGGGAAACGCAGCCATATGGAAACAGTGTCGCTCTCGGGGCGCCTGCACCTGCGCACCCTCCTCCGCGTCTCAGCAGGACCCTCCGGAGGGCCCTTGTCACTGCGGCTGGAGGTGCAGAAAGGGACCAGCCATGGCCAGCAACTGGGGACTCTTGGTGTCGCCAGCCATTGTCCAGGGCCTCTTGGACACATGGGTGGCTTCACAAATTGTCACAGTGACTACCTCCGGTGAGTCCTGATGCTGGGCGTTTTGGCCGTCTGGTTGGCCATTTGCATGTCAGTTTTCGTGAATGCCTATTCAGACCACCGGCCCCTTTTGAGTTGGATTGTTTGGGGGTTTCGCTGTTGGGCTTTGAGTTCTTTACGTGCCTGGATGTTGGTCCTGTCGGGACGAGGGCATGCAGATGCCGGCCGCTCCAGGCTGTCCCTGCGCCGGTTGCTCTGCTGCGTGCTGCTGTGGCCTGGATGTTGGTCCTGTCAGGACGAGGGCATGCAGATGCCGGCCGCTCCAGGCTGTCCCTGCGCCGGCTGCTCTGCTGCGTGCTGCTGTGGCCTGGATGTTGGTCCTGTCGGGACGAGGGCATGCAGATGCCGGCCGCTCCAGGCTGTCCCTGCGCCGGCTGCTCTGCTGCGTGCTGCTGTGGCCTGGATGTTGGTCCTGTCGGGACGAGGGCATGCAGATGCCGGCTGCTCCAGGCTGTCCCTGCGCCGGCTGCTCTGCTGCGTGCTGCTTTGGCCTGGATGTTGGTCCTGTCGGGACGAGGGCATGCAGATGCCGGCTGCTCCAGGCTGTCCCTGCGCCGGCTGCTCTGCTGCGTGCTGCTGTGGCCTGGATGGGACTGCAGTCCTCTGCTGCCTCTGCCCTCACCTGCTTGTCCCAGGACTCTTTGTCCAGGGCAACGCCATGGCGTGCTCCCTCCGTGTTTTCTTCTAGTTGTTTCACAGTTCGGGGTCTCAGAGATCTGGTCAATTTTGACTTTTGCACGTGGCGAGAGGGTCCAGTATGGTCCTTCTACCTGTGGCCAGTTTTCCCAGTACCACTTACTGAAGAGGGTCCTTGCCATAGCTGTGCTCCTGGCACTCTGGTTGTCCCAGGTTCCTGGAGCCGGGGTCTGGAGGGCTCTTGTTTTTCTAGCAAGGCGGCTCGGCTTGTCGATGGGCACCGGCACCAGAGCTGCTGAGAAGCTGGGGCTTCTTGGTAGGCTGGCGCTCGGCCTTGGGGAGAGGAGATCTCGGCTCCGCTCTCCATCCTGTGTGCACGTGACCCCAGGGTACCCGGTTTCTCTGCACCTTGGTTTCCCCTGTCTAGAACGTGCCCCCCAGTGGCCCCTCCCGAGTCACCGAGGAGCTGGTGAAAGCTGTGTGGTGAGGCGTGACTTGGGCGGGAGGGGCAGAAGCCTGGCATGCCCCTGACTCAGTTTCCCACCTGGCAGTAAGCGGTGGTCAGCAACAAGTTGCAGAATTGGGGTTCGCAGGCATGGGGAAGCCAGGCGACCTGTGTGACCTGGGAGAGAGGTGCCGTCGGTGGCTGTGCCCGGCTTCCTCCTCCCATGTACTCTGCAGCAGTGCAGAGGGGGCGCTGGCTTGCAGAGCCCCAGAGCTCGTCCTGGGGCGGGTGTGCAGGCCCCAGAGCCCCAGGAGTGGTGGCCTGTGTTGCCCCTCGCTGCACCGGCCAGTCTGGCCCACATCAGGGCCCCTCCTCTTTTGCACGACTCTTGGGTCCCGGCCTCAGGGTCTCACTGAGCCCTGGCAGATCTGCTGACCATGCAGTTAGGAGGAGAGGCCTGTGTGTCACCCGCTCTCCCGAGGCTGGCTGGGAGGCAGTTTTCCCATATTCACCCAGGAGGAGTTGGAGTCCTGAACAGCAGTGGTCAGACCCGCCAGCCCAGGGGGAGCAGTCCCCAGACACTGAGTCCAGGCACCAGTGTGGGGTGCACAGCCATGTCTCAGGAGCAAGTGGGGCTCCTCGTCTCCAAGCTGCAAAAATGGGCTCAGGGAAGGCCAGAATATAATGAGGCTTTTCTGCGAGGGAGTGGAGGCAGCCTCCAGTGCCTGGCTGGTAGAGGCCTGTGCTGACAGCCTGAGAGGCTGTGACTCCCGGGCTGTGTGGAGGTCACCTGGACCCCGCCCTGCACTCACGGGCCACAGACTGGGGCACGTTCTGGACATGCTGGACCCTGCGGTGGGCAGCATGATCTTGATCTGTCTCTTCTTCCTGTGGGCACACAATCTGTCCCATCCCCCCAAATGTGGGACACATGTAAAGATTACAGCATATAATTATATAATAGCATTCTTATAATGTATTGATGTTAATATGCTACCTATAACACCTTCAGTATAGCATATAATATAAATACCTAATAGTAACATAGCTATAACATTATTTTTAATGCAATATCCATAACAATATAGCATATAAAGGAGTGTAATTATAATGCATTAAATATAGTACATAACAATCATAATGCCATAGTATAATGTATTAATGTTAACATAATACCTATAAAAATTTAGTATATAATATGGTTATATAATAGTGATATATTAATATTAATGTAACACCTATCAAAACTTAAATGTATATAATATGTAATCATATAACAATTATAGTGATCATTATATAATAATATGAACATATATAAGCTCTAGATTATGATTTCTGACCTATTTCAATGCACCGGTGTCAATTTCACTGAACTAGGTACAGAGTTGAAAGCCCGGGGCTGGGGGGCTTGAGTCGGACAAGGCAGACAGGCGTGAGGCAGAAGCAGCCTATTCATTGTATGACCTTTCTGTTTAAACTATGCATTAATAGTGACATCCCAAGGGACCTTGACACAGAAGGGGAGAAGGACATCCCTTCTCCCACGTGCCCCATCTCTGTTTCCTCTGGTCCCTGAGTCCTTTGCAACCTGTTGCCCCCCACCCCTGAGTCGGGAGTGGCCCCCAGGGCAGCCCAGAGGGAGAAGGCGGCGCTCAGCAGACCCTCCAGGGGGCGCCAGGTGCCGGTGGGGTGAGCAGGGAGCGGCTGCCCTGCTGGGAGCTCAGGAAGGTGTGCAGGAGGCGCCTTTGCGTGGACTGTCTGGGCTGCTTCTCCCTGGCACGTGCCTGGCACAGGGCGGCATCTGGGGGGGGGGAGCCTTCCTCCCAGGACTGAAGGGGCTGCTAGCAGGCGGGAGGCTTGGGCGTTTCCCGAGGAGGCAGAGGTGAGCCTCGGCACCGCACGCTGGAGGACGATGGCAATGACGTCACGGTGCCACCTGTTTGTGTGCCAGCTCCAGCCGTGCTTCACGCCCTGCACCCCCGCAGCACCCTGTTGGTTTGTGGGGGCAGTTCACTCTCCCCGTGTGGGGGGAGGGCAGGGGCCCAGGTCAGCTGCTGACCAGTGGCAAAGCTGGGACTTAAGTTCAAAGGTGGTGCCAGTGTCGTGGCCCTCAGTGCCAATGCGGAGAGAATGCGGACCTGACAGCCTCCTCCAGCCGAGGAGCGAGGAGGCGCGGCTCCCCGGCCTCCCTGCAGAGCCCACTCTGTGCACAGAGCCCCTGACCACTGCCTGGCCCCACCACTCCCTGCCTCCCCCTCCTCCCTCCCGGGCTCCGCGCCCTCTCCGGGTGGTTAACAGCGCAGGTCAGGTGTCTAGGTGACACCACAGGAGGCAAGCAGGAAGGCAGATGGACCCAGAAAGCCCCCGTGGGGCTGGCATCCTGTCCCCACAGCCCCTGGGGCCCCCCGGTGACACTCACACCGCAGCACCCGGATGCCCTGTGGCAGCCCGTGTGATACTGGACACCTCTAACTCCTGTCTGAGTCGCGGTCCCCCTGCCCGGCCCGGCCCAGCCCAGCTGCCTCCCTGTGTGCACGTGGGTGATGCTGCACGGTCCCTGGCATTCCTTGCCTTGGTTCACGCCCACCCGCGTGGCACTGCAGTCAGCTGCCACACTTGGGCTTTCCCAGTGGGGAGAGTCAGAAATAGACGGAGGCTTCCCCAGCTTCAGGCGGCAGCTGCACGTCACGGGCGGTGGCGTCTCTGAAGTAGGAGAGGGAAGCGCTGGGGAGTCCCGCAGGCCTTGGATGCTGCTGTCCCCTCCTCTCAGGCCCCTCGGCTCTTCTGCTCCCGCTGTTTCTCCTGTTCCTCTGGGTGCTCCTTGCTGCCCAGACCCCAAGCCAAGGACGCTCAGCTGTGTGACTGTCCTGTGCCTGCCGAGCGGTACAGGGACAGGAACTCGCCTGCTCCCCCATCCACGGTGCAGATGCTCACCTGCGGCCGTGGGGTCTCGTTTCACAGAGCCCCAGAACCTCAGAGCAGGTCCTGATCCAGCCTGACCTCCCTCCTCCTGGGCCATGACTCTGCCCACATCCGCTTCGGCCCAAGGGGTCCCTGGACCTCGCCTCCTGCTGGGAAGACGCCACCCAGGCCACAGCCCTTCTGTCTCTGTGGCCGGCCTGGCCTCTCGCCCTGTCCTTGCTAGCTGGTGTCCACAGCGGCTTCTGGAACCAGCTCTGGGTTTGGTCTTAGCCCCAGGAGCCCTGTGGCTGCCTCCCTGAGCCTCCAGCCCGTCCACAGCCAGGCTGGGGCCATGCAGATGGGTCGGGAGCGCCTGGTCCCTGTCACTCAGACCCGGCAGGTGGCTCTTCCTGTTCTACAGAGGCTCAGATGTGTGGTGGATTGAGCCAGCCCCAGGTCCCCATCTCTGAAGGGCCTGAATCCGGTCTTCAAGTGACACTGAACTGACAGTTTTCTTTCCAGGGCCTTTTTTGTGTGGAACTGGGGAAGATAGGCCGGTATTTTTTAAATGCTTCCATACAATTCCAAATACTGATAACCTAATAGCAGCAGTGGTCATAGTGTGATGGTGATCACAGCAAAGGCCACGGTGCCCTCACTCCGCAGTCACCACAAATCTGGCCCCAGGGGAAATGTTCCTCATTTCATGTGCACGGGGCCTCTGGGAAGGCGGAATCCCAGACCCTCGCTGTGCTTGTCATTCAAGGGTCTGTGGCTTACCCAGGGCCCCAGCGGTCAGTGCTGGCGCTGGGACGCAGACTTGGCAACTCCAAGCCCTGGCCAACGTGCTGAATGGCCATTTGGGCTGCACTGGTGCAGCAGGCACCGGGGGAGGGGCGCAGGTAAAGAGGTGGGGGTCTGGCCAGTGCAGGGGTCTCCTTGGCCTCTGCGGTGTCTCACTCTGAGGTGGGCTGGAGACTGGCGTGTGGGGAGCAGAAAGTTCCAGGTGCCAGAGCTGCTGCTGCTGCCCACGGGAGGAGCAGTTGGTCCAGCCAGAGGAAGCAGCCCTGCTGGAGTGCTTTCTAGAAGAACAAACTCACAAACATCAGATAAAAGGTGTAAATTGAAGGCATGACATCTAGGAAGGATTTTATAAAGACCTTGTGCTCTTTATTTATAGACATCCTTGAAATAATTTCTAAAGAGATTCCCAAATTCCAAGCAAGTGTTTATAAAGCACCATTGTGCGTTATCTCATCCTAGTCTTGCAACTCCATGAAGATCTATCGTTTAGTCCTCATGTGGATGAGAAGGCTCAGCGAAGTTAAGTAACCTGCCCAAGGACACATAGCTGAGAAATGACATGCCTCCCACTTGAGTCTCCCACGTGTGTCCTCCTGCTCCCAAAGCCTGTCTCCCAGTGCTCTGCCACACCACCTAGCTGTCTTGGGGGCGACCTGTTTCTGGAACACTTCAGGAGGGCGCCTTGTCTTCCTGAGCCCCAGGTGCTGCAGAGCTGACCACATCACTGCCCTCCTCAGGAACCTTCCCTGGCTCCCCTCTCCGCGCAAGCTCACCCAGACAACTGACTTCCTGAGTCTCTTCCTCCTTTCCGTCCATCTCCAAGAGCCTTCCATCTGCCTGTCCCCACCCCCAATGTGGACTCTGCACCATGCAGAAGTCTTCTCTTCTGAAGCCTGCCTTGGTCCCTCCTGGTCTTTAAGCTCAGTGACAAGACAGTGTCTACAGGGAGTGCCCTTCCCCCCATGGCTCCTCATGCAGGTCTCAGTGGAAATGAGTCTCCCCAGGCCTGCCCAGCCTCACCCCTGGCACCCAGCTCTTCTCTCCCCATAGCATGGCCTTCCTCTGAAATGGTGGTGCTTTGTCTGCTGTCCTCTAGACTGGGGGCTTCCCAAGGGCAGGAAGGCTACCCTGCTCGGGCTGTGTCCTGGGGGCTTGGAGCAGTGCCCGGCATGGAGCAGATCGTCCATGGTCATTTGCTGACTGATCAGAAAAGGGCATGTGGGCCGTTTGGGCCAGACAGCAGGGAACAAGGCTCAGCGAGCTAGGCTCTGCCTGCGTGGCTGGGGCAGATGGAGAAGGCCCTCTCCCCTGGGTTCCAGCCTGTTGTCAGGGCAGTGCACACGGCAGGGAACATCAGGCATGCTGCAGGAGCAACCACCCACAGAGCTAGAGGACAGGCGCAGCCCCGGGGGCCCAGGGCAAACTGCTGTGCTGCTGCAGAGAGGGCAGCGGGGCTTTGTGCTGGGACAGGCTGGGACAGGCGTGGTAAATCAGACTTATTTTTGGAGGCTACATCCTCACTGGGGCAAAATGTTATGGCCCCAAATTCTGGGTATTCAAAGCCTTGGCCCTGTTGCCTCCCTGCGGTGGCTAAAAGATCCGGAAGTGGGACATTTTCTGGCTCTGACCCAAGGACAGCATTATCTTAGTTGCAAAAATAATTGGAGCCTAACTGTAATTTTGGCTAATTACGACTCCCACTCCCGACAGAAACCTTTGTTTATGTGGTTTGGGGTTTTATTTTCTCTTTCTTTGGCTTCGCTCTCCAAGTCCCCATGTGAGAGGCCATTTGGAAAGGAAACAAGGATTTGTCTTCAGGAGCGAGGCCCCACGTGGTGCAGGAGGGGAGCGGTGGAGGTGGGCTGGCTCTCGGAGGAGATTCCCGGTTCCTATTGAGCGCCGGCTCTGCGTGTCACGGACAAGAGGGGGACGCTCTCAGACGTCCTTAGACACTCCCCCTGTGCGGGCTGCCTGGAGGGGAGTCGCTGCGGGCTGGTGCCTGTGCTGATGGCAGGGCGGGCCGGGAGGTGTGGAGCTCCGGCACCTCCAGAGCCAGAAGCCCGGAGCCAGGTGGCGCCCGCTGCCCCTCCCTGAGCTGGGGGGCCAGGGAAGGGATTTTCTGAATGGACCTCCGCACTGCTCCAGCACACCCCTGGCAAGCTCTGGGTGAGGGATCTGGGAAAGGCAGACCTGGACCCCTGGAGTTGGAGCAAGGACAGCTTGGGCACCGGCTCCGTGAGGGGCAGCCCTCCCTCCCGCAGGGGAGTCTGACTTGTTTTTGCCACCAAGAGGCACCACAGGTTGACTCCATCTCCTTCCACTTTTTGAGAGGCGATCTCCAGGGGTGTGCTGGCCACCCTCACCTGCCCGGACCCCAGGTGGAATGTGCAGGCAGCCACCATGGTGCAAAATGTAATTCTAGTGTTTTTCCGCAGACGGCTGAGCCAAAGACCTGCCGTGGAGGAGCTGGAGAGGAGAAATATCCTGAAACGTGAGTAGCTGGGGATTCCTCAGGGGGTTCCCTCAAGTGCTGAGGCTGCTGGACAAATCCAGAGGCTGCTAACCCGGCTGGCTCTGCAGCTGGTGGCTGTGGTTCTGCTGGGTCTCAGCAGTGGGGGGGTCTCAAAGCAAGGGGAAGCTGATGGGTGTAGCGGGTGCACCAGCCCTGATGGTGCTGGATGGGAGTCCCCAGGGCCAAGGAGATCACTTGCCCTGGTCCCAAGTCTTTACTAGAGAAGGACATGCCCCTTGGTTCTCACACCCAGGAGGAATAAAGCAGGCCGCTGAAAGGAGCAGGGAGCCAGGGGACTCTGCACTTGGAGATTCCGGGTCGCTCTGGCCTGGAGCTTCCCCAGGGAAGAGTGTAATTAAGTCTTGTGCTGAGCAAGGCATCCTGGGTGATCTCCACCCACAGACTTCTGTCATTGAAGCCTCTGGTGTCGGGTAGTAAAACCCCTTCAGTGTTTCTGGGGTGTGTTTTTCACCTGGTCAATAGACTCCAATTTTTCAAACATTTCCATAAAAAGTGTCTTCTAAGGGCCAATTGTGTAGCATGATTGTTAGTTTTTCTTTTCTCGTTATGTGATGAACACTGCAAAGTGTTCCTTGAGTTTGGTTTTTGTTTGCAAACATCTCTTTACAAAAGTTCTAGAAGTTCTAAGACCAGCGGGGCCCCTGCACTCTGGTGACCCCTCCCCTTTCTTGGGCTCAATGCCTTCATCAGCTGCCCAAAGCAACTCTCTGTATGTCACTGACGATACTTAACCCTAATGATTGATGATCAAGAATTATTCATTTTATTTTTTAAACTGAAGAAATGGTGACTACCGAGGGCAATGTCTGAGGATTGCATTGATACCATGCATAATCAAGTAGGCAGACAGAAAGGCTGTTTGTTACCAAATATTCAGGATTTAAAGAACCGAAGCCACTTATTTATAAATGTGTGGAAGCCACAGATGCCATTGTTAGTACTAGTCTAGCAAGTCATAGCCAGGAAGTGCCATGATCCCAACAGCAACTGGAAGAGACAAGACAGCTGCTGCCTAGAGCCCTTCTTCCTGTCCACACTAGCCTCTCTCCTGTCATGGACAGCCAGGTCTTCCCACTGGCAAGTGCTTCTAATTGTGTTGTTTTGCAAATAAACGTTAAAGCTTTAAAAACAGAACTGTGCTGGTGAATAGAGTGCTACTGAGTGGATAGCTGGAACTGACTACGCTACCCTTCTGTGCACAAAGGGAAGTGGGCTTTCTCTGCGGTGGCCATGGCAATCCTGCCGCAGAACCATGCCTTCACCAGTGAACCCATTCGGTCCTTGGCTCAGAAGCCACCTTAAGTGTCTTGAGTGGGAGGACCCGAGAAGCTCAGCACTGGGCTGTGGTGGGTGCTTTGTGTGCTTGTTCTGCGGGGATGGGAACGGTGCAGCCATACAGGGCCCAGTACAGAGCAACACCCCCTCAAGCCCTTGACACATGTACATCAGACAGTACACCACAAGGCATTTCTGCTGGTGATCAGATCCTAAGAGATCATAACTTTGCATTTGCTTCTCTGCAAGCTGGGAACTCGTGACTAATTGCCATCACAGCTCTATAGGACACTCAGAACTCTGCCTGTGTATTCATGGATATCAGAGCCTGAGACGCGGGCCCCTGTGTATACGACCACAGTGACTCTAGCAGGCCCAGCGTGTACCAGCCTTGCCTTTAGTTTGTTCCCTCGTTCAGTCTTTACTACAACATGAGGTTGGCACTATTGTCTTGAGGTCCAAGAGGAAGCGATGCTTTAGCAATTGACTGTTGCAGGACAGAACAGGTGTCCAACCCCAGGTGTGCCTTATTATCCGTATTCTTAACCACGGTGCGAGGAGCAGCTGCACATCCCTGAACATCCTTGGAAGACAACTTACAACTGTCCAGGCTGCTGGAGTTGCTTCCCACAAGGATGGGTATGGAGGTCCTGCCTGTGGACCCACATTATACAAGGCCTTCTGGCTCTGCAGAGAAAATGCTCACATACATGTCACTAAGGTCACTTGGGGGAGGTTTGGGGCCTTAGGCTGGTAGGAGGGACTTCTTGAAGCAGGTATCTCACACCTGAAGTAGAAAACAGTCCGACAGGACTTCCAAAGATCACCTCCCATGACCTGCCACGCTCACAGGGCCTTGGTAACAAGAAAGATTTGATTTTGCTATTTTTTTTTTCTTCCCCACATGGAGGCAGTTCTTGGGATTTTTCTGTGGCCTGAAATTTGATAAATTACTTTCATATCACTTAAATCTATCGTGGCTTGTCTTGATACTTGCACAATTTTTTTTAAACTATATCATCCACTTTCTAATCATAGCATCATGTTTTTTTCTGGTTTATCACTTGGCTAAAGAACCAAGCAATCAAAGGGTTTTATTTCCTTTTCTAAAATGCTTTAATGTAAGAAAACTCTATTTAAAAATTATTGAGAAGTGCAATTTCTGACATATTAGACACCCATACACCAATCCCCCAAATGGATCTTTTAAAGAAATCACGTTAACTGCAAGTAGCGGAATTTCCCATCCCCAAACCTGGTAGTGTTTCTCACAGTGCCAGTGACTGGGAAATCTCCTCCTTGGGAGTGGAGCCCTTCTGGGACCTGTGGCTTTATTTAGCAACAGACAGCACCAGAAATAGGGCACCATTATCTTGTGTCCCAGGGCACGGCATACGTTGTACTCCATATCTCAGCACTCTGGTCTATATTTAGCTTCCAAGAGTGGGAGTGAGCACAGCTTGGGTGCCAACAGTCACAACTCACAAGTAAAGCCAGTTTCAGTGAGGGACCTGGCTCTTCTGGAAGGCACTGTCCCACAGAACTGACTGCACGCTTGAGCAAAGGCAAATCAGGTGGTGTGTAAAGTGTGTTCAGGTTTGAAATACACCTTGAAAAGACACATTCCAGGTGAGCATATGCTGCCCAGAACTGAAGGAAGGTATGCCGTATCTCATGTTGAGTTGCTGAGATACAGCATCCACGAAACGGCAGAACCAAAACGCACGCAGCGAGAGTGCTGGGTACAGTCAGAGGTATGCAGACCGCGACGGACTGGCTCTACAGCAGCTGCTCTGGGTGCCATCTGTGTTCCTAGACACACAGACAGATTGGCTATGACAGACAGAACTGCTTCCCAGAGATAAGAAAATAGCACCATCTGTGGCTGTTTCCGATAGAGGTAGGGCAGAGGGAACCAGGCTGGGATTCTGTTTAACAGTCAGACTGGGATTCCTGAGCGGTGATGGCCATGTGGAAAGAGACAAAGTGGGAAAACGTAATATGGAGAAAGCGTCAACCCCAAGGTTTCCTTGACATCCTCCTCAGAACAGGGCCAGGGGCATCTTGAGTGCACCTTTCTACCAAAAAAAAAAAAAAAAAAAAAAAAAATGTGTCCACCTTTTTCTGTTTTAATCTTTCACAGAAAGGAATGATCAGACAGAGCAGGAAGAAAGAAGAGAAATCAAGCAAAGATTAACAAGAAAGGTATTATGATTAAGTATTTTGTTTCCTGAATTAACAACAAAAATAGGTGGACTAGAGAAAAGCTGCTCCTGCAGCAAAGGGGAAGGGTGATGCGAGACAGAACCCCGTGACTGTGGACGGTGCCCAGGCATGGCACCAGCTAAATCAGGGTGTTCACTCAGCAACAATCAACTCACCAAGACAACACAAAGGGCAGTGTCTGCTGCCACTCACTAGTGATTGGATGGGAATGCTGGCTGAGTCCTTCCCTAGCACAGTGGGCAGTCTGGAAAGGCAGCAGAATCTAGACTAGGCCACCTCCTCCAGGCAGACCAGAAGCTGACTGGGTACTTGCTTAAAATTACGTGATGTCTAACAGGAATGTACCTGGATATCGGCATTGTGCCTTCCAGACTGTTTTTCCCCGTTTGGTTGCCTCAGTATGTCTGGAAGCTCCCTGACTGCAGACTGGATGAGTGTCAAGGGCTTGTGTATACATACAGTTTCCTCCGGAAAGGCAGACCTTTCCTAAACTCAGTGGTTCTGCTGTTCTGCCTCTCCACTGTGCTCCATGATCATAATTAACTTTTGTTCTGCTCAAAATTAACAGAATATACTTCCTGAGCTTGATGTATAGTACTAGGAGTCTGCATTACATTGTCAGTAACTTAAAAAGAGATTATCTAATGGTGCTGATGCCGTGAAATTTATTGAGTCATTTCATCAACCAGTCCTTGATTCTGTGCTACATACTATCAGGGGTGTGAATCCTCATAAAATGTGTTGGAAGAAGGGGGATGTGATTTAAGAATATATAATTTAAGCCCTATACATTAGATTGTATTTGGATTATATTTTAGAGTTTTTTGTTCATAGAAATATGCTGTTTAGAGAACTGCAGGAAAACTAGTATGGCATGTGATACCTAACTATCATAATCTTCTATTTTAGCTTAATCAGAGACCCACTGTTGATGAATTAAGAGACAGAAAAATTCTGATACGTTTCAGCGATTATGTGGAAGTAGCTAAAGCGCAGGACTATGACAGGAGAGCAGACAAGCCCTGGACCAGACTGTCGGCAGCGGATAAGGTACAGGACTGCCTGTGATGGCTGGGGTGTGGTGTCTCCTAAGAACAATGTAACCTGCCATGCAGGGAGCTTATTCTTCTGTAATGGCAGCCGTTATTTAAATTAAACCTTTGCCTTGACTAGAAGTTGGCTTCATAAAGATAGCTCAGGGTCAGAGTTGAGCAGTGGTTTTCAACTTTGGGACAGTTGTGTCTCAAGGGAATGTGGCACTGTCTAGAGATAATTCTGGTTTTCACAATTTGGATGCTACTGGCATCTAATGAATAGAGGCCAGAGATGCTGCTAAACATCCCATAACACAGAGAACATTCCCAGAACAGAGAATTATCTGGTTCCAAATGTCAAGAATGTGTCAATTCAGAAGCCTTGGTCTGGAGGATGAATCAGAAGTATGCAAGGCTGGCATAAGTCAGAAGAGTTTTAACAAAATGAGTTGTAACTGGACAAAGAAGAATGGAATCCATCCGAGAGGCTTTCAGGAAGTAGATACAGAGAAGGTTCTGGATTTGTTCCTGGACTTGTGCAGCTTGACATGTCTCTGGGAACCCTCTGAGGAGTTTGAACTTAATGGTCAGAGAGAGCAAGGAGGCAGTCGGTCACAGAAGGTCTGGGGCGCAGGAGACAGTGGACATTTACCAAGCAGTGTGGGTAAGTTTTTATCCATGGTCAAATGCTAATGACTCGCAGGATTTAGGTACAGGAGCGTGTCTATATCAGCTTTCTACCATACCTGCTTTGCCTCTAGCAACTTTCAGAATGATTACAGGCTTTAGGACAAGGAGGATTATACATTCAGCCAACGAATTTGTAATTGTTTTTCATTCATCATTATGAATGTGTGCACTTATAAATATTCATAGGTGTTGTAACACTTTAGACAAATGCTGTTATGCTGAAGTTGGACTGACTCTTGATTAATTAGGGTTAATTTGCTTAGAGGATCATAGTGATAAGAAAAGTATCTTTGGAAGCTAATACATTCAAGTTTGGGGAGAAAATACGCCCCAAAATTCTAAATTCAAAAGGCTTTCCTTGTCCCAGAAGCTATGTTTGATGCTTCTGTCTTACTTGGCCCCTGGAGCGTTTATCTGAGAGACATCTAAGAGGAAAGTGGGCCTGGGAAGCTCGAGGAGGGGGAAGCAAGAGGTAGGCCCTGGAGAACTGAAAACATCATGATGCACACCCCACACATCAGGACAATTAAAATATTATTACTCAAATGCCACAAAACACAATCCAGAAGTTATTCTAACTTCAGCATGTCTAGATTATCATGCAAAAGTCCATGTTCACCAAAAGCTGAACTCTGCGCATTGTTCTGCTGTCCCCACTTCGTTTGTGCCCTAAGCATATGCTTGTTCACCTGTTAGTGTGGGAAGGCTATCTGCTACTCCAGCACAGCAAACTACTGACTCGAGACTTCCACAGGACTGACTCCTTACTAACTTGGTAGACTATAAAAATGAATAAGACAATCTAAAAGTTGAATGAAAAAGTTTTTTTATGTATTACCAAATGGCAAGTATTAATAATATTAATCCATAAACATAACTGATTTCCTCTGTTAACTTTTGAATGTTCTAAAATGCAATATCCTATCTTTACTTTCAGGCAGCAATTCGTAAAGAATTAAATGAATACAAAAGTAATGAAATGGAGGTACATGCATCAAGCAAGCATTTGACAAGGTGAGATTTGTTTTTATTTTATGATATTTACAGCATGGCATTTAAAACACACACAAAAGCCACAAAGAATTTTATATCCAGGTTAAAAAAAATTAAGCACTTTGTACAGAGAGCTGTATTGAATAAACCAAATCCACCTCAATTAAAAATGCTATCTTCTCCAATGATTTTAAATAGGGTCTGGTGAAAAGTGATATATAGAATAGTATTATATAGGTCGTTTCATTACTTTAAGTAATATAAGTTTAGGAAAATTACTTTCATTGTTTTGAGACTAATTTCCTTATATATTTAATTTTTCTAATATGTAGAATTTACCAATTTATACCTAAGAGTACTGTGAAATTACTTTCCACCTTCCCACTTACCTTTCTGTATCTTAAATTTATAATCACACTTAACCCAGCTAATGTTCCCCAAAGCTAAAAGAACATTCATTTCCTCAGCAAATATCTGCACACCTACTGTGTGGCAGGCACCATTTAAGATGTTGAGAATGTGACTGCATGTGTGATTAAGGAGGCTCCCGTTCTCATGGAGCCCATCTCCAGCTGGGGATCCACAACCATTCCCATGCAGGTGCACATATTCTCTGTCCACACCACTATATGCAAAGGAGGACACTGGGTTTCTTGGTGATGATGAAGTTGGGAAAGATTAGTACTCTGCTTTCCTTTCTTTCCCATAGCCATGACTAGCAATAATTATCTTAAAATTCTCACCTGCCTTTAATCTTATGGGGATGACTATGATGAAATAATCTCTCACTGCAACAGTTGCTTTCTCTAAGATGCTTGAGCCCCAAGTACAAAGGCAAAGGAAATCCTGTGCATACATACTGCCTTAAACTAAAATGATTCATTTTCTGTTTGTCACAACGTAGCCACTGTAAGTATTGAAGAGCAATTGGTCTGTATACTCTGTGTGACTATGTAACAGAAACCAGAGGAATTCCATTTTTACTCAATGGTTTTTAGGATGAATACACCAAGGCAGGAAAAGCAGGTAGTTAGGCCAAGAGAATATTATGCAAATAAATAGTTTTTAAAATTTGTTAAGATCTCCTGTCATAATGAACATATTTCTGGGGAGGAATAGATCATCTTAGTTTTGCTTATTCCAAATGGGTCTTATGAACATTTAGGAATTAAAATATAGTAAAACATGCAATTATTTTCAATGTTCATTTTATTTTTTAAAAATAGGATATAATTTACTAAATAACCTATTATATAATCTCAATTACATTTTCCCAACATACATTATTATAATGATTACTATAGGTAGGTATCTTTTCTCAAGTTTTTGATAGCTTTCTTAGATGACACAATTTTAAAGACTCAGCTGGATGTGGTGCATGCCTGTAATCCCAGCAGCCTGGGAGGCTGAGATAGGAAACTGCATGTTCTGAGGTCAGCCTCAGCAACTTAGCAAGACCTTGTCTCAAAAAGGTCTAGAGAAAAAGCTCACTGGTAAAGCACCCCTGTGTTCAATCTTTTAAAAGAATGAGCCCAAAACTTGAACATCAGGAAATAATTCAAGGTTCTTTATGCCAAATTTTAGCACTTCATATCAATTTTTTAAAATAGTATTTTAGGTCATGCAATTTTTTTTTCTTGAGTGTATTAAATGTTACTATGAACATATTATCAACTCTACAAAAATACTCATGACTCTAATTTCCAATAATTTATCACTTCATTGCTTTTGCTGATTTAGCAAACCCTCAAAGTACACAGAAAGGGAAGGGCTTTAACTAGTTATAGGTGTTCCCAAGAATTCAGCATATAATACATTCTGAGGTACAACAAGGGCATGAGAGAGTTGGGAGCCCTCTGTCCAACCGAACACAGAAGCTCCATTTTTGTTTTACATAGTGCATTTCAGAGAAGCTTTGAAGAGCAGCAAATTTCTGTGTGGAGGTTTTTGACAATTTTTGTTTTTATAATTTCTAGATTCCACAGGCCATAAGAGATTTTCTTCTGAGAAGAATTTGTGTTTAATTTTTGATACCAACATTTTGAACATTCATCAGGGAACTTTTCCTGAAAATCAGCTCAAGACTACCTGCTGTGTTTGTGAGGAGAACAGAATCACACAGGTGCAATCTTGGCCACACTTACCTAGAAGAGGAGTAACCAGAGGACATACTTCTTTCTTTGGTGTCTGAGGAGTGTGAACTGTTGGGGTCAGTTAAGGCCCAAAGTAACTCTGCCAGAAGAAAACTGTTGTTTGCCTTTCAATCTCGTTTTACAGTTCTGCAGTGTGTGGAGGACGGGTGAAGTGCATGTGCAGGCTCACCACTCCCAGGCCTCTGACGTGAGGGACATGTGACACAGTGTCATTCAGTATTTTGTTGAAAAGACATTTTTATTCTGATCATGATTAATTTGAAAACTCTTTAAGTTCATGTTATATAAAATGATTTACTGTATTATACTTTTCTTTTTTTATATGTCTAACAAAAAATACAGCTCCAACATTTTGATTCCTGTTAATTTTGTTCTTTAATTAAATGACTACTTATTGCAGGAAATTAACTCAGGCTTTACATTTTCTTGGGGTGGGGATGAACGGTATCTTAGAACAGGCATTTGTGAAACAAGTAACTTTTAGTATTCTTAAACCATCACAATCTGAACATATGATTAAGAACACCACATTTTATGCGTGTTTCATAAAATCTTTATGTGAAAAACCCAATTAACTTCAAGTTAATTTACATATCAGTACTGAACAATATATCCAGAAATAATAACTTGTTGAAAAATTTTACCAAAATGAAAATTATGCCATCTTACGGTATTTTTAAGTTTGCATTTGCAAACATTATTAAAAACCCTGTTATAAGAGATAAAGGTTTAGACAAAGTCGAGATTATAAAGAGGAAATTTACCCCAGCCCAAAGGTAAAAATGAATCTTGGCACAAAGTGGGAAATGAGCTAACAATAAACATTCCCTTTGGCTTTTGCACAATTGTCTTGGCAGAGATGAGTCTCCCCTCCTTCTCTCCTGATATGTTGGTGAAGCAGGAGACAGAGTGGCTTGGACCGCCACTAGGTACTTGCAGAATCTATTCTCATATTCAGACTGTGCTATTCAGCAGATTGCTTACTTTCTCTCAGATTATAACCCTTGTCTCACAACACTGCAGTAATGTCTGAATGACACAGTAGCTGAAGTGCTTACACAGTGCCTAGCACATTCTAGGCCTTCAATAAATGTGAGCCACTGGTATGGGGCCAGAGAATTCCCAGAGCAACTGAGTGTCCTCTATGAATGTTTATCATGTATGCTACCTCATTGCTTCCTGTGATCCTCCCCTTTTCTACTTAAGACTGCTCAACATCTATGGCAGCACTTTGAAGAGACTTGTGATCAGTACTAGATACTAGCAAATATAGTTACTATTAGTTGAATTAGAGTTTATAAGAAAATCTTGTTATGGTAAAAATTCCAGTTCTACCTCTTTCTTGTTCTATGACATGTTAATCACTTGGTTTTTCTGAGCCTCGATTTCTTTGTATATGAAAGGAAAAATCTAAATTCTTTCTAGTTAGAAATCAATTATATTGGGGAGGGGAATTGAACCCAGGGGTGCTTAACCACTGAGCAATTAGATTCCCCAACCTCAACCCCCTTTTTTTGAGGAAGGGCCTAAGTTGCTAAGGTTGGCTTATGAACCTGTGATCCTCCTGTCTCAGTATCCTGTGTTGCTAGGATTACAGGCTTCTGCCACCATGCCCAGTTGAAGTCAGTAATTTTATAATAACTTAAGATATGCACATACCTTGTTTTATTCATAACATTATTGTGGCCAACCACAAAAATATTTTTTTTTTCTGTTTCAAGCTATATATTAGCAACTCCCTCTATTTTATATTGTGCTCAATTTAAAATATTAATTGGAGCACAAATGTTGTAATAAGCTAAAACTTTCATCTCTCACATAGAAATAGCCACATATTTACTATAAAACAAAAGCTACTGTTCTAGAGACCACCAGGGCCCTCACACCTGAAAGATCATTACTGCTTAGGAAAGAACCAGATGGAGCCTATGCTTATAAATACTGTGGTAGATAGGACCCATGTTTAGTCTTGTTGCCCAAGTTACATATCTAATGGATAACAAAAATTAAGATAAATTTCAGGGTACCCAAAGGAGGATTTGGGTTAAGATGCAAAGGTTCTAAGATATCCTAAAACTAGCAGACATTTTAATTTTAATCCAAATTTTTGGCAACAGTACCTAACTTCTGCCATTGAGTTTTTGTTAGTCATAAACTACTGCTCTAAATTATACTTTCATATTTCCGGCTTGTGTCGGGTACTACAAGGGTTAAGGGATAAACATGAATCAAGTATATTTACTCTGAACCTGATAATTATACTTAATTATGCACTAAATAAGTATGCGATAGCACATCTCAAATATCTTTCAAGTTAGTTGGAGAAACAAAATTAAAAAGCAATTCCTCATAAATCAAGTAATGGAGATACAATGCATATGCATATAAATTTGCCTGTGGTGTATCAATATGAAAGAGTTTTATTTGAGTCTAAAGACTTAAGTATAAAACTTTCTTTTTCAATAACAAGCAGTATACAAATTATCAATGATCACTAATCGTATTCAACAATGAGGTTTTGAATGCATTGACTTTACAAATCCTTTGCTATTTTCACAATGTTTTAAAGTAATAATATTTAACTGATAAAAGTAATTATGTTTTTAAGGAGTTTAAAAGATTTTTACAAACTATTAATTATTTTTAAGAGGACAATAAATAACTTCCAGTTTTAAGCTAATGTGATGGGGGAATAAATAGTATATCATATGACTTTGTAAAAAGCAAGTTTAAAAAATGTAAATGGACTTTGAAATTTTATCATCTGAATAATTTTTGAATAACTGAAATGGGAAAAAAATACAGAAAGAACAAAAACAAAAAGACCCTATCATTAAGTGGTCCATCTTGTGGAACTATATGGTAACTACAGGTCTAATTTAATTCTATTATACATTGGTGGTAGAGTCAAAGTTCTTCAACAGCAAATTCAAGTCTAGAAATATAAAATCCCAAAAGAACTTTTAAAATTACTAGACCCATGTTTCTAGTGCCCATAACCCAAGTTCTTTTCTAGAGACCTTATCTGAGGTTTAATCTCTTTCATATGAGAACATCTCAGAAGATGTTCAGTACAACTGAATGTACAAAAATCAAACTGTATACGTGAAAGTTTTCAAAAAGCTAATTCCTATAAATTATACCTGATCATATGTCTCTGTATATCTTTTGGTAATGGTAACTTTAGGAATATATCATTAGTTCATGTGTAGACAAGACATGTGAGAATACACAATGGAAAAGCTACCAGATATCAGGTCCATAGCTATGTGGAAACAGAGCACATTTTCATGTTCAGAGTAATAGAAAACCTTTTTGAAGATTCTAAACACTAAACTGCCTTACATGCCTTAAAATGTAAACAGCAAACATTTCTAATATGGATTGTAAAATTAAAACAAGATGGCAGGTGGTTCCTCACATCATGCTTTGTGCCATACCAGGCATCCCCACCAAGAAGCAGGCTAGGTGGGAACAGGGAACAAACTGGTGGTGTAGGCCAGTAATGTGTTCAGTGTGTGCATCTTTAAAGAGGGCTAATAAACTGCATTTAATAAGTAAAATGCACAAAGAATATATGTAAGCTGCCTGGTACCGAAAACCTGGAGGATAAACTCTCGGAGGCAGAGTGAAGCTTTTACTACTTTTACTTCTACTTTCTTAGAGCTTAGAAAGTGAAAGAAAGATTTTTAGAGAGAAAGATTAGAGCGAGCTTTTCTTCTTGTCTTCTTAGCTTAGAGTAAAGAAAGATAGAGCTTAGCTTAGAGAAAGATTAGAGCTTCTTTCTTCTCTCTTCTTTCTTCTCTCTTCCTTCTTCTGTCTTCTGTCTTCCTCAGGAGCCTCGGCCTAACTCTGACCAGTCATTACTTCTTCTATCTGGTTTCTCTTCTGTAACCGCTCTGCCTACGTTCTGGCCGCTCTGATTCTTCTGACCGACCGAGTGACTGCCCGGCTGACTGAATTCTCCGTTCTCCTAACTCGGACCGCTTTCACCCGGTTATATACCTTCAGGTTTGCGGGTGCCTACAGGTGCGTCACATACATATCAGGTGGAACTTATGGCTTCCAGCTAGCTACAACAGCCCTTCCTAATTAGGGCTCCTTCATATTCCTTCCCTTTAGTTTAAAAAAGGTGCTTTTGTTCTATTTTCTCTATTTTATTTTCTCTATTTTCTTTTATTTTCTTGTCCCTACCTAGCTTTTCACCTTTTATTTTTGAAAGGGTGGATATTTGAGCCCTTTTTGAGAAGGTGCTGTGGCTTTAAGGAAGCCTAATGCTGAGGAGCAGCTAACGCACCTAGTTAAGCACAATTGCATAAGCGGCTTTGACTTTTTTTTTTTTTTTTTTTTTTTCTCCTCTATTTTTCTTTATGGCTTTCTTGCCAAAGCTCAGTGGCTTTTTTTTTTTTTTCTGCATGGTTTTTACCATGCTATTTAATTCTCTATTTTCTTTTAAGCTCATGGCTTTTTTCTTTATACTAAAGCTCAAGGCTTTTTCTCTATATTTTTTATGGCTTTTGGCCGGCTACTCTGCTTCGGCTTTTGGCCGGCTCGCTTCGGCTTTTTGCTGGCTACTCTGCTTCGGCTTTACTCTGCTTCAGCTTTTGGCCAGCTACTCTGCTTCGGCTTAATTCTTAACTGGCTTCAACTGAGTCAGAGGCTCTGCTCTCTTGTTTCTACTCTTTTTGCTGGTCTCAACTGAGTCTGAGGCTATGCTTCTGTCTTCCTCGGGAGCCTCTCTTCCTCGGGAGCCTCGGCCTTACTCTGACCAGTCCTCAGGAGCCTCGGCCTAACTCTGACCAGTCATTACTTCTTCTATCTGGTTTCTCTTCTGTAACCGCTCTGCCTACGTTCTGGCCGCTCTGATTCTTCTGACCGACCGAGTGACTGCCCGGCTGACTGAATTCTCCGTTCTCCTAACTCGGACCGCTTTCACCCGGTTATATACCTTCAGGTTTGCGGGTGCCTACAGGTGCGTCACATACATATCAGGTGGAACTTATGGCTTCCAGCTAGCTACAACAGCCCTTCCTAATTAGGGCTCCTTCATATTCCTTCCCTTTAGTTTAAAAAGGTGCTTTTGTTCTATTTTCTCTATTTTATTTTCTCTATTTTCTTTTATTTTCTTGTCCCTACCTAGCTTTTCACCTTTTATTTTTTGAAAGGGTGGATATTTGAGCCCTTTTTGAGAAGGTGCTGTGGCTTTAAGGAAGCCTAATGCTGAGGAGCAGCTAACGCACCTAGTTAAGCACAATTGCATAAGCGGCTTTGACTTTTTTTTTTTTTTTTTTTTTTTTTTCTCCTCTATTTTTCTTTATGGCTTTCTTGCCAAAGCTCAGTGGCTTTTTTTTTTTTTTCTGCATGGTTTTTACCATGCTATTTAATTCTCTATTTTCTTTTAAGCTCATGGCTTTTTTCTTTATGCTAAAGCTCAAGGCTTTTTCTCTATATTTTTTATGGCTTTTGGCCGGCTACTCTGCTTCGGCTTTTGGCCGGCTCGCTTCGGCTTTTTGCTGGCTACTCTGCTTCGGCTTTACTCTGCTTCAGCTTTTGGCCAGCTACTCTGCTTCGGCTTAATTCTTAACTGGCTTCAACTGAGTCAGAGGCTCTGCTCTCTTGTTTCTACTCTTTTTGCTGGTCTCAACTGAGTCTGAGGCTATGCTTCTGTCTTCCTCGGGAGCCTCTCTTCCTCGGGAGCCTCGGCCTTACTCTGACCAGTCCTCTGGAGCCTCGGCCTAACTCTGACCAGTCATTACTTCTTCTATCTGGTTTCTCTTCTGTAACCGCTCTGCCTACGTTCTGGCCGCTCTGATTCTTCTGACCGACCGAGTGACTGCCCGGCTGACTGAATTCTCCGTTCTCCTAACTCGGACCGCTTTCACCCGGTTATATACCTTCAGGTTTGCGGGTGCCTACAGGTGCGTCACATACATATCAGGTGGAACTTATGGCTTCCAGCTAGCTACAACAGCCCTTCCTAATTAGGGCTCCTTCAAATATATACTAGCATGTTGGCAACTTTAAAAATCAAACTATTAGCATGTACACCATGTCCAGATTTCTATCCCATTGCTTACCAAGAAAATATAATTTTTAGGATTCCTGTTTACATTTTATTGGTATGTTTACAGTTTATTGGTATGTTATTTTGCTCAAAATTCTACTTTTGTTTATTCATAGCATTTTCTATGCTTACTTCAACTTTTGATTAACTATGTTAAACACTTATATAAATTATACGTATGCATTCATGTACAGTAAGTGTAACCAGGTAAATGTTAACAGGTAATGAAAAGAGAATGGCTGAAGAACTACCTCCAGCAACTGGAGCTCCACACTAAGCACTGGGCTCAGAGTTGGCAGAATTTGTCGCTGATGTGGAATTGAAGGCTATGTGAAAAGCATACATTCTACTATGCATTTGATGGGTATGCAGGCTTTTAAATTGGTGTCGAGTGTTTATGGCATCAGGATTTGTTGGTATTTAGATCACTGTGGTAATTGCTGTGAAATTTAGATTCCTACCTAGCTATTCTAATCCTTTTTTTTTTTTTTCTCTCTTTCATGTTCTTTCCATTTTTACTTTGGGACAGTTACTATGTTGCAGCTCTATTTGATTGAGAACATGTGGTAAACCTACACTAACATGGTGTTAGGTTGTAATTCAGGTAAGATATGCAAGTCATTAACTACAATGGTCACTTATTTTTAATGTAATAGAAAAATAAACAATTTTTAGTTTTATTGGTTAATATACTAACTTGCTCATGAAAAATTAATTTAAATCACTACTTCTGTTAAACAATAAGATAAACTGGGGAAAATTGTAATAAAGAACAGATAGATCTAATCTTTAAATTTTCCCTCTAAATTTGGGCCATACAAACTACAGCCCACAGACTAAATCTGGACAGCCTTTTTAAAAAAATTTTAATGGCCTGCAAGCAAAGAATTGTTCTTATATTTTTAAGTGGTTATATTTGAAATGTCTTATAAATTTGCCTTTTGGCCCACAAAGCCTAAAACGTACACTGTGTGGCCTTTTAAGACGTTTGTCAACTCCTGCTCTAAACTTAAAAAAAAATAATTAAAATAAATGTATAATAGAAAATTTTAGAAATGAATTACCCAGGACAACTTAAATATCTAAAAGTTATATAGACCTAGAAGTTTTTAACATCAAATCTATTCCAAATTTCAACACTCATTATATAAGTTCATACTGAAAATAGTTATCTGACATATGAAATGCATATCAAATTAGGTAAATCATAAAGAAAGCCTTATCAATATTAAAGGCAAATGTTTCATTAATCTGACATCCCACTTTTCAAACCCTTTTTACTTAAAATTATTGCTATCACAGTATAAGCTGAAAGTATATTATCTAAAGTTCAAGGTAGTATAATATATTGATCTCACTCAATATATCTGTATTCCTGAAAAAATGTTGACTTATTTTCCTGATATTATTTCAGATGATATCCATGGGTCTAAAAAAATGAAAACCAACCATTACAAAGGCATCAACATATTAGCAAAATAGTCCACGTAGGTGATTTTGTTTTCAAAGTTCCTCCAAGAGTTCAACAAAATGGAAATTCATACTAATCTACATGACTTTAAAAACACTTATCTCCTCATTTTTAAGTTTGAGGAAGGGGCTCAGTTCTTAGCTCTGCGTCTAGAGCAAATTTAGTGCAATGCATGTCATGTCTCGTTAATTGCAATGAAAATGCTGACACCCCACAGGACTTGAATGATTCAGGAGACACACTGGCTCTCTAACTTAGTAAATCCCTACTGGAAAGGCTATATATTTATTCCTTCACTCCTCTTTTAGGTTCTGGAAATTGTGATGAACAAAGCAGTTAATGTTCTTGGCTCCCACAGAAGTTCCTGGAGTGGGTCTGAGGAAGAGGGGCAAAAATAAAGACTTCAGATCCCCAAAACTGCCATATGATAAAGTAGTATTAGCTTTACTAGGATGGTGACAGAGTTCTTTCTGAAGAACTGCCATTTAAATGGACATGTGAAGGACAACAAGAGTTCTTAGGAAAGTGAAATCACATGAACAAAAGACTCAGAAGAATAAGATTGTTCAAGCAAGAATGCCTGAAGCATACTGAACAAAAGGAAGAGAAGTAAAAAAATAAAAGCGGAACAAAAGGCAATTGTTTGAGAGCTGAGATCTTCTTTGAACTGTCCATTAGCTACAATAGATAATATTCTGATGTTTAATGTGAAGGTCAGGACTTTTATACATCTGTGAAACATCAACACAAGACATGGCTATTGCATGAGACTGGATGAAATTACCTAAAGAGAAAGCATAGAGGAACGAAGAGATATGACTAGACATGAGGCCCACGTAAAGAGTAAAGAGAAACCAGGAAAGAGACTAGAGGGTTTTAAATGTGAAATACCACAGAGAGGCTAAGACAGTGACTGGATGTGGTTACATAAATGGTGGTTTTGATAAAAGTGGTTTCAATGAAATAGTGGGCAGAAGCTTGGACTGAGGGAAGGTAAGGAGCAAACAAGAATTGACTAAGACAGTAGTAACTAGTTAAGGTTATTTTCATATGCATTCAGTGAAGCTGAGTCAAGAATTACATGGGAAAGACAGTAGTTAGAGGAGAATTTGATGTTCAAGGGAGGGCCTTATTTACTTATTTAATAAACAATGGGCTATACAAACCAGGAGAGAAAAATCAATGATAATGCGATTCAGAGCTCCAGTGAGTTGACTGTCCTTAAAGAGACAAATCTGCCATTAGAACAAAGAAGAAATCAATTTTTCTCATTTTGTTATTGATGCAAGTAACATGTTCAATTTTAGGGTAAAATGAGGAAATTATGAGGTGAGCCCCCCAGCTGAAAGGTACAGAATGAACCCATTTTGTTCCATTGTCCCAAATGTGGAACACCTATAAAAACTTATAACACAGGATTATATAATATTCATATAATTATATAATAGTTATATTAATAAATAAGCTCTAGATTGGGATTTATAACCATTTTAATGCACCTGGGTCAGTTTTGTTGAACTAATTGCACAATTGAAAACCTGGGACTTAGTGGGTTAGCAAAAAAGTATTGATATATAAGATACTCTGAAATAGTAAAACTAATGAAACAAGGCAGTAGAGACTGTTGAGCAATGCTGTGTGCCATTTGACATGTGTGAACATAAATTTAAAGCTTGATGGCATAAATTTTTCCAGTGTTGTTCAGCTCATAGAATAAGAGCTGTGAATTATTAGGTAAGGTTGACAGCAGAAAGGTCAAGAAAGTATTATTTTGGAATCTAGAATGGGTAATGAAGGAAGAACAAGCAAGAAGGGTAAAAGGGAGAGAGAGAAAGTGGTAGAGTAGATGGCCTGGGATCATTCTAGAAAATAAGTTGGAAAGACACAAAGTTTGGGGTGATAAGAATGTGAGAAAGTGAAAGTCATATTTTGTTGGTCATGCAGAGTAGGGAAGAAGTCTGACCTTGGAATGGCTCAGACATACCATGCAGTGTGGGAATAAGTGTAACATGACTTGGGGAGTCTTGTTTTGACTGTGAGCTAAATAGGTAAGTCATGCATGATGGTATTAGTTCTGAAGTATCAGGAAAATGGAGTAACAAGTTGAGTAGTATTTAATATTATAACAGAGATGTCACTCTCTCTCTTGAAATAGAAACACCACTGTCCTATCAATAAATCTTAGTTGATGCCAGTATTTGAATGAGCGAAGATGAAAGGATTTTGTGTTTGTTTTTGGCTTATGTTGACTAAGAACCCACTTTTACCATCATATTTACATACTAGTATTCAAATATTCTGCTACCTTAAATATGCAAGGGATAATAAAGCTGCTTATTTTATTATACTTCAGACATCTGATTAGAGAAGAATATTTTGTTTGACCTAATGTTCATAAAATGAGAAAATAATGATAATCTTATAATATTTATGCAATTGAAATAAGAATTTATTTAACTGTAATATGTTAAAGCAAATCAATGTGTACTCATTTTGATAAAATAATCTAACAAAATATTACAATATTAGGAGCTTAAAAACTACTTGCCAAATATCCTGCTTATGAGTTGATTTCTATGCTGAATTAAAATATTTAGACGATATAGTAATAATTGTAGGCCATTTACTGCCTTCTAATACATTGAAGCCAAAACTGAATACAACAGTGAGCTGAAAGTACTGATTTACTAAGATGAACATTTTAAATTGCAGACTTCCTCCTCTTTTAAGTGTGCCTAAATTTTTATTAATTGAATACTCTGAACTGTTAAACAAATTTTAATAAGATACTTTAGTTCAAATGGTATTAATTTTACAATGCATTTTACATAATAAAATTTATTAAAGTAATTTTTAAGTATAGCTAACGAGTATAAATAGTACTACAAAAATAAGCCAATTCCTTTTACTATTTGGTTTTTCAAAAGCTCCCCTCTCTAAAACAGAAAAAGTAGTATCATGTAGACAAAAGTCTTTAGGGCTTGGAGTCCAGTTACAGTGGTTCTTTCTCATCCATAACGAGGCATTACTTTGAATTTGGGGGTTCCTCCAAAGAACACTTGACTAGGTAACATGTAGTTTTTTTCTTTATAGGGCTAATCTATTGTTTCCTTAGTTACATACAAAAATAATTAGATAAAACGTGACAACAATTAGATTTCACACATTAATATTTCTTTCATGGGCCATGAATAATGACATCAGTCCTCTCCGTACATTAAGAAGTTCCTCTTCTTGCTATGACCAAGAAAAAAAAATCAGATTTTACATTATCACATAAAACAGAAAAAAAAATCTGTTTTTAGGGATTCATTATAAAACAACCCCTTTCATAAAGATATTGTGTATCAGTGTTCATTTGACCTAATCCACCAGAATCTATATCAAGATATCCATACAATTCTGTGATTATCAGTAATATCCAAGATAAGAAAATTGAAAGACCTGAAAATTGTTTAATTCCCCATATCAATGACATTTAGATTTTTAAAATGAGAATAAAATAAAGATAATCTAGAAAAAAATTCAAGAATGATCAACCTAGTCAGAAAGTTCTGGTTTGCTTCAAGCTACACTGGCTTAGCTACAACATCCTGGACTTCTAATATTTCAGCATACTGAGATTCTATTAAAATTTAATAAGTATATTAATATACGTCATAGACCACGAACAATGCTAAAGTGCACTTAAAAATGTCTCCTGGTTTGAAAGATGGTCAAACATATTCACTCAAATCAGTGCCTTTACACCCGATCAGGGGCACTTGCTGTTCTCTACAAGCTTTGGAAAGTCAAGGATTTTTATCCTCAAATGTAAGTACATGAATTCCTACTGAACAAGCGGACAACAAGTCTTTCACTAAATTACACAGCCTTTCTACATAGCTTTGGCCTGCTGTAGTGTTTAGAACAGTGTGAAGACAAGCGTGGTAGTCACACCTGTAATCCCAGCAACTCTGGAGGCTGAGACAGGAAGATCACAAGTTCCAAGAGCAGGCTGGACAACTTAGCAGGACCCGGTCTCAAAATGAAAAAATAAAAGGACTAGAGATGTAGCTCAGTTCTCCAGTGCCCCTGTGTTCAATCTCCAATACAGAGGGAAAAAAGTGAAAGAAGTATTTCCTCCAGCTAATTTTTCAATTTGCAAATTGGTATCCTTTTTCCCCTACCTCTGGAGGAACTTGTTATTTATATTACTCACATTCTTTGCTGTAACTACATTTCTGTTATTTTAAAAACTAAAAGTTACTAGGCTTAAACTGCCTTCTTCCAGGCCAGAGAGAAAAAAAAAGAAAAACCTATGGAAAAAAACATCCCATTACAAGACATTATGCATGACCTCTGCATTGGAAATGCAAGCTCAGCTGACTCACCATTTCCTTCAGAAGCCTGTCTTGTAGCATTTTCATGTTCTCTTTCATCAGACACATCTGTAAATAAGTAAACATATTTGCCCCATGAAACTTAAAAGTTTTTACAGCAAAAAGCCAGACTAGCCAAAATCAAGAAAGATTATATATAAAAGTATAAATTTATACCTCAGATGTAAAAATAGTTTCTTCGTAATCAGTGTTATAGAAGACATTTTTATCCAATGATGTTTTCAAAAGATGAAGCCTAACAAATAAAATGAGTTACCTTTGTATTTCTTAGGAATTCAAATTAAATTGCTATATGTATATACGCAATTTTTTCAAATATAAATTTGAAAACATTTTAATTTTAAAATCTCACTTTATAGAGTCTAGAAGTCATTAAGAATAACATACTAACCTCTGTTGTTCACTTCTCTGATATGCACTGAACTTCTGAAATATCTTTTCCCAAAAGTCCTAAATTTTAGGATAAAAAATTAGTTGTACTTCAATATGACTGAAAACTAAAACCTGAAAGTTGAAATTTGTGTATTTCTAATATTCGAAATTTAAATAAACAATTTGGCTAAATGCTAAGAATATTCTAGATATTATACACTTTCATAGTTAAAAATTTGAAAGTAACATTTCTGAAGATTTCTCCTGTGTTATCAAAGATTTATCATAAACTTGTTTGAAATTTTCAGTATTTTATATAAAGATGATTAAAAATGTAAAACTAAATTATGTTCTAAAGAACAAAATACATTAGAATAACTCATTTATTTTCTGCTTTGAGAGAACAACCTAACTACAGCTTTTTAAAGTCAAGATTTTAAAGTTAGTTGTGTCTGTTTTTTGACATGTTCTTTAGTGGTACATTCCCAGCCCTTAAAGTTATTTTCAAGCTCTTAAAATCACAAACCGCAAATTCCTTCTCCAAATCTTTTAAAGATTGTGAATCTTTTTCAAAATTCTCCAATTCTTCTATGATGATAAATTGGAATTTATCAAGTTTTTTAATCCTATTAAAGAAACAAAATATTAACTTCAAAAACTATAGCACCCAGAATATGCATTTTCAATATATGAATATACAACATTCAGAAATTTTCAGAACAGAATTTTATGACAAACCTATACTCCTGAATTTGATGGTTCATTGTTTTCAGATGTTGCCGAGCTGTTTTCCAAGACTGCTTAGTAAAATAATCCATCATTTTATGTCGGATCTGAAAAATACTAATTCTTAACTTACAATATCTTCCCAAAACAATTGAACCAAGACCATATTAAGAGAAAAACCTGTCCATAAAATGTCAACGACCAATAAAAAAGTTAGAAAAGTTAAAAAACTAAAAATTCAATTGTTTATACTGAAGATTTTATAAACAAGCTCAGTCATTCTATCAGTAAAAAAGTGAGACACTGTCTCAAAATGAAAAACAAAAAGGCTAAGGATGTAAGCTCTGTGGTAGAGCAGCCCTAGGTTCAGTCCCCAGTAACAGTAACAACAACAACAACAACAAATGAAAAGGTAAAAATAAGTTTAAAGAACAGATGCACAGAATTTTAAATAATTTTCAATTTTATCCTTGAGCAGAAGAAAAAGGCAAACAAGAGAGGGCTGATAACAACCCTGATAGTGCTAAAAAATCTTTTATTCAGCGAAGAATATAAAAGAACTATTTCAAATATAGGCATATGAGAGAAAGATATGGGTAGAAAAACATTCTGAATAATTAAATATTGTTTTAGAGAGAATTTTTGCATATATCATTCCATTTTGAGGTTTTTAGAGCCTCAAAACAACAAGGACAAACAAGTACAGACTGGTAGAATAAAGCAGGCAGTATAACATACTATATCACACTTTCCTCATTAATGGTCACCTCTGAAATAAAAAAAAATGTTTAAAGATGAGGCATGTCAGGGAAACTGTTCAGGAAAATAAAAATTATAGAAGAAACAAAATGTGAAACTGAAAACGAACATAAGACCAAAGAGAGAGAATTAGTAGAAAAATAAACAATGTAGACAATGGACAGATTTTAGAAGTGAGAGAAACTCAGCTCATGAAAGCAGGTTTTGTTTGTTTTGTTTTGTTTTTTAACCAATCATTCCAGTTTTTCACATATGCAGGAAGTTGAATTTGTGAATGGGTGTTTTATTACCCAAAGATCAAACAAGCCAACAGTCTAATAAAATGTGGGATATATTATCATATTATTGAGTATAATAATTATAAAGAATGATAACTCACATGAATCTTCCTCTTAAATTCTGAATTGATCTTCTCACAAATCAACCCTACACCTGAAAAGTCATTGTCCCAGTTCTCAGGAATTAAAAAATCATTTGTTGATAATGGAGATATGCTTTCAGATACTAAGAAACAAAAACAACCACCTAAAGTTAAAATATACATTGTTATTTTCATAGTCTATGTATAACCTAAGATTTATTAAATCAAAGGCAGACTTCACTATGCTTTTTTAATTTTAAAATAAAATTCTGATTTATTAAAAAAACCTTTTGGCATGCCTATTAAGCTAGAAATGACAACTTTAAAATGGAGCACTTTGGGACTTTTTTTTAACTGTTTACAACTACTTCCAAAGAATCATTAACATGAGTTTTAGAGACATACTAACACTAATTCATACTCTACTAAAATTTAAATGCAGTAATAAGTGACAAAAGGAGGGGGAGTCTCTAAGTATCATCTATGATGCCCCGCCCTTCCTACTTTATTCTTACAAAGTGAAATTTGTAACAAAACACTGTCCAACTTGGATTTATTAAAAATTGTCTTTACAAAGGAATTTGTTTTGTAGATGAAATTGTCCAAAAATCTAAGAAACCATCTTCCAATCATGTATGCCAGCACAGGCTTTTGATATGCCTACCTCTGCGGGTGTGGTGATTTGCATCTTCAGATCTACACCATCTTTTGGGAAGCAAGTGGACTCTCTGTTCTTCCTCTTCCATTTCCATTTCATTGACATTACCAAGATTATCTTCTATGTACATTCGTTTGCATCTAAGATGCTGAGTGGAGCCTTAGGAATAGTTAAAAATACAATTTTAATTTAATTTTTAATTTTAATTTTTAATTTAATTTTTTGATTAAAATACCTAATAATTTCTTGCTTTTATCTAAAAAAAAGCCTTTCAGCTAATTATGTTTTAAGCAACTGCTCACTAAATTCTACCTAGTTTATATATATTTTATTATTCATTTTATTTTATTGTTAAAATGATTTTTTTTATTTAATTATTTATTTACTTATTCATAATGCACAAGTCTAAAATGATTTTTTTTTAAAAATATTATAATACAATGATTCAATCTAGGTGCCAGATATGCTAGTTGTGCCACTGAAAAACCCTGTAAGATAAGTACAAATATTATCTACAATTTTTAAAAATGTATTCTAATTTGTTATATATGACAACAGAATGCAATTCAATTCTTATTACACAAACAGGGCACAAATTTTCATGTCTCTGGTTGTACACAAAGTAGAGTCACACCATTCGTGTTTTCATACTTAGGGTAATGATATCTGTCTCATTCCACCGTCTTTCCTACCCCCATGCCCCTCTCTTCCCCTCCCCCCTTTTGCCCTATCTAAAAGTTCATCTATTCCTCCCACACTACCCCCCAACCCACATTATGAATCAGCATCCTTGTATCAGAGTAAACATTCAGCATTTCATTTTTTTGGATTGGCTTACTTCACTTAGCATTATATTCTCCAACTCCATCCATTTACCTGCAAATGCCATGATTTTATTCTCTTTTAATGCTGAGTAATATTCCATTGTGTATAGCAGCACAATTCAAAATAGCTAAATTGTGGAACCAACCTAGATACTCTTCCCTAGTTTATATTTTTGACATTAACTAAATAATGGCATGACTTAAAATATATAGTTCCTTTAGATGAAACTTCACATTACCATTTCAACAACTAGTTTGTGTTTTTTTTAAAGGGTGACTACAAACCTGATACATGAGTAGTATCACAAGGCATGTCAAACAACATTTTCTCTCTTTTTTCACTAGACATGGATAATGGAGATGGTGAATGGCTTCCCTAAAATACATATTAGAAGTTAGAAAAAGAAAACACTGTAAGTACTCTTGGATTCACCTTTGACCATATTTCTCAAATCAGTAATTTAAAATGCTGTCAATTCTTTTTCAGATTGTTTCCTTCTCGTTTCCTCTTTAACAATACCATTAATCAACCTAGATTCTAATTATAAATCCTATAGTAATAGTTTTGAGCTTGCTTTTTTGACTATTACTATGATTCAATTTTTCCTTGTTAGGTTTTTCATTACTTTGAGTCAGTAAATGGGGAGCCACAAAAAAATTAAGGTTTAAACTCTTTCTTCTAAATTGCATCTTTCACATTTAACCTTGTGTTTTACTATTAAAATATAGTTTTTTTTTAAACTTCGTAATCTGTATTTTGCTTAGTTATTGCTCAACTTCATCTGTATATACCTTAGGTCTATCTCAAATCCCACCCCTCTCTCCAAACTATAAAATTCAGTCCTGTGTGTATTTTATAGATTACAATATTTTTATTAATGGTCTGATGTACTTTTAGGCTGGCAAGAAACTCAAGCAATCAAATTCTTATATAATTGTGAAACCATTCCTAATTATAAATATTTAAATTAGGGGTTCAGCAGCCAAGTCTTCACTATTTAAGACCTTGCTATCCTCATTTTAAAACTAAATTTTATATAAAAAACATCTTTCTATAATTAAGTCTTTCTATAAATACTTTAAACATCAGATTTTCAGGCAATAGCAATTTAAAAGTATTAAAATAATATAATTACTATTAAAGGCCAATAATTTGATTCTTACAAGAATCATCTCAAAGGAAAAACTGAAAATTATATCATCATATTACCTCTCTTGTGCTTTGTATATGATTTTCATTAATTGGAGATTCAATTTCCATAAGCCCCTTTTTTCTGAATTATAACTGCTTATATCTGTTACAATTATGTGTTTCTTGTTACATAAGTACCACAGCATTTATATTTTTTTCTATTCACTACTGCTTCATTATGATTTTGAATATGCCTGGGCTATGAATAAGACATACAGAAACCCAAATGAATTTAGCCAACTGTTTAAAGCCAAGGAAACTTTAAACATAATAGGAAACATTAAATCAATACTACTTAAATTTTGAAGTAAGTATTAATTCACTGCTAAAATCCAACACCTATTCATAATTTTTAAAAATGCCCTTAGACAAATAGAACATTAACTTTCTGACAAGTATCTATCAAAAAATATAGAGAAAGATCTCGCCTAGTATAGAAGCCTGGGACACAGAAGTATGCTACAGAGGTCAAAGTCAACCTTAACAAGAAAACATTAAGTATAAGGATTAGAACAGAAATTGCAAAAATTATCATGAGTAATAGCATACATAATTGTCTATATAGCACATCTATGACAGTCTGTGTAGAAAATCATAACATTCAGCAAGGTTGTTCAAGATATAAAAATCAATGTTCCTATACAAAATTAAAACAGCAGAAAATGTAAATTTTTAAAGTATGTTTTTTAATACTCAACAAAAAGAAAACCCATAAGATAGGAATTAACTTAAAACAAGAAGCCTAATTTCCTTTGTGAAAACTTTGGTACAGCTTTGTAGGAAACAGGGCCAAAAATGGAGAGAAAAATGATATGTGGATGAGAAAGATCAGTATCAATACTGAGAAATAGCAGTTATTTTCTTAGACAAACTAATTCTAAGGTTTATACAGATAAGTAAAGGGCCAAGGGAATTTAAAGTAAAAGAATGGGGTGTGTGTGAGAAAACACTCTATAAGTGTAAAATTACAGTAGTTAAAATGGTGTGATGCACAAAGACAGATAAATAGGTCATTAAAACAGAATAGTGCCTAGTAGATCATCTGTAGTCACCAAGGTCTTCTGCTCATAATATTGCATGAATTTATTATCCATATGCAAGAAATCCCAGAGAGACCAAAAAAAAAAAAAAAAACACTAAAAGTTAAAATAAAAACTAACATTTCTGCACGACAGGAAAATGCTTATGAGACAATATTTGAGTATTTATTACATATCAGATGCTATGTTTACATAGTTCAGCCTAAAATTTCCATTGCCCCATTTTACAGATGAAAAAGATGAAGTGCAAAGATATTCATTAACTTGTAAAATGTTACATGGCTAGTAAATACTGAAGTCAGGATTTAAACCCAATTCTTTCTGACTCATAACTCTCAGTTATATACCTTAATAATGAACAACATGAACATCTTTGCAATCAATTGTTTTTTCACTACTTCAAAATTATATAAATTAAGCCATATATAAAAACAAGCAAAAAAGGAAGTGGTGGTAAAGTTTGTAAACTAGTACCAAAGTATTCAAAAACTTCTTTAAAAAGCACATCTCAAAAAAAAAAAAAAAAAGAAAAAAGAAAAAAAAACAATTGCTCCTCATGAATATTAAACATTTCAGTTACCTACCTCATTTTGAACCTTAAATGCATCCTATCTTTATTATCAATGTTTAGACATTTAAGCATACTTACATTTTATTAAGAAACAGTATGTATAACTTGATATGTGGAAGAAAAAAAATTAACTTTTATATTCATGGTATTTACCTATCAGTTTTAAACTTCCTTATAAAAAGTTAAAGGAAACAAATTGTTTAGAACTACATTCTTGTCAATTTACTTGTCAACTTGTGATTTTAATAACTAAAGTTCCTTTTTTATATATTTTTTAGTTGTTGTTGGACATAATACCTTTTATTTTTTTCTCATGTGGTGCTGAGGATCGAACCCAGCACCTGCTAGGCAGGTGCTCTACTGCTGAGCCACAACCCTAGCCCAATAACAACCCTAGTTTCTTAAAAGGTTATGGACTTTGAATTATGGTGAAATGTAAAGAATGTACCTGTGTTGCAGGAATAAACCTATCCCAAACTAGAAAATGTATGCAGTTCTGATGTATAGATAAATAAGCAGAAGTGATCATTCCTATCACAGAATCCTTATCTGTACACTGCTGTCACACTACCACATTTTTTTTTCCTGTGTAGCAGCTATACATGAGTCTGTTAGGTTCACTGAGGCTGGGAACTGTATCTTATTTGTCATTATGTCCTCTTACCACAGTCTCCAGACCAAATTTAAAACCTTAAGTAGACAAGTTATGTATATTTGATTAAGATCATAGACAAATGATTCACCACCTTCAGACAGATACATCTGATCCTCTTTCCCGACCCTCCCTTCCCCCCTTACCAAAAACAGAGGTCGTGGAATTGGTGAAGAACTCTCTCTTGCATATAACATGTCTGTTCCACTGTTTTTGGATGAGTTTTCTGGACCTCCATCTTCTTTGTTACTGTCTAAGGATTCAGGTGATGAAGCTTTTAGGTAAGGTGATAGAGATTTTGTTCTATAGTCATAATCCTGAGTAAAATCCTTTTCTGTTATTTTCTCTATACCTGTATTACCTCACAAAACACAAACAAAACAGATGGCAGGTGTTATCAATGATGTCTGCTTTAGAAACAGTATGATTAAATTCTAAGAATATGATCGAAAATCTTAGCTATATTTAAAAAGATAAACTTTCATAGGCTGTCACTCAGTTACAGAGTGCTTGCCTAGCATGCCTAAGACCCGGGGTTCCATCTCTAAAACTGAAAGATCCCCAGCACCACTAAAAAATAAAAGAACAACTTTCCATAAATTAAGGCCACATTATGTTTAAAATATTTTGTAAGAGTCTGAAAAATAGCTGAATTTTAAAACTTTCAAAACATTTTCCAACAAAATATCTACAGTATAAACTGAAATATAATTATCTATCTAAATATTATTTGATTATTTTATCACCATAGTAAATAGTGTTTGTTACATATTAAAGTCACATAATTTTATGACTGGAAAGGCTAGGAAAATAATCTCATCTGAATATCTCATAAAATAAGGAAATTCACTGCTGAAATAAGTCTTAAAGAATTCTCAGTTTTCATATGAAATCTGGGCATGTACATCTGTCATTTTCAGTATGTGCTTATCTGAAGTGACAGTGGTTCTAAGCATTAGTAAAGTAAAAGAACACAATCACTAGCTACTGTAGGGGGAGTATAAGTACATTAACTGATCTATATGCCAAATTTAAATAAAATGAATAACATTTAGAAATGCTTTAAAAGACCCTATAAGGAACCAAAAGTGATACGAAAAGTGCAAACATAGTTTCTAGAAAGACATGCATATGCCAGAGCTCCAAAGAATGTGAATTTTCTTTACAATTTATTTTTTAAAAGCAAAACATTTATTATGAAGATAATCTACTGTTAGTCTACAGAATGATCACAATATTCTTTGGACTCTTGTCAATAAATTGTAAAAAGAAAAAATAGGAATCCCTATATTATATAATATATAATAAAGTGTTTTTAAATATATTTCCAGCTAAAAGCACATTAAAAGTAAGCTCTTAGTTGAGCTTTCACTATAACTTGCAAACATGTATTAAATGTTTTCCATATTGAAGCATTTGATCTTTAATCTCCTAACATGAAAAATTTAATAGTGCCAATGTTCCCACGTTAGCAAAAAATCAAGTTACTAGCATTAACTAGTATAAAAATGAAGTTTTAATGGCTTATAATCTTAAATACCTATAATCTTAAGCCCTCAAAATTGATCTACAAATTATACTTTCACATAATTAGAGTTAATTATTCAATTACAATGCACAGAAATGATACTGACATCTCATTACTTCTACAGATGATGGAGTCTCAGATAAAGATGAAGGAGATAAATCAAGCCTATTATCTTTTATAGTATCTTTTAGTAGAGATGAATATTTCCTTTCTTTTGATAGTTCTTTTTGTGTATCAGCAGAGATGACTTTCTGTTGTTTCTTTGGCAGTTTCATTGTTTTGGTTCTGGAATGGATGTTGTCCTCCTAAATTTATTGATAACCTTGAAGTTACACTTGAATACAAATATTTATACTTGTACACATAAAACAAATCACATTGAAATACTTATTAAATGTATTATGCCGTACTACATATGGACATCACAAGGGCCTAGGAATTAGTGAAAAACTTTCTAATATATTAAATGTCATAAGACAAATGTGCAGGAAAATGTAATACTTAGATACAATAAATAAGAGATACAAATAAAATGCTATGAGTTTAAAGATTATATCCAATTTAAGGAAACCAGAAAGTATTCCTAGATTTTGAAGTATCTAAAGTACTGAGAAGTGGTGAAAGAAGGTGGTGAGGGGAGGACTTACTGAAATAGGAAGACAACTGATAGAGTGAAGGCAATGGAAAGCTCAGGTCTTATGGTATCTGGCTATTAACAGTTGTGGGTATACAATGGGGAAAAGTAGAAGCAAGCATGGAAAGGTATTTTGATGCTTTGAAAATCTGTCAAGAGGGAGATTTTCAGGGTTAATTCTTTGAAGAGCAATAGCATGAGAAGTGACTTGGATTCCTTCGACTGTTATGTGAGGTAAACTAAAGTTGAAGTGATACAAAATGTGGAGGTAAGTAATGAAGTCTTCCAGGTAGGAGATAATAAGGGAGGTGGAGATTTATTTACTTAAGATCAGCATGGTGTAGTAGTCAGAAACCTACCAGACTCTCTGCATTTAATTTCTGTCTCTGTCACTTTCTTGTGTGATAAATCTGTAAAGTCCTTAAAACTGCAGCTGGCATATTATCTTTAACTTTTTTGTTAAAAAAAGCTTTCAAACACAGGTGGCTGGGTATATGTTGTAAAATATGAGATGCAGGTGGGGCAGTATAAAGGAAGAAACTGACACCAATATTTTTGCTTTCATTCAAGAGGAAGAGCTACAGTTTCCCAACAGGTTGTAGTATATTGAAGCATAATTTTGCAAAGATTAAGTACTTTTCTATTTCAAAAACATCACATTAAAGTTATAATTTCACTGGAGAGAGACCTTTAATTTTTTTAACACTTTCACCAACTTATAAAATTTAGTACTATATTGCCTAGGGACCAATTCTTAGAATTATTTTAAAAGGTTTTCTCATATAGAAGGTCAAATCTTATAAAGAAGTAACAAGTTAAATTTGACTTTTTTTTTTTTTTTTGGTACCGGGGATTGACCTCAGGGGCACTTGACCACTGGGCCACATCCCCAGCCCTTTTTTGTATTTTATTAGAAACAGGGTCTCACTGAGTTGCTAAGTGCCTCGCCATTGCTGAGGCTGGCTTTGAACTTGCGATCCTCCTGCCTCAGCCTCCCAAATGCTGGGATTACAGGCATGCGCCACGGCGCCTGGCTAAATTTGACATTTTTATAAAAGAATATATTTAATATTTTAAGAGGCTTTTAGAAATTATTAAACTGAACTGTATCTATTTACCTTTACTTGAAAGCTCTCTTTAAATGAATGTGACAATTCTTGTTCACTCTCTGATTCTGAATTTGAGAGATCTTTATAATTTTTTTTGGTTTTTGCTGCTCTTCGTGGAAGTCTGGTTCTCCCATCTGGAACTGCCTCATCCCCCTTCTTTGTGTTTTTTATTGTATGCCTTTAGGAGAAAAATTCCTGAATATTATCAGATCAATAGTTAAGATATAAAAAAAATACAAGCTACTTGCTATAAAATTGGCACTAGAGATACATAAGATGTTTGATAAGAAAATGATTCTTGATTAATAGATTTTGAATGATTATGTTTTTATTTTCCCATTTCAATTATCTTCTTTACCACTTTTCCCCCTTATCATTAAATCTGTAAGAGACCTGATATAAATTATATAGAGTAAAGGAGGTCAAATGTACCTGTAATCACACAGAATGAAACAGACTAAAAATAAGGTCAACATGATTCCAAAAAGCACAAGAGAAGTGTACAAAGGTAGAAACAATTATGGAAAACAAGTAATGTTGATAGTAATAAAATTATGAGATGGCAAATAAATTATTTTTATATGACAAGAAAAAATAACTTTAAGGGAATGTTTAAACACAAATTTCTTACTTTACCATTTTAGATCTTGGTTGACCCTTATCCAAGGATGGTTCTGCAATTCAGAAAAATAAGGTTAAATTTTTCAAATAGATAAAAACTGGCATTAAGTTTCTTAGAGCCATCGCTGCATGTATAAATTAAAAATCATTAAAAAATAAGAGCATATATCCCTTTTTGTTCTTTTTAAATTCGTTAGTTAATGAATCTCCATGTGCTTCAAGTCACGAGGACACAGGTCCCCCACACTTAATCTTCACTCTTCTGTTGAAGAATTTGGCCATCAGGTTGACAGGCTGATTGGGGAGCATTCCCTTCCTCCAAGCTTCCTATCCCACCCGTTGATACTAGGGATTAATCCCAGTGGGTTCCTCTGCCTCTGAGCTACATCCTGGTTGTATTTATTTGAAACAGGGTCTCACCAAACTGCTGAGGCTGGCCTTGAATTTATGATCCTTCTCTCTCAGCCTCCCAAGACACTAGGATTCCAGGCACATGCCACCATATGTAGCCATTCCCCTGAACTCTAGTTAGTATCCTGTGGTACCACATCACAGATGGGAAAGAATCCATCTTTAAACCCATTCAAAAATTTAAATTTCAAGAACTGATAATTTCTACTGTATAGTGTTTGGTATGGTTTGAATTGCCAGTCTTCCTTCCTCTTTTATTTTATATTCTCAAACTTCTTAAACATGTAAAAGCATATATAATATAAGTCATAAAGTAAACAGCCATGAATCTAACACTCAATTTAAGAAATATATTATGAATGATGTTGATCTACTTACATATGTTCTTTAATGGTCCTCCATATCCTCTCTGCTAAAAGGTAACTATTATCCTGAAATCTGTTTCTCATTCACTCAATTTAAAAAGATTCGTTTCACAGATATGTATCTCTAAATATAATAAGCTTCATAAGACTAATATCATGTCCTATGCAATATTCCATGATTTGCTTTGTTTTCCATATATCATTATGTTTCTAAGATTTACCCATATTATTGATAGTAGCTTTAGTTCCACTTCTCTTCCCCCCCCCCCCTTTCAAGGATAATACCATCTTTTTAAATATCCACTGAAGCCTAAGAAATGAGATCATCCAAGTCAAAGAAGTAAAGCTTATTTGGAAGAAAGTTCTTCTAATCCTGGCAATTAGCCAGCTTATACATACTATGTATAAGCTTATACATACTATGTATGTCACTTAATCATTTAAACAAAGGAATTCACATAGAAGTTCAATTTTGTAAGTATTGACTGATTATAATATTTAATCTCTAAAATATTGAGATTTCTGATCTTCTGCTTTTTAAAAAATGTATACATTTGTACATCTTCCCAATAAACTGTAAGCACCCTGAAGGCATGTGAGCCTTATCATGTTTCTCCTTGACTTATAACACACAGCTTCAAAGTGCAGATTCCATGACCAGATCTAACCTCACCTTTCATTGTTGTCACAAATATAATCTATGTTCCAACTAGCTCCATTCTGCATTCCCTGAATATACTATGCTATTTTATAATTCTGTTCCTTTTACCTATGATAATCCTGCTCCTTTCCTTCCTGATGTATTTGGTTGAACTCTAACATTTGAGATTCACCTTCATATCTAAATATAAAAAAATTCATTTTTGTCTAACTTTAATTCTCTTTAAACCATGTCACCCCAACACCAGACACTGGTTATTTTTATCCTGAAACTAAATAAAGCTGATTCCCTTAAAATAAATATAAATTCAATTGAAAAACAGTTGTCTTCTTTGTCTTTGTGTTTTAGCAAATATTGACATTGATATTCAGTTGCAAAAAAATAGTAATTATCTTTAGCCAAAAACTATACCTCAAACTTGTATTCAATTACTTCAATAGATTCATTTCCACAAAAACAGAAACCATATTCTAGGAAAATATTTTTTGTAAGACTTGAAAATTATTTTCCTTCTAATGTATTTTTATTGCATCCAAATGAATTCCTAAAAAGCATGTAAGTTGGGTACAGCAGGGAACCAGGATGCTGAGAAGTAAATACATATAATAAATGCAAATAACCATAAACAGACGAAAGTGTCAAGGCTCAAGTTCTGGTTTTGTTTAAGGATTCTGAGTTCATGAGTACTTTATGCACTATTTACAATAATTAATTAGCTAAACAGCAGTTAAGTGAGCCATGAGTAGAAAAGTGATGAAAGTACATCATAAACCAAGGACCACAGTAAATCATATTTTGTGTACTTAGTCTTATTAAAAAGTAACTTAAATATAATCATAGTGTACAAAACAAAAACATAACTACCGTAGTGTTTTGTCTTATTTGTAGGGATATATTGTAATAAATGGTCTTCATATAAAAGTATGCTTATCAAACAATAAAACATCTAATTTAATCAAAATGATAAATTTGCATTATTTCTCTAATAATTTCTTACTTGATTTCCCATTTTCACATTTCTTCACATTTTTATTTCTGCTATAGTCTATTAGCTGTCGTTTTGATTTTGGTTCTCTTAGCCAGCTAATATCTGTCTTGCTGTCATCACATCTATATTCTGTTTCAGTATCACTGAAGAGATTTTTCTTTTTATGATTTGTGATAATCTATTTTTAAAAAGATATTTGAAAGAGATGAAGAAATATCTTATTAAAGGAATTTAAGTCAACCCTTTCTCCCCGCCCCAAATCCAGGAAATCTAACTTCTCATTTTTTTTAAACACACAATTTAAAGATTGGCATTAAACATCTATTCAAGAGAGTCACTCAGAAATACAGAGCAGATAGGGAGATTTATATTTTGGTGTTGGTGTTAATTAAAAAATCAAAACAATTTACTTCCAGAGATATAACCTAACACTGTTAAACAAAACAACAGAAGTTGTCACAGTAACGTGGATAATTTCATAAGGGAATGAAAAAATAATTTGGTCCTTTTTGGGGGGTGGGTACCGGGGATTGAACTCAGGGTTACTGGACTTCTGGGCCACATCCTCAATTCTATTCTGTATTTTATTTAGAGACAGGGTCCCACTGAGTTGCTTAACAACTTGACTTTGCTGAGGCTGGCTTTGAACTTGGGATCCTCCTGTCTCAGCCTCCTGAGCCACTGGGATTACAGGCGTGTGCCACCTCACCCAGCAAAAAATAAAAATATATTTGTTTCTCATTTCTTTGATGATAATCTTTGGCATTAAAATGTATTAAAATAAATGCAGTTTTTAATAGAACACATTAGGGTATTATAACTTACTCTTTCATCTTTTGTTTTGAGAGAAGGTTGAAGTTCATCATGATTCCTTAAACCTACCCTTAAGCAAAAATAATAATCAATGTAAAAATATCCATCATGATTGTTTTCTTAAGCCAGCATGCATTGGACAATTAGATCTGTGTTTTCAGCTTGAACTTTTTCATTACTTAGCTATATAATTCTGGCCAGATCACTTATCCTCTCTGCTTAGTTAATTATAAAATAATGTATGTGGATTGAAGAAATACACAACTACAATTCAAAGTATAGACAGTTTGCATATTCACTGAAAAAGTAAATGCCAAAGTAAGAGAATCATGATAGAAATAATCATGACAGTAGCATTTTTATTTCACTCCTATGTTAAAAACAGAGAAATAGACTGGGGCAAGCTACTTAAGACGGGAGAAAAGAAAAATATTAAGTTTTAATCTGACCTATGTTATTATAATAAAAACACCTACAATTTTACTGAATTATCCACACAGGCTTCTGTAGCTGTAGCTTGAAATTCTTGGATCTATATGGTGAATAAACATTAAATATAAAGAGTATTCTTAGTGTCAAGGTAAACAAAAATTAAGGAAATATGCACAAAATCTAGTTTCTGTCATTTCATAGAATCATAAAAATTGACAATAAAATTAAAAGAAGATACAATACAATAAAATATACTAAAAGCAAAACAAAAGTATTTGTTTTAAACCTGTGCCAACAATAAAATAATTATTTTCTTGATAGAATAAGCCCTTCTACTTTTCCCACTCATTTCTCTCCACCTTATTACAAAACATTTAGAAAAACCTTAAATATACCTAGGCTGGTTATCCAAATACGTTGTCACATACTTTAAAAAAATTTAAAGTACATCTATAAGAAGATGCACATTAAAAAACATACACTCTTAATGTATAATAAATGCAAAAGAACTACTGAATAAGTACAAAATAATCATTTTTCTAGCTTACTCCGAGTTTTATAATGGGATCATCAGCTCCATTCAAATTAAAATTATAAACATCATTCCTGTGAAATTAAATATAAATTTTAGTTCCATTATATAAGAAATATATTTAGGTTCTTTAAATAGGAAGAAAATGAAAAGATTTATGAAAAAATTACTTACAATGGGCATTCAGAAGTAACATTAACAAAAGTAGTCTTCAGTTTTCTGTAACTTTTTTTCTGAACTTTTTCCTAAATACAAGACGCTTACATAAACCATTTAAACTTAGATTACTATTTACCATATATAGCAAACAAATCTCATGTGCAATTAAATTTTCATATATTTCATATTTCTAGTTGCATGTTCACTACTATAAATCTGGCATTTGTAACAATTTCCTTAATGTAAGTTAATAAACATATACCCCAAGAAATGAAATCACCACCTCTAAAGATACCTGTACTCCCATGTTCATTGTGATATTATTTTAATACCTAAGGCAGAGAAACAACCAAAAATGTCTAGCCGGGCGCGGTGGCGCACGCCTGTAATCCCAGCACTTGGGAGGCTGAGGCAGGAGGGTCGCGAGTTCAAAGCCAGCCTCAGCAATGGCGAGGCACTTAGCAACTCAGTGAGACCCTGTCTCTAATAAAATACAAAAAAGGGGCTGGGGATGTGGCCCAGTGGACGAGTGCCCCTGAGTTCAATCCCTGGTACCAAAAAAAAAAAAAAAAAAATGTCTAATGACAGATGAATGGATAAGGAAACTAATAAACATGTACACACGTGCATGCATGTGCGCACACACATGCACGCACAGAGGGATGTTATTCAGCTTTAAAAACAAGAAGATACTACCACTTGCGACAACATGTGTATATGTGGAGGGTATTGTGCCAAATGAAATAAGGCAGACACAGAAAGAAACCTGCATGATTTCACATGTGGAATCTTAAAGAAAAGTTTGAGCATATAAAAATAGTAAAATGGTGGTTATAAGTAGGGCAAGGAGAAAGAAATGAGAAGTTGGTCAAAGGATAATATATGTAGGGATGAATCAATTCTAGAGATCTAATATAGAAAATGAGGACTATAGTTAATAATATTATATTGTATTCGGTTTTTTTGATAAAAATCATATTTTAGGTGTTTTGGGGGTGCCACATACACAAACACAGGTGAATTATGTGAGATAATGGATGTGTTCATTTTCTTCACTACAATAACCATTTCACTATGTAATATCATCATTTCATGCACCTTAAATACATACAAGAAAAATATCAAACATCCACACTAAAAAATTATTTGAATGCATGTACTAATTAAAAACATAATAAATATATATCTAATATCAAATCCTTAATCCTTAAAATTTACTGATATTATAGTACCTAGATAAATGATGTTCTCACTAGTACTGTAAGCTAAATTTGAGTGATTCTAGAATCTCAAAGCAAGCATGCTTCAATTTTGTTGGATTCTCATTTGTTTTAAATTCTTAAATAGAAAGCTTTGAAAGAGGTTAAGGCTTATGTGAAATTTAATGTGAGAGAATCAAAAAGTAAATCACTTAACTAGTATTACTTGGGGAAAATATGTGTATGATTATTCACATAGATTATAGCTCAAAATATATTCAACCAGATCACAAATTACTGAGGGTAGTAAAGAAGTTAAACAAAATTTGATAAATTAATAGTTGTTTTATTAAAGACATTTAACAATGATTAAATAATATTGCTAAATAACTAATCAAAATAATCAGAAGACTAATTTAACATCCAGTAAGTTATAAATATAAAAACCAAAAACATTCATTTTAATATGTGATTTATTTTCAATTTAAAATTTTGGCTATTTCATATAGAATTATTCGCACTATCCTCAAAACTGTATCTCTTAATATATCATTCCTCTGATCACTTCGCTGACTTACCCAGTGTTCAGGTTCATTTATTTACCTTTTGTGTACCAGTGTATGCTAGGTGTTACAGACGAATAAAACAGATGATATGCAAATGTGAATACATGTATGTATTATAGAGGTACAAAGGTTAACAAAGGTATTAAAAAAAGATATATAGATGACTCAAAACAGTTACACTCTAGTATGATAGGAGAGGGGGAAAACCTGTAATAATTAATAAAATAATTTTTAAAAGCACAAAACAAACTTATTTCTTTCCAATTGGACTTTTTTTTTTTTTGGTCAAGGGAACTTGGAAACTTTTTACAAAGAAGATAGACTCCAAAGCAAGACTCACAATGAATATTAAGATCTTGGTAATCAGAAAAGAAGCCATGAAAGTTTGAGTTCTTTCCAAAGAAGGTTAAAGAGAATAAGTACTTAGGGCTAAGACACATCAAGGAGCCTCAAGTTATCCTGTTTCAACTAAACAAGACTTGTCTAGGAAACAGATATTAAGAAATAAGACAATCTTTTAAAGGGACCAGTGTGCCATTCCATGTCTCCACATAATTCAGTAAGCAAACAGTTTCTAAAACCGGAGAATGACATGATTGAAGCTGTGTCATTAAGAAAATGAGCCAGTATTGGTTGTAATGAATGGATTGGCACAGAAACATACTATACGATAAATAAGAATTACATAAAGACCATTGTTATAGTCCAAGAATCAGAAATTAGAACTGCAAGACAATAGGAGTTGTCAGAAAGGAGAGAAGATTCAAGATAAACTTATAGAGGGTGAACTTCAGAACTTGAAAAGAGGATGCAGGAAGTGATTTTAAATAATAAACCCAAGAAAACTGTATTTTTGCCTGGATGAATATAAAATATTTTTTTAACCAAATCAGGACTTAAAAAGGATCTATAATTGTCAAGACAGAGGGTATAAGTTAGAAAAGAAAGAAAGAAAGAAAGAAAGAAGACAGTGATATGGACATACTGAATCATGTACAAAAAAGTAAACTATTGGGCTTATATAAAAGAAGCATCCAATTCCTTCTCACTACTAATTTAGTGTCTATAGTCAAATATCAAGTTTGACTACAGGTTGGTGAAATTAAATAAAGGACACCTACCTTACTAAGTTGTAGGTCAGGTTTGTTTAAAAAACCACTATAAAAAAAGATTAACAATATTTAAAGAGCAATTAAATATCAGATTATTATTCATAAAAGCTATTTTATGAGGCAAAACATATTTTAGTCACTAAATCTATATTCAGTGTTATAAACAACCAAAATGCCACAGCTATATTTTTGCAGCTTTACTAAAAGAAAATAGTAACTAAAATAGTTAATTATAAGTTGAATCATTAGTGAAGCAGGAAGTAGGAAACAATTTAAAATAAATAGTTTTGCCCTGAAGATCATTTTTAAATGTCAGAATTAATTAATTTTAATTAAATTAACAAGGCCAGAATTAATTTAAATTTGAATTAACAAACTGACAGCTGCATACAGAGATATATGCTTGTGATCCCAGCAACTGGCAGGCTGAGGCAGGAGGATCACAAGTTCAAGCCAGACTCAGCAATTTATTAAGACCCTAAGCAACTTAAGTCAGACACTGTCTCAAAATAAAAACAAATAAATAGGACTGGGGATATAGCTCAGTGGTAAGGCACCCCTATCTCCAGTACCAAAATAACAACAGCAACAGCAGCCTGATAATTCCTTTAATATGAAATGTCCATTTATGAACTAACATTCAGAAAGATGGCAAACAAATACATTATTTACTATATTAAAATAACTCATTTAAGCTCATTTAAACTTCATATTTCATTAAGCAACATATTTAAATTAGTTTTACTTAGTACTAGAGTCATAAATACAATTCTAGGATACCTGAATCCTAAAGATTTACTAAAGATTTCTAAAATAGTATACTGTATTTATATGGCATTATTTGATACTTTAAAAAATGTAACCAATCACTAGAATAGCACATTTCAAATTTAATTCCCCTCCTGTGTAATCTGAACAGCTACTGCTCATAATAACAACTATGTGTTTTCTACTGGATAGATACATGATTTGAATGCATACTTAAAACTAACATTTAAAAAATAATTCAGTGCTAGCTGCTAGAAAAATATTTATGTCTAAAATTTTTTCAACATACCCATCAATCAAAGACTCCTCTGATTTTCTTGTAGACTTCATGTCATCTTTTGGTTTGTATCTCTTATTAATTTGGCTTATTAAGGTTTCTGCTGCATTAGTAAATTCTTTTCCTTTTGACTTTTCTCTCTGAAACAATTTATAAGTTACTTTAAAACTCTCCCAGTTGACTTTTGAAGGAGAATAAAGGCTAAATATAAAAATTCAAGAAAAATCTGGTTCTATATATATCTACAAAGAAAAATAAAAGGGGCCAAAATTAGTTAATAAGTTTAGGCTCTGTAAAGCATTAGAACCACCCAGGACAAGTCTTTAACATAAAGAACTGTGCAGAATGGTCTATAGAGTAGTTTCTTTATTCTACACGAGAATGAAAATAAACTTTAGGAAAAAGAAGTCAGTTCTTTGAAAAGGTCAATAAAATTGACAAACCTCTAGCCAAGTGAAGAGAGGGAGAGAGAGAAAATACTAATTTATTTTATAACTTTATTTTTGCATGTAGTGCTGCGGATCAAACCCACTGCCTCATGTGTGCTAGACAAGTGCTCTACCACGGAGCCACAATACCAGCCTAAATTATATATATATATTTTGGTACTGGGGATTGAACTCAGGGGTACTCAACCACTGAGTCACATCCCCAGCCTTTTTTTTTGTATTTTATTAGGGACAGGGTCTCACTGAGTTGCTAAGTGCTTCGCCATTGCTGAGGCTGGCTTTGAACTTGTGATCCTCCTGCCTCAGCCTCCCAAGTGCTGGGATTACAGGCATGTGCCACCATGCCCAGCTCCAAATTATGAATATTGATAAAGGAAGAGGTTCCAGCATTTTTGACCACCTGGATGTTAAAGTGATAAAAAGAATATTATAAACTCCATGTCTACAATTTTATAACTAGATAAAATGTACAAATTTCTTGAAAGATACAATTTACCAAAACTTGTGCAAGGATAAATGGATCATTTGAATATGCCTGTATGTACTAAAAAAAGTTGATCTATAATTGATCTACTAAAACAAAAAACATCCGGCCTAGATGGGTTCACTGGTAAATTCTACCAAATACTTAAGGAAGAAATGATACAAAATCTCCACAATCTTCCAGAATAGAGAAGTGGAATACATCCTAACTCGTTCTATGAGGAAAGTATGACACTAATGCCAAAACAAAAGACATTAAAAAGAGAAAACTACAGACCAGTATCTTTCATAAACACAGATGCAAAAATTCTCAACAAATTATTTGCAAATCAAGTCCAATAATGTTCTAAAAAAAATAAACTATGCACCACTACCAAGTGGTATTGTGGTATGCCAGAAATCTATCATACAAACAGGCTAAAGGTGAAAAACCTTATCAACAGATGCACAAAAAGCATTTGACAAAATCCAACATCCACTCATACAAGCTGAAGAATAAAACTCCACTGTGTATATATATCACATTTTATTTATCCAATAATTTGCTGATGGATACTTTGGCTGGTTCCATAGTTTGACTACCGTGATCTGTGCTGCTATAAACATGGGTATGCATGTATTACTGTAGTATGATGACTTTAATTCTTTAGGATAAATACCAAGAAGTGGTATATCTGGGTCGTATGCTAGTTCCATTCCTAATCTTTGGAAGAAAACTCCATACCAATTTTTTTTCAGAGATCATATGATTTTATTTGCAAATATTTCTGTTTATAAATCATAAGACTCAGCAACTATAACTACTGTTCCATCATCAAGCTTAAAAAGTAATAATTCACTGATATCAACAGTATTATCAGTTCAGAATTCTCTTTCTCACAATTTGTTGTACAGTTCATCTGAATGAACAGAGTTCAACTAAGGTCCACGCAGTTGGTTGGTAAAGCTCTTAAATCAATCTGCATTTCCCTTTTTAATTTTTCCTTCTTCTCCCTTCCTCTTCCTTTCCCTGTTACCCTTCCCCCTTTTCTTAAGTTCTCCCTTACTCTTAATCACTTTGTTGTACAATAAAACATATACCAAAAAAACCCACTCTAATCATATGCCCATACCAATTTTTATAGTGGTTGTGCCAATTTACAATCCCCTCAATAGTGTAAAAGCGTTCCTTTTCCTCCAAATCCTTTCTAGTGTTTGTATTCTTGATGACTGCTGTGAGATAAAAATCTGAATATGGTTTTGATTTGTATTTCCCTAAATGCTAATTATATTGAAAGCTTTTTCATATATTTGTTGACCATTTGTAGTTCTTCTTTTGAGAAGTGTTTAATTCATTTGCCCATTTATTAATTGCGTTATTTGTTGTTATTGCTGTTTTTGTTTGTTTTGAGTTCTTTATATATTCTGAATATTAATCCTCTGTATGAAAAGTAGCTCACAAGGAATTCCTTTACTGATTACTTTCTCAGCAGATTCATTGTTGATAGGAAAGCTATTTTTGTATGTTGATACTGTAATATTCCACTTTGCTGAATTTATTAGCTCTAACGGTAGAGTCTTCTGAGTATAGGATCATATCATTTGCAAAAAGTGATAAATTGACTTCTTCCTTTTCTATTTTTATTCCTTTTATTTTCTTCTCTAGTCTAATTGCTCTGGCTAGAATTTCTAGCCCCCAATTAAATAGGAGTGGTAAGACTGGACATCCTTGTCTTATTGCAGAATTTAAAGGAAATTATTTCAATTTTTCCCCATTTACTATGAGGTTGACTTTGGATTTTTCATATACAGCCTTTATGATGTTGGGGTAGTTTCCTTCTATCCCTAGTTTCTTCAATATTTTTATAATTAATGGGTGCTGAATTTTATCAAAGGCCTTCTCTTCATCTGTTCAGAGGAATAAGTGAGTTTTGTGCTTAATTACATTGATGAGATGAATTATATTTATTGATTTGTATATGTTAAACCATCTTACCTCTCTGGGATAAAACCAACTTAGTCATGATGTACAATCTTCTTAATATGTTGTTGAATTATTTGCTAATATTTTATTAAGAATTTTTATATCTAAGTTCATCAAGGATATTAGTCTGTAGTCTTCTTTCCTTGATGTGTCCTTATCTGGCTTTGATTTGTGAGTGATACTGGCTTCACAGGAAGAATTTGGAAGTGTTCCATTGATTTCTATTTCATGGAAGTTTAGGAACAATGGCATTAGTTCTTCCTTAAAGGTGTGGCAGAATTCAGCTAAGAATCCATCTGATTATGAGCTTTTGTTAGTTTTCTTTTTAATTACTATTTCTATCTCATTACTAGTATTGATCTGTTTAGATTCTCTATGTCTTCCTGGTTCAATTTCTGTGGGTCATATGTGTCTATAAATGTATTCATTTCTTCTAGGTCTTCCAATTTGAGGAATTATAAGTTTTCAAAAAAGTCCCTAATGATCCATTGGATTTCTGTGATATCTGTGATGCTTCTCCTTTTTCATCTCTAACTTTATTAATTTGGGTCTTCTTTTTCTTTTGGTTAGTTTGACTAAAAGCTTATCAATCTTGTTTATCTCTTCAAAGATCACTTCATTAATCCTTTGTATTTTTTATTCTCATATTCATTGATTTCAGCTATGATCTTAATTATTTGTTTCCTTCTACTGGTTTTGGAATTGGTTTGTTCTTATTTTTCAAGGGCCTTGAGATGCATCATTAGGTTGTTTATTGGAGACCTTTCTGATTTTCTTATGTAGGCACTCATAGCATACATTCCTCTTAGAACTGCTTTCAATGGTGTCCCAGAGATTCTGGAATGTTGTATTACTGTTATCATTTAAGAATTCTCAAAATTTTCCCCTTATTTCTTCTACCACCCATTCATCATTCAAAACTATATTATTCAATCTCCATATTTTTATATGTTTATGCCCATATGTTATATAGTCCCTGAGGGTTTTCTGATGTTGATCTCTAATTTAATTCTATTATGATTTGATAAGATGGAAGAAATTATGTCAATTCTTTTGTATTTGCTGAAAGTTGCTTTGTGGCCTAAAATTTTTCAAGGAGTCTTTACTGAGTTTATATCTGTATGACCTTTCCAGCAGTGAGAGAGGTATGTTAAAATCACCCAGTATTATTGTACTGGGGTCTGAGGCTTTAATTCAAGTAGTTACTTTTTTATATAATTAGTTGCACCCATGTTTGAGGCATAAATATTTATGATTGTTCCCTTTACCAGTATGAAGTGTTCTTATTTGTCTCTTCTGATTGATTTTAGTTTGAAATCTGCTTTGTCAGATGAGACAGTAGGTACTCCTTCTTGCTTTTGGACTCCATTCACATGGTACATCAATTTCCATCCCTTTCACTTTCAGCCTGTGACTGTCTTGTAAGGCGAGTCCCTTAGAAACAACATAAAGTTGTATCTTATTTTTTTTAATCCATTCTGCCAGCTTATGTCTTTCAATCGGAGAATTGAGACCATTTATAAGTACATCAATTTCCATCCCTTTCACTTTCAGCCTGTGATTGTCTTCGCCTGTAGGGTGAGTCCCTTAGAAACAACATATAGTTCTATCTTATTTTTTAATCCATTTTGCCAGCTTATGTCTTTCAATTGGAGAGTTGGGACCACTTATATTCAAAGTTGTTATAGAGAGAGGTTTATTAGTTCCTGCCATTTTGATTTATTTGTAATGTTTTATTTGGTCCTGTTTCTCATTTGCTTAGCTATTCTTCAAATGAGATTTATTCATTTGTGAGCTCTGCGGTTTATTTTACACTTCTTCTGTGTGGAGTATTTCTTTAATTTTGTATGCTGGCTCAGTTTACCAGCATTCCAATCTTATCGTGGAAGGTTTTAAGTTTTCCTTTGATTTTTGAAGAATAGCTTTGCTAAACATAGCAATCTTGGTTGACAGTTACTTTTTCAGGAATTGGAATACCACCATTCCAAGTCTACCTGGTTTTTAGAGTCTGTGCTCTGAAATACTAAGTAATTCTGGTTGACTTGCCTTTACATGTGATCTGATGTTTTTCTCTTGAGGCTTTTAAAATTCTATCCTTGTTCTGTATGTTAGGCATTTTAATTATAATGTGTTTGACAGAAGTTTTTTTTCCCCCTTCCTTGTCTAGTTGGGGTTCTGAATGCATCCTGTGTCTAGATGTTCATCTAACTGTCAAGGTTTGGAGGATTTTTCTATAATTATTTACCTGAAGAGGTTATCCTTTCCATTAGCCGGCATCTCACAACCTGCCTCAATTCCACTGATTCTTAAATTTGGCCTACTAATGTTGTCCCAGAGATCTTGTATATTCTGGTCATAGTTAATTATTTTCTTTAATATTGTATGAATGTTCAAGTCTGGCCACTTTATCTTCCAACTCTTGAGATTCTGTATTCTGCATGGTCTACTGTATTAGACTTTCAACTGCATTCAGTTCTTTTTTAATCTTTCTATGCTCTTATTCAATTTCTCATTCTGTACTGGCTTCCATAATTCATTCAATTGTTTTTCTGTGTTCTCTTGGAATTCATTGATCATTTTTATAATTATTCTTTGAATTCTTTATCTAGTATTTCATCCACTTCAATATCTTTGAGGTCAATTGCTGGTCAACTTTAGCAAGTATTGTGTTACCTTGTTTTTTCATATTTCTTATATTCCTGTGTTAGGTTTTAGGCATCTGTTTGGATGGATTTCTCTTCCACTCTTACATGTGGGCCTTTTTAAGGCACAGCCTTGCTAAAGCATCCTAGAATGATCTAGATTGAGACACCCTCATAGGTGTGGCATCCACAGTCTTTGTGTTAGTTTTCTGTTTTTATTGTAGCAGTGCATGTCTATGAGTAGAACATAAGGGCTCACCCCCATCCCTTTCTACTTGGGGACTGGTCATTAGTTTGGGTTTTTGTTTCTTCTATTCTTTGTATTAAAGTATAGCTGAAGTTTGAATATTGTTAACATGTATATGGAGCAAGGAGTGAAACCCTTTGGCTGAGTTTAGTTCAGCATTAAAGTCTCCATCCTGTGAACTCCTAGTGTCCTTGTAGGTCCCAAGCACCTCACAGAATAAGGGAAAACAAACAATAGCATTAACCAATGCAAACGTTATACAGCATTACAATAAGTACCCAGTTCCTACTATGACATCTATAATATTAATTACTACAACAAACAGGAATGGAGAAATCAGCACATGCCGACAGAAAAACAATAAATAACCATGAACTAGAGCTGGTATTAAAGCAAATGTCATCCACAGCAGTAATTACAAGAGCATGAATGGTGGGTACAGGAGTTATATAAACCAGTTAATTCTAAAAGATGGTGGAAATACAGTTTACTAAGAGAAAAGAAAATGTAATAAGGTAGAATTGAGTTTACAATGTTTGAAAGGGAACACAGAATGCAGAAGAGATGTAATAGGTGATGGTTATAAAGGAGGAAGGAGAAAAATATGAAAAAATGGAGAGAAAAAGAAAGAACAAGAAAAATTTGCTGTTAGCAGGAAAAGAAAAAGGAGAGAAACCAATAAAAACAAAACAAAACTTAAACATCAAAACCCCTGACTCTCAAAACACAAGATGAGAAAAAATAACTGTTCACAATGGCCAAATTATGGAATCAACCCAGATTCCCATCAGCAAATGAATGTATTAAGAAAATGTGGTATATATACACAACGGAGTTCTACTCAGCCATACAGAGTAAAATAATGGCTTTTTCTGGTACGTGGAAAGAAATGGAGAAAATCATGCTAGGTGAAACAAGCCTGACTTAGAAAATCAAAAGCCAAAGTTTTCTCTCACTTGTGGAAACTAGAGCAACATAAGGGGAAGAAGGTGGCAAGAAAAGAGATTGGATATCATAAAGATACATGGCAGATCAGTAGAGCAGAAGGAGAATGAGATGGAGGGAAGAAAGAAAAAAGAGAAAGGGGTATAAAAATGGAATAATTATCACACTTTACTAAAAAATACTAAAAACGAAAAAAATATGAATATACACACCTATCAGCACAACAAGAACACAGAGAGAGGGAAAAAAAAACTATTCTTAATGAAAAATGAAGAAAGTATTTCTACTGATGTGGTCAAAATAGTCGATCAAAGAGAGAAATTGAGGGGTGAGGCACTGCACACAAAAAAAGGGATGGGGGTTCTTAACTCTTCCTCTTTTTGTGTCGCTCACTGAGCTATCCATCCGAGTAGCCTAAGACTGAGGCTCACTGAAATAGCTCAGCTTCCTTCTCACCCATATAGGATGGAGTTGGAAGTACTGTTAACTGGAGTTGTCCACACAGACCAGATCAATGCACTCCCAAGATAGCACTGCTGCAGAGTTCTATGAGGTGACTTCCAGGGGCTGGAGTGTAGGTCTAATCAGGCCTTAGGGGCTTTGCTGGGTGTTATCTGCTCTGGACAGTTAGATCAACACAACAGGGGCCAGGTAGTTGTTCTGTGCTGGGAATAGGGATCTCAGTAACCTCCCAAGAATTCTAATCAGGGGGCAGGGAAGTCAATCCTCCACACTCTATGCTGCCCACAAACACAGCCTTCCCAGGCTTAGCACCTGAGTGTATTCACACCTACCTGTTCAAATTCCTGACCCTCTACATCGGGTCATCTGAGCTGCCAGACTCATAGAAAAAGCAAGTTGGGCTCCCCTTTGTTTTTCTGACTTGAATTCCCCTGGGTACAATCTTTTCTGTGCCTGTTTCACTCACATTCTGCTAGGTACACACTAAGCCACATGGTAGGCTTTTGCTTGGGCAGTGTGGCAATGTTTCAGGCTCCACAGCAGCAGCTACAGCATGGCTGCCTCAGGATGACTCCTACCTCAGTCTTCCCCAGCCACAGAGCACTTTTCAAACACCAGTTCACAATACAGGATCTGGATCAGCTAAGTTCTGATCCACAGGTTTTTTCATACCAAATCTGTCCATTTTGCTTCTTTGTGTTCTCCCTGAGGTGGACCCATGCTTCTGCCCCTGCAACAAATGGCCTGGTTCCAATGTACTCTTTCTTCTTTATTCAATGCACCCAAATTTCTGAGTCTCTAAGACACTCTGACTGTCCAGTATTGAATTTTTGTGAAATCACTCTTTCACCCACCACACTGAGAAACAGTACTCCCACTGCTTGAATCCTGAGCCACAAAGCAATTAGGAATGCATCATTCCTCTAATCTACCATCTTGAATCTCTTCCCAGGAACATTTTTATAAACAGCAACAAAATTAAAAACAATTTATATTAGCACCCCCAAAATGAAATGCTTTAAGTATAATTCTAACAAAACATGTATGTGACTACACAATTCTGATGAAAGAAATCAAAGGAGATCTAAATGAACAGAGAGATATTCCACATATATGTATAGGAAGCTCAATATTGTCAAGTGGTCAGTTCTTCTTAACTTGATCTACAAATTTAATGTAATCCCAGTTAAAATCCTAGCAAGTTATTTTGTGATTATTACCAAATTGGTTCCTAAGTTTATACAGAAAAGGAAAATCCCCCCCCAAAAAAACCCCAAAAAACCAACAGAATAATGAATAATAAAAAGTCAGAGAACTGACATTGCATGACTTCAAGACATATTAAAATGTTACAATAATCAACATAGTGTGGTAACAGCAGCATAGACAAAGGATCAGCAGAACAGAATAAAGAGCCTAGAAATAGACCCCCACAAATAAAGTCAACTGATCTTTGACAAAGGAATAAGGCAATTCAATGGAGAAAGGATTATCTTTTCAACACAGAGTGCTGGCACAACTAAATATCCACTTGGCAAAAAAACACCTAGACACAGACCTTTCACAAAAATTAACTTAAAACTAATCATAGCCTTAAATTTAAACTACAAAACAAACAAGAAAACGCTAAGAAGATGACATATGAGAAAATCTAGGAGATCTTGGGTTTTGCAGTGCCTTTTAAATACAATATCCAAAGCACAAACCATGAAAAAAAATAAGTAGGACTTCATTTAAATTAAAAACTTCTGCTTCTTAACAAAGACACTGTTTAGAGAATGACCCAGAATGGGAGAAAATACTTGCACAACAGCTTTTTAATAAAGTATTGGTATCCAAAATACACACGAACTCTTAATTAAAACTCAAAAATATCATATCACGCCAATTTTTAAATGCCAAGAGATCTTAACAAACAATTCACCAAAGAAAATATACAGGCCAGATGGCAAAAATATGGAAGTATGCAACCTTCAAAAGGTGAAAACAAACCTTGTTAAATCTACACAATGGAATATAATTCAGTACTAAAAAGGAACAAGCAAAATAGCCACAAAAAGACATTAAGAGACCTTCAATGCATCTGCTAAGTGAAAGAAACCTCTGAAAAGACTACATACTATAAAATTCCAAATACATGACATTCTGGAAAGAAAAAAAAAAGTATAGATGTAGTAAAAAGAATAGTGGTTTCCAGGATTTTGGCAGGAGGAATAAACAGATGGAGCATGGGAATTTTAAGGCAATGAAACAATTTTGTATGGTACTGTAACAGTGTATACATGTTATCACATATTTGTCAAAGCACACAGAATACACAACAGAGATTAAACTGTAATTCAACTATGGACTTTAGTTAATAATCATAATATTTCAATAATGAAATAATGATTCATCAATTCTAATAAATACACGACTTAAATGCAAGATGGTAATAAAAGGGGAAATGGATAAGGGAAAATATGAGAAGTCTCTTTACATTCCAGTCATTTTTTGTAACAAATAAAACTGCAGTAAACATTTTTTTGTAAATGTGAAACTTTTCTAACAAAGTCTACTAACTTTAAAAAAAAATGAAAAGATTAAAAAGAAGTATCAGTATAATTTTAGGTAATTTAGTTTAAAAAATTTTTAACAATACTCTTAAAGATATGAGGTCTACTGATTTTATATTTACATTTTTTCCTAGATAAAAGGTATATGGAGTTTTTTCTTAATTGGAGCAATATAGACAAAATAAACTTTTTAACCATTTTGAAGTCCATATGCTTTTATAAATAAGTAACAAATTATCATGTACTGTACTTCTTGAGTTTATCAGCATGAAGCCATCATTTACTTGGATTGATAAAAAATACAGTAAAAAATGAGCCTCCTCTAAAATACTGTGATTTCAGAATTTTCAGTATCATTAGAGCCAGGCTGGGAAATCTAAACTACAGAGATTTACTCTGTGATATACTAAGTAGAAAGGCAATGTAAGTCCAATGATTACTTTAGAGTAATCCATTAAATTGGCAAGAAATATTGTGTAGTAATACAGGGAATATGAAGAAATGAAGAGAACCTCTGAAAACAGCAAGTAGGTTTTTAAAATATCATACCACAGCTTAGAAAAGAAGATTAAGTTTCTGCACTTCCAGAAAAAAGAAATTACTAGATCAGGAAAATTTTGTGAAATGTTTCTAATACCCTCCCCCTACCAAAAATAGTTTCAAAATTATAACTGAACAACATAACATGTTTGGATAGTTGGAACCTTACTTCCTCTAAGATTGAGGGAAATAAATAGCAACTAAGAGTCTGAAAAGAACATCATACTAAGAAGCAAAAAAACCCAAAAAGTCCAAAAGAATATGTGGGAAAAAAAACAGACAAATTAAGCATGAAAAATAGATTGTAGGTTAAAGAAATTTTTAAAGGAGGCTGTCAACAAATTAAATAATATCTACATCATGAGGTATAAATATTTTACACTGACTCCAAAAATCTGTCAACTCAGGTATTAAGAGTATTTTCAGAGGATAAATGAAAATCTAAACCTTATAATAGGAATGGCAAAAAGCAGATTATGTTATTGGCAATAAAATGTATTCTGATTAAAAGTTTTCCTCAATCTGAATCTTTTTTGTTGTTAAATGTTATTTTTTAGTTGTAGTTGAACATAACACCTTGATTTTATTTATTTATTTTTATATGGTGCTGAGGATCAAACACAGTGCCTTGCTAAGCCACAACCCCAGCCCAATCTGTATCTTGAGAGCAATTACAAAAAAGATTTATGACAACTTTTACAGAAAGTAAAATTTTCTTCTGTGCAAGTGTGATGCAGAGTAGTTTAAACTGACTTGGAGATGTAATACTGAGATGATTAGTCTGAAAAATAAAGTTGGTGCTCCAATAAGGATAAGCAACAATTACAGAAGACAGTCTCTTCTAAATTGTTTACATCATTTCCTGCAAACCCTTGTAAAGATTTAATGCATTCATCCAAGAAGTGTTTGAGATACTACTATGTGTAAAGTCCTTCTAGGACATGCAGAGAAACAAAGACTGAATAAACACAGTCCTCCTTACTCTTTGGTAGTCTAGTCATAAAGGAAAAACAAAAGTAACCACTTATAAAAATGAAAGAAAGAATTGCTTGGTATGTGTATTCAAAAAGTCAGAATGGGAGGAACCCAAAGAGATAGAAATTTCAGGGTTCACTTATTTTACATGTTTGCATGCTTAATATGTGTCAGATACAGTTCTATCAGGGCTGGGATTAGGGAGAAATGAGTAAGGAGGATAAGGGGAAACTTACTCTCAGGGTCTATACATTCAATCAAAGAACAAGGCATTACACACATTAAATATGCTGCAATCAAACTTTCACTTTCTTATGTAATTAAGTAGGCACCTTATTGGTATGAGGACATCAAAACTCACTGAAAGCTCACCATTTGTTTTTCTTTCAATTCCCAGGAATTAAGTTCAGAAGTCACTGCTTTCCCCGATTTTCTTTGACTTTTCACATTTTTTCCAGGAGAAGGGCTTTTATCACAAATAGCAGTATTCACATCTTTTGACAATATGTATTTCTTCCTATAAATCAGAGATTCTTCAATTGTCTTATTTAGAAGAACTGATTTAAAAGTTGTTTCAGATTCAATGTGCCAGTCACTCTGCTTGGTATTTTCAGTATTTTTCTGCTCTGAATACTGTAGATGATTTTGTTGTTGATTGTTTTTTTTGCACAATTCTTCTTCTTTATATATTTTCTTAGGCTCCACTATTTCTTTCTTATATTTTGCGTTTCCTATTTCTTCGGAATCGTCATCAGATATAGAAGATGATTTTTGTTTAGTATGTTTCTTGTTGATACCAATATCTAATGGAAGGATGAGAAGTTAATTCTTAAATAAAATGCATAAATTTATAATATTTTTTTGCAGTAATGGGAATTGAACCCAGGTGTGCTCTACCACTGAGATACATCCCAGCCCTGACAGGGTCTCACTAAATTGCGAAGGCTGGCCTCAAACTTGCAATCTTTCTGCCTCAGTCTACTGGGATTATAGGTGTGCGCCATTGTGCCTGGCAATATCTAAAATTTGTTAAAACCCCAAATTTATACATCCAAGGAAGTTATTATTTCCATGCATCACCACCACATGCATATAAAGCTATGTTTCACCTTGATTGAATATGTCTCCTGAAAAAGTTTTGACTCTTTGGTTATCACATAGTTTAATAGTTGCTACAGGTGTCCAACATGCCCATTTTGAGTTCATTTTATTTTCACAGATGTTGTCTAAAACACCAGGCAGTCTAGAAAATAAATTCATTTGCTTAATATGTTACAAAAAATTAGCATATGCCTCTTAAGAATTTGACTTTTATTTAGTCAATGTTTATTGAAAATAATCTGTTTAAACATGAAAATAATTTCATAAGACATGACAAAAATTAAAATTTTATAATTCATCTGAATAAAAATTAGACAAGTATCATTACTCCTAGTACTTTAATATCTACCTAAATAGATCTCACTTTTCATATGTTCTACTGTGTACCAAGTTAAATTTTTTCAAATTCATACATTATAGTCAAAAAATCTCATTCTTTTAAAAATCTCTCAATTTGAAAAGAGTTATGTTGGTTAATAGGGAAATAAAATATAGACCATTTCCCATTGTGCTATTACAATAACTGAGCCAGATTAATGCTATAACTAATATTACATATTACATTTCTCAAATCTTTTATATTCATCTAAAAATAACAATATATATATATTAAGTGATTTGATAGATTTTCTTATACTTACACAGCTTTATCTAATTTTCCCACAGCCTGTGATTTAGGAACAATGTCCTGGAGTTCATCTAAATAAAACAAAAATGATATTTTCATTTTTCTTATAGTTGGGAAGAATCAAATAGGGGTTAGTATAGAATTCCATAAAGATCCACAAATTTGGATGAAGAGACTGATCTCTTGCTTCCTCCATCTCAGACCTGAATTTAATGGAAACAGAAATGGTCTTCTATTTCTGTGCAACCTCAAAAGTTCCTTGCACATACCAAAACACATACATTATAATTTATTTTCCTTTTCAATTCAATGAAAGTCAGTGGGGCTGAAGAGAAGTATAGTGACAAGTACCTTCTTTCTCTCTGTTATTAGGTACTTAACCACTAAGCAATATCCCCAGCTCTTTTTAGTTTTCATTTTGAGACAGGGTCTCACTAAGTTACTGAGGTTGGCTTTAAACTTGGCATCTTCCTGAGCCAGCCTCCCAAATTATTGGGATGACAGGCATGAGCCACCATACCCAGCTCTCTCTTTATTTTAAAGCAATTAAAATTACACCAAGAATTACTTACTGAAATTTTGGTTCGGGAATTCAATGTCCTTCTTTTCCACAACTTTAGCAGTTTTAATATGCTACAAACACAGAAAACATATTAATATAAACTTGCATTATATGAAAACTTTTAAAAGTCAAGAGTATTAAGATTTGAAAAAGTAAATCTGTCTTGCTATGAAAGTTGAACAGTATGTATTTTTCATAAATGTTATGCCCATTCTAGAATATTGCCTATTCTGAAACACAAGAAACTGCCTTTTGTTGCAGACAAGAAGGCAAAACATCCTACAAATTTTCTAATCCCATCCATAGCTAGAGTAATAATTCTCATCTGTTACTGACAATCTCTAAAACCTCCACAGCACATCTCCTGTTGTTGCTCGTTTCATAGGCTATGGCTCTTTTCTGTATGTAGAGAACTTGGAAATTATCAAGTATTAAATTATTTTTAAAATTTTGGCCCCACCCAGGTAAGTTCTTGTCTGAATTAAGCTTTCCTCTTTCCATAGCCACAGATTCATACTTAACACAGATAAAATTAAAATTTGCTATCACTTTCAGAAAATATACCGTCTATCCCAAGATATTTTACCTTGCCTTAGCAATCTTTTCTACTTAATTTAGCCAATGGTTTTCTACACTTGGAAACAGCTGTAGAAATATGCGGGTACATTTCTGGTTGTCACAGTGACAGAGGGTTCTCCTGACAATATGCAAGTGCAATTCTAGCTACAATACCTATCATTTACAATATTCAGGACCAAGCCAAACAATTGAAAAATAGTACCCTTATTAAAAAAATACTTAGCTCAATAATTTGAGCCATTAGTTTTACTATTTTTCTCTCTTCAACTCTTATACCCTTTATTTCCCACAAACATCCATTTATCATTTTAAAAAAATCCACCATGTGCTCTCTTAAAATTTTAGCATGAAGACTATTATGCTTTGAGAATATTGCTCACATTTTATGAACTAATGATATGATCAAATTTAGTCTTAAATTTAAACTGGCCCTCAACCTTGCCTAGCACTTGTACTTATTCTCAGGTTTCTCCTTTAACTCTTAGTAGCTATTTTAAATCTTTACATGTTCTTGACCCCTCCCCTTCAACAGATCTCAGGAGAAATTTACCATGTTCACACTCCAGAAGAAAATAAAAACCCATTAAGTGTTTCTCCTCTACAAACTTTTGTTTCTCCAAGAAACAATTTTGTTCTTATCCATTCCCTATCCTGTCCCTTCAACAACCTGGAATGAATGCTCTTGTCTTCAATATTCATGGGACTAACCTTTATTGATACTTCAAAAATCAATTCACCCTCAATATTTCCTTAAAGGTCTCTGCTGATTTTCACCCTCTTCTCCAGCTATATACTTAGGCACCTGCCTTTTCAATGGCTCTTATGGAAACCTCTATGTACATCTGATGATACTTACACTATATTGTGATTATCTTATTAACTATGTGAGACTTTGAACTACATAAGGACAGAGTCCATTTGGATCTCAAATTTCTGTACCCACTAAGGTGTTCCCTATAGCAGATGTTAACTTGTATCACAAACTCTTAAAGAATAATAGAAAGTCCTTTTCTCCTAACAGTGTAAAAACTGCAATTAAAGTGAACAGATGTTCATAAGTTTTATTGCAAGCATAGTAAATGAATCATATTCCAGAAGGAACCTATTTTCAAAGATAATAAATGATATCTAGAAAAACTATAAATGTATAAACAAAGTGAGAAACTGCTTATAAAAGAAGCTAGCTCAATATATATTTCTATGATAATCTGATAACAAATTTAAAAATACCCCAAAGTGTAATTACTTTGTCTGTATTATCTCTTCTATTTATTCCTTCAGATGGTCTAGGTTTAAGTGACAAAGCATCATCCACTTCATTTTCTGATGTTTTAGAAAGAGCAGCTTTTTCTGCAGAACTTATCATTTGCAGTGGTGGTTTAATTCTTCTTCTTCGTGGTGTTGCTAAAAGGGGGACAAACGATGGCGAGAGTTTTTCTTTTCTACTGAGGTACTTTTCAGGTGAGAAAGATAAGGGAGGTTCTAGGAAAGTTTTGAAATTTCTGGTTTAGAGGAATAAGTGGACATGGATGCCACTTATCAAGAAGTGGAGAAAAAAATGTCAAGGTGGGAAGTAAGATAGACTTAATTTTGTACCTATTAAGTTTGAGAAACCTGTTATACATCAGGCAATTGCCCAGCAGATTTTGGGAATGGAAGGTCATATTAAATTGTGAGAAAGACAAAGCCTTTGTTTAAAGCCACTAGCACAAAGTATCATTTTTTTTCCAAACTTTTAGCTCTTAGTATATGCCAGGCACTGTCTAAATGTTTAACGAATATTCCTTGTTGAATGATGATTTTTATTTAATCCTCTAATCTTGATGAGATAGACACTTTGGTTCTGTATCACAGAAAAGACAGTGGTTCTAAATTTAGCTAGACAATAATGTGTACAAAATACAAACTGGGATACATGAAAAGGCAAGCAGTATGATTAATTCAATGTTTTAACCATTATGTTATGCTGCCTCCTGCTTAAATTATGATAAATTATTAATGCTGGATGTTAATATTTTGAAAAATGTTTATATTTCAATGCCCATTATATCATTCTTCCCACTAGAAAACATTTGTGATTCATATTTTTACCAATTCTATGTCTCTTCAGAAAAATGATATCAGAATTTCCCAGAATTAAACATTTTCTCTTTTGAAATATAATACTTGTTAAAAAATCTTTTTAGACTCTAAAACTTACATGTGTTGATTAAAAGTACTGGACTTCTCACAGTGTATCTATCTGCACCAGGAACAATCATCGATGCTTCAGACATTTTTCTTTTGCTAGGAGTAGTTACCTTAAACCATGAGAAACAACCACAGTAAACATACACTCTGTCTTGAAATTAAATGTCCTACAATTTTACTCATAACATGCATAAGATGCTTTTGAAAAATAACACAATATTCAGAAATTTCTGTGTTTCAGGCTGACTAGATTTTATCCATATTTTGTATTGCATAAGTAATCACAGCAAATCAGAAATACTGTTTAAAATAATATTTATAGAATATTTAGATTTATACAATATAGTGCCTTCATGTACAAACTGAAAATATTTTACTGATTTTAAGTTTATCCAGCTAACCATTGACTTGCAATTTCCTCTTCTATTTCATAAGGATGTATGTAAATTATTATTTTTAAGAAAATATTTATTTATTTGTTTTTAGTTGTACACAATGCCTTTATTTCTATGTGGTGCTGAGGATCGAACCCAGGCTACAAACCTGACAGGCAAGTGCTCTGCCGCTGAGCCACAACCCCAGCCCTGTAAATTATTTATTTTTTATGTAAAATTATTCTTAAATGTTTTCATAATGTTAAGCATTCTTTAAAGCTTTCACATATTTTTGAAACTGGAATAATCTGTGCAAACCAAATTGCCTTTGGAGCAAATTCACTACAGGAATTCAGAGATTTGGTGGCACACAGGAGAGGCTCCAATAAGGCTTTGTTTGTATTTTTCTACATCATCCCCGAGAAAATGATTTATAGGAGTACCAGAAGTAGATAAACAGAAGTGGGGGGTTCAGAGTTACTAAGGGTACCACATAAAGGAACAAATGGTAACATACTTTATAGAGGTATAGGAACAGTCTCCTAAATCAGAGGGGAAAATAAACCATGGAGCAGGGAATAGGTATATATGTGGGATGTGTGGTAAGTGTGGAAAATACAGGAGGAAAAGGAATTTTAATATTAACCAAAAAAGAAGCTTTGGAACCAATAGATTCTTCTTAAAGAAATCATGGTTCTTGTGACATACTGAATGGGAACTGAAAGTTACTTATTCACATGGATGCCTCAAATAGTTAACCCTTATTGAAGACATGGCTGGCACTTAACAATAGTGTGGCATTTTCCCAAGTTTAGTGTGCTTAAGACCTTTCCCAGAGTTTATGAAACAACAAGTTTAAAGTGAGGTCAAAGAATCTGCATTTTTAATAAGCACCCAACATGATTCTGAAATCAAGATGCAAGGCTAGCTTTAAGATCTAACTGTCTTAAAGAAATAAAAGATGTAATTTTTCTTTTAATTGAAGACACAACACTACAGAAAAAAACACTGAGTAACAAACATACAAAAATATATGCAAAAGCCTGTGGAGAGTCACAGTTAACTAAAGATTAATAAAATCTGAAATAGAGAAAGTTCCAAGAAGAAAGAAAAAATGAAATAAGACTTATAAATATAAGTATGTTTTAGATGAGTAAAGGCTTAAAAAAAAGGAACAAACGATGTGATTGCACATCTCCAGAACTAAATCAAAATCTATTCAGTTAGTGGGATAAACAGTATTGAAGTTTTTTTGAGCAAAAGAATGCTGTCATGACACTGATATTTAAAAGCAAAATCACTGGTATACCAAGGATAGCTTAGAGGATGAAGCAATAGTGTCAAAAACTAAAGAGGAGGCTACTATATTAACCTAAGTGTACTGAGATGAGTAACAGCAGAAGGAAGGAAGGATATGAGAGACACTATGAAAAGACAGTCATCACCATCTTGGCTGTAGATATGTGGGGAGAAGATGCCAGCATCAGGCTATCTCCAGAAAAAATAATAGTAGTTTTATTGATGTGTGGAAGCAGATGCAAATTTGAGGCAAAAAGTAATTGACATTAGACTTTAGAAAAGGACTTGAAGACAGAGACAAGAGGAAATATTGGAACAAAGAATAGAGATGCACTGATAGAACTTTGAGGACAAGTCTGGTACACAATTTAAAAGCTTAAGTTATGTGTACAAAATAAGCTCTGCAAAAAAGGAGTAAAATGTTTAGAACATTGGGTATTAAGCTTTTAGGGAAAAATCTATAAAAAGGTGGGTGGAAGAGAAAGTATCTTTGATGGAGCAGAAGTAAGAAAAGAATTAGAGGGCTGGGGATGTGGCTCAGCGGTTTAGCACTTGTCTAGCACATGCGTTGCTGGGTTAGATCCTCAGCACCATGTAAAAATAAAGGCATTGTGTACAACTAAAACCAATAAATAAATATTTTTTAAAAAGAAAAAAATTAGAATGCTAATTCCATAGTAAACCAGTTGTAACTCCTAACCCTACATATATACATAATTTGCCAAAATACTGTCTTCTTTTGTTTGCATTTGCAAAATGTGGGAGGAACTGAATTGTTATTAATATATTGAGGCCATTAATATATAAGAACTAGCTAAATATTTTTGTACATATATAGCAATTATTTATTTGACTTATGCAGTTCTATAAACAACTATCTTGACACCATATTTACCTCGAGCTGACTATTTTTTCCATTTCCTTGGTTATGTTTGATGTGTTTTGGAGCTTCAGCAACTTCCTTTTGAGGATTAGATATTTCTTTTAAACTACTAAGTTCTTCTTCCACTGGTGAGAATTGACTTTCTGGTACTAGAATCTTGGTGGAGAATGTAGAAAAATCCCTATTTTTAAAACTTTAAGCCATAGAAAGTTTTCAAAAATTACTTCATGTCTTAATAAAGCTCCTACTCACCTCAAATTTACAAATTTCAACTCTTTCCTTCTTTTACCAATTTTAGTAAAAACTGGTACAAAATTTTTTACTAAAATTTTCAACTAAAAATATCCATTTGCAAACAAGTTTTGCCTTTAGTGGGAGAACACATACTTCTAATTTACAAAGTTACCAAAATTGGTGTTTATCAATAATGCTGTAATCTTTGTACTAAAATTATCATTAGTAACTTTATAAAAAATCATATAAATTTTATTAGAGTACCATTTATATTGAAATAGTTTTTTTAGATAGTCACCCAATATCAACTTTATTAATGTTATTATTTACTCTTAAACTTTGCCGAACAATAAAAATCAAGGAAGTCAGAGATATACCTGTGATCCACTTGCATCAAAAAGTATATGCACAGATGTTTTGGCAACCGAAATACCTTGTTTTCTGGCAAATTCCTAAAATTCAATTCAAAGTAATGTCATTTTCTTTCCATTTAATGCAATTATTTCCTATCTGTATTCTTCCACAACTACCAACAAAATATCCCTTCCTCATATATATATATAAATACCCTTCCTCAGAACACTTCAATTACTTCCTAGTAACCAGAGTCTCCTTGGCTTACCATATTGATCCCTCTACAAGGGTTCCTCACCAATATATCCTATTATTTTTCAACATATATCTTCTGCATTATCTAAACTTTTCAACAGGATATCTCCCCCAATTCAGTTAAAATGAATTGTCACTTTAAATTCTCATTAAATAATATTTGGCTTAAAATGTCTTCCACAATCCTGGAAAGCATCTTATTCAAACCCTTATCTTTAACTTTGAAGGCCATTCAAGCTCCATCTCCACAATAATGCCTTACCTTCAAACCTCTTATGAACATTCTCTTTCTTCAATTTCCATATATAATTCATTTTCCCTAGACTAATTACTTATTTCTTCTGAGGTATCATTTGTATAATTCTTACAATGCTTAATATCTTGAAGTGTTTTTTTCTCATTTCCCTTTTTAAATACAATGTAGGAATTCAATAATGTTCTAAGCAGTTGCTGCAAATTCTGTCATCTGACATATTTTCTAGTAGACATCTCAAAGGATATGGCTAATTAGGTAATGGCTATTTGGCAGTACAAACTTAAAGAACTCCATGTCATTTTAAGGAATGCAGAATAGGAAAAAAAAAAAAGAGCAATGGAACTTTTAGCCCCAAACTGGGTTTTTAGAATTATGAACATAATAAACATTTATTTAAGGAGTTTAAAAACTTACCCTATATTTATCAGCACCAAAAATTTTTTGAGTCACATTAGTGATTTCTAATGATACATCAAAATACAAAAGCAATTCCTTCCCTTCTCTTTTACCAATTTTTACTATATTTTTCAGAATTACAGTCAGTAGCTTCTTTGATTCTATCACTGCACACAAACAAATCACATTGATTAATTTATGTTAATTTCTATATCACTCTGTAAGTATAGTATAAATAAGAAAAACACAGCATATTAGTTTAAATTAATTGAATCAAACTTCAAATTATAAAACCAGACAGTGTTTAATCAATTCTGGTACTACCTACCTATGTAAATAAATTTCTTTCAGAGTCATAGTGTCCTGGATCTATAAATTACATGGTAATGTCATAACTAATGAAATAGAGCATAGGATAGGTTCTGAACTCTAAGAGATTCTTAACCTAAAATACATTCGAGAAAGCTGTTTTCGTAACTTTTAAAAAGTTGGCAAAGAAAATAACTTTTATTTTCGTATATTCACTAAATTTCTAGGCATAAGCATCTATTCAAACATTTCTACTAAACATATAGTTGTTATATACTTATATAAATGTTACAAATAACATTTGATAAAACTTAAGTGTCAAGAAAATGTGAGATGAATATAGTTCTTATCCTCAATGAATCTTTAAATCCAGCAAAAATATTGTGACAGTTTATAATCAGTACTCCACTCTACTCCCCAGAATAGTTACCTACAAATCACTTGGCACTTGATTAATTTGCCTATATTATCCACTAAGTCTTAGCCCCGGGACCACCACTGCTCCTATCCTACCTATGGTGGGGTGTTGGCTGAGAAATCTCCACACCTGTCCCCAGAATACACTTTTGGGCAGGAAGAAAACATGCAGAGATAGAAGAACCAAAACAAAATATGGAATTTCTGCATCTGAAAAAGCTCTGTAGGCCACTCCATGATCTGCCTTAAGGAACAACATAACCCTATGGGTTATAAAATTTTCTGATTCTTACGAATTTGTTGAAGCAGAAAACATTTTAAGCAATTTTGCATGTATATGTTGTGAAATTTCCACAGTAATGCCCTTTGATGGTACAAATTATTAATAGATTGAAGGTAGTGGTGACATAGTTTCTAACTCAAGGAGTTATAGTGGTTTAAAAACAGTCATGTGCAACAGTAACAAGTTTTCAGGTTTCAGAGATGAAAATTTAGGTAGCTTTTAAGATGATGTTTCATGTTTTGATGATCGAGATTAAAACGTTGTAATCTTTTTTTTTTTTTTTTTTTTTTTTGTGGTACTAGGGATTGAACTCAGGGGCACTTGACCACTGGGCCACATCCCCAGCCCTTTTTTGTATTTTATTTTAGAGACAGGGTCTCACTAAGTTGCTAAGTGCCTCGCTATTGCTGAGGCTGGCTTTGAACTTGCGATTCTCCTGTCTCAGCCTCCCAAAGTGCTGGGATTACAGGCGTGCGCCACCGCGCCTGGCTTAAAACGTTGTAATCTTAATAGAATATTTTTGCTGATTGTTTTATCCTTCTGATAATGCGTTTTTTCCTAGTCTGCTGTAAACTTAAATGTAATATTTGCTTTCATTGCTTGCAAGCAAAACAATGAGTTATTTCAAATCTGTGATTTTGCTGAATGCATTATACCTGTATGTACAAAGATTTGTGTACATATATTGTAACTACCTATATAGAAATTTATTGATATTCATTACATTTCATTGATTACTTAAATGAAATTTCTGGTACTTGCATCAACTGCCTGGAGTATGTTTGTGACTTGCTTTGTTTTTTAATTTGTTAGCAATATTACTGAGATTCCAAAAGACTTCCTGTTATATTGCTTACTATAAAATTTAAGTATTTATGTATATCAACATATCAGAACTTTATTAATATGTTAAGATCAATAGATGATATTTCAGCATACTAGTTACATGAATATGTTAATATACTTTTATCCTGAAAAGTCATTTAGAAAAATCTTTTAAAACATATATACCTAATTTTTATATAAAAATATCCTCATGAATGATCACTTCACATTAATCAAACATGGGATAAAGGGACTGAGAAGACATTCAAAAGATGTTAAGAAGTAAAAATGAATGATCATGGAAAGTGGGTTATGTAGAGGAGAGGAAACAGTCAAGAATGACTTCCATATTTGGCAAAACTAGATGATTATCAAACCATTTATTAAGACAGAAATGAAGAAGGAGCTCTTTAGAGTATGGTAATGAGCTCTATTTCATACATGAGTTTTAGATATTTGTGAAAATATCCAAGTAGAAAAGTATTGTATCTGCATCTAGAGTTCAGCTGAGAAATAAGAAAAAAGTATATTTTAAAAAATGTTGTGGCCAACATCGTCAAATGTGACTCAGTATAAGGACTGAAGTATCTATACTGATTTTAATTATAAGTTAATTATTATCTTGACCATGAAAAAATTTCAGTGGAGTTCTTGATACAACTGAATATATCAAGAACCGAAGTTAATAGGAAGAGAAGGAAAGAGTAAAACTATTCTTTCAAAATTGGCTATGAATGGGAAACGAGAGCTAGAAGATGACATGGCTTTTTGTTTTAAGATGTAGACATGTGACCCCTTTTACATGCTGAGAAAAGAGAAATGTAGCTATTAAGAGAAAGAAAGAAGATTCCCGGGAAGAGTGGGACCTGCCCAGCTGCGACCAGAACAAGAGGTAGGCACCCGCCCGCTGGAAGGAGAGACCCAGCCGCCAGTGTCCCTGGCCGCCTGGGCCCAGAGTAGCAGCTCCCTGCTGCTGCACGCAGGGCCAGACCTGGGGAAGGGCTTCCTCCATTATCGGGAAGAGTGCGACCTGCCCATTTGCGACCAGAGCAAGAGGTAGACTCCCGCCCGCTGGAAGGAGAGACCCAGCCGCCAGTGTCCCTGACCGCCTGGGCCCAGAGTAGCAGCTCCCTGCTGCTGCACACAGGGCCAGACCTGGGGAAGGGCTTCCTTCATTCCCGGGAAGAGTGGGACCTGCCCAGCTGCGACCAGAACAAGAGGTAGGCACCCGCCCGCTGGAAGGAGAGACCCAGCCGCCAGTGTCCCTGGCCGCCTGGGCCCAGAGTAGCAGCTCCCTGCTGCTGCACGCAGGGCCAGACCTGGGGAAGGGCTTCCTCCATTATCGGGAAGAGTGCGACCTGCCCATTTGTGACCAGAGCAAGAGGTAGACTCCTGCCCGCTGGAAGGAGAAACCCAGCCACCAGTTTGCCTGGTCTTCAGGGCCCAGAACAGCATCTCCCGGCTGCTGCACGCGGGGCCAGACCTGGCGAAGTGCTTCCTCCACTCCCTGGGGGAGTGCGACCTGCCCAGCTGCAACCAGAGCAAGAGGTAGGCACCTGCCCGCTGGAAGGAGAGAACCCGCCGCCAGTTTGCCTGGCTTCCAAGGCCCATAGTAGCATCTCCCTGCTGCTGTAAGCAGGGCCCAGCCTGAGGATAAGCCCCTTCCACTATTCCACTGTGCCACTCTGCAAGGACCAAAGGTGCAGCCTTGACTCCACTAACAGGGTTGCTGACTGTACATGATCTGGGTCAGGTGGCTTAAACTGGAAGGGAAAAAAGAAGGGCTTCCAAGGGTCCATTTTGTTTGAGACTTGTTCTTGGGTTCAACGTTTTTGTTTTTATTTGCTTGTTTGTTTGTTTTGTTGTTTCTTGGGAGTTTTTTGTTTTTTGTTTTGATTGACAGTGTGTTTGTGTGCTTCTGCTCCTCTTTTCTTTCTTTTTTCCTTCTCACTTTTATATTTTTTTTTCTTCCTTCATCTTCCCTATTTACACCCTGCCATTGTATTCTCAACAGAGGCAAAAACAAGTTATACGCACAAATTGAGATTTCTAGAACGTGTACAATTGAAATAGATAGCAAAGTGGTGTTATATATGGTTTATTCTCTATTTTCTAGACTTATTCTCTCTCTCCTCTCTCTTACACTAATTAGTACTCCTTGGTTATTTTTTTTTTTCTCTTCTTTTTTTTTTTTTTCTTTTCCATCTTTCTTTATTTCTCCTCTCAACCACCGCATAAGTTAGGTTTATATGTAAATCAGTCTTTCCATCTATTCATTCACTCCATTCTCTTTCCTCTCTCGTCGGCTGATACTAAACCACTTCCATAGAACTCTCTTTTCATACTTTCTAAGAAAGAACAAGTCAATACACTCACTTCCTTCTTCCTAAACATATTACCTCTCTGTCCATTACTTGAAACTTTAAAACCCCATCAGAAGCATACAGAGTAAATTGGAAACAACATCTGGGTTAACTAAATCTGTACATTGTGATCAAACTGGGATTCTCTGAATAGTAAGTGTTTGATTTTAAAGTGTAAAGGAAATATAAGGGGATCTGATAGCATTGTACTACAGGAGCAACATAAGGTTTTAAGGTAAAATCAAAGTAGACAAGGTCCCACAGTGCAGGTAGAATAGACGCACAAGCAATATGAAGAAACAAGGGAAGAAAGTGACACAAACAAATCAATATACCTCCTCAGTAGATTCCATACCATCCACAGTTGGTGCAATGCCAGAGATGGAATTCAGAAATTACATATTCCAAATGTTAGCGGAACTTAAGAATGAACTCAAAAATGAGATGAGGGAGCAAATACAGGAGGTGAAAGATCATTTTGACAAAGAACTCCATAAACAAATACAGGAAGTAAAAGATTACTTCAATAGGGAGATAGAGGCTCTAAAGAGAAACCAAACAGAAATTCCAGAAATGAAAGAAGCAATAAATCAAAATAAAAGCTCAATCGAAAGTATCACCAACAGAGTAGATCACTTGGAAGAAAGAACCTCAGACAATGAAGACAAAATATATATCCTAGAGAAAAATCTAGATTACACAGCAAAAATGGTAAGAAACCAAGAACAGAACATTCAAGAATTATGGGACAACATAAAAAGACCAAACATAAGAGTGATTGGGGTAGAGGAGGGGGCAGAGTTTCAAGCCAAAGGAATGAGTAATTTATTTAATGAAATAATTACAGAAAATTTTCCAAACTTGAGGAATGAAGGGGAAAACCAAGTTCAAGAGGCCTACCGAACACCAAACATACAAAATCACAACAGATCCACACCAAGACACATTATAATGAAAATGCCTAATATACTGAGCAAGGAGAGAATATTAAAAGCCACAAGAGAAAGGAAGCAGATTACATATAGGGGGAAACCAATCAGACTATGTTCAGATTTTTCTACCCAGACCTTAAAAGCAAGAAGATCCTGGAATAGCATATTTCAAGCTCTGAAGGAAAAGGGATGTCAACCAAGAATCTTATATCCAGCAAAATTGAGCTTTAGATTCGAAGATGAAATAAAAACCTTCCACGACAAGCAAAAGTTAAAAGATTTCACATCTCGAAAGCCAGCACTTCTGAACATCCTGGGCAAAATTTTTCATGAAGAAGAAGAGAAAAAAAACAATGAAAATCAACAAAGGGAGATATTAAACTAAGGGAAATACCAACCAGAAGAGAAACCAAATCAAGCTAAAGATCATCATACAAATAAAAATGGATGGGAATAAAAATCACATCTCAATAATAACCCTGAATGTTAATGGCCTAAACTCGCCATTCAAAAGACACAGATTATCTGAATGGATTAAAAGAAATGACCCAACAATCTGCTGTCTCCAAGAAACACACCTCATAGAAAAAGACATCAATAGACTGAAGGTAAAAGGCTGGGAAAAGTCTTATCACTCACATGGCCTGCGGAAGCAAGCAGGGGTTTCCATTCTCATTTCAAATAAGGTAGACTTCAAGCCAAAGTTAATCAAAAGGGACAAAGATGGATATTTCTTACTACTTAAGGGAACCATTCATCAAGAGGATATAACAATCATAAATCTATATGCCCCAAATAATGGAGCACCTACATTCATCAAACAAACCCTTCTCAAGTTCAAGAGTAAAATTGACCACAACACAGTTATTCTAGGGGATTTCAACACACCTCTCTCACCAATGGATAGATCATCCAAACAAAAACTAAACAAAGAAATCTTAGGCCTCCTTAAAACAATTAATAACTTAGATCTAACGGACATATATAGAATATTTCATCCCTCAGTAAATGAATACACTTTTTTCTCAGCAGCACATGACTCCTTCTCCAAAATAGATCATATACTATGTCACAAGGCAAATCTCAGCAAATATAAAAAAATAGAAATACTACCCTGCATGCTATCAGACCATAAAGGGATGAAATTGGAAATCAACGACAAAACAAGGAATAAGAAAAACTACTCCAACAACTGGAAGCTAAGCAACATGCTACTGAATGAACAAGGGGTTGAAGAAGACATCAAAGAGGAGATTAAAAAATTCCTAGAGGTAAATGAGAACACAGATACATCGTATAGAAATCTCTGGGACACTATGAAGGCAGTAGTAAGAGGAAAATTCATTGCACTGAGTTCATTCTTTAAAAGGAAAAAAAAACCAACAAATAAACGACTTAACATCACACCTCCAAGCACTAGAAAAAGAAGAACAGATCAACACCAAGAGCAGCAGAAGACAGGAAATAATTAAAATCAGAGCAGAAATTAATGAAATTGAGACTAAGGAAACAATTCAAAGAATTGACAAAACTAAAAGTTGGTTCTTTGAAAAAATAAACAAAATTGACAGACCCTTAGCAATGCTAACGAAAAGAAGAAGAGAAAAAAAACTCAAATCACTAATATTTGTGATGAAAAAGGGAATATCACAACAAACACCTCAGATATACAGAAAATAATTAGAAATTACTTTGAAAACTTGTACTCTAATAAAACAGAAAATGCTGAATGCATTGACAGATTTCTAGAGTCATATGATTTGCCTAAACTGGATCTGGAGGCAATACACAATTTAAACAGATCGATTACAAGCAAAGAAATAGAAGATGTCATCAAAAAGCTACCAACAAGGAAAAGTCCAGGACCTGATGGGTTTACAGCAGAGTTCTACAAGACTTTCAAAGAAGAACTAATACCAATGCTCTTCAAACTATTTCAAGAAATAGAAAAAGAGGGAGCTCTTCCAGACTCTTTCTATGAGGCCAATATTACATTAATTCCAAAGCCAGGCAAAGACACATCCAAAAAAGAAAACTTTAGGCCAATATCTTTAATGAACATAGATGCAAAAATCCTCAACAAAATTCTGGCAAATCGGATACAAAAACATATCAAAAAGATAGTGCACCACGATCAAGTGGGGTTTATTCCAGGGATGCAAGGCTGGTTCAACATTCGGAAATCAATAAACATAATACATCACATCAATAGACTTAAAGATAAAAATCATATGATTATCTCAATAGATGCAGAAAAAGCATTTGACAAAATACAGCACCCCTTTATGTTCAAAACACTGGAAAAACTAGGAATATCAGGGACATATCTCAACATTATAAAAGCTATTTATGCAAGGCCCAGAGCTAACATTATCTTAAATGGAGAAAAATTGAAAGCATTCCCTCTAAAAACTGGAACAAGACAGGGATGCCCCCTCTCACCACTGCTATTTAACATAGTACTGGAAACTCTGGCAAGAGCAATTAGACAGACGAAAGAAATTAAAGGGATCAAGATAGGAAAAGAAGAGCTCAAATTAGCACTATTTGCTGATGACATGATAATTTACCTAGAAGACCCAAAAAACTCTACCAGAAAACTTTTACAACTAGTAAATGAATTTGGCAAAGTGGCAGGATACAAAATCAATACCCATAAGTCAAAGGCATTTTTGTACATCAGTGACAAAGCCTCTGAAAGGGAAATGATGAAAACTACCCCATTTACAATAGCATCAAAAAAAATAAAATACCTGGGAATCAACTTAACGAAAGAGGTGAAAGAGCTCTATAAGGAAAATTATAGAACACTAAAGAAAGAAATCATAGAAGAACTCAGAAGATGGAAAGACCTACCTTGCTCTTGGATAGGTAGAATCAATATTGTCAAAATGTCCATACTACCAAAAACATTATACAGATTTAATGCAATTCCAATCAAAATCCCAATGTCATTCTTCAAAGAAATAGAAAAAGCAGTCATGAAATTCATCTGGAGAAATAAGAGACCCAGAATAGCCAAAGCAATCCTGAGCAAGAAAAGTGAAGCAGGGGGCATCACCATACCGGACTTTAAATTATACTATAGAGCAATAGTAACAAAAACAGCATGGTATTGGCACCAAAACAGACTGGTGGACCAATGGTACAGAATTGAGGACACAGAGACTAATACATATAATTTCAGCTATCTTATATTAGACAAAGGTGCCAAAAATGTACAGTGGAGAAAGGATAGCCTCTTCAATAAATGGTGCTGGGAAAACTGGAAATCCATATGCAACAAAATGAAATTAAACCCTTGTCTCTCACCATGCACAAAATTCAATTCAAAGTGGATCAAGGACCTAGGAATTAGACCAGAGACAATACACCTAATAGAAGAAAAAGTAAGCTCCAATTTCCAACATGTCGGATTAGGCCCCAAGTTCCTTAATAAGAATCCTGTAGCACAAGAACTATTACCAAGAATTAATGAATGGGATAGATTTAAACTGAAAAGCTTCTTCTCAGCAAAAGAAACAATCAGTGAGGTGAATAGAGAGCCAACTAATTGGGAACAAATATTTAATACATGCACATCAGATAGAGCACTAATTTCTAGAATGTATATAGAACTAAAAAAACTTAACACCAAAAAAGCAAATAACCCAATCAATAAATGGGCTAAGGAATTGAAAAGACACTTCTCAGAAGAAGATACACGATTAATCAACAAATACATGAAAAAATGCTCAACATCACTGGCAATTAGAGAAATGCAAATCAAAACTACTCTAAGATTTCATTTCACTCCAGTCAGAATGGCAGCTATCAAGAACACAAACAACAATAAATGTTGGAGAGGATGTGGGGAAAAAGGCACACTCATACATTGCTGGTGGGACTGCAAAATGGTGCAACCGCTATGGAAAGCAGTATGGAGATTTCTTGGGAAAATGGGAATGGAACCACCCTATGACCCAGCCATCCCACTCCTGGGTCTATTCCCAAAAGACTTAAAAACAGCATATTACAGTGACACAGCCACTTCAATGTTTATAGCAGCACAATTCACAATAGCTAGGTTATGGAACCAACCTAGATGCCCCTCAGTAGATGAGTGGATAAAGAAAATATGGTATATATACAAAATGGAATTTTACTCAGCAATAAGAGAGAATAAAATAATGGCATTTGCAGGTAAATGGATGAAGTTGGAGAATATAATGCTAAGTGAAATTAGTCAATCTCAAAAATCCAAGTACCGAATGTTTTCTCTGATATAAGGAGGCTGGTTCACAGAGTTGTTGGAAGGGGATACATAGGATCAGAGGAACACTAGAATGGTCAACGGAAAGGGAGGGGAGGGAGGGAGTAAGGGGGGGGTTGGAAAAAAATTGGTGATTGAATGAGATGGATATCATTATCCTAAATGCATGATTGAAGATCTGAATGGTACTTATATACTTTGTATACAAGCAGTTGTATGTAAAAAGATACTATACTTGTGCATGATGAATAAGTAAATAAATAATAAAAAAAAAATAAAAAAAAGAGAAAGAAAGAAGATAAAAGAGATATGAACTGATGGAGCAAATAACTAAAAACTGTGAATGGAGAACTCAGAGAAATTATCCATCCACAAGAGTAGACATACCTCCTCCATTTATAGAAGGTATTTCTTTTTTTTTTTTTTTTTTTGAGTAGGTGAGGGTACTGGGAATTGAATCCAGGGATGCTTTATTACTGAGTTACATCCCCAACCCTTTTTATTTTGGGACAGGGTCTCACTAAGTTGCTGAGGTTGGCCTCAAACTTGTGATTCTCCTGTCTCAGCTTCCCAAGTTGCTGGGAGTATCAGGGTGTGCTACTGCACCTGACTACAGAAGAGATGTTTTTGGAAGGATACAAATACAAAGATGATTGGAGATGGAGGATCTAAGAACTAAAATCTCTAGGCTTTCTTACCTGAAAAAATCATGTATTTCTGGATTATCACATCATAGTAAAAGGCGGGGGGGGGGGAGAGAAGGGAGAAAACCCATCTTAAGTTTATAAAGATGTAAATAGAGCTGTTTGAGAACCAGAGAGAAGAGGGTCACTATAGACATGGAGGATTGCCAAGTAGCTGTGAGAGAATCTGAAGTTGAAAGTTAGAGACTTCTATTTGAGTAAGATGTGGTAAATTGTGGCAGGCCAATATCCTCCTAGAAAATAACAGGAAAAAATTAAAACTCATATGTTTAGTTCTTTTGCCCATTTGTTTATTGAGTTATTATTATTATTAGTGTTAAGTTTTTTTTAGTTTTTTATATATTCTGGGTATTAATACTGTCAGAAGAATACCTGGCCAAAATTTCTCTCTCATTTTGCAGGCACTCTCTTCACATAATGTATAAGTTTCCTCTGCTGTACAGAAGCTTTTAAATTTGATGCCATCCTGCTTATTGATTCTTGGGTTTTATCACTTGAGTTTTAGGTGTTAAGGAAGTCAGTGACTATACCAATAAGGTGAAGTGCTGAGCCTGTGTCTTATTCTAGCAATTGCAAAGTTTCCTAATTCTAAGATCTTTGATCCTCTTGAGTTGACTTTTGTCCTGGGTACAGAAATCTAGTTTCATTCCTCTCTATATAGATAGCCTTTTAAGCAAATGCTGATGGGAAACCTGGATACTTTTCTCCAACATATGTTTATTGGCACTTTTGGCAAGTATCAAATGACTGTATCTTTGTTGGTTTGTCTGTGTCTTCTATTCCATTGTCTTCTGTATGTTTTGATGACAATACCATGTTGTTTTTATCACTATAGCTCTGTAGTATAATTTAAGATCAGGTATTGTGATGCCTCCAGTATCATTCTTCTTGCTTAGCATTTCTTTGGCTATTCTGGATCTTTTATTCTTCCAAATGAATTTTAGGACTGTTTTTTCTAGTTATATAAGGAATGTCACTGATATTTTGATAAGGAATGCATTAAATCTGTATAGTACTTTTTGTAATAAGTTCATTTTGGCAATATTAATTCTGCCTCTCCATCACCGTGGGAGATCTTTCCATCTTCTTGTGTCTTCTTCACTTTCTTTCTTGGATTTTCTATAGTTTTCATCACAGAAGTTTTTTACCTCCTTGGTTAGATTTATTCCCAGCTATTTTTTTGGGGCAGGGGTTGGGTTATGAATGTAATAGTTTTCCTGATTTCTCTCTAAGCAGATTCATTATTTGAGCATAGGAAAGCTATTGATTTTTTAATTTTAATCGGTATCCTGCTATTTTTCTGAGTTTGCTTATCAACTCTAAAAGTCTTTGGGTGGAGTTTTTTGGGTCTTGTATATATGATAACAGACACTTCTCAAAAGAAATACAAATGAGCAACAAATAAAAAATGTTCAATATCCCTAGCAATCAAGGAAATGAAAATAATACTGAGATTTCATCTCATTCCATTAGAATGGCAATCATCAAAAGAATATAAATAATAAATGCTGGTGAGAATGTGGGGGAAAAGATACATACATGCACTGTTGATGGGACTCCAAATTAGTACAATCACTTTGGAAAGCAGTATGGAGATTTCTGAAAAGACTATGGAACCATCATACGACCCAGCTATCCCACTCCATGGTATTTACTCAAAAGAACTAAAATAAGCACACTATAACATATTATACTATACTAATAGCATCCTACAGTGGTAAAGTCCCGAGTTTTCTGTTTGTTATGCCAGGCCCAACTGATCAGTTAAATATTTGCTGGTATATTTTGGTTCCAGCAGAGTTTTTCTTCCTAAGCCTACAGAGTAGTCAAAAGTCCCTATGGGAAATAAAGGCTGAAGGTCTTGCTTGTCACATCCACAACACTCTGATACCTTTAAACATGATTTTTTTTTTCGTTTTTAATGTTTTGTTAATTTGTTATGAAATAATGAAGCTCATTTTGATGTATTCATGTAAGCATGTAATATGATTTATTCCATTTCAATCTCTAGTATTCCATTTCCTCTCCTCTCCTCCATCTCTCTGCTTCTTCTTCTTCTCTATTTCCTCTACTCTTACTGGTCTTCCTTCTATTTATTGTTTTTGTCAACTGGCATTTTCTATATACACATAAAAGTGGAATACACTGTGGTATATTCATACATGTACTGGTTGCATAATTTGGTCAAGTTCTTATTGCAGTTCCTCCCCTTTCCCATCCATCCTCCCTTCCCCTTGATTTCCTTCCTTCTACTCCACTGTTTTCCCTTCTATTTTCATGGGATGTCCCTACCCTTATTTTTAATTCCTGACTTCTCTCTGGCTCCCACAAATGAGAGAAACATTTAACCTTTGACTCTGAGTCTAAACTTATTTCACTTATCATCATGGTCTCTAGTTCCTTCCATTTACCAGCAAATGCCATAATTTCATTCTTTTTCTATGGCTGAGTAAAATTCCATCATATATATAAGAATCTGATTTTCTTTATCCATTCATCTGTTGACAGTCATCTGTTATGGTTCCATAACTCGGCTATTGTAAACTGTGCTGCTATAAACATTAATGTGCATGTATCACTAGAGCATACTGAATTTAGTTCTTTGGGATAAATATCAAGGAGAATAGCTGGGCCATGGGATAGCTGATTTTCTCTGCATAGCAATAAAGGAAGTGAAAAGAAGCTGCTTGAAGAGGCAGAGTTCTCTTGCATAATTGCTCTGGCTAGGACTTATAGCATATATATGTGTAGAAATATCATACTGTATCTCAAATACATAAAGTTGTTCTCTATCAATTTTTTTAAAAGGCAGAGTTAACTCTCTATTAGTCCCATGTGCTTAGAAGCAAAGAGCTGCTTGAAACAGGGGCCAGCCCCAAACATGGAGTTGGTTTCCCTCCCAAAACATTTGATAGATTTTGTACTGAATGGACTAAGAGGCTGGAGAGCTGGGGTAGAATCCTCTAAAAGACAGAACTGTATCTCTCACCATCTCTCAGGTTCAGAAGACAGAAACCTATGAGGTTCATAATCATACTAAAGGAATAAAGGCAACCAAGTCAGAGAATAAACCTACTAAAATGAACCAAACATGGACTAGCATCCATGATTGTACAGCAATGATTAGTTCTTTACTCTCTATTTATAAAAAAAAATGAAGAAACCCTCTCTAGTGGAAGAAGCATCTGGAGTTTCTACAGTTCTTTCATATACAATGTCTAGCAAAAAGTTACTTGACATACAGAGAGACAACAATGTATGACTGATCAAGAGAGGAAGCAACAGACCTTTTAAGATGACCCAAAGATGATTCAGGTAATAGAAACACGTATTATTACAGCTAATAGATTTAACTTGGTCTTTAAAATAACTATTGTATGCTAAAGAAAAAATGGAGATAGACAAAATAGGGGAAAATGAATTATCTCAGCAGATTCTATGAAACCCATCATAAAACAAGTTAAAAGATAGAAGGAATACATGAAAAACTGTCACAATGGGCCATGGTTTAAATGTTTTGTACCTACCAAAACTCATGTTGAAACTTAAGTCTTTAATGTGGCGACATTGGGAGGTGAAGCCCAGTGGGAGGTGGTTGGATCATGAAGACAGAGCCCTCATGAAGGGATTAATGCCTTCTTAATAGTGCATGAGTTCTCTCTCACACAGGACAGCATTACTGTCAGAGCAGGTTGTTATATAAGCAAGTTTAGCTTCTGTGGCTTTCTTGTTTTCTCTCTTGCCATGTGATTCCTTCCATTTTTTTCCATTAGACCCTAGCCAGAAGCTGACCATATGCAGTCACTTGATCATGGGCTTTTTAGCCTCTAGAACTGTGAGCCAAAATAATCTCTTTTCTTATAAATTATTCAGCCTCAGGTATTTTGTTATTGTAACAGGAGACAGACTAAGACAGCATGAAACACTTCAAGGTGAAAATAATATTCCCCACTCCTCCAACATGAGATACTAGGCAAAGATGTCTGCTTTCATAAATTTCTACTAATATTGCAATGAACTAATAATAAAGCAAGAAGGTAAGTCTGACCATTTAAAGTGTTGGCAAAGATGTAGAAAAACTGGAACAATGAAGTGTATGTACTGAGTGAAAATGTAAACTGGTAAAATCACTTAAGTTAACAGTTTGGAAGTATCTTAAAAAGGTAAGATGGTAGGATATAGCCAATGTAATCCTTAGCAATTTACCCAAGATAAATAAATAAAAGCATATCTACATAGATATTTATAAGTAAAAATTTACAGCAGCATTTTTAATAGCTAAAATCTGGGAGCATTCCAAAAGGTGAATGGATGAACAACCTGAAGTATACCCATACATTACAATTCCACCTGGCAATAAAAAGAATTAAATACTGAAACATGCAAGATGGTTGAATCTAAAGAAATATATTATGAAAGAAAGTTACCAGATAGAAAGATATAACTTATTTATGAACTGAAATACTTACTATTGTTAACATGTCATTTTCCCCCATATTGATCTATGCTCTAATCATAATTCCAGCAGGATTTTTGAAGTGATTTATAAATTCTAAAATTTATATGGGTAACCAAAATGCCTAAAATTTCCAGAACAATCATATAAAAAAATACCCACAGTATTGGACAACTTATATTAGCTGACTGCTAGATTAATCATAAATGTACAATAATAAAAACAGTGTGGAAGTGCAAGAAGGAAGGACAGAAAAAAGGAGAGTAGAACACCAAGAAATGGGCCTACTCTTAGAGAGTCATATGATTTTCAACAAGAAGCCAAAGAAATCCAGAGAAGGAAAGACATTTCAGCAAGTAATCCTGCAATAACTTCTCATCCATATGGAAATAAAAGAATCTCAATTTCTATATAACACGATAACCAAATATCAATTTGAGGTAGATTACAATGATAAACATAAAACCTAAAAATATAAAGTTTTTATAGGATAAGACAACATCTTTGTGATTTGGGAATAAGCAAAGATTTCTTAGGTCCCAGAAAGCAATAATCATTAAAGGATAAAAAAAAAAGATTAACTAGATTTCAAATTTAAAAATTTGTGTTCACCAAAGATACTTAAAAAATGAGTAAGGAAGAAACAGACTGGGAAAAAATATAAAACGTATCTGTCAAAAGGACAGGTATCTAGAGTATAACTCCTAAAACTCAATAATAAAAAAGTCCAAAAAAGGGAGATTTCATATATATGTGAAAATAGAAAGGAGATCATTAGAGTAGAAGCAGGGGACTAAGAGGGAGGGGAAAAAGGGAGCGGAAGGGGAAGAATTGGGGAATAAAATGGACCAGATTATGCTATAAGCATATATGTATATATCATAATGCATTCCAATTTTATATATAACTATAATGTACCAACTAAAAATTAAGTAAATAAATAGAAGACCAATAGACTAAAAGTACAGGGTCAAGGAGAGGTAAGGTAGGGGATAGTATTTAGACTGAACTAAAAAAAATCTATGTCATATGCATTTATGAATATGTCAAAATGAACCACACTTTTATGTATAACTCTACTGCACTAAAAATAAAAAAGATATTCCAATAAAAAATTATTAGCCAATAAACATGAAAAATATTCAACATCACTGGACATCAGGGAAACGCAAATAAAAATCAAAGAGATACCACTAAATGTCCATTGAAATGACTGAAATATGTTTTAAGATCTGAATTTGTATGGACACCAGTCAGCCAAATTACATAATTTTATCCAGCAGCATTATGCAATTCCACTTAAAGAAGTAGAGAAACTAGATGTTTGGATTTAATCAAGCAAATGGGATGGAAATATAAAAGCCTTGAAAATATCAATAATATTGATCATGGGTTCTAGACTAGATAGGAAAAGGAATAAGTACAGGAAGGTGCTAAGAGATTAGAGGGTAATGTGGAGTAGGGAATTTGATGATTTTATGAATGTGAACATCTGAAAATGTTGATTTTGTTTCTATTAGTCTACCGTGTTATCCCAAAGAAGATACAGTTCTATTCCAGAAGATAAGAATCAAGAGGAGAACTATAAATAAGAATTCTTCAATGTACCTTCAATGCTGTACATTTGTACTTTTTCTTCAGGCACAGTGACTGCTTCCCACTGATGATCCTTAAATATAAAAACAAGTTTTGACAATAAATAATAGCTATTCCTGGTTTAAAACATCTTTAAATATCCATTTTAAGTTATATAAATGATATGATGCTACTAATTTTACAAATTCTTATTCTTAGTCCCCAAAAAGAATAAATGTTAATATTTGAGTTTACCCTTTTTAAATGTGTCCAAACCTTTTATTTTTCCTTTGAAATATTTTGTGAAGTCACAGTCATTCCTCAGTTTGCACTACTACTACCCTATCTCAAGTCTTAAATCATAATACTCATTAATTGATTATCCTTGGATTCAAAAACTGAATGCACATTAAAAATAGCCTAAAAAATGTGTGCCCTTCCAAGTATTTTTCTAAAAATCTATAAAAAAATTGCAAAGTTATAGTACAAATTATATACTAGCCCTAAAAAATGGGACCATAAACCTTCCAATAATCTTGTGAGGAAAATAGTTCTAATTATTTGTTCTTTAAAGAAAAATACTTATAAATGATGACACGTATGGAAATTCCTCTAAATCCTCAAATCTCTTCACTAATTCTCTTGACTTCTTTGCCTTAGTTGAAACTTGTCATCCCTAAATGGCATCACTACCTTTCTAGCATTCTTTAATTAGGGAACTAATTTTTCCATACCTCAAAACTCCAGTGTCAGGAGGAAAGTATTGGTATTCTCCTCTCTCTCCAAAGTTCTGTAAAAAAAACCTTGCTGTTTTGAGACACATGATGAAACAGAGCCCCTTTAAAATTAAAAGCGACTTTCTGGAAGCTGCTTTTCTGTGTCTAGGATTTCCTCCCACTGAGAAGAGGATGAGGAGCTACATACTAGCCAGGGAAGACACCAGGGAAACAGAGTATAACTTGTTTCTGACTAGCACAGGCTAGCTAATCTACAGGCTAGCTAATCTCCTGCCTTTTGTCCCTCAGTATCTCCTCTCTCATAAAAGCTGAGTCCCTTGAAGATGGAGATTTGAGACAGAAAGGTTTTAGTACAGACTTGGTAGAATCTTCATTCCTGGCAACAATGGCAGTCTTCACTCTATACCTACTGATTATTATCATCTACCAACTTCAGATCAACTCTTCTTCATATATTGAGATACCTTGTTCACTGCTTCATTAAAAAAAATTATGGGAATTTTAAACCAGATTTTTTTAAGAAGTAGAAATCATAGTATAACCAGCCCAAATTATGCTTTTACCCAGCTTCAACAGTTTTCAATATCTTGTGGCAACTTGTTCCATCATCACCTCTGAATCTGTTTTATGTGCTTTTCTCTTGACCTCAGTTTCTTTTTACATCTCCTGCCCCTGTATCTGCCCTGCATCATGACCTTTAAAAAGCTCTAATACTTAAGATAATGTACCTTAAAAATAAAAATACTCTTTCCTTAAATTCACATCATTCTACCTACTACTATGCTCTCTTTCCTTTAATTTGATATCCAGACTTCTCAACAAAGATTCCAATTTTCCAGGAATACCTAAACTCTCATCACTCAAGTGAAACTGCTTTTTTGTGAGTCACTAGTTTTTATTTTACTTAACCTTCCAGGAGTATTTCACAGTATTGATCATTTTCTCTTATAAAAATTCCTTTCTTAGTCTTCCACAATACTACAACCTTTTAATTTGTTCTTTTTGGGCGGGTTCTTCTATCTTGTAAAAATATGTTTTTCACAATTATTCCACACACTCATCAAATCCCATCATTTCATTTGTCATCTATATAAAGACAGCTTCTATAACTCCTCCTAGGGCTCACCACTTGTACCTGAGCTTGGGAGCAATATATTCTACTGCCCATCAGATCTACGCAAATGAATAGTCCACAGTGTCTCCAAATCAACACATTCAAAATTGAACTCCTGATCCTTGCCCTACAAAACTTACCCTCCTGTGACAGTATCTCTATCTAGTTACCCAAGTTTTATTAATCCTTCTCATTATAAAACAAATCTCTAAGTTTGCTCAATTCTATCTCCCCCTTCAGTTTTTCTACAATCCATCCATTCTCACTGTCACTTCCCAAAACCATGCCATCGTGACTTTTCACCTGGATTATTGCAAAAGCCCCCTAACTGCCTATGATCTTGGCCCTTTTAAATCCATCCTCCCCAGTATATTTTAATCCATTGTCCCCATAGGGGTATCTTTTACATGAATGCATAGTGCATATCTAAAACACAGTTAAGTTCTTAATATTTAATGAATCAATGTTACCTCTTACTTAAAATCATTTTTTGGCTCCACATTACCTTATTTTTCCTAACCCTCCATGCATTTTATGCACTAACTAAACTATATATCATTCAGTTCTTTCACTATTCACTTATTTGTTCTGGTAGCCAACATGAGCCCTTGAATGACTAGGAACAAGAAAAAGCAGGTCCCTGATTTCATAAATATTACATTCTATGGAGGAAAGTGGACAAGAAACCACAAATAAACAAAATTATTTTAAATAGTAACATACTACTACTATAAAAATTCAGAAGTGAGAGGATTCAAAATATATTTGAGGGAAGAATCCCCCAGCATCTTGATCAGTGTCTAAAACATAATCTATAAATGCATAATACTGCCTTATCATGTATGATGCTTATAGTATGAGTGCTTTTTTAAAAAAATATTTATTTGCTTTAGTTGTACACAATGTGTTTATTTTTAAGTGGTGCTGAGGATTGAACCCGGGGCCGTGCACACGCTAGGTGAGTGCTCTACCGCTGAGCCACAATCCCAGCCCCTGAGTGCTTGTTTTTGGTCTAAATGTCATTAGACTAAGCAAAATGGAGGGAGTAATTACATTAATAAAATTCTTTTCTCCAAAATGAAATTTCAGTTTCTGAAAGAAAATTCAGTTAAATACTCCTACAAATCCTGAAGGAAAAATACACTAATGAAAACTGTCACTGTCCTTGAGAAGTAATCATTGGAATTCGGTTTTAATTAAGCATTCTAAGAAGGTACTCTAAAATTAAAAAAAAAAAAAAAAAAAGTGAAAGTATGTGGAAATTCTAAGGTATTTGGCTTATGTTTTGCTTATAGTTTACCTGGAACAAAAAGCAAGATTCTATCAAGAAACAGACTAAAAAGACTAAAAGCCTTACTATAATATCACCAACCACAACCAGATTAATAAATGTCAATCAAGTCTCAAACAGAATTTGGTAATGTGACCACACAATTCCAGATAGAAGTATGCCAGTACATGAAATACAAGGTGGAAATCTGCTAAGAAACAATGGCTCAAGTATTTTCTTCAGGTCAAAAGGTCAATACAAACCGCACCACCAGTTTAGAAGGTTTAAGCAAATTCACTTTCAAATGCTACCATATCAATTCCTCACTATTTCAAAGAGAACATTTTATGAATGAATAAGGCTATTTATCCCCATCTGTTAATGTTAGTTTTAACAGAATGCCTCTGTATGAGTAGTGCTGTCATTGTCTTTTTTTTTTTTTTTTTTTTTTTTTTTTTTTAAATAATATAGTGCTGGGGATTGAACCTGGGCCCTTACACAAATTAAGCACACACTGTGCTGCTGAGTTATACTCTCAGGTCCCAGTGCTGTTCTCTTCTAGAGTCAACTGACTTTGTTCATGTGAATACACAATTTTGCATTAACATAACTTATTTCTGAAAGGTGTATGTTAAAATTAGTATTAAAATTTAGCATTGATTTTCCTGTTACAATAAAACATCAGAAAAATTTTTCATTTCTAATTAGCTTGGTAGATTACTATGTTCATCAAAATTACAAGGGCTACAAGTTCCTTAATAAGAATCCTGTAGCGCAAGAACTATTACCAAGAATTAATGAATGGGATAGATTTAAACTAAAAAGCTTCTTCTCAGCAAAAGAAACAATCAGTGAGGTGAATAGAGAGCCAACTAATTGGGAACAAATATTTAATACATGCACATCATATAGAGCACTAATTTCTAGAATATATAAAGAACTCAAAAAACTTTACACCAAAAAAGAAAATAACCCAATCAATAAATGGGCTAAGGAACTGAAAAGACACTTCTCAGAAGAAGATATACAATCAATCAACAAATACATGAAAAAATGCTCAACCTCTCTGGCAATTAGAGAAATGCAAATAAAAACTACTCTAAGATTTCATTTCACTCCAGTCAGAATGGCAGCTATCAAGAACACAAACAACAATAAATGTTGGAGAGGATGTGGGGAAAAAGGCACACTCATACATTGCTGGTGGGACTGCAAAATGGTGCAACCGCTATGGAAAGCAGTATGGAGATTTCTTGGGAAAATGGGAATGGAACCACCCTATGACCCAGCCATCCCACTTCTGGGTTTGTTCCCAAAAGACTTAAAAACAGCATACTACAGTGACACAGCCACTTCAATGTTTATAGCAGCACAATTCACAATAGCTAGGTTGTGGAACCAACGTAAATGTCCCTCAGTAGATGAGTGGATAAAGAAAATGTGGTATATATACAAAATGGAATTTTACTCAGCAATAAGAGAGAATAAAATAATGGCATTTGCAGATAAATGGATGAAGTTGGAGAATATAATGCTAAGTGAAATTAGTCAATCTCAAAAATCCAAATACCAAATGTTTTCTCTGATATAAGGAGGTTAGTTCACAGTGTCATTGGATGGGGGTACATAGGATTAGAGGAACACTAGAATGGTCAAAGGCAAGGGAGGGCAAGGGAGGGAGCGGGGGGCGGGGAGGGGAAAAAATGGAGGTTGAATGAGATGGATATCACTATCCTAAATGCATGATTAAAGATCTGAATGGTACTTATATACTTTGTATACAAGCAGTTGTATGTAAAAAGATGCTATACTTGTGCACTATGAATAAGTAAATAAATAATAAAAAAAAGAGAAGATCCTCTACAAGTTGAAAAAAAAAATTACAAGGGCTAACACTGAAGTATATTAAGGAATAGCCAGAAAAATAGAAATTCTTAAAGTAGATTCTTAAAATACATTTAAAAATTTTTTTATACATACACAAAAATACAGAATAACACAGGAGAAATAAAACTTACATCATTATCTCCAGCAATGTAGAATGATAGAGTCTGGCTCCCAAGATTAAAATCAATCCAAAATTCCTCAAGTTTTTCATCTGATGGTATTTGCAGCTAATAAGATGAACATAAAACCATTATATACTATATTTATAAAATGACAACATAAAATTATGATATTATATTCATGGTTGAATTGTTATCTTAATTGGATTTTTAACTAATTCAATCCAGCAACACTACATTCCATAAAAATGAAAAAGTGTTCTCTGAATTCTTTCTGAAGGAAAAAAGAAAAGTATAGTTTGAAGGGGAAATAAGAAAGAACAGAACAGACAAGTATAACACTTAGACAAATTTATAAAGAATCAAAGGAAATTCTATTTCAACATTTTATACAGAAATTAACCTGCTTGAAGAAGTTTCAAATATTCAAGTACTAATCGAGGTTGAAAATATTAGTTTGAATATATCCATGAATGATAAACAATGGGCTTGATTAAGGAAACAGGAGAAAATGTGGAGAGTTACAGCTACACATGCGCTGTTTCACAGAATTTTTCCTAGTGTCAATGTCATATATAAAATACTAAAACCAGCTTATTAATTTCTTTTAGCAATTCCCATAATTTATTTGACTTTCCAATCAAAATTAATCTAATATAACAACATGTTTTAAATTTCAAACTTACCTCATATTTATCAAGAAATGCTGACAAACAAGGAAATGTAAAGACCCTGAAATACAAAGTGGTTTAAAAAGTTAATAGGCCTTCACAGCTTAATCTTCTCCAGTCATAGACTCATGCCTAGAATCAAAGGGAAATAAATCTGTGGTCATAACATTTTAAATAAAATCCTGTCTATTACCTTATAACACCAGTGTTTAATGGAAATTTGTTTGGGTAGAGAAAAGCTTATTACTTTGAGGATACTACTCAACCCACCATTTTGATAAAGTAACTGTATCAAATATTTTGTTTTCACTATCAACTATAAGCAAATTCCTAATTTTGCTTATACTACTAATAGAACAAAAGTTCCATAATAAAAGACAAGTAAATAATTCTGATAGTAAAAAAAATAACTAACTTCTTACAGTGTTCTTTGATGGTCAGATACTATTTTATACACTTAACATATTATCTCACTTAATATTCACAACAAACATGAGACAGGTATTATCAGCATTCTTATAGCTAAGGAAATTGAGGCAGTAAGGTTAAATAATTTGTGTGTGTGTGGGTGTAATATATATATAAATATGTGTATATATATGCATATATATATAATTGTGTGTGTGTGGGTGTGAGATATATATAAAATACATATAAATAGAAAGGTATGAACTTATAATTAAGAAATTCAGATCCAGGTAATATGGCTCCTTGCATTTAACCCTCACTGTATTTTTCATTTCCTTAGTAAGTAAATACAAACTAATTCATCCAGGACATCAATTAAGAAATCAGGCATTACAAATATTGTTGTTCTATCATTATAAAAAATAAACAAATTTATATTATGTATTCTCTCATGGTCATGCCTGAGGTTAAATAACATAAAAAACATCCTACTTATGTCAATTACAAAGTAATGAGATGATGTCTTTGCTATATACTTTCATGCTAGTATGAAGAAGGCATTTTAAGAAATATATAAATATCTAGATTTTTATTATTCCTCAAACACTAAATAATAACGTCTATGCAACTCTGAAAAAGTGTATGAAATCTGGAGGAACAAAATTATTAATATGAATTAAATAAGAATGCACTTTTCCCTCACAAAGTAGAAAGCAAAAGAAGACCAGCAGAGGATTATTACAGATTACTGGTGTAGTAATTTACTAAATGATGTTACATAATATATTGTTTAAAATTAAATACCCAAGTTCAATAATACTCCAACATAACGGAGCAAATAAAATTATATTAATAAAGGGTTAACACTAGATATTCCCTCTTGAGCTCTATTTATCAGCAAATGGTTGCTTTGAGTTTACCTTCTCTTATCTCCAAGAATGCCATTTACAAGGTTGAGAAATATCCTGCAATCCTAATTTTAAAAAGAGAAAGACTTTTAAAAAATCATAATTAAACAAAACATTTGTTTATTTCTATTTCTTTTATTCCACTTACTGTTTCAAATTCAGAGTCTTTAATTCCTTTAAATGCATTAGCAATAAAATCCATTGAAAACCATTGACATGCCAGTTCTTGTCTTTGTTTTTCTGTGGTCATTCTACATAAAGCTTCCACAATGCCCACCTGTAAGTCATAATCTAGAAAAAAATTGTAAATTAATGTATGGTTTGAAAATTACAAAAATTTATAAAACTACATACATTTTCAAAGGTTTTAGAACAAGAAAGAAAAGTACAAAAATGTTATTATAGTTTATTCATCTTTTGCTGTTTTCCTTATATAGATTAGATGTATTTTATCATTATAGTAATTAAACAGTCCAAATTTAAAAAAAATAAGATCACTGATAGAAGAAAAGAGTATAATTTTAAAAAAGTATTTAGAAGAAACACCTAAATATTCAGTCTGTTTCACTATTATTAGTAGAGTGTGAACTGCAGAATAATTCATACAGTAGTATACAAGTCACAGAATCTTGTTCTCCCTTTAACATAATGCTTATAATTAGCCCATAGTACTTTAAACCTGCTTTACTTTCTATGTAAATCAGTAAACAACTATATAACAATTTGCTCATAAGAAACTTGGGAAATAAAATTTAGGTTCTTTTAGCAAAGATACTGCTTAAAAAAGTTTATTTATCTCAGAAATATTAGACCTTCTAATTTCACAAAATACCATTTGACGAACTGTTTAGCACAAGTAATTCAAAACTATTGGAAAACAACTATTATTTATAAATTACCATTAGGCACAAATTATATTTATCTAATTCATCTAATGACAAATTATTTGTGTCCCAAAGACACTTTTAAATTTGTTTATACTAAAGTAATTTAAAATGCATGGTTGTATATAAACAGTTTTTAATTCCTTCATATCACATGACATTATGCTAATATTTTAGATATATTAAATATTATTTATAAATTTGGAATGATTTCATATCTTAAAAAGATATACTTGCCTCCAGCATCTAAAATCCTTTCACCCATACTACTCCTGTAAATTAAAATAATAGGTTACATACTGAACTAGTATTAATTAAATAGAAAGCCCATGTTTGGGGGGATTCAGTAAAATTTATAATTGGCTAGTATAACTGATGTTAGCAGGAAATATATGCATGTATATGCATATATCTACAGAGTTTGTATGTTTCAATTATTTAATGCAAACTCATAGTTGCCTTACTGGCTTATAAAACGTTCTTTAAATTCTTTTTTAAAATATTTTTTGTTGTTGATGGACCTTTACTTTTTATTTATTCATATGTGGTGCTGAGAATTGAACCCAGTGCCTCACACATGCTAGGCAAGTGCACTTCCTCTGAGCTACAACCCCAGCCCTTTTTAAATTCTTTACTTGAACAACTAATAGAAGCAATATAGTACAAATTATTACATGAGAGTTAACATTTCTTGGTTAGAAAGTATTTTCCTTGCATCTTGAGGCATTTTGTCAAGCATAGCATTCATTTTTTTTAAAGTCTACAAAAGAAAAAAAAGAATTAACTTTATATTCAGCAAAACATTAAGTATTTATACATTTATATTAAGTATTTATATAAATAGGCACATAAACTCAGAAGTCTTTTATCTTAATCACTGTATTTTATACAGGGAATGAAACAGGGTAAAAGAAAGAATATACAAAAAATTGAATACAAAATAACAAATCATAGATACTAAAAGTAAAATATAACATGACTACTGTACTTAAAGCATTTATACCCTTTACAAAATGGCAATTATCTATTATAAGGTCTATGGAAACCAAAAGACATTACCTTATTAATTCTGCTCTTATAGTATATGTATGTAAACATAGACACAAATATAGGTTATTTTGGCATTCATATACTCAATGATCCCCAATATCTTAATAGCATAATTTATTTTAGCATGACTATATGTAGACATAAATCCATATGGTTATGAATTTTTTATATTTAGGAAATATACCAGGCAATGGATTAAATATAAATATACTCCAAAAAGTTAATTTAGTTTAAATAAAATTTTAATTTGATGAATTAGTATAAGATTTTCTTTATTTTGAAATGCTTAGAATTACAAGACAATCAAATGACTTTACCTCCTGCTGAATACAAATATTCACTCTTGAGTCAATAACCAGGGCACAAATTCGAGGCACGAAACTTTCCACTACTTGCTGTTTGCCTGAATAAAAGTGTTAAATTGTTGATAAATGTTAATTTTAAGTCTTTTAAAAAGGCAGTTTTTTCTTATTTCAATTAGTTGGAAAGATGTATTATTGCAATTCTAAAGAAGGGCATCGGAAACATGAAATAAACCCAGATCCAGCTTCTCATTTCAGGCAAATATTATTTTGTAGATGAAGTAAGTGCAGTTCAAAAGCGGAAACTTCTATTTTGAGGCTTTATGAAATCTGTTCTCATTAATTTTCAGTCCTCAAAAAGACCATCAATGTATCCTGCCCTCATGAAGCTCTGAATGATCTGAAGTATTTTCAAGTTAATCCATTTTCAAGTGAGGCTTTATCAATATTAAATACATGTTCAGAGGAATATGCTACACTGTATTTCATAATGTAAATTTTAAAAATAACTCTAAACTATGGAAATACTGCAACACAAAATGGACAACTTTCCAAAGTAACTAGTGGAACAATATACTGAGATAAAGATATGACAATTATACTTTCAAATATCAACTGTATAACTGCTGGTGCTTTAAGGCTTTTTGTCTCCCCTAAAAACATAAGAATTTAGATTAGGTTGTTAATTGTAATAAAACCAAATCAATGAAAAGGCAGTGTTAATTATTATTTAAATCAACCACAATTAACTTAAAACTTTTTGGCTTTGAAGATAACAAATAGCTTTATTTATAAATAATTCACCAGACTCAACTGGCCTCCTGGGGAAGTTTTACTCAACCAATAGAGATAAAATAACTTTCATCTGACTGCTTATCACAAGACACTTGCTGGCCACAAGTGAAAGGACATGTTCTGCATTCTCAGTTTACTATTGAAAATTTTATTCTATTAGATTAAGGGTTGGAAAATTATGGCACACCAGCTAAGTCCAACCCACTGCCTGTTTTTGTATGGCTATATTTACATATCAGCAGGTACCCTGTGGAAAACATTTGAATGTCATGTTTTATTGAACCAGTGGCAAAGATGAACTCCATTCACTCTCATGAACTTAGCCACTGTCAGTTATGTGAATTTTTGTTAGAAATAGTAACCGAGTATGCTACTTACCAATGGCTTAACAGTGGCAAACTTTTATTGTGACTCTTGAGATTCAGGACCAAGCCTAAACTTTTTCTGGATGAGAGTTGTCCTCAACTATTACTGAATACTGAACATCTCTTGATAATTAGCTTTGGTTATAGAGTTGAAAATGTTCCTTAATGAATTGAGCCCCAAATTATAAGACAAAATAGTGCTCATGATGAATCTACACTGCAATAAAGTCATTTTAATGATAACTAAGGTTGTCAGTGGCAAGTAATACCAAGCTGCCTTATACATTTCCTAAACTGTTAGAAATTACAACAAGAAGCAACATCTCCATTCCCACACAAATTTACACAGCATATTTTTTTTTCCACACTGTAACTATGGGTCCGCCAGTGTTTTGGGACCTTGAAATGAATTCAAGAGAAATTTCCCTATTTCAAAGTCCTTTTAATGGGTGCAATTCAGGTGCTTCCCAATAGCCTTCAATTGGAAGTGATTATTTATAATGCAATGACATTTTGAAAGGCAAATATTTAAGAAATAATCTAACAGAATTCTGTCAATGCCTTCTAAGTGATGAATATGTTCAATTAAAACCATGCTCATGAACTTATTATATGTTTGCCATTATCCGCTTGAAAAGACATTTTTCTAATTTGACATATATAAATTTCCTGAAGATAAACATTAGCAAATGAATATATGTAAATCAATTTTGAAAATAGGGAACACTAACTTTAAACATCAAGTGAAATGTTACCCCCTCAAAAAAATAATGCTATCCTTCTAATTAGTAGACCTATAATACAAAAAATACTCAATTATTTTATTATCAATTATATTAATAAAACATTTGCAGAAATTTGTTTTCTTTATTATTATATAAGTACCTACACAATATTCTCATTTTTTCTCTCTTGGCCTATAACATCCAAAATTTTATTATCTGCTTAACAAAAAATGTTTTGATCCCTTATAGATAACAAGTTTCTAATATTAGGACATATTAAATGAATTGCAAAATTATACTAAAACTCTAACAGTAAGAGCAGAAATGTTTATTTTACCTTCACCATTGATGTCATGTATGACCTAAAAAAAAGTGGATAAGATTTAATGTATAATTTATTATCTTCTAGTATAAATCATTATAAATGGTATTAAAATGATACTTTATATTTTAATTCATAGCATAAATTTTATTAATGAGCCATTAAATCAGATTAACAAGTATAAATGCTTTACCAAATCAATAACCAATTTGTCAGTGACTCTATATAGAATACAAATGATTTTCTAAATAAACACATGCTTTATACCATCAGTTAATCAATGTGAATTTTACCATCAAAAGATCAAAAAAGTCTTCTATCATATTTATAACAGCTTCATCTTTTGAATTTCCTCGATTTAGAATAATCTCTCTGGATTTTTCAAACCAGGCAACCATGTAAAAAAAAAAAAAAAGAATTGTACATATTAGTTCCTTTTCATTCCATTTTAATGAGTTTGAAAATGTATTTTTATTTTGATAGACAATAAACCTAGCAAAAAGAAACATTAAAAATAAAAATTTCATTACTGTATTAAAATAAGTTCATGCTTTTAAACATCTTCTTCATTTTTGTTTTTTGTGTTAACTCACTATAAGATGGAAATGGATGAATCTAATCTAAGTCCAGGTAGAAGATCTTTATTTTCCCCTTCAAATTCCTAGTGCAGGTACATTTGTTAGACTATATGAAAATAAATTATTACAATTTAGATTATTTTGGTACCATTACTATATGAAAAGTTTCAGCACTATTTTACTTTAATCAGTTAATCCAGATACTTGAGTACATACTACTTTCCAGGCATTGTCCTAGGTGCTGGTTATACGGTAATGGATATAAAGACACACACAAAAAAAATAATACCCTAAATATTGGCTGGGAGAGTGTCAGTAAACAATATAAAAAGAAAAATCAAGTTAGTGATTTAAAAACAGCTAAACAGAAGATAAAGTAAAGGCCAAAGGGAAGCCACAGACCTTAAATTCACATGATTATCAAGGATCTTTCCTACAGTCTCCTTGTGATCTTTACTTTTGTAGCATATACCACAAGGTTCGAAAATATTTTATTTATTTATTTATTTATTTATTTTGGTGCCGGGGATCGAACTCAGGGACCCTCCACCACTGGGCCACATCCCCAGCCCTTTTTTGTATTTTATTAGAGACAAGGTCTCACTGAGTTGCTAAGTGCCTCGCCATTGCTGAGGCTGGCTTTGAACTCGTGATACTCCTGCCTCAGCCTCCCAAGTGCTGGGATTACAGGTGTGCGCCACCACGCCCAGCGAAAATATTTATTTTATTTTCAAAATTTTACAGAAACCTCACAAAATTATTTTTTTGACAGTTTGGACCATTTTAATAAATAGTACATCTTTTATATTTCCCTTAAACACATATTTTACATATTCCATACTTATCTTTTGAACTAGTCCATACTTATCTTTTGAACTAGTCCTTGTTTTATCATGGTTTGAAGCCCAGCTTGTCCCAAAATGCTGATATTTTTGCCACATCTTCCAATAGAAACCAAAATGGTTGAGGTAGTTTGGATATTCTTTTTATTAAGTTCCTGAAATGAAAAGTATACAGTTAAGCTTCTATAAAAACAAAATAGTATAGAATAGGAATTGTGCCGGGAGCATTACACCTATAGTTCTAATCCTCACAAATGCTGAAAGATAACAATTATCATTATTTTTATTTCTGAAAGCACCAAGCACTGTGTCACATTAAAAACACACTGATCAGGGCTGGGGTTGTAGCTCAGTGGTAGACCATTTGCCTAGCATGTCTGAAGTACTGGGTTCAATTCTCAGCACCCCATATAAATAAATAAAATAAAGGTCCATTGACAACTAAAAAAAAATAATAAAGCATGTTGATAAGTTTATTGAAAACATCAAGTTGTTTAAACTAAAAATAGGTAAACAAGATTTTCTCCCCATGATTATACAATAAAAACTTGATGAAAAATTTGAAATCAACTTTTTAATAATACTTTTAATACCATGGATAAAAAAAAACCCGCATAACTGACTACCAAGTTCTTAGTGGGACTTAAATAGTAACGAAAACTGCATAATATTTAATAGTGGTAAGAGTTCAATGTGTTAAAACTCCTCACGTGAAAAATAATAAACAAATGGTAAAATAAACATTTATTTATATAATTGTAAGCAATCTTTCCCAAGGCTCTCCATTCATTTTTTTATAATGGTTTACTTCCTAGAAAATAACAATCTAACAATTTTAGAAACCATTCAGCAAAAATTAATATTTACCCTGCATATAAGGTCATCCAACTTGTGGAAAAACTGTTTACTGCATTTAATCTTCACATCTTCACATATATCAATTTGTAAAAGTGTTTTCAAAGGTTTGAAATCATTTTTTCTTAAAGCATCATCAATGCACTTTTCCAACTGCTACAGAAATACAGTTAATGGCACATATATTAAATCAAAACCAAAATAGCTCCCTTATGCATTCTAGTAATTTGATAATTATTTTCAAACAAAAACTTTCAAACAAACTCATAATAATTCAAAATTTAAAAACCTACCCACTATTAAATCTTAAGTAACTGAGAGATTAAGTTTATTTGGTAACAAAAATCTTGACAGAAAAAATATTTCACTAAAATGGCCAAATTAATCTTATTGTTAAAATTACCATTATACTGGACACAATGAAAACTTGATGAAAAAAGTGAAATCATTTTTTAATAACACTTTAATACCACGGATAAAAAAAAAACATCATATCTGACTACCAAGTTCTTAGTGTGATTTAAATAGTAAAGAAAACTGCAAAAAGACAGGCAAAAACACCTTTTAAAAACTATATCAATCAATATAATTTAAACAGTACTCTTATGTAATATTTATAACCTTTACAAAACCTGCTTTCCCTGCTATTTAGTACAACTTCAGTAATAAGGAGTTTTCAAGCTGACCACTAAGCCAACATGGTATTTTATCATATTCAATGTAAATAGATACATTAGAACTTACTCTTTATTCTACAAGTAAAAAGTTGATATAAAAATACCCAGGCATAATACTATGATTTAAATCAGTGCATAAGTAAAAGGTATATGTATAAAGCATCATTATCTTTAATACTTTATATTTTTAATATGATTTTCGAAAACATATCTATTAAATGAATGAAAGGCCATGTTTATGTAATTTGATCTACTCTTAACCATTTCATAAAAACATGGAAGCTCAGTTACTGCTAAAGATTATAGCACTGAAGCTGGGTGGAATGTCTTGTATGCTATAATCCCAGTGGCCTGGGAGGCTGAGGCAGGAGAATTTCAAGTTCCAGACCAGCCTCAGCAACTTGGTGAAGCCCTGTCTCAAAATGAATAAAGAAAAAAAAAGAAAAGAAAAGGACTGGGGATGTGGCTCAGTGGCTGAGTGCCCTGAAATTGTACAATTCTTAGTGCAGAGAGAGAAGAGAGAGAGATCTGGGGGCTGGGCATAGTTCAATTCCTAGTACAGGGTGGGGGGAGATATACAAGTTGGGAGAGAGGGAGAGAGAAGACTGACTGACTGAGCTTATAGCACTGAATATAATTACATGAAAAATTATTTTAGGAATTAAGACTTCCTTCTGTTCTCCAGGACTACATACCTGAAGATCTGGTCTTATCGGCATTTTTTACTTTGTTTAAAAACAACAGGAGAAAGCAAACACCTATAAAAGAAAACATTTTCTGTGTCTTATAATCTGTTTTGTGTGTTTTATAGTTTAAGAACCCTAACATGCAAAAATGAACATTGCTCCTTACAGCAAAGGCAATAAATATAGTTTATGTTCCTCACTAAATATTTTTTCATACATTGCTACTTATACCAAAAGCAGTAAATATAGTTTAAGTTCCTCAGTGGATATTTTCATACACATTTATCAAATTACGTGTCTAGTCAAAAACATTTCTAGAGAAAAGTTTAAAGATCATTTACTCAAGCCCTCTTTAAAAATAGATTATTTAAATTAATGTCAAAGAGTCCTGCCAAAAGGTCACAAAGCTAGTTAGTAAAAGAAACCTAGGTCTTCCTCACCAGTGATTCCTACTATATTGTTCCACCTTGGGGAATGAGAAGTTTCTTGTATTAATAATTGAATGAAATTTAGTCTAGTAATAAATTATTCAAGAAGGGAAGAATACACAAATACATTAACAAAGAACAAGACTGATTAGAACATACAAATACAAGGAAGAGTGAGGAAAAGGTAACCTAAGTACATTTTATATGTGAAAGAGAATGTTCAGAAAAAAAAGAGAACCCCAGTTTCTGGCTAAATGACCAAATCAAGGAAAGGGTATCACTTTCCCAAAGTAATGTGGATCCCTTAAGACATGGGATGCACATACAAATGACCAAATTAATATGTTTAAGGAGAAACATCCCCCAGGTTCTAAAGTGAGATTCAATGCTCCTGAAAACAGGACCGAAAATAGATGATGATACAAATGATCCTATTTAGTGAGTTTCTGAAAAGGAGAAAGTCAAAGGTTATTTATTTTCTTCCATGAGCACCTATGGGATTAATGATGTTGGCAATGGAGAAGAAAACATACATCATTGCTGTAGTTATACTCAAAACTTAATATGACATTTCATTTTGTAGAACGTGTGGAAGAATTTTGTCTATCTTTTACGGAAAAAGCAACTTAAGGTTAATGTGTGTCAGTGGTGTGTCTGAGAGTGTTATTAATGTATAATAACTTTCATTGATTATGCTGTTTTATTTTTACCATATCATTTTAATAATTATGGAAAATTTTTAAAATATGATATATTGGTATCTGTGTATCTCAGAAGAACATCTCAGCATGCTCTATACAACAAACACTTCTTATTTATATAAAATAACCTAAGCATATTTTCCCTTCAAAGGGGAATGGACCAGAAGACAACAGAGTTGTGTGAAGCACTACCTACCAACTAAACAAAAGTATCTAATATCTCAAAATGCCATCTGGAGGTTGACTCAGAAGGGAAAAGAAATAATAGCACCTTTTATTAGAAATTATGACCAGAATATTTTAATATAACCTATATTGTGAAGAACTTTGTATCAGAATCATCAGGAAATCCAACACAAAGAGGCAACTAATTAAACCATAAGGACTATAAATTATGTATCCATAAAACAGGAGTAATTAGCCACAGTTTACTTTTTTGTGAACATACCAGTAGAAAAATTGAGGGCCACAAGAGATATATAAGACATTGGAAAGGCATGGCTATAAAAAGAAGCAAAATTCTCTTGCATTTCTAAATGGAATTTAAGATTAACTAAAGGGGGAAACTGATCCCTAGGAAAACATCTGCTTCATTTGCATAAGAAATTGGTTATAGTGATATTTTAGAAGATCTGTTTTGAATGGCAAAATTTCAAAAGAATTTAGATAGAAAGTGAAAATGGTAGGGAAAGTGAGAAATGAATGAATTTTGGTATATGATAATCATTGTTTGAACAGTTAAATAAAATCAACCAGAAGGATGCCTTTTATAAAACAATTTTAAATGGCTTAAAAAGTTGGCAAATGACATATATAGTGAAATACCATTTATGTGAAAATAACTTTCATTTATGATTATATCTATATGTATACATACACAAACTTGCTTCATAGACACAAAATATGAAAAATAGAGAAAATACTCAAGTCTGAAGGTAAGAAATAAATATTGGAAGTACTGGATTAACGAAGAATTACAAGAGAAATAATGGAAGCTAGAGAGCACTGAGCACCTACTGCCACTGTTACACAGACCTGAGAGCTTAGGGAGAAGCTCTTTTCCTTGATAGATAAAGATCAGGTTGAGGAAATAATCCAGAATATTATAAAGAAATGATAAAATACATATTAGAAAAAGTTGAAAAATCAAAGAGAGATGCAATTATTCCAATAGATATGCAGTAAGAATTCTAGAAATTAACAAATACAGAAAAATTAGCAAGGGAGTGACAGCTGAGTAATAGCCAAGAACTTTCAAAAACTAAATATCCAAATTGCAAATGTCCACTGAGTCCCAAGAAGATAAATAAAAGAACACCTAAACAAACTGTAATGACATTTATGAATAAGAACAAATGAGAAAATCTTAAGTTACCAAAGCAAACAGACAAAAGCATGCAAAATAATCGACACAATACTTGGCTCTCTGATCATAATGCAATAAATCAGAAATCAGATACAATGGTAGCTTCAAAGTTATTAGATATTTGAAAACTAAAATATGTCTATTTGAATAATCTATGGGATATAAAACGATAGAAATTACAAAGATATATTAGTGAATAATCAAATATCTGCACATGAAATAACCTATAGGAAGCAACAACAGCAATACAGACTTTTTAACAAATTTATTAAAAAGTGAAAAATAGCTGAACTATTAAAAAAAAGACCCACAGAACCAAAAGATGGTATTACCCAAACATTTTAAAATAACTGTGATTACCCATGTACAGATTACAAAACAAGATTGAGAATTTCAGCAGAAAATTGGAAACTGGGGTGAGAGATGAGTATAGCCACAGAAAATTTGAAAAAAGAACCAATAATTCTAAAAATAATAAGTCTATAATGAAATTAAAAACAAATAGATACATTTAATAGCAAACTAGTCACTGATGAAGTAAAAGTGAAATAAAAGCTATATTATAAGAAATATTCAGAAAGAAGTGCAAAGAGATTCAAAATATTGGACTTGGAAGTGGGGCAAGAGTATAAGATATATGATAAAGTCGTTATATGTAACCAGATTCCCAAAAGAGGAGATACAGAACAAGGCACAAGCTCCACTGAAAGGTAACAATTGGGTTGGGGTTGTGGCTCAGCGGTATAGCACTCGCCTAGCACGTGTGAGGCACTGGGTTCGATCCTCAGCACCACATAAAAATAAATAAATAAAATAAAGATATTGTGTCCAGCTACAACTAAAAAAGTATTTTAAAAAAGAAAGGTAACAATTTTCTGAAACCAACAGAAAATATTAAACTACATATTCAAAAACTCTATGAACCCTGGTAGAAAAAAGAAAAACTACACCCAGACACAACATAGAAAACTACTAAAAGACAAAGGCAAAAATATTAAAGTATACAGAAGGCAAACAAACGCTCTGCAAATTATAATTTTATAGACAGCAAAAAATACACCTAAAAATAATGAAAAATACACCTTAAGAGAAAAAAAATAAGCTCAACTTATACAATGTTACCAGCAGACGCTTTACATAAGATACTAAATGTCAGAAGGAAAATGATCCCATATAGAAGATGGAAGAGTGTAGGACGAACCAAAGAGTAAAAAAAAAAAAAATTCCTAAATATATATTAAGCTTATAAAATAATGTTTCATAATGTTAAATATGTATAAGTTTATAATACATAACAGCACATGTGGTCATTATAGTAGAAATGAACTTGAAGCATTCCACACTCTAATTATTAAGAGATGCTAATAAAAGTTAGAATGTATCATTTTTAAGGTTAACTACTAAATTAACAGTGAGCATATACACCAATATTAAAGTAAGGCAGGGGAGGGTAATGTTTTTATTTTAATAAATCCAAAAGAACAGGAGGGAGGGAAGGAGCAACAGTGAGGTCTCAAACCAGAACAGGTGGGACAAACAGCACAAAGTAAGGTGGTACACTTAAAGTTAGTATCAGTAATTACATTAATATATATAAATAAAGGAGTTAAGAATCTGTCATCCTAAAATATGCTGTTCTTCCATACTATTTTGAATTAAAGTCACTTAAATAAAAAGGAGGTCTAAGACCACTCTGGCCTCCATTCTGTTTTTTAAAAGCAGAAGATGAAATTCCCAGGTTAAAGATGCCCTTCCTATCACAAAGAAAGTAACATTCTTTCCATTAAGTACAGGAAGGTGAAGCCAAGAAAAATCTCCCCAAAAAACCTTGTCAAATTAATCCTTACCTTTCTAGTCACTTTTCTACCCAATTACCTACATTAGTCCAAGTCTTTTTATCATATTCTATGATTTACTATTCTATCTGACTCTAACTGCTTCTTTGGGGTTTCATTTCCTTATGCGGGCTCCTGTTCCACGTACAACTTGCATAAAATAAATCTGTGGTTTTGTCTCATTAATCTGTTTTAGGTCAATTTATTTCTTAGGCTTATCTGGGATGGGGTAGGGGGCCTAAAAGAGAGGAAGTATTGTCACCTCTATAACTTCACTTTAAAACAAAAAATTTTTTTAAACTTTATATATGCTTATCTAAAAAAATGATGCTTTTAAGATACACACCTAGGTAAAAACACAAGTAAATAAAAGCACACACACACATATTAAAAACATACAAACATTAACTAAAAGAAAGTTAGTAAAATTATGTTAACATAGGATTTACCAAAAGTCAATGTTGTATTAACCAAGACAGATGGAACACAATGGATAATCCAGACATACTTATAATGACTTTTGATTTATGATCCAAAGGAGTAAAGACAGTCTGTTCAATTAATTGTAGTGTTCAACTGAATGTCCATAAGCAATACAACCAAGCCTCACTAATGCTTACCAACTACTTCATACCATATGCAAACATGCCTAAGTGTATTGAAAATTAAAACATGAATGATAAAATAAGCTCCTAGAAAATAATATATTAGAACAACTTCATGACTTTACAACAAGTAAGGATTTATTATTATAAAAAGCATTAACCATTCAGGAAAACACTATGTTGGGTAAGCCTACAATTAAAAACACTTGTTTAAAATATGTCATTAAGAAAGTAACAAAGCAAGCCAGAAAGTAAGTCATTGTGACTGTATTTTTACAGCCACCAAGTCTTTTTTCTAAAGTAGATGAAGAATTCTTGTGTCACAAAAAAAATGGACAAGAAACTAATTGGCTTATATATACATGTTATTTTATAATTAAAATGCAAAAGATACATAGAGTATTGCCAATCTTTTTAAATTTTGCCATCCTAAAACGTTATGTAGTTATTTCTCAATGTGGTTTTGCATTTGTATTTCCCTGATGATGAAATACACTGAGGAGCTTTTGACATGTATACAGATATCTTCTTTCATAAAGTTTCTATTCTCATCTTATTTTAATTGGAAATTTTGTGCTCTTACAGCATTTTAAGAGTTTCTCACACATTCTATAAACAAATCTTTTTTCAAATACATGATTTTCAAATTTTTTTTCCAGCCTATGGCCTGTTTTTTTATTCACTTGATAATGTCTTATGAAGAGCAAAACCTCTTAATAATAATGCAGTTCAATTTGTCAATCTGTTCTTCCAGGCTCATGCTTTTCATGCATAGCTAATAAATCCATGCCTAACCCAAGGTCATGAAGGTTTTATCCTTTTGTTTCCCTAATAGTTTGAGGTTTTCCATTCAGGCCTATGCTCTGGTTATTTGTATATATAATGTGTGAATAGAGTGCTTCTTTTTCCTTACCAAATTGATATCCAGCTATTTTGGCACCATCCTTTCTCCACTGAACTGCCTTTTCATCTCTACCAAAAGTCAATGTTCATATATGTGTGGGTCTATTTCTGAACTTTCTATTCTTCTATGTAACATTTCCCTATTATCCTTTTAATTCCTTCATAATCATAATAATGTATATACATAATCATAATGTATATGTTGCCTCTCTTATACCAGATATTTAGTATTTTTCTTACTCTGATAAGTCTGTCTACAGCTTTATTTTATTCATCTTCTAAAGAGAGCAATTTTTATTTGATATTTTGTTTCTGTTTTCAATTTCATTAATTTCTGCTTTTATTTTCTTTCTTCTACTTAAGTTTAATTTTCTTTTTCTCTTATAGTTTCTGAAGTTAGAAATTTAGGATAATAATTTTCAGACCTTCTTTTCTATAATAGGCAGTCAGTGCAAAAAAAAATTTCTCTTAAATACTGCTATGGTGGTTTTCTATAAATTTTGATATATTGTGCTTTTCACTTTCATTTTGTTCAATCTGCTTGGGGAGTATCCAGCAAAGGTAAGTATGAGGTGAGTGAGGAACCTGCACTAAAGAACAAGACTTACAAACCTCAGAAATACCACAAGAGGTAGCAGCCATTAGCTTCTGTGATACAAAGAAAATGTTTGCTCACAGATACCTGTAGACCCTATATTAATTTCCAAGAGCTACCTCAACAAAGTATGAATAACTGAATGACTTAGAACACTAGGAATTTATAATCTCAGTACTGGGAACTAGAAGTCTGAAAAATAATCAAGGTGGGAGTAGGACCATACTCCCTGTGATGGTACCCAGGGAAGGATCATTCCTTACCTCTTCTAGCTTCTGGTAGCATGTCTTACCTGTGGCAGCATAGCTCCAACCTCAGACTCCTTTTGTCACATAGTTTTCTCCCTTTTCACTCTTCCAAGTGTCTTCTTTCTATGCCTATTTGTGTACATATTTTCCCTTTTTATAAGGACACCTGTCATGAACTTAACTTGGTTAAATGCAAAGACTCTATTTCCAAATAAGGTCACAATCTGAGATATTGGGAATTAGGACTTTAACATTTTATTGGGGGGGGGATTCCACACAAAATAGTCACTAATTAAAGCCCACATTTAATTCCACACTGGAGTGCCAGAAATATGGGATTCAAATAAAAAATAGGCCAGGAACAGTAGTGCATGCCTGTAATCCCAGTGGCTCTGGAGGCTGAGGCAGGAGGACCTCAAGTTCAAAGCCAGGCTCAGCAAAAGCAAGGCTGCTAAGTAAGCAGCTCAGTGAGATATTGTCTCTAAATAAAATACAAAACACGGCTGGGGATGTGGCTCAGTGGTTGAGTGCCCCTGAGTTCAATCCTCAGTTCAAAAAAAAAAAAAAAAAAAGCGCATAAATAAAAGTTGAGGTTCTGAATAAAAGAAAAATACTTATATAAGATCTGGTAACTAGGGTAGCCCCCCCCCCCCCAACACACACACACACACGACGGTAATGCCACCAGAGAGTAACACATGCATAGAATTTTCCTTAAATATGATGCCAAATTTTCTCTATTTCAGTAAAGAAGTCAGATTCTTGATAACTAATGGAGATGAGCTGGTCTTTTGGAGACTCTAAGATCATCATTTCTGGCTGTTCTCTTCCCTCAATTCCATGCTACTGAGATTCTTTTAAATCATTCTTTGGCAACACTAAATACCAGGTAATGAAAATACAATTTTTCAGGGGGAAAATACATTTCCCCCTGAAATAACTGCACCAGGACACTAGCCATCTTTCTAAACAAATAGGGCTAGTGATATCACTACCTTGTATGTCCTGTTCATTTTTAAGTTCTTTCAAAGGCACTATATATCAGAAATTTGGCATTGAGCTAATATATATTTTCTGAAAATCTAGAACTAGCACTTCTCTTCCATGAAAGGCAGTTTTGAAAGAACCCCAACTCCATCTAGGAATATGGTTGATATTCTGAACAAAATAAGATACTGGAGATGGGTATTTGGGAATTTTGACTATTAAGAGTTTTTAATTCAAAGGTACCCGAAAATTCAATTTTGAAATTTTGATTCCTTTGGTCCTTGGGCTTTGACTTGGAAAAGGTTTCAATCTTTGAATTTTAAAGTTCCTAAACTTCTTACAATAGAAGGACTTTATATTCAAATGTGAAGAATCTAGTCTACTAGTACTTTACTACTGAGACATCTTTATGCATTTTCCTTTAAGTGCTATTACAAATTTCTTTGTTCAAGATAGCATATCAGAGGACCTACAATATATCTTAACATAATTTCAAATGGGAAGCAGACTAGGGAATTAAATTTTGCCTCAGATACAGAGTTGTACTAGATTTGAATTCATTCATTCTAACCCAAAGTAGAGACCTCTAGGGCCAACATCTAAAGTTCTTCTACAGTTCAAAGATGATTCCCAAAAGGGGGAAGTGGCCTTGTCAAGGTGGGGACAAAATTGTCTAGATAAATCTCTGAAATAGTTAAGTAAACAAAAAGTTGGAAATGTTAGAGGGGAAACCTTTTCCCTACTCCCAGTTTCTGTGACAAATTACTGGCCTCTTTCTCATATCACCTCGGATGGTAATTATTTGGTTGGTAAGTTTTGAATGGATAATGAATCAGACTCTGCTCAGCCCCACACTTATTTAAATGGGAACTTTTCAGTTTCATGTTGTATTCAGTTTTGTTCTTTAAGGAAATTTTGCCTTTGTGAGAAATTCAGCACCTTCTTTTGTCCTCCCTTTCCTCTAGAGTGAGCCTCCTCCTTTCTCTTCCAGGGTATAAGGTGGGGGATACAGGGCAGGAAAGATCTATCTCAACTAACCTGCTACATTTCAGATAGTAAATTCCTTAATTCTGGAGCTTAGTATTTTCAAATTTATTACACCAACAACCTAAACCCAAATTCACCAAACTAGCCAAAAAGGCTAAATGAAAGTTAAGTTTCTGCCACTTTTAAAGTTTAAAAATTTTTTCTTTTCCTTAGTTGAAAACCAGAAAAGAGAAAAGAGTGCTGTTTGAGAAATTCCAATAAGGCTCAGCATAAATATCCAAATATAAGCAATAGTAAAATAATAGACAATTTTAAATATGTAAAACTAAAATGAACAAGTTAACAAAAAAGAAACAAGATGTATAAGATGTTAATATTAAGGACCTTAATAAAATATATGAATACATGGAATTATTCATATTTATTAATGTGAGGACTTAACATTATAGATCTATCAATTCTTCCCTAAAATGAATATCTGAATTCCAAACTTCAAAGTAATTCCAATAAAAACAAAAAAGGATATTTTGCAACTTTGTTCTTTAAAATTTATATGAATAATGCTATTCTAATAACTTAAAAAATATAAGAATCACCTTATTTGATTAAAACATATTACAAAGTCATAGTTACTATAAATAGTGAAGTATTATGCATGTGAAATGGAAAAATGGATCAGTTAAATAAAAGAGGATTCAAATGCCTACCCAATTACGTATTGGAAGATCACATATGAACTGGATGGTTTTGAAAAATTAGAAAGGTAAAAGAGTAAGTTAGGCACAACATGGTATTGAGAAAACTAAATCACCATGTGAAAAAAATAAAATCAGACCTGTAGCTCCTCTATACACAAAGATAAACTCTAGATAAATTAATTATTAAAATATAAAAACCCAATGTTTAAAAATTATTCAGCTAAAATTCAGGAGAATAGTTCAATGACCTTGCAATAGGGAAGAACTGAAGACATCAAAATCACAAAGCATAATAGATTTAAACTTATTGTACATTATTTTCTATAGGAGAGGCAGCATATTATGAAAAATTCTGCAATGGAATGACAGCTTAAGGATTAACATCAAAATAATTACAAAGTATTGACAAACCAAAAAAGAAAAAAAGAAATAATCCAATAGAAAAGTAGAAAAGATTAAATAAGAATAAGTAACTCAGAAAAAAGAATCTCAATAAAAAAAGAAAAGATGCTACTTCTATAGTAATCAGAAATGATAATTAAAATAATAGCCCCCATCCACTATATTGGCAAAAAAAGAAAGAAACTGATAAATAACAAGTCTTAATGAGAATATGGAAAACAGGAAAGCAGAGGAGTAAACGACTGCATTTTGTAAAAAAAAAAAAAAAAAAAAAGTTTCATGGCATTTCATAAAATTTTAAAATTTGTTTAACTATAGTAGTTACACTTATAATCTCCCACCTTAGTGAAACTCAAAAGTACAAAGGGAGAATAAAAATATTAAATATTATTATTGAGAATATTATTGAAGTGTTACTTCTAATAGCAAGCAACTGAAATCTGCCTATATGTCAATGTGGCAGGGGAATGGATGACCAGACGCAATGTGGTATAGTGGTAGAATTTACAGAGAATTTACTGATCTTAGAACGTGATGCTTCTCAAACACAATATAGAATAAAAACAAATTTACAGAATATAACATACTGAGACAAGGTCTATGTAAAATTTAAACTATAATAAAAGGCCACATACTGTTGTAGATGTGTGTGCATTTGTGATAAAAACAGAAGGTAGAATACAGTAGTGCCTAGACCAATTACAAGATACCATACTGATAATACAGTGGCTTGAATCAACCCAGTTCTGTTGCCTAAGGTTCTGCATATATCCATATAGTGTACACTTTCAATCACCACACTTCTTAGGACAGACAAAAGGGGACCCTACCCGGAGCTCTGTGTGGTGCAATCTCTCTCCCAATCTCCCTCTCCCTTTCCCTGCTCTCTCCCATTAAAGAACACACAGCATCTCTATTCACTTCGATCCAAAGCGGAGCACCAACTTAGAAAATTCTATAACCACATTCACTCATAAATCACACCTTTCAGGCCCAAAGAAACACTTCTCTTGCCTATGCCTTTGAAAGAAAGGAAGTGCGATTAAATACACTGCTTTCTTTAAGTACATTATAAATCTTCTATAATAAAAACAATTCAAGGAGTGCAAGAGGGAGTGAGAACCTACAGCTGAACACAAGGAAGGCTGCAGGTCGGGCTAGCAATGACATTTTAGTCTTTGCTTCAGAACAAAGGTAGCATTTGAGCAACTCAAGAGCTTAGGTAAGAAAAGAAGACATTAATTAATTGTCAAATCCTTCCTCTGGCAGAGTAGGAATGTAGTTGATTCTTGCATAATGAATTATTTCCTAATGGTACCAAATGACCATTTTCTTGTGTTATAATTTGTGGCTCTGGAAATATCAGCAAATTAGTGAACAATAGTTTGTAACAGTTGCACATGGTAACTAAGGAACATTTTGTAGTATTATGCAATTCATATTTAATGCCTGATTTGCAGATTTGCAGACCTAGATGCAAACTTCATGAACATAATATGGACTCTTTACAATGGCAGTGTGAACTTTAAGAAAAGTTGAATCTCCAAAGGTCCCAAGTGGCTAACTGGACCTAAAATTCAGTAGAAAGCCTGACAGCCATTCACTGATTCTACTCTGTGTTTCTGGAAGTATTACAAGCTAAACTTTGAAGTCCAGGGTCTGTTCCTGTTCCAACTGCCCAGATAAAAATCTCCCCAATCTCCAAAGTCTCATTTTGCAGCTGGACCCTGACCAATGAACTGTGACCTACAGTCATATATAAACATCAACCAATCAGGAATAGAAATGCTAAGAATGCTAACCAGTATTGACCAAGCTTACACCCATCATTTGAATAAGCATACTTAAGTGGGAACCTGGATGGTTCCTCTAATATAAGCCAGCCCTTCTCTTTTTCCCTTTGGGAGGCATATTCATTTTGTACCCAAAGTTGCCTCTTCCTGGTTTGCAAACTTTTTGTAAGCCTCCCTTTTAATCTTAAATTCTTTCCTAGTGCATTTTTGTTGACATCAGTTAGCTGGCCAACAATTAGAATGGTAAATTTACTGTTACAAAAAAAAAAAAAAAAAAAAAAAAAAAAAAACCTAGTAAGATTCAGTTATTCAAAAATAAATAATTTCAGTGGTCAATCTTTAAAATAACTCAAATTCTGTTTACGTTCCGAATATATTTACATGTTGTTTTAATCCTTGGATCATTGCTGTCAATAGAACACAAAATAAGTAAAAGGCCTTGATCACGATACAGTGAAATGCATGGGATATTTATATCCACATAGCTCTTTCTTAGCACTGAAGAATCATGGCCAAGAGGCACACTAATAAGATGGTTTTAGTTTCTAGCAAATTTTTCAGAAGGAGGTCAACCAAAGAAAAAGGAAAAATACTTAGTATCTATATTGGTAGATAAGAAAAAGAAACCAAATAAATAATCCAGCTTCACTTGCCCCCGCAAGGATCAATGAGTACAGGCTGCAGTCCAGCCACAACGGCTAATTAAATCAGGGGAACATCTGCGAGTAAAAGGGAAGGCCAACTCTAGAAGCAAACAGAACCATGCAAATACTCTACCACCGAGGAGCAACTGGAAGGCCTGGGGCACAGAACCACCCGGGAAACCAGGCACGCTCGGCTTTTCAAGAGGGCCGTGTGCACAGGGGCTGCGCCCGCGGGTGGCGAGGGCGCGCGGCCCACGGCGGGGCCACCGCGAGGGGGCGGCGACGAGGCTCACCGTCCCCACCACGACGGCAGTCTCCACCTGGCTAGTGCAGGACACACGCGTGCCCGCCCTGGAGACGGATTGGCGACACCAGCCGCTGCGGCCCTCCGCCCACACCCGCCCCGGCCGTTACCACAGCAGCGGGCCTCAACCATGGGGACCGCCCGCCCGGCCCCAAACTGGGCTCTCCGCCCCCGACCGGCCGTCGGGGAGGCCCACCCCGGCACCTGCTCACTCTGCCGGCCGGGCAGGACTCCGCGTCCGGTCCCGGAGCCGCCGCTACTGTCACCACCTCCTCCGGGCGTCGAGTTTTCACTCCTCAAAAACCGCCGCGGTGCGTCAGGCGGTTGACGAAGGGCGAGAAGAGCCCGTCCAATCGGCACCGCGGCGGTCGGCAGCGCAGCCAATCGGCGCCGGCCGGCCGAGTCCCGCCCCTCCACTGTCGCCTCCGGGGTCTCCCAGGCCAGCCCTCCGGCGAGAGGCCCGCGAGGCTTCGTCCCGCCCGCCCACGGTGCGCCTCGGCCGCGAGGGACCAGCAGGGGGCGCAGCGCAGCCAGCCGGCCGCCAGCCCAAGCCCTGCTGGGTGTGAGACGCTGGCGGCTCCGGAGCGCTAAGAGCTCAAGTCACCACTCTCCGGGCGCTGCTGGCATTTGCTGGGCTCTTGGCCGCTCCAGCTTTCCCTGGGAACACAGCGCCCGCGCCCAGCCAGTCTGGCTGCTGCGAGGCCGGTGGCCGGGCCTGGGTGTGGATTCGCCGCTTCCAACCCACGCTGCCCCAGGACCTGCGTGCACGCTCCCTGCTGCTGGAGCAGGGCTGCAGGTGGGAATGCGGTGGCCCAGTCGAAGTGCACGTGTGCCAAGGCAGAACTTAACGTCGTGTTTTAGTAGCATATTGGCATTCCATCTAAAAGGCAGCACTTGTTTTAACATATTGGATTACGGGACTGGAGGCATAGCTCAGAGTGCACGCGCTTAGCCTGCGGGATGGCTTGTGTTCCCTAGCCATCAACCCCCCAATACACAGAAATTACATTTATATATGTAGACACACACACACCGTCCTCCTATATAGAAAATTAGGATTTAAATATACAGTGGAAAGCACTTGGAAAAGTAAACACAAGGGAATAAAAACTGAGGACCAAAGCAAATCAAATCACAGCGTAGCTGCCTGCTGCTGCCGCTTGCAGCTACGACACCGGGGGAGAAAATGCGGAGGCAGGATGGAAATGAAAAAGTTCTTTTATTCTTCTAACTGCTCTCTCCGGCTCCAACAACCTCTCGAACTCCAACCGCAACTCCAACTCTCCTCTAACTCCAACCACCTAACTTCAACCACTCTAACTCTAACTACTCCAACCACTAACCCTCACCCGGCTAAATACATTTTGTTTTAACAAGGACAAGTGCTTACGCTGGAGCTTACAGGTGCGTCACACAGTGTTCACGGGCATAAAAAGATTCTTAGATGAATGTATGAATATCAGGTGAAACTTGAACATCTTTATGGCTCTCAGCTAACCGCAATCTTAGCTATCTCCTTAATTAGGGCTCCTACAACATAGGATAATATCAATTATAAATCATTTTAAATATTTTGTAGCCTTTCGTTTTGTTTTGGTACTGGAGATTGAACCCCGGGGGCATGCTTTAGCACTAAGCTACATCCACAAACCCTTTTGTTTTTTTGTTTTTGAATTTTGAGAAAGGGTCCAAGCTCCTTAGGACCTCGAAGTTGTGATCCTCCTGCTTCAGTCTCCCAAGTGGCTGGGATTACAGGCATGAACCACCATGCCCACCAAGCATTTTAAATATTTTGTTTAGGTAGAATTACAAACTGCCCGACAACTTTGTAAATGCCACGTTGAACTTAATTTTGAGATCTTAATCTGTAAATTCAGTTTACAAAATACATAGGCAATCTAGAGGGATTTGGAGGTGTTTTATATATTCTAAGTTCTCAATGCTTTTGAATTCTTTACACAATTGAGTGTTAATAACGTATACATATTATATGTAACATAAGCTCAGAATGCTTCAACCTCCTGACCTGACAGAATTCCATAATAATCTTCGCATCTAATTTTCTTCTTATAGATTTAACATCCTTCATGACAGTAGTGAATGCACAGGAATTTTACTAATAACTGTAAAAATGAAAAGCAGTGATTTTATCTTCCCTTTTTAGTAAACATCAATAAAGTAAAATGTGGAAGAAAAACCTTATTTGTATTTTTCAAAGGTTTTAGATTATGGCGTTTGAAGGAAAACCTTGTCAATCATTATCAAAATTTGGCTTTTCCTTGCTGTGATCAAAATACCCAAGGCCAACTTAGAAAAGTTTATTTTGAGCTCACCTTTTCAAAGGTTCACTTCGTGTTTGGTAGACTCATCGCTTTGGGCCTGAGTGGAGGCAGAACACCACGGCAGAAAGGCAAGGCAAAAGAAAGCTGCTCCCAGGAAGCAGAGTGGGAGGAACCAGGGGCAGGAGACATAATCCCAAGGGCAGCCCCCAGTGACCCACCTCTTCCAGGCATGCCCTACTTGCCTACAGTTACCAGTTCTTTTGAGTCAGTAATCCAGCAAATGGTTTAATCCACTGATACCATTTCTCATAATCCAGTTTTTTTACCTCCTGCAGTAACACAAAAGCTTTTAGGTTACACCACACATCCAAATCATAACAGCTTTCAATTATTTTTTCTGCAGTGCAGAAGGTTGAACTAGGGGCTGGTGCATGCTAGGTAAATGACCAGCTGCTGAGCTACCTCCCCAACCCCTTTTAATTAAATCTAACAAGCACTTATTGGAAACATTCTGGATGCCATATCATGATGGCAGAAAGAACAAGGAATTTGGTGTAAGTTTGAAGGCTGAATTGACTACTTACCAGCTGTGGGATGTTAGGTGAATTACTTAAACCTCTTTGAACTTTGGTCACCTCAACTAAGAGAATGGGCATATATATTATCAACCAGGTAGCATATTTTGCAGAATTAACTGAAATCAAATAAAGCACCTATCACTTTGCCCAAGCAGTTAAAAAAGGACACAATAAATGTTTCCTTCCCTGCAAGTGCAAGGCTTTGTACTGAACAGGGTCACAAACTGGGGAAAGGGCAGACAAGTAGCATTCCAGGCATAGGAGTAAGTGCTGTAAGTGAAGTAGAATAATTAGCACACACAATGTTCCCTAAAGCTTTCTTCATAGGTAATGTTAACCTAGCATAAGATTTTTCAGTTTCTCAAAAACATATACAGCTCTTGCTACTGAAGGTGAGGTGCAGCATACAATTTTTTTTTAAAACCAAGACCCTACATTTATCAGTGCCTTGAGAAGGATAAAACTTATGCATGAAATGATTTAAACAATGAAGTTTCTAAACCTTTGTTTTCTGTGATTAGATCACAAAAAAAAATTTCCACTTAGAGCACACGGACACTTTTGCACATATACTTTAATACTTCAGTAAAGTCATTCTCATCAAATTACATTAAAATACATTTGGGGAGACAACCCAGCAATTGCACAATCCACTACAAGCTTTTAACATCTGAGCAATAAAGCTTTGTCACAGGTCTGAAAACTCTTGAGCTGTCTACTGAAGCTTTTAATTTTCAAAACGTTACTGTTTTAAAAGGCACCTTGAGTTTCTCTTAATTTCGACCATATGACATTACTCTTTATTCTATGACCAGAACCCTCTGGCAAGTGACTTTCGCATAGATAAAAGATGCTCTACATGCCTTTAGACAACCCATTTGGCAGCTCTCACTTGTACCTGCATAGTAGGGACAATTGTCTTACACTCTGGGCTGGGGCCAGGCAGAGCAGCCAAGGCCCTCACACGCTTGCTGACCTAATTGGATGGTTTGTTAAGCAGCAGGAGATGCACCCGGGCTTCTCTCTCTCTTGCATGCCAATGTAGCTCACAGCCCTAACAGGCCAAGACTGTGCAATTTAATCACATATTTTAAATCAAGATTCGGTGTTCTTAGAGCAAAAGTTACCAAGGAAAGCCATTGTTCTTGGCACTTTAAAAACACAAAGCTTGCAATTTTCAAAAACAAACTAGTTAAAAGGCAAAACGCATCTTTTCAATACTGATTAGACAAGTGTCAACAGGCATTCAAAAACTTAAGCGTTATTCCTGGTGACAGCCATCATGAAATCAACCACACTGGCTTCAGCTGTATTACATGTGTCCCATCTTGGAGATTCTGTCCATCTTGGCTGGTTTTCCATGCATCAATTCTAGCACCTGCTGTCAGAAAGACCACAACCCAGCACCCAAAGAACTCATCAGCCTCTCCATGGAAGTAGCCGATAACCCTGGAGCTTGACTGCTTGCTTGGAGGTGTTTTGTTTTTTTTTTTTTTTTTTAAAGCATTTAAAAACTTTGGAAACAAGTCCAGAAAATGTTAAAATTTCTCCTATATGAAGGCACAAAGAATAAAGTTGCAGGTAGCTGATAAAAACCTGACATATAAATACAATCTAAAATAACTTAGAAGTATAAAATTTGTGAATTGTTTTTCCTCCAGGGCTCTAGCTGATGATGAAAACATCTAGTTCCACTTGGTAACTGGACTTTGAAAAGACAAATCCTGGATTTTTTCTGATGCTTAAGAAGTAATTAAAGTCACCTTTATCACCAAAAAGGTAATTACAAAGGGCACGTTGCTTGAAATTTTACAGACACCTGAAAATTGGAATAACTTAAGGCAAGATTTCTTCAAATGTTTAGGTAGTTTCACACCCAAACAGGATGGCCCGATACCTAACATGCAGAGACACAAATACGAGAGAAGTGCGAGATGTGAGAGGAGTGACTGCAGAGGAAGGGCTGTTGCCCACCGCAGCCTTTACTTTCTGCTCAGCTGTTGATGTAGGAGAGAGACTGCGGCAAAGCCTAGGAAGGCTGTGTGATGGCTGGTGAGGCAGAGGTCTCTTGCCTATTAATAGTTTCCACTGCTAGAAGGCTAAAGGCATTGGCAAGCAAATGAGGTCTCAGGTTTTCCTTGTCCCAGGGCAGGAATGCCTCCAGGGACCACAATGCAGGTCACACTGCACATTTTGTTTACAATGGTCACAAACACACAACAGGACTTTAAGCTTATTAAATTCAGAATATTCCTGAGAAGGTATCAGCTATGGGCCTAAAGTCTCAACATCAGACTAACAAATATCAGCTAGTTTACAGGGACACATTCGAGACACATGCAAAAGGTCTTCCTAGCAGCAGGTGGGTCTTTCCCCCAAACCCGGCCTAGGTCCTCCCCAGAGAGTAAAATCTTCCGTGCACCTGCCCACCCAGCAGCCTCCCCCAACACACTCCACAACTGACTTGGCCTGCTGGCTACGTGAGGCTACTCAGTAGACAAGGTGACACGGAAATTTCATGTAGAAGACAGGAAGGGCCACTGTCAGGAGACCTTGCAAAAGAAACGAGTTCAGAACGTGTAGGTGCGGCAGGGTAGGTGGAACCCACACAGAAGTGCGCACCCAGCCGGGAAAGACCCGCAGGCCAGCACCTCCGAGCTCCAGGTACCCCGACCGCGGCTCAGATGAAGTGGATCCAGCTCTCTTCACACTCCCCGCGCGGCATGTGCAGAGCGTGGTTGCGACACGTGAGGCTGTAGTCATGGCTGTCGTTGTTGTCCCAGTACTCAGCACCCGCCACTCGGTAGCGAAGGGCAAAGTGCACACGGGATCCGAGCCCTAGTAGGAAGGGTGGCACTGGGAAACCGAAGGCGAAGACGTCCTCAGTGCCTTCGGAGCCCGCCGGCCCGCGCCATCGCGCCACTGCTTCGTGCGCATTGCGCCAGCTGGTGAAGGTGTAGCGCACTGCCACCTGCTTTTCGAAGGCCACGTTGCGCACGCGCACCGTACCGCTGATGCCCAGGTCGGAGCAGGTGACCCGCTCCAGGCACACGAGCTGGCGCTGCAGACGCTCGCCGAAGTCGGCGGCCTCCACCGGAGGTGGGAAATCTGGCACCAGGCACCGCAGAGTGAACTCCAGGTCCTGGCTGCTGCAGCACAGGTCCGAGTTGATGGCGAGACGTGACAACACGTGCAGAGGCACCGACGGGTCATCCCCCGCGTTAAACACCTTGACCTGAGCCAGCTCCAGGCCCAGGGCGTCTGCGAAGCGCACGCGGAGCTGCCGGCTGCAGCCTGGCCGGCACGCAGCGCTGGGCGCGCCCGAGGCCTTCGGGCGGCGCTCTGGGGAGCTGGGCAGTGAGCGCGCTCGCCTCAGGATGATGGGCCGCAGCTGGGGGTCGCAGCCCGAGGGCGCGGGCGCCAGCGGCGCGCGGCCCGGGCTCTCCGGGGGCCTACAGGGCCGCAGCTCCCGGGCTGCGCCCCGGTCCAGGTCCGACAGGCAGCTGAGGCTCCGGGGAGCGGGCTTCCGGAACCCCGAGGCTGGCGGCAGGATGGCAGCGCCTGGGCCTCTGGACATGGCGCAGCCGTCGGTGCGGCGGTAGGGGTCAGAACCGCGGGGCAACCTTACCACCCCTGGCCGGCTTCCTCGGTGTCCCCGGCCGCGTTCCGAGGCCACGGAGTGTCCGCCGATCTGCAACCTGCAGGGGACCTGAGCCCGCCACGCCCTCCCCTCACGTCCCCTCCAGTCCTCGCCGTAGGTCCTCCGCTTCTCGCAGGGAGCGGGGGAAATGCCAGGTAGTTTCCAGGGCGACGGGCGCTTCCTCTGGGGGACCTGTTCGGGGCCACCCCGAGAGCGCAGGGCGCGCCTCCCCTCGCTCCCCGCAGGGCTCACGGGAAGGGCGCCTCCCACCTCCCGCTCGGCGGCGACCTACGGGGCTGCCACTTCCCGGCGCGCCTCCGCCCCGCCCCGCCCCTCGTGACGCCGCCGCGGGCGGGCCCGGCCAGCAGCGCCTCGGAGCCCCGCGCCCGCACCGCCGCCCGCGCCCTGCCGCAGCGCGCCGCAGTCCGTCCCCTGCGCGGGCGGGAGCCAGTGGGCTGCGGCCTCGTCACGTGCCCTCAGCGGCCCCGGAGAAGGTCTGATCGATTTCTGTCGGCGTCTGCCTGGGCTGTGCGCCTATCGATCGCACTGGTGTCTGCACAAACCCAGGAGGAGGAAGGTGCATGCTGCGGGTCCTCGGATTCCGGGGTTCGTGGGGGTGGGGCGAGGGAGGGCAGAACCCGGCCTGGCCAGGAGCCGGTCCCGGGTGACTTAGTGTCTAGCCAGACAGCTCTTTGGACGTGTGCCTTGCAACCTGTACCCGCGGCCAGACCTAGGGAGCCTCGCTGCGTAGAGAAGCGTCATGCCCACACGTCCCCACAATCCTTTGCCTGCCCAATGGCCAGCTGGTTCCCTGGGGTGGGGGTGGGGGCTGCTTCTGCCTGCCCGGAGCACCTCCAGAGGAAGACCCGGGACGGGGTTAATGCCCTGTGATGAACTGTGCAGCTGCTCCCATGCCTGGGGAGCATTTTTGTAGCCTGAATCTCTGACTTTTGGCTTCCTTTCAATGCAAACCGGAAACACTGGGAAGATGGGAGTTTGTTTTCTGCTTTCTTAGGACCCTGCAGGCGTTCCTTTTTTCCCAGGAACTTCTGGCAGGAAACCAGGCAGTCCTTGGTGTGAACCCTGTGCAGTAGAATGAAAGGGAGAGGATAGGATGCAAGTGAACTTTCTAGAGAGCAGTTTGGGCCAGGCAAAGAACATTTTCTATACCTCAAAGAGCCAAGCCTGCTGAGTATGGTGTGGTCAGTTAACTGCGAGAGCCCATAAGTGATTTCTATTACCATCATAAGTGAACCAACTAAAAAGGCCCACATGGTCATGGTAAAGAAGTACAGGAACCTTTTTTTTTAAATGAAAAATAATTTTTAAAAGTACAGGAATGTTTCTTTCTGAAATGTTCCTAACATCTGTCATCCCCCTCTTTTCCATTTCACAGAGGCAGGGGATGTTACAGGAGAGGAGTATTCACTTTCTACTGAGCACACCTCATAGGCCTCTCAAAATAAGAGGAAAAACCACAGTCTGGTTTGAATGACTGAAGTTTCAGGAGGGATGACATTGTAGGGAAGGCAGGAGAATTCAAAGGGAGTTGCCTCACTAGAGTTTAGGCTCCATGGGAGGAGAGGTTGTGGGCCATTCTAGGCACTCCTGAAATTATTTGTTGAATGAGTAGAGTAGATGTGGGAGCTTTGGAGTAAGACTTTAATTAGCATCACAGATTTCCTCAACAATGCATTATCTTCAAGGAGGGTGTGTGTGTGTGTGTATGCACGCACGTGCATGCATGCAGGGAGAGGAGTAAAGAAAGGATGCAGTCATGGCCTTGATAATAGTGTGTGGTCTTGTATCTACTGTCCACTGTGGGGGGAAAAAAACAGAAAAGACTAAACTATAAACACAGGACAGTATACCCCTCTAATCTGTCACAATTCAGAATATATAATCACTATATGTCACAGCCTCAATGTTTCAATGTTGTGCAAATACTAAAAACTAAACAAGTGAAAAAATGACCCAGTACTGGTGATAGGACCATTTGCAATCAATACTTACTGTCAGTATGCTGTTGCTTCTAGTTCCGGTGGTGGTGAATTCTTTCCAAACATAAGAGGAATAAAGAAGTCACCTCCCCAGCTGTCATCATCTTCCAACAAATTGAGCAAGAATATTTTGAGCAGTGCAGAAAAGGTGATGTAAACTTTAAGGGAAAGTCCTGTTTTTTTTTTTTTTTCTTTTTGTGTGTTTTCATGTATGTGTGCACATGTCTGTGTTCACAGTATTTATTACTGAATGTCTGTTTTTTCAGACAGTCCATCAAACCCTAGATGATGGACGGTCATGTGAATTTCTCAAGAAAAGGAATAGGGTGAATGAATGTGATCAGAAAAGCAGGTAAATAGTTTTCATATAATTGCTTTATCTTGCAAAAGTCATGTTGCTTCAGTTTTCCAGACTGAATATGTGTCGTTGGGAAAAATAGGTCTGAATAAGAAATACACATTCATATTTTTCATGTAGCACAAACAAGTGGACAAAAAAGTGGCATTACTTATTGTCAGTTTGCACAGGTGATGGTTCTGGCCGTGTCAGCAAGTCCCTTGGGGACCTTGCTCCATTGGTTTCCTCTGTTAAAGGGCCCTGGCAATGGCTGTCTTCTGGGGTGCATGTGACAGCTGGTTGTAAACCAGGGTTTTCACTGTGGTAGTTGTGGATTCTGAACGATGGCCACTCCTTCATTGCTTCTGCCAGTCACTCATATTTGTTGAGCACATTGTGCTGATGGCAGTGATGTAACATATTCCATATTTATTAATGAAAGGTAACACATTCTCAGTGTTACCTGGCAGATGAACATCTTGAGTTTTCCACAAAGCATGATTATCTCCCATTTCTATTTTCTATGTTCTGTTACAGAAAAGTACTTACTTTGGTTAAATGCTCTCTTGGTGACTAAATTGAAGTGCAGGTATTTTCAATTCTGCTATGAGATTCTGCCTCAGAGTATATTACCCCAGGCAGAATCCAGTGCCACACTAGTAATGCACACAATATTCTTTATTTGCCTCTGCCTGCCATTCACAAGACAGCACTAACTCTGTTTTTCATTCATATTGAATTAAATGGCACCATATGATTTTATTTCTATTCTTTTAAATGCATTTTTCCTGAGCGTATTTCCTATATGGAAACAGACAAATGAGCTTTTAGTTTAAAGTACAGGTTTTATATGCTGTACTTTCACATATTCAGAGTTAACTTGGCTCAGAATCAGTACCAATCAGTGATAAAACAGTGTAAAAATGTGCATTTTACATTATGTGTACATTTAACCTAAAATATGTCTACAAAAGAAAGCTGTGGGTTTTATTTCTGAAAGTTTTTAAAACTCTATTGGCTATGAACAGAGTAGACGGAGAGTCCTACGATAGATTTTCTCCAGGCTAATGTTGTTTAAAGTATACACAGTTGGTCTAAAATTATGAAACCAGCACTTTGAGAATTGTGACTGTCTTTCTTAAATGCTGGCATTTGGTATTGAGCAGAATCCACACAGTACTTGGGCACAGGCAATCCCTAATGTTCCCTGAGCAGTACAGTATGCAGAGGATTTTGTGTGAAGCTACTGCTTCTGCAAAGATCTGGAGGCCCCTAGGTTTTCTAAGGCCTAGTAATAGCTGAATAGTATAACCAGAGGATTCTTTTGGTTTCCCTAATCATGAGCTCAATTAGACATTTTTTTGCTATATGTGGTAAGAATTACAGTTTTATTTTTCACAGCAATACAAATGCTGGCCCATCTTGGAGCAAAGCCCAACATTCAAGGAATTCTTCAGGAAAATGGCAGAGTAAATCCCAAGGACCCCGCATTTCCTCCCAGCTGAGAAGCAGCCTCCTGGGCGTCTCCCCTGGAGGCGAGCCCCAGGCCAGCACCTTGGGCTCCAGGCACCAAGAGGCTTCCGAGAGTATGCTGTTGCTTCAGTTCCAGTCCATGAAAATTATTAAGGAAGACGCAGAGGAGGACAGTGCAAGTGACCTGTCAGACTCAGAAAGAATTCCCATTCCTCCTTCTCCCCTCTCCCCTCCAGATCTCAAGCTTCGAGCTGAAGAAATTGATCCCATTGACTTTGACCTTCCCCCAGGTCAGAGCCACACCAAGCCTGAGTACCACTATCCTGACTTCCTTCCACCCCCTTTCAGCTCCTGGGACCTGCGGGATATGGCCCTGCTTCTGAATGCAGAGTGCAGGACCATGGAGGTGCCCAGGGCCGGGGGTCTCCTCGGGAGGTACATCGATAGACTCATTCAGCTCGAGTGGCTGCAGGTCCAGACTGTGCAGTGCGAGAAGGGGAAGGCGGCCAAGGCAAGGTCTCCTGCTGCCCCTGGGACCTCGGGGGCGCTGAAGAGCCCTGGGAGAAGTAAGCTCATTGCCACTGCCCTGTCCAGGCCACTACCTCACCTGGAAGGGGCTTCGAAGCCAGGCCCTTCACAAAAGAAAGGTGGGCACCATGGAGAAGTTCATCCCTCCTATTACACTTTTGAGACTTCCCCCAGGTCCCCTGATGTACCAGGTAGCACTAGGTTACGTTCCCAGAAACAAATCCCTGAGACAAGGACCGAAGAAAAGAAAAAAAAATCAACTAAGAGCAGCAAGCCACAGCGCTGGGATTTGCCTTACAGTGACAGCAGCCCCAAGATAGAAACCAGTGGTAACATCCGGATTCCCAAACAGCCAGCCGCGATTCTGGACTCGGCAGACTCCTGTAAGAGCTCCAGAGCACAGGTGCATGCACACCTTAAGAAAAAGGGAAATACAGGTAACTGTGGCCATGCCACAGCACCCAGCGAGAAGAAACTCAAAGCCAATGGAGTAAAACAAAACACATGTAAATTAAAATAATATGTGAAATGATGATCTGCAAAGACCTATAGACCTCGATATTGGAGCTCTTCCAAAATTACGCTACTGTGAATTTGAAGGTATTTTATGACTGACAGTTGAGTGGTTGATTGGCTCTTTAGTCCACCGCACCCCCAGTAGTGTTATTTTCAGCAATCTGTGTCTTGCAGTAAGACTTTCTTTACATTGACAGTCTTAGGCATTGGAGAACCCTTTAGGTAAAAATTAACCAAAGTATGCTCCATATGAAGGGATAACATGACAGTACTCAGAAGAGTCAAGGAAACTTCTAGAGTGGTAGCCAGCCTGGGTGGGACCGACAGGTTGGCGCCCCATTTCCTCCTGCGTGTCAGTGTGTAAAGCAGGGCAGACTGAAATGATGTGAAGTCCTAGCACCTGGAACAAGGCACTCTGCTGCTTTTGTGTAAGCTCTTCAAGCAGAATTTGTATTCATTTTATTTCCCGAGAAGCCTCATTCCTCCTGGGTCAGGGAGTATACAAGTTTCTATTTTGAGCGGTCATTTGTCACTAAATTGCTCACTCACTAGAGACAATGGCATCTGGAACTTCAATACTTCTCTCTGACATGGGGTGTTTTTTTTTTTTTTTTTTTTTTTTAAAAGGGAACACTGAATTTAGACACAGTGGTAAAGTCCATCTCTGAGTTCTCTAAACAGATTAGAAATAATTTGCAGATTTTCCAGTTGGAAAGTCAGGGGGTCGAAGCATGATTTTTATTATTTGGTGGGGCACAGACTTACTGTGTTGTGCCCAGGGTTTTCTGGTGTAGGAGGCTTCCCTAAGGGGAGTCCACAGGAACAGCCCCTCTTAGAAGTTGGGAAGGAAAGGCCTGCAATAGGCTAAAAATTCGTGGGACATGCTGCATAGCAGTTACTAAATGACTGACTTAGGACCTAGATTCTGTTGTCCTCAGTCAAGACTAATGATCTGTTTCAGCTTGCAAGAGCAGGGTTTTACAATCTAGGTTTACAATCTAGCCTGGGTGCTGGGGCAGGGAGGCCACAGGAAGTGCTGGAGGGGAGGAGAGTGTAGATGAAGTTGCTGGAAGCGTTTTCACCATCCAGATCTGGACTTGGTTTCCTGGCACTTCTACAAGTGTCTTCCTTCCCTGCAGTTAAGTGACATCTTGTTGCTATAGTTGTGCTGTGAACTTTCTGTTGACATTTGTATCTTCAAGGCCTTTGGTTGACAGATTCTTGATGGTGTGTTTTAATGACTGGACTGTGGTTGATTTTATCTCTTCAAACAATTACTGTGTTTGGGTTTTTGTTGTTGCTTTGTTTTTACATCTGTGTTTCTGTCTTTTCACCTTTGGGGCAAATGAAAAACTTGGCATGTCATATCTGAACAAATGGCTTGCAAACTCTTATTGCAAATAGCACAAGGACAAGACACATTTATAGTTAAAACAATGTGCAGAGGTTCGATTATATAAGATATCTTTTTAAAATCTGATTTTATTCATACTAAACAACAGAGGAAAATTTTATAATAGCCTTTGTCTTCAGGAGTTTATGTGCAAGTTTTTGCAGATTCTTCACCTCGTGCGCCACCCCACTGGACAAAGCATGCTGTATGCTGAAGTGTTATGCCTAATTATGCAAACAAGAGATGTACATGTGGTAGGCATTGCTCCCGTAGTCCTCAAATATGTGCTTAACTTTTGTCCTCAGTAGATGCATTGCATTTGAAAAGCAGCCCTGCTCTTATTCTCCTTTCTGTGGTTCCTGAGTGGTGTCCCATGTGTCCTAGCCTGCCCTGCTCCTTGTGATCGTTCGTTATGTGTGGTTGGCACCCCTAGTCATTCTTTCTCTGAAAGATTTTTATGTAGCTCTTTATTTAAGGTTTCATGACCAATTAATCTATGTAATATAGTATCGCACACATGTACATTTCTTATATGTACTGAGGGTTCGCGCTGAGCCCCTGCCTTTCCTGAGGCGCACTCCCCTGGGTGTTCTCAGAGACCTAGAGTGGGGGAGGCGAGCGGTTTCCTTTCCCACCTCCCCTGGGTCTGAGCTGACTGAGGATGGAGCAATGTCTCCTGCATTCTTTCCCAGCTCTCTTTACTGGAGTCAGTTGCTTCCTCTGGGGAATAGTCATGTACTCAGACAGTTTGGAAAGCCAGAAAAACTGACTTTCCTTGTTTACTTTTTTTGTCTCAGGTTGGTTATTTTAACCAGTATTATTGGATCGGATCAGAGCTCCTAATGAAGAGTATTACGTTTTTTTTTAAAAGTTAGTTCTATTACAGGACTCACATAAGCACAATTTTAAGTTGATGATCTCTGATGTACATATCCAACACATCTCAATGCACTGAGTGCTGCAGAAAAGAATCTTTGTACTTCCATGCAGATGGTGTTGGAAAGCTGAACTGTGAACTCAGTTCACGGAATCCTGAATCTGGTGACAGAAGTCCTTGCGTTTTCAAGAAGTGCCTCTCATTTCTGAGGAGTTGTTTACATACACCTTATGTTTAGACTGATTAAAATGATCTGAGGTCAAAACAATCCAAAAGAGTCTGAAAAAAAATATTTCTGGCTTCCACTCGGTGGAAAAAGTTGTAGAAAAGTACAAAAATGGACCGTAAAAGCCCTTCAGTATTTGCTATGATTGTTTAGAGTCGGACTATTTTCCAAATCTTTGAATGCCTAAAGGGGCTGAAGGTTTGTAAACCACTTGAAAGTGGGTAGAATTAGTGGCCTGTGACAAAATGTGGGGGAGATGCTTTCACTGGTCTGAAGATAGCTGCTAGCTAACAGCAGGAGGTGGATGGCGATTCTTCAGCCATCTAGGTGACATTCCAGAGCCACCAGAATCGCTGCGTTCACTGTCTGAATGCTGTTTCCTCTCCTTCCTGCTCATTTACTCGAGTAGTTACATAAAACTGTGAAGCTCTTGGCGGTACAGCATTTGAAGGTAACAGAGGCTGTATTTATTATTTATTTATGTACATGTTCAGGGCACTATTTTAAATGGCCTGGAAATATTCAGCATGTTTATTTGGTATTATAATGATTGTATGTTTGGTTTTGTATAGAACCAAATTCATGTAAGTTTTTGTGAACTCATATTTTTATTTTCCTTCCTTGAGATCAATTAAACAGCAGAAAAATATTATCTGGGTTTTGGGGGTGTGGTTTTGTTCAGCCCTTTATGCTGTTTGGTTTCTGAGTCTGTCTTTATTTTCTCCTTGGTGATGTCCAAGAACTGCTCTAGCTGGACTTCCATCCGATCTTATCTCCACACTGAGCCATGTCCTGACCGGAGCACAGGTTTGCGCTGCGAGGTCCGTCAGAGAAGCCCCGCTCAAGTGGCGAGGCCTTGGTCCCTTTATTACCCAAAGACGTCAAGGCGTGTAGGCAAGAAGGGCGCAGATTCAGTGAGTGTGAAATTAAAATGGCATGTGTGTGGTGGGATGAAGTGCCACCGTTACCCAGTTATGTGTGGTGGGACGAAGTGCCACCGTTACCCACACGCAGGTGAGTGACTCTGGTCTCTTTCCAGACGCTGCCCTGGTGGGCCGCAGCACCTGCTGCAGCTATCCCTGAAGGCTGCCTGCTCCTTTCTGACCTCACTTTGGAGATGAGGTGGCTCTTCTGAGTCTGCCAAGTGGTGGCAGTAGCGCTGGCGTTTAAAGTGATGTTTTTTGGTATGGTTTGAATTCCACCCTGCTGGAGGTCTTGAATCATTCCTTGGTACAAACAGCAGCAGAAGGGGACTGGGGTCCTGGCTCAGTGGTAGAGCACTCGCCTAACGTGTGAGGCACTGGGTTCAATCCAGGCACCACGTGACAATAAAACAAAGATATGGTGTCCACCTGTAACTAAGAGTAAATAAATACATATTGAAAAAAAAAAAAAAAAAAAAAAAAAGAACAGATGGTTTTGGGCTGTTGCTATTTTACCATCGTCCACGAGGGGGAGACTAAACCTTTTTGGATAGTCCTGTGAGTGCCTTCTGGTCAAGTAAGGAAGTTTGTCCAGGAATCAGAAAGAGAGAGAGAGAAGGAATGACCACAGACACAGATCAGGTGCTTTACTTAGCTCCACGCTGACTTCAGAAGAGTCACTGGTTTATTCTAGGTAGTTAAGTGCTGTGGAGGATTCTCTTTCATTCACTGAACATCCCCAGTTCCCCAAAAACACCATATCTAGGGTGAAATAATGCTCTGCAAAGCAACAAAACTCACTAATTCATAAAATACTTCATAGAGACCCCTGTTTCATAAAACCAAATTTAAATATCCCTGTGCTCAGCAACTTAACATTTAAGGAATTAGTTGTAACAACACTGTGAAATACATAAGGAATTTAAAGATGGGATTCTTATGAATATAATTACAATTGTTCCAGCTTGAATGATTTTTTTAGAGCCGTGGAACTCAGGAAGGGCGACCCTCGGGTGTGGTGTCTTGATGGGCTGCACACTTCGAACTCGAGGAAAAGGGCTCAGAAGCAAGGCCTCGCTAACCTTCTCCTGCCTGTCTTTCCCCTGCTCTCCCTTCCCCCCTAAGAAACAACTAGAACCCCTCTCCCCCAACCCCATCATAAAACCTGGGAATATTCCTCTACCTTTCTGTGCAAGAGCTGGCATTAGAATGTGTCTTCATCCAGAATGTGTCCTTGCCGCATACCTGGGAGGGGACAGACTGGCCAGGGACAGAGCCTGCTGGGTGCCCCCCAGTCTCCTCAGGTAGCTCATGGGGTCCCATCACAGACCACACGCGGTCCATGCTGCCTCACGCCCCAGCACAAAAATAAACAGCTTTCCCTGAACCTTCCACTCTTCATTTCTGAAGCCTCCAGAGCATCGATCGAATGAATTTTTCATGCTTTTCTGTTGTTAACCTGTCTTTCCCAGGAATGTCAGCTCTGCCCCTTAGGATGAGGAGGGAGAGTTACCACCTCTTTCCACCCCTGTGGGCGACAACTCGCAATGCACATTAACTTGCAATAAGCTAAAGCCCAGTTTCGTGCCTGTGAGCCCTTCCCCAAAACCCAATCCATTTGGATTTTCAGTGTGCCCCCACCCCAGGGTTGAGGAGGGCCTTGCAATGCTAGGTAAGTGTTCTGCCAATATGCCCCCAGTCCCTGAGCCCCTCTGCATTTTAAGGAGCCCCTGGGCATGTTGAGGAAGGAGTCACAGACCTCTGCAGGGTTAAACTGACTGCTTACTGTCCAGTGCTTTAAGGCAGCACCCCACCTACGGCCTGGCACACTGGGGCTCCTAAGGAAATCACTGGCTTATCTGGGCTGGTTTCGCCCAGGGCCTCAAGGTGCTAGGCTGGCTGATGACCAGTATGAGAAACTCTGGCCTCTGTTAACTGCCCCTGCAGGTGGTGGTTCTGGAATTGAGCTTTCTTGTGACACCACCTGGGGCTCACACTCACCCTCTTGCTCTCTTAAACTCCAGACCCGAGACCTCATTCTGCCTCAGTCCTTTCATGGGATTCGCCATTTTGGCCAGGTGTAGAAGGCCTACCTGCCTGTCCCAGGGCTGCTCTCTGCTCTCCTCTGGAGATGCCTGCCTTGACCCAGCAAAGGAAAGAAGATAAGGCTCAGCTTTTTCAATTTTCTAAATACTGGAAAGAAATGTGTTTTATTTATAGCATTTATTTATAGCATGCCAAGTTTAATTGAGGATGTTCTGATTTTTAAAAGAAATGCATCTTCACATCAGCAGACAGTTGCTGTGAGGAGATGGGCTACCCTCCCTCTTGGACCTCTCTCCCTGTCTCCCTGTGCCTGGCCTTCTTCCCTAAAGAGGCATAAGACTGTATGTAGGTAAATGACTGGGGAGAGCTGGGTAGCCCCGTCACCAGTGTCATCCCTGTGGAAAGATACTTGTGAGAAGTGAGAAAGACTTGGGCCTGCTGTCTCTGGCAGGCGTGACTGCAATGCACAAAAACGCTCACATGTACAGAAGAGTTGCAGGGGCACAGCGAACACTCCCACAGGCCTGCGGGTCTCTGACAGCTCCTGTCAGTTCCCGCCCACCTCACCCATCCCTCTTTGCACCAGTCCACCCCCTGCAGCCTCTCCAGGCGCCTGCTTCCTGGGGTCTGCTGCTCTCCTCCCTGCAGCACCTGCACCCAGGTAGCTGCAGTGCATTCTGCTCATAGCTCTGTGTGTGCGTGTGACAGTGGGGACTGGCAGGGCCGCCTGGCCACTTCTGGAAGCAGAGCTCTTCCAATCGAAAGGAGAGACCCTTCTTCAGACTGTTCTGAAGAGTTCGTCGTCTCTTGTGACTGAGGTAACCGGACCCTGAGTCCAGCATTACGGCCTGTACACCAGACGCGCTGGGTGGGCATCAGAGAAGTCTTACCTCGGGAGGTTTGAGCAGGATCCATTTCCACTCGGGCTCTGCCTTGCTCTCCATCCCCGGGTCCCCTCTCGGGCCTTTCCTTCCAGCCTCTTCAGTTGAAAACGTCAACCTTGATGGAAACCAAGCCTGTGCCCTCTGTCTGGGGCAGGCTCATGGCCAGCTTGCCGCCTGCTTCCCTTGCCACAGGGCTGAGGGAGTAGGGCAGGGCCAGGTTCCCCCTGGGGTCCTCCGCTCCCTGCCTCTGCTGCACTCTGGGCCTCCAAGGCTGAGACAGAAAGGAGAGACCAGCCCAGCTGCTCTGTGCGGGGCCCTGCCCTTCACCACCCCAGCCAGCAGGAACACAGGGGAGTCAGGGAGGAAGGTGCGTGGCCAGCTCTTCCGTGCTTACTTGGTCCGTCCAAGACACACTGAATGGCTGTGATGTTAGGTGCGTCCCATCCTCTGGGTCCTGCAGTCCACTTCAGCTGGCCCTGGGGCCTGACCAGCCAGAATACTGTCTCAGCAGAAGTTCATGCTGGGCTGAACTTCAGACAGTCGCCCTTATTCTTTTCTTTTTGGGGTGCTGGGGATTGAACCCAGGGCCTTGTGCATGCAAGGCAAGCACTCAACCAACTGAGCTACATCCCCAGCCCAGTCACCCTTATTCTTTACCAGTGATTTTCCTGATGCTCCCATCTGGCTTCCTGAGGAAAGAAGCCCACCCCCCAACTCCAGGGGCCAGGCAGTGAGCTGTTTCTGTGAATGAGACTGCAGAGGAGAGCGCCACCCCTCCTCCACGCCTGACAGCAGCAGGAGGAAGTAGGGAAAGGGGAGGCTGGGCCTTTGGGAGTCCAGGGTGGCCTGGTCCCAGTTATCTATCGGTGGCTCTCTTAGAATGCAGTGAATTTAATGCTCCTTTAGTCTCAGATAAGGGCCTGACTACAGTAGGGGCCTTCCTGTGACATGAGTTTTTTTCTGAAAACACCACGAATGCCCGTGTTCAAGTCCTCTTGATCAACAACGCTGAAAAGAAAACTCGGGGGGCCTGACACTGCAGAGCTGCTGCCGACACGGAAACCTCCGGGCGAGGTCACGGTGTCTTGGAAGCATCCCGAGGCGTCACCTTGATGAGAGAGGGCAGAGAGCAGAGGGGGCGGCACGCTGGGGCACGCAGGGGAAAACCAGGAGGCTAGGTGACTGATCGTGGCTCTGGCCTTGTGGGCTTCAACACACCCTCCTCCGCCAGCTTGCAGGGAGCTGCCACCACGTGGCTGTGAGGTATTACTGTACTTCTGAGGACACAGGAGCACTGGCCTCTTGTCCCCCAAATCCCAGATGCTTAAGACAGACACCTCCTAGTTCAGACTCACCTATGACACACAGCAGGGGCAGCCTGAGGTTGCTGAGTTTGAGGATCCCCAGCCTAAAGGGGAAGAGTTGCCTAAAGGGCAATTGGCATTTTGCCTTTTTTTTGGGGGGGGGGGTACTGGGGATTGAACTCAGAGGCACTCCACCACTGGGCCATATCCCCAGCCCTTTTTTGTATTTTATTTAGAGACAGGGTCTCACTGAGTTGCTAAGTGCCTCGCCATTGCTGAGGCTGACTTTAAACTCGCGATCCTCCTGCCTCAGCCTCCCAAGTTCTGGGATTACAGACGTGTGCCACTGCGCCCGGCTGCATTTTGCCTTTTTTAAAAAAATGTTTGAGGTTGAAAATGTAGTTGCTACTAACATTTTAAAATGCCAGTTTCTTTCAAATTGGAGCACATGTAAATGCAGAACCCTCCCTAGCTCCTCAGACAGACCTCTGTAGCCTAACAGGTGCTCCACATCTTAATCCCCAGCATTATTCTGCCACGGGAGGCTCCACCTGCACTTCTCCCAACAAACCTTCAGAGACTTGGATCACCTGAGCCATGAATTCTACATTAGGGATTGACTTAAGTGTGCACCTGGCTGCCGTCACAGAACCATCCACTCTGAAGACAAGCACACAGTTGTCCGTGCCATCATCATTCTGCTTCTCTTTGTCCTCAGACAATGTCTAGAGGCCTTCACATCACAGTTAGGACTTTGCCCTAGTAAGCCACCCATCTGGGCCAACATAATGAGCTCTTCCATTGCCACACTGGGCAGCAGATCACAGAGCTCAAGGAACCCACCTCCGTCTGCTAAAATCTGGTCCTGACTTTAAACAAGATGTGAGGACAAGCTGAGGTGTTAAGGTAACCCTCGTTCATGTATCTCAGATTTGGTTCAAAACGAGCCCATTGGCCCTTTCCCAGAATCTAACTCAAAGGCCTCCAGGTTGCCGGTGCGGTGGCGCACACCTGTAATCCCAGTGGTGAGGGAGGCGGAGGCAGGAGGGTCAAGAGATCAAAGCCAGCCTCAGCAACTCAGTGAGGCCCTGTCTCAAAATAGAACAAGGGCTGGGGATGTGGCTAGTGGTTAAGAGGCCCTGGGTTCAGTTCTTGGTACTAACTAAAAGCGAAGCCCCCGGTTAACCACAGATTTCCTATTGAGACAGAGGCTCTTTCCCATCTCTCCTCCTGCTTTAATTCCAAGATCAATTAATTCCAAGCTCAAAAAGGCAGATTAATCTAGGCTCAAGAGAGGTTTTGGTAAAAAATAATCTAAACCCCAGAGCCCCAGACACGTTTGGAATAAAGATTTTTAAAAAGTCCTTTGGAAAGTAAAAATTTCTTTCTTTCATTTCTTTCTTTGCCACCTGCCCCCCACTCCCCTGCCACCTCTTTAGCTAATTTCCTGGAGTTATTTTGCAGTGTTTGATTATTATAGTAAATAGCCTGCTAGAGAGAGAGAGTATTGAGCATTTTATCTGGAGACTCAGAACCATCCAAGAGATGAAGGCGTGAATGAACAAAGCCGTGCCTTCCCAGTGGCCCTGGCCTCCACTTCCTCTGGGTCAGACCCTGAGGTGGGCCTTCCGGGTGTTTCCCATCACTCCCTTCCCGGGAACTCTGCTGGTCACAGGCGAGGTTGAAGCTCACACGCCAGCCGCTCCCTGCAAATGAAGCAGGGCTGAGAGGAAGGGAGGGGCTGCGGTGACAGTGTCTGGGCCCGCTGGAAGAGATGGCCCTGGCTGGGGAGGAGGTGCCAGACTCTGAGCCAGGCCGCAGCCTTGGAGGACCGGCCATCACCTGTGTGCTCCGGGCACTCCCTGGGCATCCCCACACGGGCCTGAGCCACAGCGGTCGCTGCTGCTGCTGCTGCAGGTGAGCGGGGACGGTCCCAGGACTGCGGGACCAGAAACTGAAGACACAGCACAAGCTGCCCTGCTCCTTCCTGGCTCAGGAAGAGGGCAGAGTGAGCCGAGCCTGGAGAGCGTGCAGACGTGCCCCTGGAGCGATGGGTGGACGGCTGTGGTGTGAGGGGGTGTGTCCCAGAATCACGGGGAGGTAGGGCAGGATGACAACCTGCGTGGGGAGGAGTGAGGGCCACTGAGGGACTCGTCTGAAAGCTGGCACTTAACTGAAATGACGTCAACCGGCACGAGTTTCTTAACAACACTCGTGTTCACACTCCTCCACTTCTCATGAGATTGAGAAAATCTCGGTGTTCATACAAAAGACACTGTGAACAAACCAAAGGGAACGGGAGGCTAAGTCTGCCCTTTACCACCACCAGTGGCCGCTGCTTGAACAGGAATCAAAGCCGTGGAATGATGATGAGAAAAGCGTGCCTATTCCGTCGGCTCTGCCGTGGACAGGGTTTACTTTGCTTACTTTGCTTCCCATAGTAGGAAGAGAAAATCGCTCCTTCCTGTTACCACTGGCCAAGTGGGAAGCAGCACCCTGATCAGGGGTAAAGACTGGGGGCTCCGGATTGGGCTGCTTAGCAAACAAGCCCAGGCTCCTCCCCTTATGGCTGGGGACTCGGGCCCTCGCGGGGCTTCGTGTCTGACTCACCTCACCCGGAGAGCTTGGGCACATCTCAGGGCCTGGGGGCTGCCTCTAGAAGTTCAGATGCAACGGAATCACCTGTCAGGATTTTTAACTTAGCCTTGGTAAGCCTCAGTTTCTTTGCCTGAAAACGGGTCTCATCACTGTACTCGGATGACCTTGTGAGCCTGCCCCAGGGGCATGGCACCATAGTGGCTCGCCAGTGTGTGCCTGGGTCTTTCTGATTTTCTGACCACGGTGGCATTGGTGGCGGCCTTCATTCTGCGCTCAGGCCACAGCTGCGCACTGGACACCTGCCCCAGGCCAGGCGCTCAGACAGGCCCTGGAATCCCGTCCCAGCCGCGCCCCCTCCAATGGCACTCCATGTCTCCAGGCTGGTGGCTTGGACTAGGCGAATTTTCTTGGCCACATTTTGCCATATCAGGAGTTGGGAGTGTTTTAAATCCGATGGTGCATTAGCTCTATCTCTAATGCTTCACGGAGCGCTGTCTGTTAGCCCACGTCAGCATGGATGTGAATACACTGAGCTCAAATCCCGCCCCTGCTCTCTCTCCTGCTCTGCTCTCAGCCGGTCTCTCTGGGAGGCAGAGCTACATATTCCTCTCCTGCCACGTTGGCACAGTGCCTGAGAAAGGTGATCCGCCGCTGGTGAGCGTTGGTTGGGTGGTGGGCAGCGGGGGATTGTGCCGTGACCGTACTTCAGTGTCTGGTGGAAGCAGCTTTCTACAGACCCAGGGAATCACGACAGACGGAGAGGACATGTTTTAATAGGTATCAGAAGTTTTTAGCATTCTGAATGCTGGACCTTTAGGAAAAGAGTTATGCACCCAGTAGGCGCTTAATTATTTGCCATATTGGCCACAGGTGACCTGCTTTCTACTTTCCCTCCAAATTGGCTTATAGCCGTGTTTGACATCCATCTCAGGTACCTTCTTCCCTCCTCTGACCTCCATATTTGAAAACCGGCACCCAGCCTGCAGGAGAGCTGTAAATCTACCATCGATTTCTCCTGAACCCCACTCCCTGGCCTCCTCATTCTGGCATGGACCCAACTGTCAGGAGGCTGTCCTGCAGGCTTGTCTTTGTTCCACATTGAGTGACATGCAGTGACAAGCCATGGGAGACCAGTCCCCAGAGCCCATGAATCCTCAGCTTGGGCTGGGCAGGGCTGAAAGGCCAGAGGGAGGGAGACTCGAAAAGAATGAAACTGGACAACGAAGAAATCCTGTCGTTTTAATCTGGGACATTCTGAATTGTGTTATCTTTTAGAAAATTGCTAGCATTTATTCCCTGACCCATTAATTGATTCACGAACACCTGAACTGGAGAGCTGGAGAAGATGGACAGAGGGCGGCCAGGGGAAGATCTGGTGCAGGTCAGCAGAGACAGAGCAGGCTGGACTCTGGCCTGAGAGCACAGGGGCCGTGAGGCTTCATGCTGCGATGTGATGGCATTTGTGCTTTCAAAAGATCACCCAGGTGTCCTTGCAGAGGATGGATTAGGAAAGTGTGTCAGTGTCCCAGGGCTGCTGGACAAAAGTACCACAAACGAAGGTCTTGAAATAGGAGAAACCGTCTCTCTCCAGGTTCTTAGATGCCAGAAGGCTGAAGTCATGGTGCCAGCAGGGCCAGCTCCCTCTGAGACTGGGTAGGAGTCTCCCTTGCCTCTTGCATTCCTGAGGTCGCCCGCTCTGCCCGGCGCTCCTCAGCTCCAGCCTGTCATTGCATGGCCTCCCCCAGTTGTGTCCACCTCTGTTTTCTCTCCTCACAGAGGCACTGGTCACTGGGTTAGGGCCCCCAAATCCAGAGCGACCTCATCTGAACTTCATTACACCTGCAAATATCCTATTTCCAAATAAGGCCACATTCCCAGGTGCTGGGGATCGGGGCCTCAACCTATGTTTTTAGGAACACAGTTCAACCCCAGGAGGGACAGGGGCAGGCAGTCATGAGGACACTTGCTGCATCTCTCAGGGAAGGGCGGCAGTAACTCCCACAGTGGAGGTGGCTGAGGAGAGGATCTGGCAGACCAGAGAAAACTCAAGGAGGGAAGAGGACGGGACGTGGGTGCGGGAGAGCTGGGAACTGCAGGGGTGACTTCTGGGGTGAGAGGCTTTCATAGAGTTAGGGCCCCGAGGAAGGGGCAGACGGGAGAGAAGGTGAGCCACAGGACCATTTTGGATAGGTTGAGTTTGAGTTGCCAGTGAGAGATGAGAATGGAAATTATTACACTAACATTAATGCAATTAATATTAATAAAATTAATATGGCAGAGAAACTTGTACTGGAAAAGTATATGTATTTGTGGGGAACCATGTGGTGTTTGAGTTCACGTACACATTGTGGAATGATCACAAGAGCCTCGTGACCTCCTCAAATATTTATCATGTCTTTATGGTGAAGACATTTAAAATCCTTTCTTCCAGCTCACTGAAATTGTCTTGAGCCTTAATATAAGTATCATATGCTAAAAAGGGATAATAGCAGGACCATTGTGATTGAAACTATTGTGAGGATTGAGTGTACCTATGTGCATGCATTTATGTGTGAGTGTACAAAGGAGAAAATTCAGATTCAGAGAGTTATCTATCCAATGATACGCAGCTAGTGACGGAAAGAAGAGGACTTGAACCCAGGTCATCTGAATGCACATGTTGCACCATGCCTACACGCAGTCTTCATTGTGACAGACGAGGTGGTAGCCACTAGTCACGTGGAAGTTTAATTTTAAATTAACTAGTAGTAAATGAAATTCAAAATTCAGTTCCATACTAGCACAAGCCACGTTCCAGGCACTTAGTGAGCCCCACGTGGCTGGTGGCTGTCACATGGACAGCACAGGTGTGGCTACTCCAGTCCTCTAGGTTCCCCTGAACCGCCCCGTCTAGACTCCCCCAGCGAGGGACAGGGTAGAGAGCAAAAGAACCTCTACTGAAATCTCTTTCAGGAAATTCAAATCACCAATTTCGAGGAAGCCAAATTTCTCCTTGAATGAAAGTGTACATTCAAAATTAAATATTTTTGGACTTTCTGGTTCTCTGGAGACAGAAAGGGTCCATTTAGTCAGGTAATTTCCTCCCCCAAGGAGCTACTGCTACCTGGGCAGGCCAGTTGAACAACTCTGGTGACAGCCCTAAGTCCAGGCCCACCTGAGAAAGGACGTGTAGGGCAGCCCGTGCACTAGCCACCTGCCTGGCCCCCTCTGATAAAACAGCAGTGGATGCTACAGCTGGAAGAAACCGCCTCTGGAAAGGCTCCCCCCACACGCTGTAGAAAGCATTATGCAAATCCTTTTGAGTGACAGCCTCTTTGGACAAACTGCCTAAATTGGCAGGGATGGGAAATATAACAAGAGCACTTACAAAACCATTTCAGCAAATGTAACGATTTCTCGTCTTCCGCGTCTCTCAGACTGGATATCCCAAGTTAATTTCTGAGGCATGCATGAAAAGAGGAGAAGCGAAGCCCCGGCCGCCACAGGAAACTGAGGCCCTTCTGAGGCAAGGTGCAGACAGCCACCTGGCTGGCTCTGAGCTGGCGTCCGGCTGGGCCATTTATGGGCTATCATACTAAAATGACTTGGCTGAGCCTAAGTGCTGGAAGGAACTTTCAAAGAGCTGGTCTTCACCCTCCATTTATAGAAGCCGAAACTGAGGCCCCAAGAGAACATGAAACCTCACTTCAGTAGGTAAGGTCAGTGGCCCTCCCTACACCTTACCTACACCTATTTTGGAAATGAATGAATTCCCTCATTCATTCGCATGAACTACAACTTTCTCTGTTTTAAAATTACCCAGCCAGCTGGGCCTTTCCTTAAAACAACCAATATAAATCAAGAAACGTTCATTGCCTGAATAATTGGTTCCTATTTTGGGACTCAGTGAGTTTAAAAATTATTTGTTTTGGGGTAAATATGTAAAAATACTGTTGATGGCAGGAAACAAATATCATCATCATCTTTGATGTCAACAGGACGACCCAGCTGTGTCACCCACTGGGAGGGTGGCTGACCAAGGGAAGACACAGTTCTTCATTGTCTATGAAACCACTTTCCAACGCATGGCCGACTGTGTTGGGATGCACTCTGGAGGGAGGGCGGAGCCCTGCGGGAGCCAGGCAGCACCAGCGGAGAGTGACCAGGCAGGATCTGAGTGGTCCATCAGTGCTCTTGCCCTGCCCCTGGTGATTCGGGTGTGGACCCTAGGGTCTGGGCTTGTGTGGGTTCTATTTACTGATACTGTGTTGGGAAATTTTAAACTTATTTCTCAATTCATTAAAGATAATAATAAGCCAATTACATGCTAATACAAATAACAGAGCTTTATGCAAAATAACCAGCCCTGTTTTCAAATGCCATGGAGGGAGGAACATTGTGCTGCTTTGTACTCTTGCAGGTCTCCTGACTGTCTGGCCCGAGGGGCCGGCTGGGCTGTCCTCTGCCTCTCCATGCCATCCGGTGTGCCCACCGCTGGCCGAAGTCCATTAAGAACTTCTGGCCTCACACAGACACACATTTGGAAAGGGGGACATATTTCAATAGCCTTGAGCAAATAACTGTGGTGATTCTTCTTTGCTAAGACACAAAAGCTCGACACGTGGCAGTACCTTCACCATTACCTACAGTGTGGAATCTGAACCCATTCTAATGAACTTTCCATACTCTGTTACATTAAAATCCTTCTGTCTCTTGTGCTTTGCAAGACCCTCAGCTGTGCATGATTCGGGAACCTGCTGGGTTGGTTGGTGGGAAGCCATTGGCTCACTGAGTCATGGAATGCTTTGATTTCGATGTGGTTTGTCTCCCAAAGTGTCCTGTGTCAGGATCTTAGTCCCCATTATGGTGACGGAGGTGTGTCACCTTTAAGAGGTGGGCCCAGTGGGAGGTCAAGAGGGCTCACCAGGGGCCCTTGGGGTATCATGAAAGCCTAGGTCTGGCCACTGGCCCTCGCCCACTTCCTGTTTGGCCATGTAACGGCTTCCTTCCACACAGGCTCGTCCACTGCCACCTGACATGATGTGACTCAGCTGAGAGGGCCCTTGCCAGAGCTCAGCCCCTGCCAGAACCATGGCCTGAACCTCCCGAACTGTGAGCCAAGTGAGCCTCGCTTTCTTCCTAAGCGGCCAGCTTCGGGCATTTCATCAGGAGCAACGGAGACTAACACCAGCAGAGAATCCGCATGTTGGCCCGTCTCACTCCACCAAAGACCAAGATCCTTTCATACCTCCACGGGTGCCCTCCAAAACATCCAGTTCCTGGGAAGCTGTCACTCTTAATGGCAGACACAGTTTTGTAAAATTCCGATCTTTGCTGAAAGCTTTAATTTGATCATTGGGTTTAGAGGCTGCCCACCATTTTTCTGGTAGCGGCCGGCTCTGGGTTCATTATGAAGGTGCTGCACATCCGATTCCCACACAGAACCGTCACGGCCCGTCGGTTCTTTCAAGTGAAGTGGTGTTCTGTGAGGAAAGTGGTGGGTTCATCTGGCGTCTCAGACAATCACACCCATGCTCTGCTTTGAGACAGACCTTCTGCTGGGACGGCAGCCGTGCTGTCTGCACGCTTCCCCTGAGTCTCAGAGAATGCTGAGAATGCTGGACTGTGTACGGTGCTGCAACGGGATTTGATTAATAATTCTTACCACTGTATCAGTTGTCAGGGATCCAGTAGTTAAGTCAACTCACCCATCACATGCATCGAGTTCTCCGTTTTTCCTTTTCTGTTTTTCCTGCAAGCGGTGGCGAGAACCCCTTGGAGCTTGGAGCCACTGCCTTTGCTGTTGCTGGTGTGAGCAATTTGACCTGTCCTGGCTCTGCACTATGCATGTACATGTGATGCAGGAAAATAGGCAAAGAATGCCTTAGTGCTACTGTGGAAGCAGTTTGGCCTTGCAGACTCTCCGATGGGCTTGTGCGGACCCCCAACATAACCACACTGTGAAAACTGGTGCTCCACAGATCTATCAATATGCACATGGTGTTTATTACCAGAGCCTTGTGGTTTGGGTACTCATGAAAAACTGGAGCCAATCTAACCGACCATCACCAAGAGAAGGGGTAAATACATTGTTCCCTATGCATACAGTGAAAATGCAGTGTGGAAAATGAATGACCTACAGCTATAGGTCACACACCCAAAAAAACTTAAAAACAAAACCCAAAAAACCTCCAGTAGAAATATAAGTTGTGGAGTAATGCTTATTGTAAACTGTTATTTAAAGTCCCAGACCATAAACTACCTAATAGTGTGATGTATATATCTATGTCTGTCCACTTGAGCTGCTGTGACAGAATACCTGAGACTGGGCAACCTATCATAGAAAACAGATATTTCTCATAGCTCTGGGGCTGGGGAAATCCAGGGTCAAAGGCCTGGCATCTAGCAAGGCCTTTTCACTGTGTTGTCTTGTGGGGGAAGGAAGAAGGGCAAGAGAACGCTAGGGACCAGAGGGACCAAACTTACTTTCAACTCAGTAGGGAGCCCACTCCCTATACTGACCTGAATCCCCTCATGAGGGCAGAGCCCTGCTGACCTAAGCTCCTCTTTGTAGGAGCCTTTGACGAGGAAGTAGCTCTGAGATGGCAGCTGGCTGAGAGCCAAGAGGTGGCGCTTACTTGTTTGTCAGAAGCCAGGCTTTGTTTACTACAACTTACACCTGACTTTTGTAGTAGCTCGTGGGCACTGCGTGCTGCACCTGTAGGTCGGGCTTGTGAGGCACGTGTATGCCTGTTGGGAGAACTAATGCACCTGTGACGGGTAAAGAGTATTTAAACAGACGGTAGAGAGGAACGGGGGAGGAATCAGAGAAGAGAAGATAGAGAAGGAGGAAGAAGAAGGAACAATAAAGGAATCACTCATTCCCAGTCTGCCTCCGATTTCTTTCCCGCGGTATCGTTGCTGCAGGCGGCAACACCTCTTAAAGGACCTGCCGCTCTGAACTGGAGAGGAGGCTCAAGCACACAGTGCCACTCTGCAGGAGGTGTCTGAGCATAGCACCGCGCGCGCACACACACACACACACACACACACACATACACAAGGTTCAAGCATGTGTGCTAAAATGCTCAATGTGATTCAGGATGAGGCTCACTTCTGAGGAAAGAAGGGGACGGGTGAGGACAGGGTCCACCTGGAGCTTCCATTTCATCTGCAGCAGCTGGTGGGCACTGACGTCCGCGTGGTAAAATGTCCGGGATCGACAGGACTGGGTGAGCAGTCCCATGCCGGTCTCTGTTTCTTTCTGCTTAAGGCATTAGGTCATCAAAAAATATCAGGAACTGTAAATTGGAAAAAGTTTATTGAAAATGTTTAATTTTTAAAAAACATCCTTTTCTTTTTACTTTAATTGTCAGAATCCTAATGCTAAACTGAATATTTAATTTTAGTCATTCAACCTAAGTAGTAACTTTGAATTCTGATATTAAAAACATGTAAATTTCAAGGAAAATATACAGAATTCCAAAAGACTGTAGGTAATCTTTCATCAGCTGTTTATTTCCTGTCCAGTAGTCTCACCCTATTTATCCTGGGCACCCCTCCTCTGTCTCCCCGCCTCTCTCTCACACACACACACACACTTCTGTCTACCCCTGGTTTTGGCAGATACCACAGGACTTCTGCTTTCGATATCCTCAGTCTTACTAGTTGTGTATTTGGTGGGGGAGGGGAGAAGGTGGTTGAGATGTAAATTATAAGTAAGTGATTCTCAACGTAAATCATTTTGTAAATGTGAAGAGCCACATTCTGTTATTTTATTGAGCATTATAATTAATGTCTAAAAATAAGGCAGGATAGAAAACCAAACTCAGTTAAATCCCATTGTAATTGACATTTGGTGTTTTACATATTACATATAAATACATTTGTGCCCAGTTTATTAATTAACAGAACAGTAGTTGCTTAGGGTTTTAAATGTTCCTACTGTTAGATGGGCAGGAACCAACAGGCTTAAAAGTCGCCAAAAGTTCGCCCTGTTCCACAGGTAGAGGGCCAAAAGGTTGCTCTGTTCTCTGGGCAGGATGTTTCATCATCCCCGGGCAGGAGCCAATAGGCTTAAAGTTTGCCCTCACCCCATGGGCAAAGAGCCAATAACGTTAAAGTTCGCTCTGGTACACCCAGCATCAGTAATCCCTATATAAACCCCTGTCTATTCAAAGTTTGAGAGCCACACTATGAAAAGAGCCAGGCAACAAGAAGAGAGATGACAAGAAGAGAGAGCCAGAGGAAACGAGCCAGAGGACGAGAAGAGGGAGACGACGAGACAGAAGACAACGAGGACAGAGAAGAGGCAGCCACAGCACCAGCCTTAGACCCACTGTCTCCAGCCCGATGGCAGCTGCCCCAGCCAATAGCTCCAGAGACCGCAGCCGGTGCGACCAGACTCCCACCTTCTGTTCAGAGCTTGCACACTCTTCCACCAGAGCTTGCACACTTCCTGAACTTGCACACTTCTTGAGCTTGCACACTCCCCTCTCCCAGACTCCTTACTCCCACCAGAGCTTGCACACTTCCCTCTCCCTGACCCCTCTCCCCGTTCCTTTTCTACCCTTAACCAGCCATAAAGGCCAGTTAATAAATCCTGTGGCTGCACCGCCGTCCCCGGTGTGATTTCTGCCCTTCACCTACCATTGGCCATAACACATTAGAGATCTTTTCGTAACTTTGCTTGTACTTAAAGAAGTGGTAATCATGAATTTGAATGCAGCAAACAAGAAATTTTTATTATCAAAACCAAATGCAGGAGTATTTTTACTTTTGGTTGTTTCTAATTCTAGATGTGTATGGCTTCCAACAGTTTCTATGAGAGTCTGATAAGTATATTTCCCACTAATTAATGCCACTTTTTATTTTTAAGGTCAACGTTGTTAACAGCTTCCAACATGAAAAAGATGATCTTCCCCGTCAAACAAAGGTAGGGCTTAGAAGTCTGTTGCTTAATAAGTGAAGCTGGTATCACACTTTACTTAGAGATGGGATGGCAGATGTGTGTTCTCTAGTGCCCTGTCAATGTTTGGTTTGCAGAAAATAAAATAGTAAGTAGATGTGGCCTTTTAGAGTCTCCAGGTACTGCCAGGGAGTCGTACAAGAGGCTTTTATGTCTAATTAGAATACGAGCAAACTGTGAGTCCCAGGAATCAAGCACAGGGCCCTGGCCTGCAGGCAAGTCCGTGCCACTTTCTTCTCGTGACATGAAAACGCAGTCACGTACCCGCCACCGCTGTGCGTTCTACCACATCCTCCTGCCACTGCAGGACCGTTCACTTAGTGATGTTCTTTTGATCAATTTCCTTTGTAATTAAGTCACTTAAAAAAAAAAACTTGCTTTTTGTGGATAAAAATTAATGTGGCTAGAAACCAACTTCACTTACAACAAGTAGACAGTCGCTGTAAAAGAAATATATAATGACAACCAAGCCATGGTGTTTTAAGTTCTTCTGTATTCTCAAGCCTCACAAAAATCTCAGCCCAGGATCTGAATCCAAGTGTCTCAGTCTCTGTCTCTCTCTGTGAAAGGGGAGATTAGCCATCGGTTTGTTACAAGGGAGGGTCACAGACAGACAGGCTCCAGAGACGCATTGGCTCCTATGCCCACCTTCTCGGCAATGGTTTCAGGAAGGCTGAGAGATGGATGGAAAGGGAAGAGGGCCATGGGTGTCTACCATAGACCATGGGCAGCTGTGGGTAGGCAGCAATCTTTAATGTTGCATCAGAGGAGCCCCCAGAGTATCCACAAACCTTATACAATCACTGGGGGGCTGGTGCCATGCAGCTTGGAACAGAAAGGACTGCAGGAAAAGACCAGGCGCCTGCCACTCCAAGTTCAGTGGTTGCTATGGGGATGGGAGATGCACCTGGTTGGCCCAGGCCTGGACTGAAGCTGGGTGCCATAAGCTCGGTCAACTCTCTGGGCCACTGTCCTCATTGTCCTTTTTGTTTTCAGGAAGGGTCTCACCAGCCTCTAGGGCCATCCGAGAGAAGATGGGTTGTTACCTACCTGGAGCTAGAGGAGGAAGACTGGGTCCCTTTCCTAATTTGGCGAGGTCAAATTAGGCTCTCCTTAAGAGAGTCCCCATCCCTGATTAGCACACCCCTTAGGTGGGAGGTCTTGGAGCCCCTGAGATGCTGAGGCCAGGTGGTAAAGTGGAGCAAAGGGACTCCTGAGAAGGACTCGAGGCTCCTGTGTCAGAACCAGGCCTGCTCTAGCTGAACCTGAGACTGTGGGCAGGTTCCTTCCATGTGAGTGTGATGAGACTCTCCTCCAGGACGCACCGATTAATTCCAGTCTGCAGGGCAGTTTTATAGGGAGATTATATTAAAAATTCTGTGCTCCTAAAGGCTTTCTAAAAATTGCAAGTTCTGGCCAATGGAGCCCACATTCCCACAGGACGACAATTAGACAGGGTCTGAGTCACCCAGAGCGCCACAGTCTGCGCCACTCCCCGCTGAGGATGTTGAGAAGTCAGAATTCCTACACCTGGCCGGGAACGTTCGTTCCCACTACCTTCACGGTACCAGCAGACCTTTGAATTATGTGTTGGTTAGGTTCTCTGATAGCTATGACATTCTGTGATTCTTAGGCAAAAAAATTAAAATATTTTATAATTTTGAAATACCCATGAAAGTAGTGTATGGCTACTGTAAGCACACACACAGAAAAGTCACAGGAAGCGTCCAGGCTCCGTGCAATAGACTCAGGAGGACAGACTGGGTTTGTGGTCCCACTGTACCTTGCTGTGTCAGGTGACCTCAGTGTGAGCTGTCTGCACAGAGGGTCCATGACAGCACCAAGGGGAAATGTTTTACAGATTCAGTGGGGAGCGGGTGGGGGGGGAGTAAGGAGCCCAGTGAGCCTGTGAGCTGTCCATCACAGCTTCTTTTTCCTTCAAGGGATGATCAGTATTAATGAATCAAATTAACAAATCTGTTTCTTCCAGATATTTCTCTACAGATTTAGGAATGTGGATCTGTGTGAAGGAACTGAGACCCTGCTACGTGCTTCTTCTGCACCTCGCCTTTGCTGTCTGACGACATGCCCCGCCGTCTTTGCTGGCGGTGTACATACATCATCGCAGGCTGCAGAGGTTCCCGTGCTATGGGACTGGAGTATAATTATGATTCGTTCTGTATTAATGGATATTTATGCTCTTTCAGCTTCTTGCTACTACAGACCCGACTGCAGCCAGTGTCTTTGTTCCTCATCTTTGCACAGCTGTTTAGTTCTTTAGTGTGAATCCTCAGATGTGCAATTGCCGGTCATGATTCCTTAAAGATGCCTTTGATTCTAAGCCTTGATGCTTGAGGATCAGAGTGGTTTATTCTCATTTTCCTTTTTTCTTTCCATCATTTTCTCCTCCCAGTTGTTCAACAGTATGTCTACTAATATGTCATTAATGTATGTGAATAGTGGATCTGGCGTGAATGAATATCCGGAGATGGTTGTGTTTTCCACAGAATATGATGGGAGTAAAAAAATCTATGTTCACTGCCCTGTTGATTGTGAAATGACACCATCTTTCATGGTATCTAAAATATGATATATTCTGGGCCTGGACTTATCGTAAAAAACCCTTGCAGGACTGTTGTATTTGGCAAACGTTATTTAAGGTAGCTGTGTCAGGTTCTGGGATGTTGACACATTGTACACTGTGACAAGCTTAGAAGTTTGCATGGGACCCAGGTTCATGGGGGAGGCTTCCTTCAGAGAGCCGGACTCAGCTCTGCAGGGATTTCTGTATCTATGTGAGCTGCTGTAGATCTTCATTCTAATGACCAGGGTATCTGGAAGTGCAGGGGATAGAGGCACAGAATGCTACAAAATGGAACAATTTCGTTTCTGACGAGTAATTGACATTTGAAATATGAAGACAAGCCATGGATAGGCCCCGTACCAGATGAGTGGGCCTCGCGCACCTGTAGCAGGGTCTTGTTGTGAGTCCAGACCTTGCTACAGAGTGTCTGACACCACGGTCTCCCATCAAGCTCAAGTTCAGGTTCTGAGCAGCCAGAAAAACATTTTGAAGCATTCCCCACCTTTTGGTTGTTGTTGTTTGTTTGTTTGTTTAGTAATACATGATAGTAGAGTGCATTTTGAGGTAGCATACGTACTTGGAGTATAACTTCCCATTCTCGTGGTGTACATGATGTGGAGTCACATGCTGTGTATTCACACATGAACATAGGAAAGTTATGTCCGCTTCATTCTACTGTCTTTCCCATTCTCATTACCCTTCTCTTCCCCACACTGCCCCCCACCCCACCTATTGTGAGTCAGCATCCACATATCAAAGAGATCATTCAGCCTTTGATTTTCTGGGATTGGTTTATTTCACATAGCATGATGACCTCCAGTTCCATCCATTTACCAGCAAATGCCATAATTTCATTCTTCTTTATGGCTGAGTAATATTCCATTGTGTATATTTACCACATTTTCTTTATCCATTCATCTGTTGAAGGACACCTAGGATGGTTCCATAGTTTAGCTATTGTGAATTGAGCTGCCTAGCAGTATTTTCTAAGACTTGGGTTGAGATGGGCAAGCTGGCGTAACACCAACAGGTCCCAGACACCATTTAAAAGAAAGAATGAAGTCAGTCACTGTTCCAAAGCACATTGCATTGTCACGGGGTTTGTCATGTTGAGATTTCAAGGCCCTGGCCTGGGTCCTCCTGCCTAGGCAAACTCCTGGGTGCTCTGTTCACCCAAGAACAGTCTGATGAGGATTACCAGCCTGAAAAGTGACATTAGCAAAGTGTCACACAAGCACTGAAGGAATAGCACATCCTGATTTACCCATCTGCTTCTCCAGGAGGATGCTTACTACTGGTTTTGGCAGACCATGCAGACAGGACGCCATGAAAAATCAGTCAACCCAATGTAGCTGCAAAAAGACACTCTGGTAGCATGCTGCACCCTGGAGGATATGGAGGGGGTCTCTGGAACCAGCCGGGGCATTCAACCACTTGGATCTGGTGGGGGGGGGGGCAGGAGTCTGGCTTCTCGTTCATTCCATAAACTGTAGGAAAGTAGCAACGCCACTGAGAATTGCTGTAGGATTTGATGGTTGGAAAGGGAAAATGCCCGGTCACACGCGCGTGCATGTGAATCTCACCTAGTTATTAAATATGCTCAGTTTTGCAGGATACAGATACACCCCCAAAGCTGTCCTTTTATTTTCTTCCAAGTAATTATTTATGATCTCTATTGCCACACGGTCACCTTTCCATCCTGTGCATTCAGGGGTCCCTATTGTGCCTTTGTCATAGAAGCTGCTTCCATGTGCTCGTTTGTGTGTGAGGCTGCAGATCTTGTGCACGTAATTTCAAATGGCCATATGGCTATCCATCATGTCAGTGCTCCGAGGTTTGTTTATCCAGCGGTATAAATCTTAAGGCTATCACGAAAGACTGAGAACCCTTTCCAAGTGCAGAGAATAATCCATATTTCCTTCCTCCATTGTGACTCAGAGTATCCCAGACATTTCTAGCATCTTGCCAAAGACTAAACAGCACTCACGCTTTTCAGGCATCTTACAGAACTAAAGGTCTCAGATGGAGCGTTTAGGGTAATAAATGGAATATGAAATAATAAACATAAAACAAACATGTGGTTCTTGTTTTAAGTGGGAGGATTTTAGTTGGCCCAGTTTTAGAGCCAGAAGTCGGGGTGATTAAGAAGCAAAGAGCTGCCAGCACAGACATGAATTATGGAGGAGCAGGGAGCACTGGTGTGGGAGAGAGCCAATTTGCTTGCACAAAAATTTAAAAATGTATGTGAGACTCCCTGAAGCCAACTAGCTCAGGAACAGAAGCCCTGCAGCAGCCTCCGGTCTCCCTGGGCAGGAGGAGAGCAGCCTGAGCAGCCTGGGGCCTGGCGCCGTGGAGGCCGCCCGCTCTGGGCTTTGGGAAGCCCTTGGGAGAGTGGAAGGAGGACCTGTGGTGCCAGCTCTGCCTCCCTGGTGCAGAGGCAGGACTGAGTACCCCTGGGGGCGCTCTGCCAGGGTGAGAGGAGTCCACCTACCTGCTGGCCCTGTTCTGCTACCACATTTTCCTGTAGTAACCCAACTCTCCCTAGGCTCCCCGGGCAGGATTCTGCCCCTGCAACCAGAGGACCTTGAGAACCAGACGCCCCATAGAAGAGTGGTCCTCTGCCTGGTGGCTCCTCCAGGAGGTGGCTCCTGTGCTTCCTGCTCCCTTTGCAGCAACCTTGAACTTCCGCTGGTTCACTGCCGCTCTTTCCCCACAATCTTCAGCCTTTGACAGGTAAGATCACTACTGCTCCTGAGGCAAGGAGAGCTGCAGTACCAAGTCAGATGAGGCTTTATAAACAAAGACAAGACACACACACACACGCACACACACACACACTGCCCTCTTCATTGTATTAGTAAGGGCATAGCTTACTTGTTCATGGACTTTGTTTTTTGTAGCAGGTTTCAGATTGACAGAAAATAGGAAAGTGTGGGGAGCTCCCGAGCCCACCCCAAGTCTCCACCGTTATTAACATCTCACAGGGGCTGGTAGTTCGCTGTCACTGAGAAGCGACATGATTACCAACAAAGCCCCAGGTTGACCTTAGGTTCATTCTCGGTGCTATGCATTCCATGGGTTTGGACAAGAGTATGATGCCACCTGTCACCACATCATACACAATAGCTGGACTGTGTCCTCTGCCCACCTCTCCCTCTCCCTGGCCCGGGCAACCACCTGTATTCCCACATTCACTGCTTTGCATTTCCAACGTCCTGAAGTTGGAGTCCTAGTATGCACTCTTTTCTGCCCACCTCTTCCCTCGGCAGCATGCGCTGGAGGCCCTGGAGTCTCCTGGTCGCGTGCTGCCCTCCCCCATCAGTACGCAGCCCACAGCATGCCCACGCACCTCCAGAAAGCACAGCTCTATGGCTGTCACCTCCTGACAGCGGTGAACGCAGTTGTGCACCTGCTCAAGTCGAGGTCCTGTGCAGATGCCCCTTTTCAACTCGTCGGAAGGGGGTTTCCGGGTTGTCTGTGAAGATGTTTAGTTTGGTAGAGGAACACTAGAATGGGGAGGGAGGGGAAGGGAGGGGGCAAAAGGGTGAAGAAAAAAAGATGGTAGAATGAGATGGATACCATTACCCTAAGTGCATGTATGAAGTCACGAATGGTGTGAATATACTTTGCATACAACCAGAGATTTGTAAAAATGTGTTCTATATGTATAATATGTAATGCATTCTGCTGTCATTTATAACATCTTAGAATAAAAAATAAAGAAATTTTAAAAAATGCCACACTTCCAAAGTGGCCGTCCCATTGCGCATTTCTGACAGCAGTGAATGAGAGTTCTTGGTGCTCATTAGGTAGAAGATTAGTGAAGACTTCTTGTAATATTTTAAATGATACTGAGGTTTATGAAATAGTCATTACATCTATACCCATGGTGTGAATCCGCTAACTTTATTTTTCTTTTTCAAAATGATTTTAGCCATTTAAATTGCTTTGCCTTTCTCTATAAATTTTGGGGAAATTTGTTGGTATTTTTAAAACAATTTTGCTAGTATTTTGTTTGGTTTGCACCAAATTTGTAGGTCAATTTGGGAAGGATTTTCACCTTGGCAATATCAAGTCTCACAAACACAGTTTATCTTTTAATTAAACTAGGTCTCCTTTGATTTCTTTTATTAATGTTTTGTAGTTTTCAGTAAATAGATCCTGTACATATTTTAGATTTATAAATAGTACTGTTTTTAAATTTTGGATTTCCTATTATCCATGCCTGGTTTGTAGACTATAATTGACTTCTATATGTCAACTCTATATCTTGTGACATTACTAGCATTTAGTTTCAAATATTGAGTCAGCCTGACATTTTCAGGATAAACCTCATTCTGTCATGATGTTCTATCTTTTTTACATATTGCTAAGCACTGTTGGCTAATATTTTTGTTGAGGGTTTTTGAGCCCACAGTTATGAGAATTCTATACTTTTCTTCTACTTCCAAAGCAATCTAGCCTATTATTTGGGTAACTTTAGTCCCATAAATAAGTTGGGAAGTTTTCTTTCCCTTTGTATTTTCTGGAAGGGATTGTGTTGAATTGGTATGACTTCCTCCTCCAGATTTTGCTACAATTTGCCATTGAAACCATCTGAGCCTGGAGGGTTTGATTCTTGGAAGATTTTGAAATGCAAATTCCATTTCCTTAATAGGTACAGAACTATGCAGGTTCTTTATTTATTTTTTAGAAAGTTTTGGTAATTTGGTTCATTTCACTGAAGTTATTAAATAGGTTGACATCAACTCGCTCGTGCTGTTTCTTTTTATCTTCCTAAAATGTGTGTGAACTATGGTGAGATCCCTGCTTCTTTCCTGAGGTTGATGACTTCTGCCTGTGCTTTCTCTCCCTCTCTTCCCCTCTCTTCCCCTCTCCCTGCCAGCTCCCCCACCCTCTGCTCCCCATCACGTTCTCTAGAGGGGTGTCCCTTTTATTGATCATTTCAAGGACCCAGCTTCCTCCTTCATGATTTCATTGTTTGTCTGTTTCCATTGACGTCTGCTCTTACCTTTTTATTTCCTTCTTTCTGTTTGTTTGGGTTTGATTTGCTTTATTTAAATTTTCTTAAGATAAAAGTTCATATTACTGATCTGAGGGCTTGGGAAGGCCGGCTCCTTAGGGCATGACTGAGAGGGGCTGGGGTTCTCATTCGCCCCAGCAGGAAGGCAGTGACCATTTATGGACCTTCCACACGTGGATGGTGGTGGTGGCTCCTATAAATGTCCTCTTTTCCGAAACATTAAGTATCCACGACTGACACATCCCTACAGTGTTGAGTGGCATCTTCATTCCTCAGGACCATGCGGACCGAAGCTCATAAGCAACTTGCCTGTGTTTATTCAGGTGGAGAAACTGTGATTTCATCCTAGTAAGAACTAAAGAAGTTTTTCTTCAAGTCAGGGCATGAATTTGTCCCACACATGTTTATTCAGCACCTAGTGTGTGCCAGCGTGATGCTCAGTCCCTGGGGTCACAGTCCGTGAGATCCAGGTGACTCGTAGCCCCGGGAGCTTTAAGTCCGCTGCAGGAGACAGTGGAAAGCTTGTAATTATGTTAATAGCTTTTGATTGGTATCATCGACTACCTGGGTCTGCAACATTTATCCAGTTTTCTGCTTCCTGGGTTTATTTTGATGTTGTGCATTGCTCAGTGGGGAAAATTGTGATGAATCCTTCATTTTCAACATCAGGATTCAGTGATGTGAATGATAACGCACCCTCGTCTCCCGAGACGGAGTTTAACATCAGCAGGAAAGAGAGCCAGGCTGCACGTGTGTGTGGCCAGCTGTGGGAAGGGGCTTCCTCCTCTCTGCTCTGTGAAGGTTTCCTGCTTTGATTTTGATGGGGAACTGATTCTGAGGTCCTGGGAGACTTTTCACTGTTCACATCTTAAAGGTCACAGGCCCTGGGTCTGAGCCTCATTTTTTCCTGGCAATGGAATGATACAGACAATGTGGAAGTTGGAAGAGCTGGTATGGAAACGGTGATCCAAAGCAAAGCCACATGCAGTGAGGAGAAGACAGGGCTGGGTGAGGTCCTGAAGGTCTTTGCGAGTTCCTTTTCTAAAGAATAGCAACAAGGTGGCATCTGAAGTTTCTGAGATACAGATTCTGTGACTATTTTAAGCCAAAGTACTTTTTCTAGAAGGTGGACCTGTTTTAATAACAGAAAAGCATGATTTATTTTGCAAAATAATTTTCAAAAATTTTGGAAAATTCCAAGAAATGAGAAGGTAAAAAATGGAAACATCTTTAAAGCTATCAGTTAGAGATGAGTAATATAATGTTTTAGTTTATCTTCTTTCAGTATTTTTCTTTTCATTGTTCATATTGGTATATGTATGTGTATATACATATACTTTGGGTTATATATGTGTATTTGTGATTTTTATATAAAATTACAAATGTATATTCACATATACTTACATTTTCACGTTTATGATAGTAGAAAACTGCTTATATGCACATATTATCACTTAAATATTTACAGGTACAGTGTAAGTATTACGGTAAATATTACAGATACACTGTAGTCAGCTTTCTGTTGCTGTGGCCCAAATACCTGATAAGAACAACTTGGAAGAAGAAAGATTTATTTCTGCTTATGGTTTTAGAGAATTCCATCTATGGTCACCTGCTCCATTGCCGTGGGCCCAAGGTGAGGCGGAACATCATGGTGGAGAGGTGTGGTTGAAGAAAGCAGCTCTGTTCTTGGCAGCTAGGAAGCAAAGAGAGATAGAGAAAGAGAGAGAGGACAAGGATAAAACATAGTCCCAAGGGCATGTCCCCAGGGACCTAAATCCTCATTCATGCCCCACAGCTGACAGTTTCCACCACCTCAAATCAGCCTGTTCAGCTGTCAGTGGATTAATCCACTAGTGTGGCCCGAGCCCTTGGTCCACTCACTTCCCCAGACCTCCACCTCTGGGAATTGCTGTGTGGGGGACCGTGCCTTCGGCAGAGGAGCCCTTGGGGACAGTCCAGACCCTCAGCAGACACTGGGTGTGCTTAGGCTGTGTGTATGTTTATGAGTTTCATAGTTTGAAAAGGCATTTTTAAAAGGCTGTTGGTTACAAACAGTATTCTCCTGTAGCACCGTGTGCGCTACCTATTGATAGATGTGCTGGGAGATATTTGGTCAGTCTCCTATTGTTGAACATCTACGTTTTGTTGCCACATTTTGTTATTTCTATAAAACAGGTCTCAACGAACATGTTTGAGCCAAATCTGGGTCCCAATCAAGCAATATGCACAAGTATAAATTCAGGAAAAACTAGACTCCCTGGGTCAAAAGTCACACAGAGTTTAAGGGCTCCAACTTAGTCCTTCACCAGTGACATGTAAGAGGGCTCTGTGTGCTGTTCCTCTGTGACCATTAATTAGGTGCTGAACATTGTGATACGTTGGGAACACTCTATTTTTTAATCAATTGCTCGTTCCTTCCCCTTTCCATTTTTCTATCAGTGTTTCTCATTTTTCTTCTTGATTATGAATTCCTCACTCTGTGTTCAGAACATGTGCCTGCAATGTGTATTTCAAAATGCTTTTCTGATTTATCATTTCCTTTTAAATTTTGTCTGTAGTTCTTTGCTACGCACTTTAAAATGTAATCTAATCTGTTGGTTTTGTCCTTTAAGTCTCATTTGCAACCATGATTAGATAGCTCTTTTAACTTTATGGCTATTTGAATATTCATGTTTTTTGTCTGGTCTGGTTTTTAGTTGGTGCTTCATTCACCCTAGCGTATTCCCCAAGGCCGCCCGGCAGAGACTCTACTCTCATGTGGGTTTGTAGCTGCCCTTAACTAAGAACAACAACTTTAAAAACATCTTCCTAGGTCCATTTAGTTTTCAGATGTTAACAGTTGATTTGGATCAGAAAAACACTCCAATTTTATTTCCTTGTTTTTCAGACACCATCACTGAAATGAAATTGCTTCCAGATTGATTGGATTAATGGAGAAATATGACTCTCTCGGGATACTCCGATTATGTAGTTTTTTTTTTTTTTTTTTTAATTTAAAACAACTGAAACATGTTGCTTGTTTTTAAGCCCCAGACTTGGGGTCTGCTTTGGCTGTGGCAGGCTCCTGTGGCTGCTTTGCTCTTGGAATTGCCAGGACAGAGTGCTTCTCTTTTAATATTTCCTCTCCTGTGTTTAAAGGGCTTCACTCTTTTTGTCTGTCCCAAGCCTGCTCCTTGGCTCACACTGCTGATTGGAGCCAGGGAGTATGCAGCACTGTCACTGTTACCCATGGCCACACCACGTGCCGGAAGGCAGGGGCCACACACCCTGATTCACCCAGGACAGCGTAAGGCTCTGCTGCAAAACGGTCCCTAAGTGTTAGGCTCAGAAACCCACAGGATTCTCCTAAGTAACTTGAGCTGGAATTGAGAAGCCAAGCCACAGTGATAGAAAATCACTTAACAATTCTCCCCTAAGCTGACGTTTTGGTCAGCTTGTTGCCACAAACTGTGCTGAGAACGTTGCACAAGCCGCAGGCTCCCTGGGCTGCATGAAGGTGTCGCGAACCACTGGAAGATCAGCTTGAAAACAGACCTCTCAGGCACACGGGGCCGCCACCGGGCAAAGTGAGGGACACTTGGGATCTCTGCTTCCAGTTCTCGATCTTACTCTTCCATACGTATCTTTAAAAAGTAGACATCTCTCCTGCTCTCTCTCAGTGAGGCCTTTCTTGACAGCCACGTAAAAGTCTTCCACCCTCTCCCTGGGGACCTCTAGGCCTTTTGTTCTTTCTTCTTTTTCTTCGGGTTCCATGTAGTTAATTAATGGTTTCATTTATCGTCTAAGTTCCTCCACTCTCAACTGCCAGCTACTGTGGACAGATTTTTTTCCCCACATCTGAGTGAATCAGGTGCACAGTAACTGTTGGTGCATAAATGACACAATTATTTTTAAGGGGTCATTTGAAAAAATTAAAATGATACAAACCAAAATGAAATGTTTTCAAATGAAAGCAGCTCACCAAAAAGTATTTTTAAAAACTGTAAAGTAGCATTACAGTTGAGCCTTGTTTCAAAATCTTTCCCTGGCTTGGTAAAAAGCTGTGTCCTCAAAGCAAGGCAGGAAAAGCCTCCAACCGTGTAGTCTCGAGACATTGTCACCAGACATACTGAATACAACACTGTCATAAAGATCCATACGTACTAGCAAAAGATTCACTTTGATATCAATAACCACAAATGTCCTTACCAGAAGATCGAGGATTTTTAAAGCGCATAATCCAGGATGTGTCTTACTAACAAATTCTTAGCAAGATAGTGCCCTGAGCTGGGTTTCCGAGGACTCTGGAAATTACTCAGTTATAGACAATAAGTCCACAGGCAGGAGGGGCCAGTTGCCCTTTGTTGATGCTCCTCCTCCTGAACTGGCTGTTTCCAGTGCCTCAAAGTCAAGTTCAGCAGCAAGAGAAATGTCCAGGAGTGCTGAGGACCGGCATGTTCTGGGTCTCCTCCTCCTTCTGTTGTTTTGCAGTTGTTTCTTTGCCTCCCTGACGTGCAGTGATGATCACCTCTAGCAGTGAAGAGTCAGACTTCTGAAGGTCACGTCAGCCATGGTGTGTCGCAGCTCCTGGATCAAGATGCAGGCCTGCCACTGTCATCAGCTTGGAGAGTAAAACCCAACACATGGGACAGCAAGGGGAGGGACATTTGGATGTTTTGTCTGACCTTGAGACCAATAGAGGGATTTAAATGTCATCAAGGTGGGGATATAAAGAGGGTACACCAACCAGGTGGTCATCCCTGCTCAAGCCCCTCTGTAGGAGGAGCTGGCACCAGTGAGTGCTCTCTGTGTGCCGATCACGTGACATGTCACATGTCACCCAGTGAAGACACCAGGGCTGCACTGCAACTTCTGTGTCTAGGCTAAGGGCACCTCCTAACTAAAGAATACATTATTATACATTGATTTTGATACAACTAAATTCTTCAAGTTTTGTTGTTGTTGTTGTTTTAGGCAAAATTTAATAGATTTACCTAGACCCTGAAATTTGTGTTATTTTCTGATGTGATTTAAAAAGTGAGATTTTTTTTCAACTAAGAAGCTCTCTTTTTGTTTCATCTGACATTTAGACATCTCAAACTTTCCACTTTTAGTATCTAGAAGAAAATGGCATACCTGTGTGGCCTCTGGAAGTGCCGTGAGCCCTTGGCACCGTGCCTCCCGGAGAAGTTGGCCCTGGAGGGACGTGCTGAGGAAAGCAGAGCCCAGAGAGGCTGCGTCTCTTACATGGTCACGAGGCTGGAGAGCGGTGGAGCCTCCCTCCAGTGCCTCCAGTCTCCACTGTCCTCCGTGAGGCTGCAGAGTGTCCAGGGCCTCAGCGCTGCACCGGTGAGTCCCGAGGGCAAAGGCCCCCCCCTGAGTCAGCCGGTCTGCGTGGATCTGAGACTTGGCCTGTCTGCTGAGCGAGCTCCCAGGGGACGCTGAGGGCCACAGGCCCCACTGCTCAGGCTCCTCGGCACCCGATGCCTGCCATTGGGTTTCCAAATATCTCCAGCCTTTCAGTCCTTTTAAGTCACTGGCCACTTTGTACCCTGAGTAACTATGATCATTAATATCTATATTTCCCTAAGTCCCCTTGATTTTTTTTCCAGCATGGCTGTCACATTAATGTTTCATTAAGTTACGGTTTTTGTTGCATTTTTCATTACCCCATGATGAATAGCGGCTCTTTTCAACCAGGAGAGGAGGAGGGGAAAAAAAAAGAACTCCATAAGTGATTTGAAAATGAGCTGAAGACTGTCTTTTGATCATTATCAAAGACACTGTAAATAATAAATTAAGTGCAGAAGCCACGAGTCCTCGGTCCCCGGTGGCGATGACGGCCTGATGCTGAGCTTCCTCGGCCAGACGAGCGGCGGGCGCTGATCGAGTCCTCTCGCCGGCCTTGGACGAGGAAGCTCACGCAGCTCCCAGCCTCGCCATGGTTGCGGAACACCAAGAGCAGCCCCTCTCCTGCCGGGGCCCACTTCAACCCCTGAGGAGGGCTGAGGCCAGTGCCACTGTCAGGACGAGGCTGGCGGACGCCAGTGACCTGCCTTTGTCCTAGAGCTTCAGGACCAGGAAGGGTGGCCGGTCTAGAGAGCTGCCCACACCCACGAGGGGTCCTTGGGCAGACTAGCTCCTCTGATGTGTTCCTGAGGTGTTCTGGGTCCAGCCTCTATTATGAACATGCGAGAGGCCACCTGGCACTGCCCGTTGCTGCCCCCCGGCTTCCTCATTCCACAGCTTCCTCTGCCTCACCTGGAGACTCCACCTGCTCCTTCCCTCTGCGTTGCTGTAGCTGTTTTTGTATGAAAATGAATTAGTTCCGTATTCCTATGTCTGTGTTTGCCAGAGGTTGTGAACTGGTTTCCCTCTTGCTCCTGGACAACAGTTTGCTAACTTCGGTAAGATGTACGTGAGGGTCACCATTTCAAATGCACACACCAATCACAGGAAGCACGTTCACAGGGTAATGGCTGTGCAGCCTTACCGCCGTCTACTCCAAAGCCCCGTCCATCTCCCCAGAGTGGAACTCTGCTCCTATTAGAACTCTCTCCCCATTTCTCCCTTCCCCAGATGCCTGGAAGCCACCGTTCTCTGCTGTCTCTTGCGAAGCTGACCACTCCAGGGTCCCCCTGGAAGAAGAGTCCTCCAGCATCTGACCGGCTTACTTCACTTAGTTTGAGGTCTTCGTGGTTCGTCCGTGTTGAGCACGTGCGGGGACTTCTTTCCTTTGCGAGGCTGAATATACCCTGAATGTACACATGCCGTAACATACTTGTGTCGATCTGTCCTTCTATTCATGGATGCTTGGGTTGATCGGTGGTTTATTTCTAAAAGTAAAATTGCCAGACTTTAAAAATTAAAAGAGTAAGTATGTGCAAAAGCTTGAATTTTCTGAAGGCTCTTGGAAAAAGTGGGAAGTTTTGGCATGTGGCCTGTCTTCCAGGGGCCATGGCCATCTGGGCCAACTGAGTGCGTGCATCCTGCCCTTCTCAAGGCCTGCCTCAGTTGCTGGTCCTGGCCCTGTCACCCAGCTCACTCACTTCTATCACCTACTTGGTGCCTGCCCACACTGGATTTTGAAATTCCCTCTTAAGACAGCATTTCTCAAAGAGCCTGTTGGGAAGGGCAGATTTTTAAAAAAATATTTTCAATTCATTTTGAAGCTATACTTTTGTACAATATAATGAAAAAGAATTACTATAAAAATTACCATGCACCAGAGGGACACAGCCATACCATGACTGTCAGAACTGTCAGAATTTTTTTTTTTTTGGTACCGGGGATTGAACTCAAGGGCACTCGACCACTGGGCCACATCCCCGGCCCTTTTTTTTTGTATTTTATTTAGAGATGAGGTCTCACTGAGTTGCTAAGTGCCTCACCATTGCTGAGGCTGGCTTTGAACTCACGATCCTCCTGCCTCAGCCTCCCAAGTGCTGGGATTACAGGGGTGCGCCACCACACCCGGCGACTATCAGAATTTGCCAACACTCGGCCTCGGTCTTTGCCATGACCTCTTGGTGAGCAGCTAATGGAGAATCACAAGCCCGAGCATCCGAGCTGGTGTAGGCAGAGCGCATGGCCCACAGCAGCGGGTGCCAAGCAGTGTGTCTCGGAGCCTCGGAGGGCTGGTGGAGTGCAGCTCTCTAGGCCCCACTGCTAGAATCTGGGATTCAGAGTTCTGGGGTGAGGACTGAAATGTGCACTTCTAGTAAGTTCCCAGGTGATGCTGAGGCCGCAGCTCCAGCCGCCTCCCTTTGGGGACCACTGTCGCAGAGCCCGCTCTTCCCAAGGCCGCTTTCCTGTCCCCTGAGTGTGGCCAGCTCATCAGAGGATCCCAGCAAGTGTGCGGTTGTGTTGAACTCAAGAATGAAACAGTCCGTTCGCTTCTCCCTCAACAATAACTCTTCCAAGGAGCTGGGCGAGTGTCTCTGGCGAGAAGGAGCAGGAGGTCTTGTTCTGCTCCTGCGCTAGCTGCAGTTGCCTTTCATGCCCAAACTGGCTGAGAGGGCTGCTTTGGGCTGAGATGAGCTGCGGATCAACTGAGTTCCTATGCCTGGCTCTTAAACATTTCCAAGCCCAGGAACCCCTGGAACTTTCCCTAAGAGGTAAGGTAGTGCGTGGAAAATCTTCAAGCCCTTTAAAAGCTGGGACCTGTTGAATATCAGAGGGAGACTTGTTTGAAGCTTTGGAAAGCATTTCCCGGAGGAGAAAGAGAATGCCTAAGGGAAACTGCCTTCCCTTCTCTCTTTCTCTTCTATACAAGTACAGGAATTCCTCCTGTGGGTCCCTCAACAGGTATCTGTGGTGGGCATAACCTCTCTTGGTGGGCACATCCACCGGATGCCATCTGACGGTCAGCAGCTCAGAAATCCTAGAGATTTCTTACAACTGCGCCAGGTCTGCGCAAGTGTAGGGTATGGAAGGCGTTTGGGGACTGGGTCACCCAGGTGAGACTTCTCTGGGCTCTGTGCACCCAAACATTTGCTGGGATCCTCTGATGAGCCGGCCACACTCAGGGGACAGGAAAGCCGCCCTGGGAAGAGAGGGCTCTGCGACAGTGGTCCCAAAGGGAGGCGGCTGGAGCTGCAGCCTCAGCAACACCTGGGAACTTACTAGAAGTGCACATTTCAGTCCTCACCCCAGAACTCTGAATCCCAGATTCTAGGAGTAGAAAGCTGCAGGAGCCCTAATTAAGGAGATAGCTAAGATTGCGGTTGGCTGTGAGCCATAAGCATTACCACCTTCCATGGTCTCATGAGACTTGGCCCGGGACATTGTGGATCGGGTCAGCGCCATTTGCACGATCTCACGAGACTTGGCCCGGGGGATTGTGGGTGGTCGTCGGTGCCATTTTGTGGTGGTTGGAGGAGTGTGGATTGCGTGTTGGGGTGTTGTTGGAGCCGGAGAGAGAAGCTGGCAGAATAAAGAGCCTGTTCATTTCCAGTCTGCCTCTGAACTTATTCCCGCAGCTTTGTTGCTCCAAGCGGCCATCGCTTCAGGCAGCAACAGAAAGTGTCTACAAGTGAGTGTTCCAGGGCAGAAGCATCCTGTGGCTCTGTCGCCAGGGCAGGCTGGTGTTCAACGTTGAGACGCTGGAGACAGGGACACCCCAGCACGGGTGGGGTCCTGCTCAGCCCAGGGAAGGGAGGCTTGGCACTGCAGGGAACGTGGACTCCGCCCACTGCGTCTTCACACGCCCACACGCCCCCTCAGTGAATTCATGATCCCTTTAATGGATTCATTGCTCTTAGAATTCCCAGCTGACTTGTGATAGGACTTGTGTTTCTAGGACGTATTCTGATTTGTCTTTTGATGGAACGTTTTAATTTTAAAAAGCGTACGCATGTTTCCTTCTACAAAATATAAACTCATTCATGATCCACCAGACTGGGTCACTGTGGGTGAAAACTCTTGGGTGATTCCCACCAGGAGCAGGTTGGCTGAGAGTCCCTTCACGAAAATGACAGCTTTTACGCAGTCATAGTCCATGCCATTGGTGAGGGTGTGTTAGCTGCCGGAAAGGGATTGCAGCCTGGAACGGCAGCGCCGCGGGAAGGAGTCTGGAGACAGGATGGAGACGAAAAAATTCTTTAATCTTTCTGTCTCTGTCTCTTGTAATTTCTAACACTACATACACACTCTCACAAGAAACCAAGCCACGTACTCTTACAAGAAACTACAATGTATCTATACAATAGCGATAACCCTGTCCTTTCACTCTCACAAGAAACCAAGCCACGTACTCTTACAAGAAACTATAATGTATCTATACAATAGCGATAACTCTGTCCTTTCTCTCTCTGGTCTCATCCCATGCGCCCGAGCAGGAATGGTGCTTGCTCGATCTGCCGAGTCACTCCTCAAATCTCTCGAGATCTTGGGCCAAGTCCCGTGAGACTACGGAAGGCGACAATGCCCAAAAATGTCAATCTGCTGAGTCATTGCTCAAATCTCTCGAGATCCTGGGCCAAGTCCCGTGAGACTACGGAAGGCGACAATGCCCAAAAATGTCTATGGCCCATAGTCAACCGCAATCTTAGCTATCTCCCCAAACAGGGCTCCTGCATTTCCCCCTTTTGTTTTAAAAGAGGGGATGCTCTAGGACGTCTATGTGCAACCAACATTCTTACCCGTCATTGGATAATCAAGGCTGTGCCCTTGACTCCTGTCTTAGGTTGATATGTCGGCCACATGAGACTGTCCCGTGCGACTGTGCCTGTCTTAGGTTGTCCCCCTCTGGGGATCTTACCCGTCATTGGCTAACCAGCCATCCAATGGAGCCCTTTAGGATCGACTGTGTAAGATGACTAACAGCCGTCCAATTGGGAGGAGATGCTGCGGCTTTAAGGCGACAAGCCTTTTGGTGACAAGTCAAATTGCATAGCATATCAAATTCTTTAAACAAATCAGCTGCCCTAAGTTCTATCAAGTAACACAGTGAGTTCTCTAAACAAATACCCGCAAGTTACTGTCCTATGAAGTCCCAAACAATGAAAGATCAAAATGTCCACTTGTTATAACACGTAGATCTAGGAGGCCCCATGCATGCAGAGCAGAGGCCACACTGCTGGTGAGGTTGTTTGACATTTGAGCAGCAGGGATGCTTGCAGTGACCGCGATCCCTGCAGCTGTAGAAGCAGCCGTCTTTTTTATGTCTAGACGATGCCACCGGCAAATCTTCAGGGCCCGCTATCTAGAGACTGAAGCATCAATTGTTAAAGGAAAGGCAGTGCTATTCCAGCACTGAGTCAAGAGGCGAGTTGTCAAACTAAATAATAGAATTATTAGATTGGAAAAAATAAGTTGATTTCTGCTCACACACATTGCAGCCTGAGCTCCCACAAACATAAGCTGGCAAAATATCATATTTAGAACAAAACAAAGAAAGACTGAGGGTAATTACTGCATTAAAGATAGATTAAAGAAAAACTAAAAGCACTTTGGAGAAATAATTTGTTAGCTGGAACTCTCGAGTTTCTGCATACACAGCAGTCCTTTACCTGTTGAAATAATTGAAATTAATCATTTATTAAACAAATGAAGTTAATAACAAATAAGCAACCTCATGTCAAAACACCAAAATATCAGGTTATACAGCCCTAGTCATATTTTTTGCTAAAGAGAAGTCCCTGGGACACCTATAAAACAAAATTGAAGGTACCTTCACTTATTAAATTATTTACCCATTTTGAATACTCTTAAACTTAAATGAATTAGAGTTATTTGGATCCATATATATATATTCACAAGCGCTTTGTTATTTTTGATGTCACACTGGACAGACGCACATACAAACATATATTTGTGACGTCACATTAACATGAAATTTAGACAAATACACAAATAAACACATATATAAAAAGTAAAAAATATATATATATATAATTGTGTGCACACTAAAGAGAGATCTCTTCGTCCCAGCCGGGAGGAATGACACTTAAGTTGTGACATATTTTGAAGGACTCTTTTAAGGGAATCATTCCATATCTTCATCATGGTCCTCTTGATTTTGTACCTTTTTTATTAATCTTGATTCCTCAACAACTTCATCTTGATCCTTTTGATGTGGTACCTGCTTTATTAATCTAGATGGTATCCATATTGGAGAGGATTCATGCTTTGGAAAGACACAAACAGATCCTCTCCCCCAAATTAATACTGGATCCGGACCCTTCCATGTACCTGAAAGAACATCCTTCCAGTAAACCAAAGGTTTATGTTGTTGATGTGGGTTCCAATGTCTGTCTCCAGCAGAATAACCATCAGAGTCTAAAGTTAAAAAATTTAAAGTAAACAGGGCAACTGCCAATCTGTCCTTAGGATTTTTCCAGTTTCCTTCTTTCTGTTTTAACAACATAACTTTTAGTGTGCGGTTTGCTCTTTCAATAATGCCTTGACCCTGAGGATTGTATGGGATGCCTGTTTTATGGGATATGTTGAATTTTGCGCAAAACTGTTTGAAAGATGAAGACATATAAGCGGGGCCATTATCTGTTTTAAGCATTTTGGGGATGCCCAATGCAGCAAAAGCTTGTAAACAATGAGATGTGACATCTTTAACTTTTTCTCCGGAATGTAAGGAAGCAAAAATCATGCCTGAGCATGTATCTATGGTTACATGAATAAATTGCAATTTTCCAAAGCTTGGCTCATGAGTAACATCCATCTGCCACAAATGATTGGGCATTAATCCTCTAGGGTTAACACCAAAATGAGGATTGGGCAAATGTGTTATACAAGATTTACAATCTTTTACAATTGTTCTGGCTTGCTCCTTTGTGATTTTAAACCTACGTTGCAAGGTGGTGCTGTTGACGTGAAACTGGGAATGAAATAAAGTAGCTTGTTGTAGTGCTGAAAGTATAAATATTGTTTTTGTAAGTTCATCTGCTTTTTGATTACCTTCATGGAGGGGGCCAGGCAAATTAGTATGTGCTCTAATATGGCCTACGAATAGAGGTTCTTTTCTTGCCCACAAAAGTTTTTGTATCTGATAAAACAATTTAAAGGCTGGAGTATGAGGTGCTATTGGTCCTGCTAACTCTAATTTTGGGACGGCTTGTACAATATAGTGGCTATCTGAAAAGATGTTTATGGGCTGGTCTCTAAAATTTTCCAGAGCTCTTACCACAGCTTCCAATTCCACTAGTTGAGCTGATTTGTGTGCAGTTATGTAAGTCATATTTTCTTTTGTAGTGACTACTGCAGCAGTACCGTTTGAGGACCCATCTGTAAATACATTAAATGCCTTAGGAATAGGTTGATTTTTTATTACCTGTGGAAATATAATAGGATGATTAATACAAAAAGATAATATAGGAGACTTAGGAAGGTGATTATCAAAATTTGCAGAGGTAGAGCATCTAGCTATAGCCCAGTCATTATCATTGAAGCATAAATATTCAATCTGTGACGATGAATAGGGAGTAATAATAGTAGCAGGGTGAATGCCAAATATTTTAGTAGAAGTTTTAAGTCCTTGAAGAATAAGTTTAGCCACCATGGAGGTATATGACTCAATTATGCTTTTAGGAGAGACAGGCAAATGTATCCATAATAAAGGCCCTTGTTGCCAAAATACTCCTGTCGGTGTATATTGTGAAGAAATAATAATCAATATCAGCGGTTGAGTTAAAATCAAATCTGTCACAATGAGCTCCTTCTATGGCTTTTTCTACTACCTTTAAAGCTTTCCTAGCATCAGGAGTCAATGTTCGCGGTGAGGATGGATCAGGGGCCCCTCGAAGGATATCAAATAAAGGTTTTAATTGGCCAGTAGTGAGGTTTAGTGTAGGGCGAAGCCAATTAATGTCTCCCAGTAGTTTTTGGAAATCATTGAGGGTGGTTAAATGTTCTTTATTTATTAAAATTTTTTGGGGTCTAACAAAAGTATCCATGATTTTAAATCCTAAATATAATATGGGAGATCTGGTTTGAACTTTTTCTTCTGCTACATATAATCCGTATTATCTGTGTTACCCAGAACTGGAAAAGTCTCGTTCTCTCTTCCTGAGGGAGAGTTTTTCAGTCCAACTGAGAAAATTATGAAATAAGCCTTGTTATGACTTTGTATCCAGGCCAGTGACTATTTTTGATAATAATTCTCAATATGGCAAACCAGGGACCAATATCACCGAAAAAGGGACAATATTCATTCAGGAGAGACGGTTAACCACGGAGGGAAGCAGCAATTGAATCCGTATTTTTCATCTTTTCGCGAGACAACACTGCAGCTCTTTGTCACAGCCAACGATGTGTGATAAATACTTAGCACAGCTCCCCGTACTTGGAATGGCAAATGAGCTCAGGCAAATGTGACTGTATGGGACGCACTTGTCATAAACCTGAATAGGTGGTTTTATGAATGTGTTTTAGCACATTTCTCTACAATCTCCCAAGGCTGAAATTTTAAATGCATCAAAATGTAACGTTGAATAAGAAACAATTTTCAAATATCTTCAAGCATTGTATTTAAAAGAGCCTGTGAACTAAACTGAGGCTCCAGGTGACATGTACCTGCCTGTCCCACTGGTGTGATTAACTGGAAGAACGCGGTATGAAGACCTGACACGTGTCCCTCCTCAGGATTCAGAAAGGCAAAGGAGTCAGGTTGGAGTTCCAGGGTCCCATGACTCCGCTAGGGATGGCTTCATGATTGGCATTTATTTTTAATTAGGAAAAACTATTTTTGGCTCTTCCTCTCTCCTCCTCCTTCTCCCTCCCCCTCCTCCTCCTTCTTCCCTTTCTCTCTCTCTCTCATTTCTCATTCCTTCCTGATCATCATGTGAGCTGCTTGCCTTTCACCACACTCTTCCACCATGATGTTCTGCCTCACCTCAAGCCCTGAGGAATAGAGCAGGCTGTCTGTGGATTGAGAACTCTGAAATGTGAGCTCCCAAATAAACTTTTCCTCCTCTGCAAAAAAAAAAAAAAAAAAAAAAAGAAAAGAAAGAAAGAAAGAAAAACCTATTTTTGGATAATCGTAGATTCACTTGCAGTGTTAGGAAACGATACAGTGGTCCCCGGTACCCTCGGCTCAGTGTTCCCCGTGGAGCCCTTGGAAAGCTCTGGTGGCACAGCCAGGATAGCCGTGGGCACACAGCCCTGAGCAGGGCATTGCCATTCCACAGGGACTCTCCTGCTCCTCTCTACAGTCACCCTCTTGACACTTGGCGTGATTGACAGCGTAGCTTATTTAGGGATTCCTCAATCTGCCTCAAGGATTCGAGATGGTGAGTTTTGTTAAACTTCATATAGCCCAAGTTCCCTAAAAGCAAGAAAACAGATCAAGCATCGTCCCGTGCAGCCAATGATTTTGAGAGAGAAACGGTTTTTAGGTGTCTGTGGACTGATTCTTTTTTGAGAGAGTAAGTGTTCGCGTACCAGGGGTCGGTGTGAGAGGAACGCCCCTTTAATCCATAGCAGCTCCTCCTGCGACCCCCTCTCCCTCCAAGATCTCTTGCCAAAGACCCCTCCAGGGACCCTGAGTGGATTCCTGTCTGACGTCAGTGACAATGGGCCCGCTCTCCAGTCCCACTCTCCCTGCAGGGAGGTCTGGGAGTCTGCAGTGAGTGACCCCTTTGTCCTGGGTGAGGCTGTCTTGTCCCTCCAACATAGCTGGCCCTTGGCCAGCGCCATCTTGTCACCAGGCCTCCCACCACTCCTGGGCTCACTCCAAGTCTTCTTTGACCTACTTGCTTCAGTAGCTACTTCCTTTTGCCCAAGACACAACCACGAAGCCACCAACGAGAAAGGCACCAGGATGCTCCGCGGCTTTTCCATCTTGACTCAGTGTGACCCAGCGCCCGGGGAGCCCAGCTTTCCTGTGGCCTCCTCCAAGCTCAGCAGCCCTAGCTCCGTCCCAAGAAGGAGGCTGGGGCACCGGCTGTTGTCTCCCGTGTGAGCCTCGGAGCCAGTGGAATTGCTTCCGGTGAGGTCTTCTGTTACTCAAAGGCATGTCCCCCAGGATTGCTTCCCCGGGATGCCACACAGACAATGCGCAGCTAGCTGCGGCTCTCATATCTGGAGTGCCGAGATCCCTTCCAGGGATTCAGCCTTCTAGAGAGTGGGACCACACCTCCTGCTTTCCCAGCCTCACCCAGGAAGGGGTCACCGAAGCCGGTTTGGGCACAGAGGCACGGACACCCACAGCATAGCTGAGGCTGCTCCGTGAATCCTGGGAGTCTTGCTCAGCCGCCAGCGTCTTCCAAACACTTCTTAGAATCTCCATCTTCTTGAGCACAATGAGGTTAATTAGAAGACGTTCGCCCTACAACATCTCCCTTGATTCAGGAAGTACGACGGGTGACGGGGACGGCCACAGGCGTGGTCCCTTTGGCACTACCCCTGCGGCTTTCCTTTGGTGGGCCAGCCACTCCCAGCTCCAGGTGAAGACAGGCAGCAGAGCCCACAGCGCCCCCACTCTCTGCCGTCTCCTCCCGCCCAGGGCTGCTGCAGGACAGCTGAGTCGAGGCAGGCCCCACCAGGAGCAGCCATTGCTGGCCAGTGGCTCTGCGTGGGCCAGGCTGCGTTGGGCACTTTCGTAGACACTGTCCTCTTTGATCCCCGACCTGCCTGCAGGGTGGACTCCATCTTCCACGTGCAGAGACAAAGAGGACGTGGGATCAGGTGGCTTCCTCAGTTGGGTGACGTGAGAGGCAGAGGCAGGGGTTCCGCCGAGTCAGAGAAGGTCGCCCCTGACTGATAACAGGTTCCCTTTAAGAAGATGCTGTGACATTGTAGAAGGAACACACCCACACTCAGTGAAAATCTGACAAGTGGGACTTTCTCTGCAGGTGTGGCATCTCTTCCACCATCTTTTCCATCAGTCTAACTAGCTGTTGTTCTTGATGGTGACTGTTGTTGAAGAGCTGATGTTTGATAGTCTTGAGCAAATATGACACCTTTTGGAATACCCACAAACAGATATTTTCTTGTGTCCATCTAAAAGGACCAGAGTCACCTATAAGGTTAGGAGCACGTGACTTTGGCCCTGACCAATTCCTTCCCTGTGCTCCCACTTTTCCTACCAAATGGAGCTGGGCTTCCTTCTGTCTTTATTATATAATCGACATACACACTCTAGAAGTACTCCTTTGATTTGCAGATAATTTTAGACTCACAAGAAGTTACAGAAACAGCAGGGAGAGCTCCTGTGGACACTGCCTGATTCCTTGGGATGAAATCATGTGTTACTAATCCATCCCAGCAAAGCCAGAGATAGGCTTGGCATAGCACCATCAATGTGGGTCTCAAGTGCAGGCCTCACCAGTTGTGCTACCATATTTAACCCAAACTGGTCAGAACTGAGGGACCAATTACAAAACCAAGAGCCCATTATGCAGTAAAGGAAAGCTGATTCTTTGTCTCAAGAATAAGGAGAAGAAGGAATAACTCTCAGACTGGCTTCTCTCAGCACAGAGGCAGCGAGGGAATTCTTACTCCTTTTAAGAGAAAGGGGGACTTTAGTTAAGGAAAACTAGTCGTGACTCTGTCACGGAGATGAGGGGTCACTCTCTTTCGATCTCAGGGGAGATGAGGGGGTCACTCTTTCGATTCTCAGGGGCCTGTTCCAGTGGAGGTCAGAAGTGGCCAGTCTGAGAGTGCTGGCGGGTGGGAATTCTGTGAGGGCCACATATCACAGTGGGGTGGCCGGTGGCCATAGTCTGGGGCTTCAGCAGTCCCACTGACGTCCTCTGTGGCTGAGACCGGCTTTGCCTGTCTGGCTTCACAGCAGCCACAGAGGTCCTGGAGGTCTGCGTGGATGGCTAGGTGGCTGTCTAGTCGGAAGCAGAGTCCTGGTTAGCAAGAAGGGTGGTTTCTCTGGGCTTGAGAGAGCATTTGCCCAGTGAGAGATTAACTAGCTAGTATTTTGACAAAAGCTCACTTTTCTGACATACAGCTAAAAGATTTTCAAGGTCTAAAGAGCCATAGTAGAAAAGCTTCGGAATCAGAGTTTGTGATCTCTGTGATTTATCTTTGCTCAAACCAGACCAAAGGAGCTTGTTTTTCTTTGCGCAAAGATGGTGCCACGAATCCACCAGTGAGGGTTCTCCTGTGGACAGCCGTGTCCCGCAGTCCTGGCAGAGCCAACTTCCCTGCACAGAAGCTGTGCCGTGGCATGCGGCCCTCGCTCAGAAGGGCCATGCTTGGTTCAGTTCTCTGCTGTCACCACCGTGACATCCTAAGGTTTTGAACAAGGGCCCCACGTTTCCTTTTGCACTAGGCTCTGTATGTGTTGTGGCCAGGGCTGCAGCCTGGGTGGCCATGGAACCAAGAAGCCCTTCTGGGTGTGTGTGGTCCCTAGTCTACTGTTCTCCCCCTTTCCAGAGCAACTTAGACCCTGTCCGTGGACTTCCGCAGTGACTCTGCTCTCGGAATCACTGAAGGCGCTGTGGCTGTAGAAGCTTCTAGTTACGTGTTTGCCTCCTCTGGTGATTCATATGGAACCAACAAACTGCATCCTTCTTAACTCAAGGTTTGTGCCGTGCGTGGTCTTTGAGCCAAGAGGAGCTAAAACAAGCACTCCACTCCTACACACGCAGCCCGATCCTGCCAAGGCTCACAGCTTGCCCTGGTGCCGTGTCTGGTAGCTGCGGGATGCCCGGAGCCCCGGGAGCTGGACGGGCAGAGTGGAGGAGGACAGGCCACGGTAGACCCCAAGCCTGCTCGTGCCTCTGTACCCTGGTTCCCGGGAGAGTGCCCGGCCGCCAGACCCACGAACAAGAGCGACCGGCAGTGTGCCCACCCCAGGGCATCCCCGGGCTTGGCCTGAGCCAGGCCGAGAGGGAGAAAAGGTAAAAGAGCAGGGGAGAGCACGGCCCCGGAGGGAGCACTGGCACCGACGGGGGTCTCCGAGGAGTCACACTTTCTTTTAATGTAAACTTTATTTATTTATTTATAAGGTTTTGGTTTGCTCTAACTAGTTATACATGTAGTTATATAGGATAATTATGATTAATTATGCAACAGGATGCATTTTGACACATTGTACATAGATGGAATCAAACTTTTCAAACCCAATTTGTAGAGAGGCCCTCCAGGAGGCTGGCTGGGTGCTCCAGCTCGCTCCTTCCCTGGGAGGACTGGGGCTGGAACCCGCAGGGCCGCCCCCTCCCCCACACGCACGTCGCCCTCGACCTGACTCCTCTCCTCACAGAAGCTGCTGTGTCGAGTGGGCCCCACCTCCACCATCTCTGCCAGGACCTGTGATCCTGCAGAGGGCGTGACAAGGCCCTTGTGTTGTTGGGACCACTGTTTCTGGAGGCACGACGAGGGTCCTCGGTGCTGCTAGAATTCTCCTTTTCCTCAAGGCTTCCCTGGCCCCACAGTGCCCACATGCCCCCTGGTGCTGGGGGAGGCAGGACGGTGGAGACAGGGCATCAGGTCGCTGGTCCTCTCCTCTGCCCAGCTCTGGTCTTCACACGTCCCTGGGTTCACTGGCTCAGGCCGCCATTGCAACACCTGCAGGTGTGGTGGCTTCCACAGCAGACGGCCGCTGCCCCACACTCTGGAGGCTGGAGGCCTGAGATCGGGGGCCAGCATGGTTGGTCTGGTGAGCACTCTCTTCCTGCCTGCAGATGGCCACCTCCTGCTGCGTGCGTGCGTGACAGGGAGGGGGCGCTGAAGCTCCATGCTGTCTTGTCAGGGTCCCATCACGAGTGCCACCTCCTGCCCTCATCTAAACCTAGTCGCCCCACCACCAAATGCCATGACCGTGGGGTTAGGCTTCGACACCTCAATTCAGGGAGCACACAATCCTGTCCTTGGCAGTCAGTTTCATGGGAACCTTCCTTTCAGGGGTGCTTTGCAGAACCCGACTGGAGGAGAATGATGGGTCTTTTTCCGAGCTATTTGAAAGGTGTGGTTTGGCCCTGCTGCGGGGGTGGCAAGGTGCCGCTGGGCAAGGCCTTGGTGTCACATGTGTCCTGGGGGGTTCCTCCACGCGGCTGCCATGAATCCTGGGGTCAGGAAGCACCTTGCTGGGAAACCGTGACTGGATGAAAGCTCAAGGGGAGGGTGGGTTCACCTGCTTGTGCCGTGGAGGCCCTGCATGCCCCACATGGGCAGGTCTCCAAGAAGCTGCCTGTGTCTAGAGAAGGTGGCACTCGGACTGTGGCTCGTAAGCACAAAGGTGACACCTCAGTGGAGACAGTCTGCGCCCAGATGTAGATTCCTTGCAAACATGCGCAATACTTCATTCCAGACCATTCTGAGTGCTTGAAAGATGTGAGCTCTCAGGGCTCCCGGGGGCCCCAGGGATAAAGAGGTTTGGTGATGTGTCCCAGGTCACAGCCACAAACAGTGGTAGATCCAGGGTTCAAACACAAGAGTCAAACTCCAGGGTCTGGGCAACTGGGAGCACCTTAAATGCATAAACCATGCAGACCCTGTTTGAGTGGGCCTGGGGCTCACTGGAGCCTCTGCCTTGAGGTCTTGGAAGCCTGTTTTGTGAGACCTGGTGATGAAGAGGAGGGATCCCCTCCTCTGGCTGACAGAGTGGAGGAGAGACAGGACTGCAGGCACCCCGGCCCAGGGAGGGGGTCCGGAGTACTCCACTGCCAGGGTCCCCCAGATCAGGTTCCTATCACAGGCCCCAGGGTGAGAGCTAGAGTTCTGTGCCTCAGGGGCAGCCCCGAGGCTGTTGTGGGACTGCCCCCAGGCTCCTGTCTCTGAGTCCTGCTGAGTGAAAGATGGTTGCCGGGAAATAAAACAAACCCAACGAGCCAGGCTTCTCCGGAGGGGACCACGCACCAGGCGCCAGGCCCCGGGAGGCTTCCTCGGGCTCCAATTCCCAGGAGGAAGATGTGTGAACAGCTGCGAAGCCTCTGCGCCTCTCTCTGAGCAGATCAACTCCTGGAGGGCAGGCCTGTGTCCTTCCTGGAGCCGGACATGGCCACTGAAGAAAGAACAAATGGAAGAACCACTCTTCACATCTGCCCGAGGGGGAGATGGGTCCCAGAACCGAGGATCGGAGTAGCTGCTCCTGAGGTGGAGCTACAGGGGCAGAGCCCAGGCCGGGGCCCTGAGGCCACCCCTGCCCCACCCTCCTGACCATGAGCAATGTCAGGGAAGCCTCTCCAGCTGCCTGGGCCCGGTGTCCCACCTGCAGGGAAGGTAGCAACAGGTGCTCAGACGAGAGCACATCACTGCATGGATGTCGTACATGCCATCATGACCTCTGGCCTTCACACCTCACATACGTGCACACCTGAGTGGCCCATGCCAAGAGGCTGCAGGGACAGGCCGTGGTCCAGAGAGGGCACCTCCTCCCCCGCCAGGAGGAGGGCAGAGTGGTTCAGAGCAGGCTCGAGCTCTGAGCTTGGTTGTGTGAAAAGAGGAAGGAAAAAAGAGAAGGCCCAGCTCTTTCCCTGGTGAGCCTTCTAACTTGGTTGGTGGTTTGTGATGAATTATTGATCTTATGGGCCTCTAAAATTGCTGAATCAGGGTGCAGAAACCTGCTGCTCTGCCTCCAGCCTCGGGGGTTTTGAAGTTGAATCCACAAGGCACAAACCCCACTGCAGACTCACCAGGTCTGCCATTAATTATCTACTCGGCTTCACAGAGGATGTGACAGGACTGCCAACACCTCGGTCAGCCTGTGGGCCTGCTTGTTAACTGGCAAGAGCCTTCTTCCCTGCCTGCCGTCGCATCCTGGGCGAGCTTTGTGGGGACAGACTGTGGGGGACAGCCTTCCACCTTACCTGTGGCTCCAAACCCCGTGCACCAGTGGGCACAGGGCCAGGAGAGCTGTTCTGCTCCGTGGAGGGCCAGGAGGGCTCTCCTGTGGGCTGGAGGGAGCTGGAGAGGATGCCTGCAGGGTGGGAGGGCGTGGCTGCCGGCTCAGCAGCCGAGTGGTGCCCTCAGAAGGGGGCTCACATGGAGGCCTTGGGCCCCTCAGCTCCTGCGGTCAAGGCCTCCGCACGTCCCGTCTTCGGTTCTGAGCCCTGTCTGTCCTCATGTTGCACATGACATAAACGTCTTGGGAATCCCTGTGAGCTAGTGACCGCCTAGAAAGCCTTGCTAAGCCCTTTCCCACCAAGGTCAAAGCTCCTCTTCCTCCCCTCCATCTGCCCATCCATCTCTCCACCCGTCCACCTCCCACCCATCCATTTATCCATCCATGACCCACCTCTCCCTCCTCCCTCCCCCACCCCTCCCCCCCCCCTTCCTCCTCCCCCCTCGTCCCCTCCCTCTGTCACTGCCATGCACTCATCATCTGTCCATTCATCTATTTCTCCATCATTTGGCCTCCACTCATTCTGCAGACATTCAGAGTCCTTTGGCTAAGAAGAAGCTGGAAAAGCCTTTGCAGTGAGATGCCTGGGCTCTGGGTTCAGAGCTGCGGGCGGGGTGGGTGGGCTCTGAGCAGTGGTTCAGAGCTGTGGACGAGGTTGGTGGTGGGGCAGCCGTTCCCAGAGAGGGAAGAGCAGGTGTGGAGGCCAGGAGGAGGGGAGCTGGTGACGCAGCCCTGCTGGAGGCCCCAGACCCGAGTGGCGGGCCTGTGAGGGGACTCACAGAGATACATACGGGCGGGGAGATGACCAGGCCAGGTGTGCAGGTGTGTCCTCGGGTTTGCATGTCTTTGGGGTTTGGAGGACAAAACTGCTGCTGGGGTTTAGGCCAGGAGACGTAGGCTCAGATCCGAGGCCTAGGAAACGCCTCAGGAGCTTTGCGCGGGGTGGGCTAGGAGCGGGGGCGTTGGAGGATGCTGGGAGAGGGGAGGAGTGGGCTGCCAGGAAGGGCCGGCAAGCGCAGCGGAGTGGGTGGCATGAAGCCCTGCACGTCTCGCTCAGCACAGTTGGTAGAGGGCACTCAGCAGGAGCCTTCCAACGGGGCGCAGCACGCAGCTCCCCGAAGACATGGGCCTGGAGGAGAGGAAGGAGCAGAGAGGAAGACCCCACAGGGCACGGCGAGGTCCCTGGACCCTGCCCTTCATCGCCCAGGCCTGAGACGCAGGCAGTGAGCTCTCCCCAGGAACCGGCAAGAGCAAGAAGGTCTGTCGGCTCCACGTCACCGTCTGCCACCGTGCCTGGACGGCGGGCGTGGCGAAGGGCAGTGACTGTGGCCCTGGGAGGCGGGCACAGAACAGGCTGGGGGTGGTGGCAGGTCTGCTGAAGACACCCAGGGTTCCGGTGAGCACCGAGCTCCTGCGGTGCCTTGCTGGAGCCAGCTGCACTTCTGCCAGCGCCGGTGCCTGTTTAGGCCTTCAGGGTTTTGTGCGTTGTGTAGGAGCCCAGAGAAGAGGCGTGGTCAAGATGCCCAAGACAGGGGTAGGGCCAGGGCAGGAGACAGGGCCAGGAGGAGAGAGGAGAGACGTTGTCCGCATGAGGGGCAGGGCAGGGAGGTGTCGGGGGCCGTGAAGACCCCCAGGGTTCCTGTCACTCTACCTAGGCTGGCCACCACGTTCCCTCCCAGCAATCAGCTAAGGTGGTGTCCTTCCCCCAGCTGGCTAGAAACCCCTGGCAGCCTGGATGAGGGCCTGCCTGCCGGGGACGTTGCACGGGGTGTCCTCCACTCCAACCCAGGGAAACAGACCCGGCTGACTGGGTGCCTCACCTCCTCTTTCTGTGGCTTTCCCCAGAAGCTCTGTGGTGTGGATGTGCTGGGTGGGGACACTGGCCACCTGCTGTGCCTCTGCAGCAAGGCGGCGACCTGAGCGGCAGGAAGCCTCGGCCCCCTGCCTCTCACCTCAGGGCTGCAGCTGGCCCTGGACGCGCTGGACGCCGGGGTCTTGGGCTTCCCTATTTGCAGCAGTGACTCTTGGGAGAACTGCAGACTCGTGGAGGAGCTGCCTCTCGAGGCTTCCCCGCTCTGCTCCTGGTTTTCATCCACCTCCTAGGGCCAGGAGGAGGGTAAACCATGGATTCAGATTAGAAGCCTTGATGTTCTCAGACCAGCAGTCTGGAACCAAAGCAGAACCACATGTCACGCTTTTTATAAGTTTGATTTGTCACATTTTCTAGAGAAACTTGGCTTTAATCGTATTATCCTTTGCTTCCATTGACAACCCAGCTCCGTGGGTAAATGAAAATGAAGCGTGTAGACTCCAGAGCTGTTTGGCAACAGCAGGTAACACTGGGGAGAGATGAAAATAGAGTTTTAAAAGATTATTTATATTTCTATAATTATGATTCTGCTCCAATTTAAGTGAAAAAAAAAAAAAAGGTAAATTGGCAAATGTTTTCCAGAACATTTGTAATCAGTATTTTTAGTGATTTTGAGAAGATAAACATCATTTCCTTTTCACTTTGATTAACTAGATAAAATATGTTATCCCGAAAGAAATAATTATGCTTAAAACTTTATGAGCTGTACATGCTTTGAAAAACTGAAGGACTGATATAATTTACCTTGCATGTATCATGTGAACAAAAGATTTTAGGAAGATTTGAACCAGGAAGTTCTGATACGATGTAAGCCAAAGCACAGCCTGCCCTTGGTGCTAACCCCTCCACTGACTGTTGGGGCAAGCTGTGGGGGAGGGGAGGGTTTCCTTTAAAACATCTTTTAAACATTTATATAGGAGGACCCGTCCTCTCTAAGCTCTCTTGTCTGAGCGATAGGTATGAGACTGACTAAGCAAAGTTCAAAAATACTACCAGGACCCTTCATTATATTAGATATCTAAAAGTCTGGAGCCAATTTCTAAAAAAAAAAATTCATATACCTTTTGAGCATCTTTTGTGACATTCCTCTCAGATGCCTTAGGAGAAATTAAGAGAAACATACTTGCTACTGAATTAGTGAAGTATTGTATTAAACAGTAATAGGACATACTCTACTAGCCGTGTTCTGTTAGATCAGAGGAGAACTTTCCCCTTCTTTATGAAGAAGCTGAGCAAATGTTAACGTGGAGGAGATCTCCCCAGTTGTGCACAGTGCTCGATTTGTTCTCTGGTGCTCTGGATGATTGAAAAGGAAGGGAAACCGTCTTCAAGGCCTCCGTGTCCCTGAGCCTGGTGCAGGAGTGTGTCCAACAGTTGTGCCCATTAGTGGGGACTCAGGGCAAAGTCTAGGATATTTTCTGGGTAATTTGGGATAGCAGCAGTTTTTTAGAAAATTGTACTTTTGAGCCTTAGTTGTTGGCAGCCTTAATTGTTAGTAAGTGGCTATTAGACCTTCCTGATCCTAAGCAAAGGGTTAGAAACTACCACCTGGGCAAGCCTGGCCCACCATCGGTTCTTGTAAATAAAGTTTTATTGACACGCGGCCACACTCATCTGCTTCCCTTTCCTCTGCAGCTGCCTTGGGCTCTACCAGCAGAGTCCCGCAGTCTCAGGGAGACAGGGTGGCTCCTGCAGCCCCTTTACAGACAAGTGTGCTCAGCCTTCCCTGAGGCCGTCCTCCTGGCAACCCCACACTGCCGCAAACGTAGCGAGTGGTGTGCACACCCTGTGTGAAACACAACCGCATTGCCACGCAGAGTTGAAAGGTGTCAAGTAAGTTTACTCCTGGCCGTGGGCAGCTCGTTTAATTTCCTGCTGGCTGTGGAGCCCTGGCCGTGGTCACACAGATTCGAGCATTCTCCCAGTCTAAGAAGGTCTCCAGCAAGTTGTTTTCAAAAGTAATAAGATACTCATGCAATATTCATAAATGCCAAACTCAACAACTAACAAAGAGACCAAAATGTTACATTTTGTAGTATTTAATTAGTCACTTATTAATTTTGATTTTGCTGGGTTGTTTATGTATTTTGAAGCCAATAACTTTTTATTTCCCCCCAGATTTTGATCATTTTCCTAGGCCTCAGGCCTTGGGCTTCTAACATCTGTCAGAGAAAACAGCCCCCCGGCAGATACCAGAGCCTCCCCCTTAGGGGTGAATTGAAATTACATATCGTCACCTTCCCAGCTTCCATCTGCAGGAGCCGTTCCTGGGTGTCCTGCTGGTTGTCCCCACAAGTTCCTTCTCAATCCATTGACATGCTCTAAAGGGTCTCTGTTAACAGTGTCCGCACGGGGAGGGTTTGGTGGCAGTGTAAGCCACCAAGGGAATTCGCATATCCTGGTGAATTAAACCAACTCTTGCTAATGGCGATAACACAGAAATAGTAAATATTTTCAGGGAAAGTGTGCTTTTATTAAGAACATTCGCTTCCCAATTAGCAATCCAACGATAACTGCAGTCTCAGAAGTTGAATATTCATCTTGCATTTCGTGGGTTTGGTTTTCCACGTGCAATGACGGTCTCGTGGTCAATGGCGCCTCCCGCCGAGGTGGAGGTGCGCATGTTGCTCACTTTGTGATTTGTGAACACAGAAGCTAGCTCAGTTGTTAGGACTTTGCTTCCCCAAGTGGAGTGCTGACCAGGAGGCTCTTGCGAGTCCTACACGGGGGACGAGGCAGCTGACCTCTGTGCCTACTCACCTAGGTGTCGAGGGACCGGGACAGCCCCAGCAGAGGCAGATTCTGGGATGGTGTCCCTCATCAGAGAACTTCTGTGTGACAGAGTGTGACCTTGCTCAGCTGCAGCCTCTAGGAAGAGTCCAGGAAGGGTGGAGATGAGCCTATCTGCTCCCCTCTCTACAGGGAATAGAAGTGTGATGGCTGGAGCTGGGCAGCCATCCTGGACATTGCCACTGAAGCCATGTATCAGCTCAAATGGCAACAGGATAGAAGGGGTAATGATCCTCGATACCCAGAGGGCCTACACCACCCCTGTGCCACCTTACTCTAGACTCCAAGCAGAGGATATTTAATGCATCTCGTTTAAGCTATTGATTGTCACTTATGGCCAAATTCAATCTTAGTTGATACAAAATAGAGGACTAAGAGAAGCAAGCGTCAAGTAGCAGAATTTAAGTGTGTGGCATTGGCTCAATGGATGTGTCCAGGTGGCGGGACTCAAATGTTGTGGACAAGAGAGCTGGCAACCCTCACTGTACAGAAACAAAGCATTTGATAAAAAGGTCCCTTGCTGTTTTTTGAAAAGCAGCCCAGGTTTTGCACAAGGATAGCGGTGGGAAGTGGTGGGGGAAATTTGTAGTGTGGTAGTGCATCAGCCTCGGCCTCCGACTGCGTTCAGCACGGTGCCGAGGCCGAGGGGCGGACTCTGGCTGCTCTGGCCCGCGGATGAGCGGGACTGACAGGTGCGCAGCTGTGCTAATGGAGGTGCTCCCGGCCGGCACGCGGCAGTCTCGCTTGACGGACAGCTTGGTAATTTGGAGCTTGAAAGGGTTGAAAACTGTGACTGCTGCGTCTCTCAAACCATATTAGTCCTAGAAGTGTTTTCTGCAAAGCAGCGTACTTAGCAGGAGACGAGACCAGTGCCCATCCTGCCGTTTGGAACCTTGTCTCAAAAGTCACTTTCAGGACGCTGCCTTCCCAGCAACAGCTGTGGCTTCTGATGGCTCGAGGTGGTGCTGTTAAGCTGGCAGAGGTGCCATGGGAGATAGATGGGCTACCCTCCCCCCCAGAGGTTTCCCTATCCTGAGCAGAGCAACCGTGTTTTATTTTCCGGGTAGGAGCCAATGGGCTTAAAGGTCGCCCTGTTCCATGGGCAAAGAGCCAATGGCATTGGGGTCTCTCTGGTGCACCCCCCACCAGAAATCCCTATATAGGGTCCGGTTTGAAAGACTCTCACTCCACAACAGCTCATCCCTGCGGAGAGGAGGCAGCCACTGCACCAGCCTTAGACCCATTTCCTCCAACCCTACGGCGGCTGCCCCAGCCGACAGCTCCAGCCTCCCGCTGGACAGCAGCTGCTTTAGCCGACAGCTCCAGAGATCCCAGCCAGCGCGACCAGGCACCCCCCTTCCGTTCAGAGCTTGCACACTCCCCTCTCCCTGACTCCTCTCTCCCACCAGAGCTTGCGCACTCCCCTCTCCCAGCACCTCTTTGACCTCCAACCAGCCACAAAGGCTGTTGAATAAATCTCTTGGCTGCACGGCTGTTACTGGTGTGATTTTTGCCCTTCAGTGGGCAGAGCACGGAGGCTCAAGGATGAGGCCAGATCTTCGGCATGACACATGCTCTTAATGGAGCAGCCTGCAAACGAGCAGGCCAGAATCCAGGCAGCTCTGAAGAGTCTGTTTTGCCAAAGAAGTCCCAAGCATGGTCTGCAGAATCCTGCGACTGTTCAACCTCAGAACATCCCCACGAACCCTGACAAGCAGAGCAAGTTCCCTGGCTGGAGTGGGAGAGAGAGCAGGTGGAGGAGGCAGCAGAGGTGGGAGGGGAGAAGGGCCTCACTTGGCTGCTGGGGTGGGAGGGTCTAAATCTGAGAGCGGCCTCCAGCTGACACCAGCAAGGAAACCAGAATCCGAGTCTTGCAAATGGGAGGAACTAAATTCAGCCACCAGCCCATTGAGTGTGACAGGGGATCTTCCCAGAGCCTCTGGAGAGGGGCACAGCCTGGTGACATCTTGACTTGGGGCCTCGAGAGAGTCAGAGCAAAGGACCTGAGTGCACCACGCCTGGGTGTCCTGTGGCTGGACTTTGCCGGCCTGGTGTCTGGAGTGACACCATGAGTGACATGGTGACTGTGACGGAGGGTTCCCACAGGCAGGCTGGAGGAGGCCTGAGGAGCCGTGTGTGGGTCAGTGGTGACCCTGCCCGTGGGACAGCTGTGGTCTGGGGCACAGAGCAAGGCAAACCTGACCGTAAGATCCTGGCTCTGGTGCCTTGGCGCAGGACACGTCCAGGAGACAGCGAGAGCGCGGCCCGGCGAGACGGGAGCTGCCGTGGCAAGGGCACGGCCGAGAGGTCACGTTCTATCAGCCCCCGTTCTTCCCCTCCATGGTTTATTTGAAAATTTCCAAACAATAGAAAAGTTAAAGAATCACACAGTGAAGGCACAGGTGACACGCACTGGGCGTCTTCCACACGTCCCTCCCCCCTCTCTCCTCTGCCTTTGCATCCTGTGGTGCGTTTCAAGGTCCGTCACAGGCAGCGGACAGCGGCGTGCTTCACTCCTGAGCACTTCGGACAGGTGGCATTGGGTTTGATGTTTTCCAGGGTAAAATTTACAAACGAAATGCAGAAGTCTGAACTTTACCATCCTATGCGTTTTGACAAATGCGCTTGACGGCGTGACCCACAGCCCTAGAGACATGGACCGGGCTGGCCAATAGCCTGCCCGGTGATGGAGAGGACCAGCACGACCACCGCTGCAGCGCTCTGAGCCCCCAGGATGTGGCTACTGAGGCCAGAGGACAGATCTTAAATCACGTAAGCATTCCAATATCCCTTCAGGGGGTCGAGAGTCACGTGCAGCAGGCAGAGAGCAGGGAGGGGCTCAGGCCCTCCCCCAGATGCCTCACCTCACCGCGGGGTGCTGCTGCTGACACGCTCCACCCCCTTCATCCTTCTTGGTTGCCCTTGCAGGTGTGTGCACGTGTGTGTGTGTGTGTGGTGTGTGTGTGTGCATGTGTGTGTGCGTGTGTGTGCATGTGTGTGTGCATATGTGTGTGCATGTGTGCGTGCTATCCCCTGAGATTTCTGCACCCTGTGGCTCGTGTGCACTCTCCAGCACAGACAGAGGCTGAGCCATACTGGGACAGAACCTGCACCCCAAGGAGCCTCAGGCCACCTGTTCCAGCTCCGGACTCCTCTCCCAGGCCCTGGCGGCCGCCGGTTGGCCTGCATGGGACTTAAATGATGTCATACGAATAGGATTGTACAGGAAGTAATTTTTGAGACTGCCTTTCTTTGATCTGCCACATTTAAAAGTCGCCCCCCTCCCCAGCTCTGCTGAGGGGTGATGACCTTCAAAACCTGCGCATGTTTATGTCTCCAGCTGGGCGAGTTTGGAAGTGGGCGCAGTCTGTGAAGCCGGCGCTGCTGGCCCTCGCTGGGTGGCTCCCTCGTGCGGGCCTCAGCACTGTGGTAAAGCTGAGGCTCTCGCCGATTGATGGGCTCTCTGTCTGAGCCCTCAGGGCTCCAGGACTCAGGGACACCGGAGATCCTGGAAACTGCAGCACAGGAACCTTGGTTGGCTGGCCTTTCCGAGCGGGCTGTTTCCACCAACGTCTCTACACCTTCCTCTGGGAAAAACACCTGGAAGTTGCTCTGAGCCATTCTCCCTCTCTTTGTCTTCCGCTCCGATGGGCTCCAGAGTCGGTCCTGAATTATCTCACTGACACGGTTCACCCTATAGCCACCGTGGTCAGGTCAGAGGTGTGCATGCTGCCCAAACTGGGCCCACAGGATCAGGCCCTGGGATTCTCTCCAACTTTTGGGGTGGGATTTGAAGTGGAGAAGGGGGGTGTGCGGGGGAAGTCGTAGCCACCTTGCAACAACAAGGGGCACACGTGACGCTGGTGCAGGCCACTGATGTGGGCACCACGGAGTTAAGCTGAGTCAAGAGAGGGAGAAGAGTGTGTCCCTCGTGACACTGCTTAGACCCCAGTTCCCCTGGGACAATCAATTGCACGAATAAATTCATTGTTGTGCCTGATTCAGGTTTTTAGAAATCAGCCCCAAGAGAAAAAAATTCCTTTAACAAAACGTTTTCCCCCACGAGTTTCCACGTGAGCCCAGTTCTCCCAGAGGGCCCTCGCACCTGCAGCCACCTGCTCTGCCTACTGTTCCTGGGAAGAGCCTGCCACACAGTGCTTACAGCATGATGTGGAGACGGGGACTGTGCCGGCCAGGAAGCTGAGCCGCCAGGCTGCGGCCCAACACCCCTTCAGGAAAGTCCTTCGCAATCAGGCAGAAGGGTCGAGGCTCTGCATGTTCTGATGTAGTAGATTCCTTTTCTTTAAAAAGATTCAATTATGAATTCAGGCATCTCAAATTTAACACTGGAGAATGAAATGAATTGAATGAATTATTAGTAAAAACATCCTCAGGTTCTTTAGATGAAAGGAGTGTAATATTCATAAATTCTGTTTGCAATTTCTGCACCAGTTGATGCTCCTCACTGAGTTTTGCTGAGAGCTTTGTGAGAAGTGGAAGGTTCTGCAGACCGGCTAGAGAGAGCAGAAAGGGCAGCTAGGACAGGGCCACTCACTCTGCCCAGGTCTTGGCTCTCTGGGTGCAGAGGGGTGGCAGCCACTAACTCTGCTTTCTTACTTTCTGGCCTTGTTGTTTGAAGTCTTGTCCAACAGACAGGTTTGGCAGCGCCCACGATATGGCTTTGAAGCTTCTTTCTGATCCAGCTTCTATCCAGGACAACACTGAGCTGCGCCTCCAAAACCAAATGGGCTGGGAATCATAAGAAAAATAATTGCAGCATTCGATCATTATTAAACTGGTGCCTGAAGGCCTGAGCTTTGTGGTGGAGGAGAGAAGATAGAGTGAGAAATCAACCTGAAATTAATCTGCATATTAGTCAGGGAAATTAATACCAGCAGCCATAACGGGTGGATCCACAGAGCCTGGTAACCTAGCAGAGGTTTGTTTCTCTTGCAGGTAAATTGTGGGCCTCCATGTTCCCTGCTGCACAGGAAAAGGTGTTAAAGTCACATGGTCACAGTCTATTTGCAAGGGAGGCTGGGGACAGAGGGCAGCGAGCATGTTGACTGCATGTGGCCTCTCCATCGCCAAATCTGCGTTTCTACCACGGAGCTGTCAGTCAGAAATTAAAGTCAAGATTCTGATTTAGATGTGGAGCTAGGGATGTGGCCCAAACCCAGCAATCCCATTTCCAACCCTGCTGTCCCACAGAGCTTGATCTATGAGAGCACCCAGGACATGGAGACACATGACATAGGTGTCTTGAGCACTGGTTTGACTTGGAAGCCAGGGCCTGAAACTGGTGCCATTGAAAAATGATTATGTGCCAATATGGAAAGCTGTATGGAGAATTCTTGGAAAACTGGGAATGGAACCACCATTTGACCCAGCTATCCCACTCCTCAGTCTATACCAAGGACTTAAAAACAGCATACTACAGGGACACAGCCACATCAATGTTTATAGCAACAGAATTCACAATAGCTAAACTGTGGAACCAACCCAGATGCCCTTCAGTAGATGAATGGATAAAGAAACCGTGGTATATATACACAATGGAATATTATTCAGCATTAAAAGAGAATAAAATCATGGCATTTGCAGGTAAATGGATGGAGCTGGAGAATATAAGGCTAAGTGAAGCTAGCCAATCCCCAAAACCAAATGCTGAATGATTTATCTGATTTAAGGGTGCTGATTCATAATGTGCTGCAGGGGTGGTGGTGGTGGTGGGAGGATTAGAGGAACTCTAGATAGGGCAAAGGGGAAAAGGGGAGGGAAAAAAAGGGAGGGAGATTGGGGGAAGGAAAGACAGTGGCATGTGATGGTCATCATTACCCTAAGTACATGTATGAAGACACAAGTGATGTGACTCTAGGTTGTGTACCACCAGAGATATGAAAAATTGTGCTCTATACGTGTAATATGAATCGTAATGCATTCTGTTGTCATATATAACAAATTAAAATAAAAAAAAGAAAAATGATTATGTACCATATTTTTAAAAACAGTTCAAATATGTGACAGTTAAAAGTAATTATCATATATAGTATTCTTTTTTTAATATTTTATTTATTTGCTTTAGTTGTACACAATGCAATGCATTCACGTTCACGTGGTGCTGAGGATCGAACCCGGGCCGCGCACGTGCGAGGCGAACGCTCTACCGCTGAGCCACAACCCCAGCCCCATATATAGTAAGGTGCAACTGGGGTGCCCAGGCTGGAAGGAGACTTGTAAAAGCAGCGCCCAGTGCCGGAGGGTGTCGGCAGGGAAGGCAGAAGGCCCAGGGGAGCCGCAGCCCCAGGAGCCCGGGCCCAGCCTGCCCGCTCCTGCTCAGCGAGTCCACTCTTCAAGACCAGCATGAGGTGCAGTGTGTCCGCAGCCCCCTCTGCTGCTGCTAACGGGAAGCGAGCATGACCGTGGCTGCAGGGCCTGCCTCTGTCCTGGGGCCGCTGGGGGAAGGGTCACCAGGCAAAGGGTCATAAACATAGCCAGAAAGCTTCCAAATTAGTCATGGGAACAGGCCAAGCCCAGAGCAGGGCCCAGGAATCAGGAATGTTCCTGGCCTGGCCTGGACATTTCTGCTTATAGCCTCCCAGCTGTGGCCCATCAAGAAAGGCTAAAAATACCTTGGCCAGGGGCCTACGGTTGCACTTAGAAACTGCTCTCTGGAGGCAGCCTTGGGGACGGCTGATGGTACTGTGGGCGCCAGGCCCGCAGCCTGCCCGGCTGCAAAGGTCAGCCAGTGCTGGGTGCTTCGGGTGGGGCTTCTGCCAGGACTTCTGGAGCGTTCAGGACCAGATGAAATGCACCGCAAGCCGCGCTGCCTGGCCTGCGGGGACGGGCGGAGGCCTCTCTCGGTTTCACCACCTTGACCGCGACTCTGCTCTGGCTCAGCCGCAGCGGGGCGTCAGCAGGCAGGACAGCTCGGCTGCCCGGGGTCAGGTGTGCCTCCCTGGGCGGGGTTCCAGGCCTCCCTCTGAAATCCCTGCACATCACAGGGGGCGCTCCTGGCTCCAGGGCAACGCCTGCTTTCTGTGTCTCTGCCCGAGGACCAGGCGCCAACAGGACAGGAGCCTCCCTGGCCCTACACTGTCCTGTCCTTGACACGGGAAGCCTCCCCGTGGGAACATCACACTTCACGGGACTCCGTCTCTAAGCACTGGCTCCGAGTCGAGGCTGCCGAGAGTCAGCGTGATGCGGGGGAAGCTGGTGGAGCCCAAGCACCCCAGTGAGGACTCGTGGTAGGGACCCTGTGGTGGGGACCTTGTGGTGGGGACCTTGTGGTGAAGACTTGGAGGTGAGGACTCGTGGTGGGGACCCTGTGGTGGGGACCTTGTGTTGGGGACCTGGTGGTGAAGACTTGGAGGTGAGGACTCCGTGGTGGGACCCTGTGGTGGGGACCTTGTGGTGGGGACCTGGTGGTGAAGACTTGGAGGTGAGGACTCCGTGGTGGGACCCTGTGGTGGGGACCCTGTGGTGGGGGACCCTGTGGTGAAGACTTGGAGGTGAGGACTCTATGGTGGGACACCGAGGTGCAGACCCCAAGGTAAAGACTGCAGGGTGAGGACCCCGTGGCAGAGACACGGAGGTGAGGACACTGAGGTGAAGACCCCATGGTGGGGACCCTGTGGTGGGGATGCCATTGCCAGGACCCCGTGGTGGAGACTCTGTGATGGGGACACTGTGGTGAGGACCCTGTGGTGGGGACGCCATGGTGGGGAGGGTTCCAACAACCAAGAGCAGGCCCCAAACTACGTGTCCTTTCTTTCCCAGATGCCAGCTCTTTGCCCTCCTTTCCAAAGGTGACCCAGAGACTGGGCCCCAGAGACTGGACCCTGAAGACTGGACTCCAGAGAATGGACCCCAGAGACTGGACCCCAAAGACTGGACCCCAGAGACTGGACCCCAAAGACTGGGCCCCAGAGACTGGACCCCAGAGAATGGACCCCAGAGACTTGTTGACCCCAGAGACTGGACCCCAAAGACTGGACCCCAGAGACTGGACCCCAGAGAATGGACCCCAGAGACTTGTTGACCCCAGAGACTGGACCCCGGAGAATGGACCCCAGAGACTAGGCCCTGGAACCTGGACTCCAGAGAATGGACCCCAGAGACTGGACCCCAAAGACTGGACCCCAGAGACTGGGCCCCAGAGACTGGACCCCAGAGAATGGACCCCAGAGACTTGTTGACCCCAGAGACTGGACCCTGGAGAATGGACCCCAGAGACTAGGCCCTGGAACCTGGACTCCAGAGACTGGACCCCAGAGACTGGACCCCAGAGAATGGACCCCAGAGACTTGTTGACCCCAGAGACTGGACCCCGGAGAATGGACCCCAGAGACTAGGCCCTGGAACCTGGACTCCAGAGACTGGACCCCAGAGACTGGACCCCAGAGATTAGACCCCAGAGACTGGACCCGAGAGCCTGGACCCCAGAGACTAGGCCCTGGAAACTGGACCCCAGAGACTGTTTCCTAGACACTAGCCCCAGTGACTGGACCCTGGAGCCTGGACCTGCCAGCAGGTTGTGTGCTGGGTCACTTTCAGAAGCTCGGTTCCATTCATTTGCATGATCACACGATAGCTTACTTGAGAAGTTCTCTGAGAACATCCGTGTTTCCCAGCTGTGGCTACAGTAAGCACTCCTCCTGTTAAAAGCATTCTTTCTTACATTTTTGGTCACACCCTGGTAGAATGCAGTCCCAGCAGTGACGTTCCTGGAGGAACGAGGAGGCACACTTACACTGATAATGCCCACTGACAGACTACCCTCCGGAAAGGCTGTGCCAATTTATAATCTCTGTCAGGGATAATCTCTGTCCGTATCTCGGTGTCCCTTCAATAATTTGAAATTGTAGTATTAAATACTATATCTTTCATTCTAAATGGAGTTAGAGCACGTGAAAATATGTTTATGTGCTGTCTATTTTCCTGTGAAGTGCTGGTTTTGTTCTCGATCCATTTCAGGTGGGTTGGTGATCCCCCTTGTTTATGCACAAGGGCTCTTTATATATGAGGACGCTTGCTCAGTCGTTTGTATTTGTTTCAAATATTCTTTCTGGTTTGTCCTTTGTTTTCTGATATATCGTTCCATGAGGATATTTAAAAAGAATTATGCAGCCAAACGTGCCAGACATCTCCTTCATGGTTCCAAGAGGACGTTGATACAGGGACCTGGAGGGGGCAGCTAAAGGAGACCTGTGTCTACACTGCCAGGGTGCAGTGCGGACCAGGCTGCTGCCCGGGCCGCACACCCGTCAGCGCCCTCTTCTAGCCAATGGCCTGACGGTGCTCCCTGCCTGCCTCCCTCTTGCGGTCACAGGTAGATCTGACCCCGAGTGGTTCTTAGTGACTCACTTCAGCACCACCACCCTGCTCCAGGGCACCAGGGACACCAAGTGAGGCTCCTGAGGGGGCAGGGAAACAAGCCAACGGGCACACAGGTGACCCTGACCACATCCAGTGTGGCTTCGTGTGACAGGAAAGCATGTGCCCGGCAGGTGGACGCGTCTGGGATGTCCACTGAGGATGGCTGTGCACTGTGGCCTGGAGGGACAAAGTCCCAGGCAGAAGGACTGATGGGCAGGAGGGACCTGGGGCCTCAGGGACCCAGGGCTGAGGAAGACGCAGTGTTCCTGCCTGTCCTGACCTTGCCCTTCAGAGGGGGTGAGGCTGAACCAGGCCCCTGTTGAGGGAAGAGGAGGATGTGTGTCCCATGGGACAGGTGATGAGACAAACACATTCCTGTCCCTTGGAGCCAACGTCATTTGCTCTAATGTGAAGGAACAGAGGCAGCAACAGCACTGGGGACCCGGGCAGTAGGAGGTGGAGGCCCTGGGGTGTTTCAGGGGAGGGCCCTGGGGACAGGTGATGGAACATCAATTGCTGAAAGGCAGGACTCCCATTTGCAAGTGACCTCAGGGAGGCTGCTCCAAGGTGGTGTTGCTTGGGAGGGAGCTGGCCATGTAGGTGGACTCGGGAGTGGGGACATTTGGTGGCTTGGGCTCCTGTCCGCTTAACATCTTGACTGTCCAGGGAGATCTGAGACCAAGGCCAAACATTAGCCTCTGCTTTGGATTTTGTTTCTGCTGTAAGACAGTCAAAATAATGCACATTTCAGCTTTGGGTGAAATAGCCAGCAATTTTGGATCTATGTTCATTTTCAAAGTTTACTTGCTCAATAAATCATGCCTTTGCAGAGATGCCATTAACTAATAATTCAAGGTTGGTAACCTTCAATCAACCGTGATTGAAGAACTTTTGCTGAATGGCAGGGGATAATGCATTTTTCTGAATACCAAAGGCAAAATCTGCTTACACCATCCATCTTTTCTTGGATAAACTGCCCTTAACTAATAATTCCAGATGGAAGGATTCTAATGCAAGCAGGGGGGTCAGCAGGGTCAGGGCAAACTCTCAATAACTGTAAAGACTATTTTATTGCAAGCTGTCTTCAGATGAGTGACATGCATTTGGGTTCTGAAAACCAGGTAGTATTGCACTTCCCAGGGCACCCCGCCTCTCACTCTCGGTGTATGGGCAACTCACACCCGTTGCGTACGAGGCCGACTGGGGGTGCAGACCGCAGGCTGGCCACTGCCCCGGGAGGGAGGGCAGATTCCGAACCTCCCCAAGCCTGTCTCCCCCACTCAGCCATGTTGAGGTGTCTCTGGCTCCCTCCCCTCAGCCTGCAGGTGCCAACTGGGACCCGGCCAGGTCTCTCCTCTGTTCGCCACGGGGCCTCACAAGTTCTATCATGGGGGCCTTGGGAAGTGCAACCCAGACAAGCCCTCCCCCGTGCTGAGAGCCCTGTGGGGGTCCCTGCAGCCCCTGGCATGGGCAGGGGGTCAAACTCCACGCTGAACCAACAAGTCCCCACTGACTCGTGCTGGGGAGGGTTGCTACAGCATGGTCAGCAGGAGGCCGGAACCCATGCCACCCTGCGCCAGGGTCTCCTGGGGATCCTGGAAAAGTACAAATGCCAGGGTCCTACCTCGGGAAGCTCCTTCAGGGGTCTGGGGTGGGGCCCTGGGACCCTGCAGTCGGACACGCTTTACAGGTGACTCAAATACTGCCGACGTGTGAGATTCTCTGTGCTCACCCCCAGCTGTGTTGAGGATAAAGGGTGAGGCGCGTCCACGGAGCTTCCCAGACAGTGCGAGGCCTGCCTGGAACCCTGGAGGGTCTCCGTGACCATGAGACGCCAACTAGGGCAAACTCGTGAGAATTGCTCGTTGGTCGGTTCGTGCCCATGTTCCCGTTGGGCGTCTGCCTGGCACGTGCCCTGGGTGGCTGCAGGTGCCATGGAGGAAGGTATGTAGGAATGGCGTGATCCAGAACCTCCCAGGCTGGTGGGCTCGGATGGTGGGATTTGAAGGGAGGGTGGGGAAGGCGAGCCGGGGGGGTGGGGTGGAGTACACTGTCATCAGCGTGTCATCTGAGCCTACCTCCTGTCCAGGATGGTCAAGAGTCTCCCTCCCAGCAGCTGGGCCACCTGGGGCCACTGGCAAGGCTGTGCTGACCAAAGTCACATGAGTTGTCCTGAAGGTATTGCTAAGCCTGGGATGCTTCCTGTCTCTTATTGCCACTTTGCCCTGGAGATCAATGTCAACCGAACAAGAACGTGACCTACAGATTCGACAACACAGGTGGCCTGCAGGAGCAGCCTGCAGCCTTCGTACGCCCGACCCAGGTGGTTGAAAGGAACTACAGTGAGGCGTGAAGACGTGAGGCTAGAGCAAGTCTCGCCTGCTTTTGGAGATCTTGTCAAGAGCAAGGACGGACGGACTGTCCAACCCGAGGCACAGCCGTCTGGGAGCTTCCTCCTCCTGCAGGGATGACCTGGCATTCTGTGGCCCTAGCAGGCTGCTTAGGACGAGGATCCGTGACACAGCCTGTTCGCCCCGGAGCAGAGCCTCATCCACACGTGAACTTTAGCTCTGCTTTGGGGACAGACTTCCCAATCATATTTGGACAGCAGACGGGAAAGACAACAAATCATCCCTTTGGTTTCGAAAGGGCTCTACTAAACCCACAAGGTATCAGACACCAAAGAGAAAGTGGTTTTAAAGCTCAGGGCAGTTTGACTCTGCCAGGAAGGAAGCTCCAGTAGATGACGGATTTGTGACCAACACCAGACGGATTAGCAGCTTCTCAGACAGCCTCCCAGCAAACAGGCTGCCCAGGCCACTGAGCTACCCGCACAGGGGAAGTGGACAGCCCGGGGGACCCAGCTCAGAGCAGAGGACTGGGGCCAGAGAATTTCTTGCCTTAGCAATCAGACAGAGCCCACGCAGTGTGCGTTAGGAAGCGAGACACACACGTACCGCCCAACGAAATGGCCATCTGCCAAGAAAACATGTCGCCGGGCCTGTTTGTCACAGGCGGCAAGGGCAGGGTGCTGCCTGGGTTGGGGTGTCTTGGCAAAGAAAGCCACCAGCTCTGCACCTCCCGGCGAGCACACGTCTGCCAGTCGCGGGGTGGAAGCATTTCCTTCTCTGGCGCAGAGGTGTCCCCAGGAGCAGTTTCCACCTGCGGTCCTCTGGGGTGGCAATCCCCAAAGACTGTCATGGGACACAGGGAAGGAAGGGAGCAAGGAGGGCAGAACCCTGTGGGGCGCAGGCTCTGTGACAACTGCCCCGAGGGGCTGTCATCTGGTGGCCAACTGCCTCCACTCTGCTGTCACCTTCACGTGTTCTTTACTGCCCTCCTGCTCTGGGCCACCATGCAACCCTGTGGCCACTGACCTTAGTGTGACACTTGCCAGGTGGCGCACTGGGGAAGGACGATGGCCACGTTCGTGCTCGGGCCGAGGTGGAGCTGTGTGTGGACGGCTGCCAGACAAGAGGGAGATGTGGCAGAGAGAGCAGGGAGAGGCGTGGGGACGCTGGAAAAGACGAGCCCTCCCCTCCACCTAGGAGCCCTGGGATGTCCTGGAGAGGGCCAGCCAAATGCCCCAGGGGCAGGTGTGAGCTGGGGGCTGCGGCTCTTTGGCCTGGACGCTGCAGCAGGTGGGTGCCAGGGCTGGAGGACTGCAGGCGAGGAGTGCAGCCAAGGGTGGGCAGGGTCACCACAGTGGTGTGCCCCACACTGAAGCTAATGGCCATGGAGGAACATGAGAATCTGGCGTCGTGAAGGCGCAAACTGGGTTTTCCCCACGAAGTTCAAAGCAATCCCCAGAAGAAAGCCTGGTGTGCGCTCAGCGGTGTCCTCATCACCCCAGACAGCGCAGCGGCTGGAGTGTCCCTACAGGGGACCTCCTGAGCGCCGAGGAGGTCGGGGTGACACACTGAGATCATCTTAGGTCAGGGACAGAGTCAGACAGGCTGGGAGGCAGGTCTAACCCAGCACTCGTGCCCGTGGGCTGACCAGTGCTCGCCCGTGCTCAGAGCGCTGAGGCGGCGCAGGCAGGGTGCGGGCATCGGAGGGCAGGATGGGGGGCTGGAAGAGTCACTGCGCGCAGATTTTGTAAAATGATAAAATAATGTTGATGATGGCAATTATGTTGATGACAATAGTGACAAACAGCTTCAGTCCATTTTAAGGAGTCCTGCAGCGCAGGCAGAGCTGAGCCGTGCCGGGGACCACTCCTGCAGGCTAGGACCCTGCACTGCCTCGCTCGGGGCTTCTCAGGAAGTCCCTGCAGGCTAGGACCCTGCACTGCCTCGCTCGGGGCTTCTCAGGAAGTCCCTGCAGGCTAGGACCCTGCACTGCCTCGCTCGGGGCTTCTCAGGAAGTCCCTGCAGGCTAGGACCCTGCACTGCCTCGCTCGGGGCTTCTCAGGAAGTCCAGGGTTGGACGCGTTGCTGGATGATCCTTTGCTTTAGGGCCACTGCATGGCTTTAGGCTGGTCAGCAGCATCTTGGACTTCTACCCTCTAGGAGCCAGTAGCACCCCCTGAATCCCCAGTTGTGACAACCACCACCTGTGTCTTCAGACATCGCCAATGTCCCCTGGGGACAAAATCACCCCCTGTTGCGAGTCGCTGCAGAATCCCCTCTTCATCTACCTGGAGGACCTCGTCCACACAGCACCCTACGCAGCGTCCCCTCCAGCGTGTCCAGGACCTGCTCCTGGGCAGCCAGGTCCACTGCGAGGCCACCTGCTCATGACAGCCCCCTCGATGACACGATCACATAAAGCTGTCAAGGAGGCTGCATCCTGTGCAGCTGAGAGCCAGGAGAAGGTGCGCTGCGGTGAAGACAGAGCTACTCTGGAAGCTACGTGTGTCGAGGGACCACCCCTCCAACTTATCCTTAAAGAGGCAAGGCCTTTCTGCCCAGAAAGTTTGGCTCCTGAACTAGCTAAGTTTCTGGAAGCTTCCTCACATTCAGGCCTTTCTGCATACTTTTACAAGACGTGCTCTGGTTTCCGGATTGCGTGGCTGCCTTTCCCTGTGTGCCGGGACTCTCTTAGTCTGGTGTGTCCCCAGCCCCGTCATGGTGCCATGGTGTCTGGCCTGTGCAGGGGCTCTTTCACAAGGAGGGAAGGAGGGGGCCTGTCGTTACTTGGTCCCCTGGGCTGCATTCAGGCTGGGGGTGCTGCCTGGCTCACCAGCCCAGGCGGAGTGGTGGTCTCCCTGGCCAGCAGCCTGAGTGGGCTCCCATGCAGGCCACTCCTGGCTGGGGTGGTGGTGCGGAGGCCACGTGACTCCATCCACACCCGTTCCATCCAATATGTCTGCTAAACCGAAGATGGTGGAGTTTGACAGTGCTTCAATCTTCTTATCAGCAAAATGGGGATAAAAATATATCTGGCAGGGTTATGATGAGGATTAAATTGGAAAAAAAATTTCCAAAGCATTTATCATGCTTGACAGAGAGTAGGTGTCCAGGAAATTTTAGTTTCCTCCTCTTCCCTGTCTTTTCTGCCTGCCTAACACCATCCATTTGGAGAGCTCCCTCCTCTTCTCTCCAGCCTCAGGGGTGACTGCTTGGCCCAAGCTGGCCAAGCACAGTGCCCGTTGTTCCCGGACCAGTGATGGGCCCACGGGTGAGCACGTGGCCTGAGAGAGCCCGTCTTCCGAGGGCATTGGTGTGGACGCAGGTTCTCTCCCGCCTGGGGCATGGGGCTGCGAGGAGAGGAACTGGGAGCTGGCTGGCCTGGTCCCACGCCTGCCTGGGATGCAGGGGACAGCAGCGGGGAGAGATGGAGGGAGCCAGGGCAGTCATACAAAGCCACCCCCAGCTTTGCCTGAAGTGCATGCGTGGTTTGGATTTCTCAGTTGCATAAGTCAACGTCCCTCTATTTCTTATGAATTCCGTTTCCTCCAGCTCTTTGTCGCCTCCAAGTAGAAAGTCCCAATACGTTATCTGCCTCCTTCCTCCTTTCCCCTTCCTCTTGGCCGTCTTCCCTCCACTCCCTTCTTTCACTCTTCCCTGCTTTCTTCTCTGTCCCCTGGTGTCCCCATCTCTCGAGTACCCAGTCTGTATCCCAACGGTGTCCTTATCTTTCCATCCATTTGTCATTTCAATGTTGTCCTCAGATGATTGAGATTTGCACCCTGGGTATCTGAAAGTAAAGATGAGCAGCTTCTTTCCAGAGCTGTAGCACTCCGCTGTTGGGAGTATGATGGGCAGTGACAATGACATTTTAGACCAGAGGGGCAAGACTCCCCGGGTCCCACGAGTCCTATCACTGGCTTCTGCTTCGTTGATTTCCACGCGAACAGGCTGCCGTGAGGTCTCGGCCGTGTCCCCGTCCAGGTGGGTTTGAGGTCATCTCTAGTTCCTCCTGGGGCTGGCGTGGCTGAGGGTGCGCTGCTGCCCTGGCCAGAGCTGGGCCTCTCAGATGAGAGGTGCCCCCTGGAGGTAGGACGGACATGCACTTGGCCTGCTGGCCGCCTCTGGGTCTGGCAGCCCAGCCGTCCACTGAGCGGTCACAGGCAAAGGACGTCATTTGTCTCCTGGGGTGTCCAGAGCAGTGGGCCGTCTTCTCTGGTGGGGCTTGTGGCTCCTGGAGGGCCTGAAGAGCGCGACGGGGAGCAGGTCGCGTGGGCCCGCGCCTCCTTGCCCTCACCCTGCCGAGCCCCGTGAGAGCCCGGAGGCCCCGCGCGCCCAGAGGGCAGGCCCTGTGGAGGTCTGGTGTCGCCCTCTGCGGGCGTTGTGGGGAGCTTTGGGGAGCTGGCGATCAGTCCCCGGTCAGCGGCACGGGCCCGTGTGATTGTCCTCGTCACCTCGGCGCCGCTCCTGCAGGGTGGCAGCGGGCAGAGGGTCCCCGCAGGCCAGCCCTGTGCTCACCCCAGCCGCTGTCGGGGCTAGCAACAATCCCGCGACGCCCCGATTTCCTGCACGCCTGCGGCCCCCGGGCCTCACGTCCATCACCCCCGCCCCAGCTCCATCCTTCACCTGCCACCTCCAGGACTTCGGCCGTGTTGGTGCAGTGACAGTGCTGTCACTTTAATGATTCAATGTTTCCTTAAAATAAATGTATTTAAAAAGAAAGTCGCCCAAGTCTCTTCTATAGACAACCAGCACCGCAGTCTAGGGGAGGGGACACCGACCGTCGGTGTCAGCCAGTCAAATGCCGCGAGGACGCCAAGCTGAGACCCGCCTCCTTGTAACGGCGAGGAGGCCTTGGCAAGTGTTGGGGACACACCCCTGACCAGAGACTTTTCTGTCACCAGAGGCGGGGATCAGCAGCTAGAAGGAAGAGGGAAACTTCTCGCTTGTTCCTGTGGGTGTCCCCAAGTCTCCGCCGCGCTCTGGGGTGCGTTCTGCACGCATCAGGGGGCTCAATGACCAGTCCTCCGCGTCCAGCCTCTCCAGCTGGCTCTGTGTGCCCACGTCAGAGGCGAGGAGACGGGCCTCAAAGAGCTCGGCCTATGGGGACCTGCCAGTGTGGGGCTCGGCCCGGGAGCAGGGCTGCTGGGGAGGACATTTCTGCTTTGTGCCCGATGCCAGTGCCGGGTCCTGGCCCAGCCCTTCACACCCGTCCCTGTGTGGCACTGCGCCCCAGCGCCGTGGGCGTCACGAGGGACACCCAGGCACGCGCCCCTTGGCTCCCTCCTGGCAGTGGCAGAGGCAGGGCCGCGGGCACGTGCGTCCCCGCTCTCAGCTCCTGGCCTCCCTGTCCACATCACAGGGCGAGCAGCAGCCCCCTCTGCCTCCAAGCGTCCTGGCAAGGCTCGGCAGAGGGGACCAATTCAGAGTGGAGGCTGGGGAGCTGGAGCTGGGAGAACCAGAGTCCAGCCGCTCCTGTGCGGGGCAGGCTGTGGCTGGATGGGGAGGCTCCAGCCTCTCCTCCCACTTGGCACCTTCCCCAGGCTGGGGACCCTTCAGGAGAGGGTCCCGTGGCCAGCCTAGGCCCTGCGCCCCCTCTTGGGTAGGATGGGCTCTTTGTTTGGGCTCCAGTGGGAAATCAGGAGCTGTCACAGGCAGGGAGGCTGAACTCAGCCCCAGGGCTGCAGACACTGCTGCTCCGTGGCAGCCTGACGCCAGCGGGGCCTTCTGCCACCCTACGTGGGTACGGAGAAGTCCTGTCCAAGAGGGGATGGTGGGCCAGACCCTCGTCCTTTTCTCTCCACCACAGGCCCATAGACATCTCTCCACTCTGCCACTTGTGGCTGTGCAACCTCGAGCAGTTGGATGACCTCTCTGTGTCTCAGCTTCCCCATCTTGTGCCAGGACACTGACAGCTCCTCTCCCCAGCCTGCAGCGGTCAGCAAGGTGCGCACACACTCCTGCGGGCCGACTGGTGGCCCCAGAGCCACGGCCTGTAAATTCACCACCACTTGGTGTTCCTGACCTCGAGGGATCAGCTCACATCACAAAGGACAAGATTGCAGAGAGGGGACATTGGCCCAGGGCACTAGCTCTTTCTTTAGGATGGAAAGCAAGGCCAGGCTGCCCGGCACAGCCCTCGCTCCGCCCGGGGCTGTCTGAGGGGTGCTGCGTCCTTGCGCTCCACGGCTTCATGGAGTGAGCGGCGTGACCCCAAATGCAAACAGGCGTGGAGCCTCACGGCAAGGCCTTGCTCTCTGCGCAGGCTGCTCTGAAGCCCAGGGCGAGTGTGGGAGTGTGAACTGGCCGGGGAGGAGGTTGGGGAAGGCGCCCCGGGCTGGCTCCGGGAGCAGTGGGGCCTCCCTCCCTTGCTGGACGCCGTCGTTCACTATTCATTCCTTTGTTTCATTTGCTCATTCCTTGCTCAAGTGAGAACTTCCGGGTGCAAGACAGAGCTTGCTCCCCAGAGCCCGGGGCGGGAGAAGAACCAGGAAGCAGGACGCGTGGGGAACGGGGCAGCACCAGGGAGCGGGGCAGGGCAGAAGGAAGCGCTCCCCTCAGGGAGCTGGAGAACGAGAGGCCACTCCAGCAAATGGCCAATTGGTGTGCAGAAAGGGGGCAGGCCCACCAGAGCCAGGTGACCCCGGGAGCCGCAGCTACTGCTCACGCAGTTGAAGGCGTCTCTACACCAACGTCCTGTGGCACTGACGTGGGCACACGCTCCCCCTGCAAAACGTCTGCTCTACCCCTGGAATGAGAACCAGCCCCAAATTATTTACTTTAGACCCCGGAAGGAGCTGGGATCCAACACTAGGGGCTTCATTATGGAACCTCTAGGAAATGGAATATCACACTGTCCTTAAGTGTGACAATCTTGGATTGTTATGATAAGTACTACCAATAAAATCTCTAAGGAATATGATAATTTGTTTTATGTGTTCCTAGCTTTGTGTAAAGCAGTGTCCGTGGGGCACCGGGAAGGAACAGGGTCAGGCCTTCTTAGTGCTTGTTGCTCGCTCTCCCCACTCTCCTGCAGCCTCCGCGTCTTGTGTGCTGAGGACCTGTTACTCCCACAGCCAGAGGTCTCGGGAAAGTGCTTAGAGTCCAGCCTTGCGTCAGACCTGCGGGAGCGCGCGCTAACTCTTCAGTGCCAACCCAGCCGCCCATCAGCATGTGCACCCCAGGGAGTGTGATGTTCCTCTGCATATCTTTCAAATGCCCTCTGATTTCTCTCTGGGCTCCAGGGTGGCATTGTACCACCTTCTGGGTGTTTGGTTTGCTGCCAAACTGTCCGATCCTCTTTTTTTTTGTCTCCCCAGTACACGTGGAAGAGTTCCCTGATTAACCTTCACGGCACTAAATGAACCAAGTTATGAGATATTTGTCCTGGAAGGGAGTTTAGAGACCCTTTAACTCAATAAAGTAGTAGGCATAAGACACTCACACACACACATGCACACACACATTCACACTCATGCACACACACACATGCACACACGCACACACGCACACACGTGCACACGCACGCACACACATGCACGCACACACATGCACACACACACATGCACACACGCACGCAGGCACACACGTGCACACATGCACACACACATTCACACTCATGCACACACACATGCACACACGCACGCACACACACACGTGCACACGCACGCACACACATGCACGCACACACATGCACACACACATGCACACATACACACATGCACACACACACCAGCTGGGCTGCTTCAAGGGGCCTGCCTGTGGGTTTGGGGACCTTCCACAGCCATGAGCAGCTTCTGAGGCAGGTGTAGCCCAAGTGTCAGCTTTGGCGTCGTGTGGGAAGGGCGGGCTTGTCCAGCTCCTCCTGGGCGCGAAGGCCCCGTGTTCAGCCCCGCAGACAGACTCCCCGTTTGAGTGGCAGCTGGGCTGCACAAGTGTCCCCCATCTCCCCTTCTGAGGAGCAGCTGTCTGTTCCAGTGCACTGGCCAGGGGCAGCCAGGACGTGCTGTTCAGGTTCTGTGTTCCCAGAGGACTGTTCCTGGACACTGCCAGAGCTGGGGCCCTGTCTGCCTAGCTCCCAGTGCATCCTCAGCGCTACTTCCTCCCTTTGTGACTTTGGGCAAGTTACTCAACCTCGCTGTGTCTTGGTTAACAGTGGGGTGTACCTCCTAGGGGTGTGACTCTGTCAAGTGCTGGAATGAGGAAGGGCATGCAGTAGGTGCTACATAGATGCTGCCTGGTATTGCTGCTCTTGTTATTGACACCAAGGGCCAGGGGCTCTCGCCCCTACACCCACCTTTGTCCCCTCTCCTAAAAGCCTTGCTTTCTAGTTTCAGGGACCTTCCTGCCCTGAGCACAAATGTCTCCTGCCCACCTGGCCTTGCCTCCCTCACTGGGCTCTGCCAGCGGCACCACCTCCACACCACCTCCCCTCTCCTGCCGCCTCCTGCTGCCAGAGGGGCTGCTTGCCGGCTTTCCTCATCTCCCGCATCACGGGGACCCAGGAAGCAGTGGCTTCCGTTTCACGTCCTGCCTGCCTGTTGGCAGGGCTGGGTTGCTGCACCCCGAGTCTTGTGAAATCCAGGTGGCTTGTCACGCCCACCAGGGACGTGAGTCACTGTGGCTGTGTGCCTGTCCTGTGACGTCCACCTTGAGGAGGGCTCACCTGGAGGAGCAGCCCAGCAGGCCAAGGCGCTGTGCACCGCAGCGTGGCTGGCGGCAAATGCAGAGAGGAGCAAAAGCCTCCCTCGCCACCCCGGGGAGATTGGAAATGGTGCTGTGTGTGTGGTGGCGCTGAAAATTGAGAATGATGGCAGAATTATTAAAAACAGCCTCCTCGGCCCCGACTCCCAACTGCCTCTGGGCTGGGAGCGGAGGGGCGAGCGCCGCCGCATCCAAACCTGCGCTGTGGGCTGGAGCTGGGCCGGGGCGGTTAGCTGCACTGGGGGGGGTGTGGAGCAGGGGGAGCCCCAGGCCCGAGGCCCTGGTCTGGGGGAGCCTGAGCGGTGAGGGCGATGGTCCTGGGGAATGAGAGGGCTGCAGGGCTCTGGTGGCTCTGGGCAGCCAGGCTGGGAAAGGCTGAGAGAGGATGCAGGTTTCTTCCTGCAGGACTTCTCTGAGCCTTAACGTGGCCACAGTGACAGACGCCTTTTATCAAGCACTTACTCTGAGCCAGAAATAGTGCTGAAGGCTTTGCCCTGCCTTCAGCATGTGTGAGGAGAGAGGCCGCGGCCCGGGGCTGTGCTCAGCCAGGGGCTGCGCTGCCCGCATCTGCCTCAGGCCTGCCTGCCCAGGCCCGTGCTCTGACCATCGCCCCTCACTCCCTACCTTCCCAGGAAACCCTGGGTGGAACCTCGAGGCCGTCCACCCTGATGCTCCCACTTCCTTCTGGAAGATGGAGGCTCTGAAGAGCAGGGTGGCTTCTCAGACCTCTGAGCCCGGAGCTGCAGGTGCCCCCTCCTCCATCCCCTTCTCTTCCCACACGCCCCTCCCCAGGTCGTCTCGGGTGAGGGCGGAGGGGCACCTGGGCCATCTGCAGGCTGTGGGTCACATGTGCCCTCCACTGCCCTATTGCCGGGGTTCAAATCCCAACCCACGACTCTGCAGCTGTGTGACTTTGGACAGTTCACTCAACCTCTCAGCACGAAAGTTCTCATCTGTGAATAGAGATGGCTGTCCCCCCGGCTCAGGTTCAGTACTGTAGGAGAAGTCTGGGGACTTGGGGCTGGAGGATGAGTGACTCCCCCGCCCTCGTGGGCCCATGGTCTGCTCCAGTAGCCTGAGTCCAGGGCTGGCCAGGCAGAGCCCGTCACTAAGAAGCCACATTCTTGGAATTTCTCCTGCTAGGGACAAGAACCTCCAGACAGGTGGTAACCGCCCTTCTTTAGTGCGTTTCAACCAGTGGCCAGCAGATGGCAGAAGCAAGCCAGGAACGGGCCTGAGCCTTGCCCAGCCCAGCCCTGCAGGCCTCTGAGATCCTGGGCGTCCTCTCTTCTATGGAGACCGCTGTGGAAGAAAGTCCTTCTGCCCAAGCAGGATTCTCAGCAAGCTCAGAGCTGCCGTGGCTGGCATGGGGGCCTCAGCCCATGTCGGCTCCCTGTGGGTGTTGATGCCCTCGTTTTCCTAGGGGTGGGTGCGTTGTCCCTCTCTGAGTTCCCGACTGCAGAGGAACTCTCTTGCTGGTGTGCAAAGGCTGGGGAAGAAAATGTGACCACATGTCCTTGTTATTAAATTGGGGGTTCTTGACAATGGTCTCACAGGGCAACTGGAGGTGCTCACTCAAGAGCCCTCAGTGAGCATCTGAGCCTGGTCCTCCCGGGCCTGGGGACGCAGCACACACAAGGTCCCCATCATCGCCTGGGAGCCCAAGTTCTTTCGAGAAAGAGAAGAGTGGGTAGAGGTAAGCAAGATGGCACACAGCAGTGCGGGGCAGGAAAGCAGGCCACGCGGGGCTCTGACCACTGCACTGAGGCTGGGTGCTGGGGAGGGGGCGGAGGGGCAGCCAGGCACACCCGGGGGGAGGGATGAGCTGCTCATGCGTGGGGCCAAGCAGGAGGCCCAGAGGAGGTGCAGGGTGCAGACGCCTGGGGCCTGCTCGCCTGTCTGCAGGGTCAGGGATGGACATGCTTCTCGGGAAAGAAAGTGCGATTGGTTTCTGTGATGGCCGGATAAGCCACTTCCCACTGAGGACTTGACTTCTGGATCCCGCAGACCTTCCACTTCCGGTGGCCCCTCCCAGGCGGGTCTGGTTGCCCAGGGCAGCTGGAAACCTCTTCAGGGCAGGATCCCGAGGCCGTTTCCCCTGCAAGTGTGGACCTGGGCCCCGCGGAGGCTGGGGCAGATGGAGCCGAGCAGACGCTCCGCCCAGCCCGGGCCTGGCTGGCCATGTTCCTCCCCAGGCATCCGAGGGCCAAGCCTGTTCCTCAGATGCGAGGAAACAGCTCAGCTGACAGTTCCTCGCAGACTCCCGTCAAATCCTTATCAGGCTGCTAAGTGGGAGAGATTGCTTTCCTTCCAGAGGCCCTGTTCCTGCCTCTGAGCGGCTGTGGGAGGACCCGGTCCGTCCCTGCCTCTCCTTACTCCATTGCCACCCTCCTGAAGGGAGCACAGAGGGGAGGGAGGTGGCCTGGGCCCGAAGAAGGGCCGTGTGCAGAGGGGGCTGAGTGCAGGGAGGCGGCGGCCCAGGGGAGGCGGCGGGGACCTGGAAGCCAGGCAGTGGTGGACAGTGATTGGGTGGTCCTCAGCCACCCAGTCACACGTGTGTATGTACACTGCACACTCAGGCAGACACACGCACACCCAGAGATGTGCCTACATCCTCAGATAGACACACGCACATGCATGCACACGTAGATAAGCATGCATACTAATATAGATACACACGTACACATACGCTTGCACACACACATATAGACATGCACAGATATATGCCCACACCCACATATGCATGATAGTTAGAGATATATGCATCAGCATGCGCTGATACACACATCTGCACACATACACACATATGTACCTATGTACACAGATACGCACAACACCAGCACGCTCATGTAGGGGTGTGTGTTCGTACATACGCACGTGCACCAATGCACATGTGGCTATGTTTACGCAGCTACACATGCACATGCACGTGTATGCACAGATGTACACACCTGTGCAAACATGTGCCATATAAACACATCATACAGATGCATGTACATCTATATGACACACACGTGTGCGTATGTGAACAACACACACACACTTGAGACGCATCTTACAGAGACACACAGGAATGTGTACACGCAGGTGTGGGGGTGCAGACACATACTCTAACACGACACAAAGCACACACGCACACCACTAGGGTCCGAATGTGTCCTTCCCAGGCCACACATGGCGACTTCCCCCAGTGTGATGTCTTGACCGGGGCCTGGGCAGCTGACGGGCCTCGATCGTGGAGGACCCTGACCCCGTAGGTGAAGGCTGGAGGAGACTTGCCGGCCCTTGGCTCCCCCACCTCCTGCCTCGTGGGGACAAGCGTCTGTCCCCTCAGGACGACACAGTGACCTGACCAAGGACTCCACCTCTACAACTGTGAGAAAGGGCTGTCTACATGGTTGAGCAACCTGTGCATCTTGTTGTACAGCAGGAAGGTGCAACACACACACACACACACACCCTGTAGAGCACATGCACGCAACCACACACACACACCCCTTTAGATCTACACACATGCAGACACACACTCAGTAATCTTCCAAGTTAACCCGACTTTGCTGAGGGCTTGGTGTTACCAGGTGTGTTCTGATCTCTCCACACAGGTGTCCCCAAAGCAGACAGTGAGACAAGGATTTGGGAACAAGTGGCTAACAAGGACAGTGCCCAGTGCTTTGGGTAAGTGGGGCCAGGGGGACAGAGGAAGGCAGAGGGCGAAGGTGAGCAGGGCCACTCTGAGGCTGAGGCTGCTTCTCGGGGTGGGCTGAGAGAGGGCACTGCCCCGAGTTAGAAGTGACAAGCTGGGTGCTGCTGCTCCACTCCTGTCCCACGTGGTCTAGGGCCACTCCAGGTGTGAGCTCCCGTCACCTCCTGTTGGCAGGAGACCCCGCAGCTGGCCATGGGTGTCTCTTTATGTGCTCACACAACCCTGTCTCTCAGGAGAGGAGCTGAGGTCTCGGAGGCTGAGAGTCTGTCCACGAGGACCGCGGCGTGTCGTGGGCAGAGCCAGGCCAGGGGACAGCCCGTGGGGCTCTGGGTTCTGGCTGCGCTCCTCGGCTCCTCGGCTACAGGGAGGAGACGCACGTGAACCCCGTTCACTTCGAGAACCTGTAAGCCCTCCAAAAAGCCAGGGAGCACCAAGGTGGACAGCTGGGAGCCCAGGTGGGGAGGGGGCACAGGGAAGGGGGCACTGGGACAGCCTGTGGTGCTGCCCAGCTGCCTTGCGTTTGTGGCACTTTTTGAAACACTAGGCTGCCTGGTGGCACGTGTGGGACCTTTAAAAAGTGGATGCTACTGTCCAAAAAGTAAATTTGTGCAAACAGAAATGACCTTTCCAGCACACCTGAATGCGTCTGAGGCCCTGGCCCGTGTTAGCCCAGTGCCCCAGGAAGAGAGGCTCAGTCCCAGCACCAAAGCCACTCAGGAGCGTCTCGAATTTCTGAAAGAGCTTCAGGGCAATCCCGCCACTTCTCTGCCACCTTAGGACTCGTCTCCACGTGCCCCTTCTCCCCCGGCGGGTCCCCCCGTCCTTCTCTTTCCCAGAGGCTCGGCTGGACCCGCCCTCGGGACCTCGTCTGGTTCTCGGCCCCACGGCGTGGCATCAGTGAGCGAGGGGCGGGCACAGGGAGCGTCGTCCTCGGTGGGGAGGGATGAGGGAGGCGCTGCCGGGCAGGTGTGGTCCCTGTCACGGTTGCTGCCAATCAACTTTCGAGACACAGGACTGAGGGCTGGTGGCTTGGCCACCCCCACATCCATGACCCGAGTGTCCACCTTCGCACCTCGTCAACCTTCACCCCAGCCCATGTGAAGTGGAATGTCACTGTGTGGGGTCTGTCCAGAGGAGCCAGCAGAAACCACCAGCGTGCGGGAGAGGATGGGCAGCAGAGCCGCCTTGGCTCTCCTCCTAGCCCTCTCGCCAGGGGGTTGTGCAGCACCACTGTCCTCTCTGCCTGCGTGCCCTTGGGGCTCAGTCCTTCATGGACACCTGCCCCCTGGTTGCTCGTGGCAGGCGGGAGGGGGCAGGGCAAACGCCGCTCCTGTTGGGAACACGCACCACACACCACCAAAAAATGGCGCTGACCCGATCAGCAATCTCGGCTCAAGTCACTCGATAAGTCCCGTGAGACGACGGAAGGAGGCAATGCCCAAATCTCCATGGCCCATAGTCAGGAACTGAGGAACTTCTCAGGCACTGAGAGGTGTCTGTGTCCCTCTGGCCCTACGCTGCTGGTGGGGGGGACATTGTCATAGTCAGGGAGAACAGAGAGGGAACAGGGGTCAACACGATGAATCCCTGCCCCCTCTTGCCATTAACAAGAACAGTCACACACGGGCCAAAGAACAAGGCTCCGGGAACACCGGGTGGAGTTGTCCCTCGGGGCTCCCTGGCTAGTGGTCAGGCAGCAGCCTTCACACTGGGGTGGCGCTGGAAGGGCCTTCTGTGGCCGTGCCACAGCAGGAGGCTGGTCACACCAGTGGGCTCCACAGGAGCAGCGCTCTGACTCTTGTGTGGCGCCAGTCCCGGGGAGAGCAGAGCTTGCCACCAACTGGGCCACAGCTGACGGCTCTCCTCAAGGCTGGCACTCAAGTGGTGCCCGGGGAGCCTCGATGGGTCTGCTCTGCCAGGCCTGTCTGGGCACCAGCTGCAGCCGCATCTCTCGGCTGCCTGTTCTGTGCAGAGCGGGCACTGCACAGCCGCCTGTCCCTGCCCTGCCGGTGGGCCTGCCGTACCTGGCAGCTTCTGTACCCCTGTGTTCTGCCAGAAGGTGCCTGTGGCCCAAAACCTAGTTCTGTGGTCCTGTTCTGAAACGCGGCGTCGGTGCTGGCAGGATCGAGGCGGCAGAACCCTCTTGCTGCTCTTCGTCAGCCCCCGCAGGCCTGGTGGCTGCTCTCTGCCAGGGAGAGCCCCTTGCCCACGCTGCTAATTGAAGCCACGGCACTCAGGGCAGGACAAAAATCCAAAACTCTGAAGTCACTCTCCATAATAGAAATCTTATTTTTGAGCTATCATGGAGGTCAGGCCAATGAGGGAAACTTGCAGACTACAAATGAATCCAAATGGGCTTATTTAATTTACTTAACTAGGTGTCCACAGGCAGAGCCAGGAGCAGGCCTGCCACCAGCCAGCACGGGGGCAGCCACCCTGATCTCCGGCCTCAGGGGCGGGGAGGAGGGAGCTGGACTTCCGTGGAAGACCCTGAAAGTGCTGAGCAGGTGCTTTGGGATTTGCTGACCCAGGGCCCTGTGAAGGCAGCTGACCAGCCGTCTCCTTGCCAGGCTATCTACAGGCCGATGCTTTCAACTGGAAATTAATTTGAAGGTGGCAGTAGGTTTGGGAGTGGGGAGGGGAGTGACTGTCCTGAGAGCCCATTAGTCTTACAGAGGACGCCCTTCCCTCTGCGGGCTTCTGGTGTCTTCCACTGCTTGGAACGCCGACGGGCCTGTGGAGATGATGGTGCCTCAGGCCAAAGCGGCCGCCTCCACGGAGGAGAGCTGGAGGGACGGGCAGGGGTGTGCGGAGGCCCACGGGCAGGGGTGTGCGGAGGCCCACGGGCAGGGGTGTGCTGCGAGTCGGGCAGGGGTGTGTGCGGAGGCCCACGGGCAGGGGTGTGCGGAGGCCCACGGGCAGGGGTGTGCTGTGAGTCGGGCAGGGGTGTGCGGGCCCACGGGCCGAGGCCCACGGGCAGGGGTGTGCAGAGGCCCACGGGCAGGGGTGTGCAGAGGCCCACGGGCAGGGGTGTGCTGTGAGTCGGGCAGGAAGCCTCTCCGGGGCAGGCCCAGGCCTTCTGCGTGGAGGGACCAGGGCTGTGCTTCAGAGCAGCTCACTTGGGGCTCTCGGCCACTTTGGAGCCAGCGCTCGGCACAGGGCTGGGATGGCGCAGTCTTAAGTAGGAGCCATTTAATGCGTTGGGGTCAGGTCCTCTGTCCCGGGAAACCAGAATTCTATCCTCTCCCCTTTGGCCGCCTGACTGAAGCCTAAGGAAATGAGGCTGAGCATGGGCGGGCCTGCAGTTGCTATGGAAACGTGGCCTGGGATAGCTAAGCCAGACCTGGCGCCACAGTTTGGGGGTTTGGGGTGGCCTCTTTGGAGGGGCCTGCCTTGACTGTCTGTGACATCATCCCACGGATGTCCTACATGGAACGAAGCATGATTTTTAGAATAGTTATTTATTTCTCCTGTCCCACCAGGCTGATGAATGTTTCCTAGACCAGCGCCTGATGCGTCGTAGGTGCTTATTTTGGGCGACAGACATTCCTGCGACCTCAGGGGCTCCTCTCTCTCAGAAAGTATTATTTCTCAACCCCAAGCCTCCCTCTGCTCCCCGCAGACCAGCCAACATCCTGCTTCTTGTAGCTGCACCCCCACACCTTGCAGTATGTGACCTGCTGTTTTTATTTAATTCCATTTCTTTCTATTAGTGCTTATTCATTATGCAGAAGAGCGGATTTCACTGAAGCGTCTTCATACCTGCACAGAACATGATGTGATGTAGGCCTGCTGGAGAGAGGGGCCGGGAGCACTGGGCTCTGGCCAGTCTGCACGTCTGCATCTCCTCTGGTTGCAAGGCCCTGCTTGCCGTAGAGGGGCTGGGGGCGTAAGGGGGGGGGACACTGGGCGGGTGCCCAGGGGAGGCACGGGGCAGCAGAGACGCACACAGGGTCCAGTGGTGGAGGAGCTGGAGGGGCGCAGGAGCCCGGGGAGCAGACTGCGCGCCCACTGGACCCTGTCTGCAGGGGCGCTTTGCCTCTGGAGACTGGTGTCGCTGAGCACAGCAGGGACTGGGGACAGCCTCCGTCTCCTTTCAGTACATGCTTGTGCATGCCTGTGTGCGCGTGTGTGTGTTTGGGCACTTGTGCGTGGTGTACGTTTGTGACCTGTGTGGGGACACAGCATCCCACACACAGAGGAGACCGTGGCTGTGGCTGCCACCACTAGCAGGAGCCGTGGGGCATGTTGGTGGCACAGGGAGGAGTGGGCTTTCTTATGGTCAGCATCTGGGACTGTGCCCCCCAAGCTCACGGTTGAAAGCGTGGTCCCCAGGACAGCGAGGTTCAGAGGTGGGGCTTTCAGTCAAGGATTGGATCACAGGGCTCTGACCCCATCAGCAGATTCATCCATTTGTGCATTGATCCATTAGTAGCCGAATGGACTACTGTGGTAACGACAGGCAGGTAGGCATGTGGTCCCAGGAAGAAGGTCACTGGGAGTGTGGCCTTGGGGACTATATGTGTTCCTGGCCCCTGTGTCTCTCTCTCTCTCTCTCTCTCTCTCTCTCCCCTCCCCCCCCCCTCACTCTGCTTCCTGGCTGCCACGAATCCAGCAGCTTTCCTCCTTCACCGCCTTCTGCCAAGATGTTCTGCCTCGCCACAGGCCCAGAGCCATGGCCTTGATGGACCGTGGGCGGAGACCGCTGAACCATGAGCCAAAATAAATCCTTCCTCTTCTAAGTTGTTGTCAGGTGTTTTGGTTGCAGTGGCAAAAACCTGACCAGCATGGGCTGCAAGTCTACTTTTATGTCCAGTTTTCTGTGACCTTGGCTAGCTCGCCTCAGCTCCCTGAGTTTTCCTTTCTTACATACTCGCAATCCTTTAAAACCTGGCCATTCACACAGAGCAATGTGTACCAACCCAGCGAGTGATTCAGGACCAGCGAGTGATTCAGGACCAGCGAGTGATTCAGGACCAGCGAGTGATTCAGGACCAGTGAGTGATTCAGGACCAGCGAGTGATTCAGGACCAGCGAGTGATTCTAGGGCTAACCAGGACGGTCCAGCACTCCCATGCAGAATGGACACGAGCCTGCCTTCCCCACAGACACGGGGGTGCCTCCCCAATCCTGCTCTCGTCCCCAGTGCAGATGGCCATGCTTGCTGAGCCTTTGGAACTGTCCCCCCCAGTTCCAAACAGCTTTTGACACTGTTATCTGTTAGATGGAAATGCTGTGTGCTGTCCTCCAACATGAAGTGACAAGACAGGGTGACACTTAACATGCCCAGCTTCTGGTGGGCCTCCCAGAAGAAGAGCACAGGGAGCCGGTGCCGTCGCCTCCCGACTCTGCAGGTGAGGAGAGCACAGGTTTGGGAAGGAACTGAAGAACAAAGAGGAAATGAGATCCGTCCTGGATGACTCCAGCAACAGACTGAGCCTTCGACTCCACGTGTTCCTAGGAGTTCAGACGCTGCGACCCTCCTCCTGCCTGCTGCGTTGCCTGGAGAGCCATGGCTGTTTCTTAGTACCGGTCATTACATGATCAGGTCACTGGGGACCTTTTCCAGGGTTTGATCATTTCCATTTCACATTTCCCAAGGAACATGGGGTCCCATGAAATAGCCAGCTCAAATGTCACTTATTCCATGGAAGGACAGAAAGATCTCGTGTTTGCATTGAACCAGGATTTGAGGTGGACCCCGGCATTCATGCGTGCAGGATTCCACCCTTTTCCTCCTCTTTGCTGAGTGAGAGCGGCAGAATCGGCTCTGGGTGAAGGCATCAAGTTTAAGCTGCTGATTACTTCCTCATCACGCAGAGGAAAAGCTGCATTCCTTAAAACACACCAGACAGCTAAACATGATCTTTGCTTTTCCCTGATGTTGTCGAAGGAATCCAGACATTACTGTCATAACGCTCTGTGAACAGAGGGCCTGGCTGGAGCAACTTCTGCTTGGCTTGTCCCCACCGAGTTTGTCCTGGGCTGTGGTTCTGGTGGCTACTCCATGTCCCTGCAGCCCTTCTGGACTGGCAGAGGGCATGGTTCAACCACACACAGGAGCTGGGCCAGCGCAGAACCTCCTGAGCATGCTCGTGATCAAGCATGAACCCTCTGGGTCTTCTTAGCAGCTGAGGGACCTGGAGGGGCAAGGAATGGAGACGATGACCTGAACAAAGTGGATGCTGAACTCCAAAGTAGTGAGGGCTTACAGCTGACCATAGGTCCACGTGTGCAGACCAAAGGCAGCTAGTATTTCCAGGGGGCTATTACCTCTTCTCACAGTACAGCGTAGTCAGTGTTTGAACAGACTGTGATTCATAGAGGGAAGGAACCCCCCAATCCCTCAACGGGAAGATGGAGGAGGGGCAGGGGACACAGGAAGGGGCAGGGGATGCAGGAGCTCTGCTTGCACCATTTTACATGTTCCTGTCTGGTATTTCTTCTTCCGCAACAGCTCAAGTGAACTCATGATCTTTGGAAATCAAGTTGGTTTTGAGATTCAGACAAGGAGAGCATTTTTAATGCTCCTTCTTTTATCTTGAATATGCCCCCGGTACTGCTCACTGTAAGCATTCAAGTGACAAACAAGCAGTGACACGCTAGGGCTCTTCCACACCTCATCCCCCACTGCGTGTTCCTCTCTGGATAGGGCTCTGCCCACGCTCCCTCCCACGCGGTTCCGTGAGACAGGCAAGCCAGGATACTCCAGGAGGAGGGGACTTCTGGACTCGGGAGCGGGGACTCGGAGAGTCACTTGTGCACTGTGAACTAAAGGCTCTGAGGTTCCGCACCAACAGCACCTGTGACTTGATGCCATCCCACACTCCCTGAACCTCCTTCCCCTGAAGCATCTCCGCCATCCCGGGGTCTGCCCCTGTCCAGAGGTGCAGGGGAGACCGGCCCCCCAAACTGTGCATTCTTCTGAGTGGTTCAGCAAGCTCACACTCTGGGTCCGGTCAGTGGAAGACTCTGGAAGCTCAGGGGTGGACCGGGCAACCTGGCTGCTGCAGGGCTTGCGTCTCGTGGGAGAGGCGGCACCCGAGTCAACGGGAAGACGAACTTGCTTTCAGAAGGTGGCTATGACCGGGAGGGGCAGGAGAGGCCCCCGGGGGCCAATTTCAGACAAGGTCTTTCCACCAGTGAGACCGTGTGAGCCACGCAGTGTGGGAGGTTCTGATGGCTCCAGGAGAGCTAGAGAGACGTGCGCGTGTGACTCTGCACGTTTGGTGTCACATTGTGTGCTGCACCTGCCTTCTCACTCCCCTGAATGACAAAGGCAATGTTATTAGCTAGTGAACACATTCTGCTGTCAGCGTGTTCAAGGGCTGCCGAGCGTCTATTTGAGCCCATCCCCCTTTGTTCTTCACCATTCATGTATTGGTGGAAATGGGGTTTTCATGTGTGTGCATTTTTCTCACTTCTGAAACAGGCCTGTAGGATAAACTCTGGAAATAGGACTGTTGGGTGCAAAGGTCTGAGCATTTTACACTTTTGCACAATAATGCAGACTGCCTTCCGGAAGGCTACCTTCCACTCCAAGTCTGCAAGGAAACACCTGCTTCCCTGAGTGCCTGCCAGCTCTGGTGGCAACTACACTTTATTTCTTAGCCCACTTGGTAGGTGAAAATGTATTTCATTTTCATTTATTTGCTTGATAATGGGATTGAACATGCTTGTTAGACTTTTGTATTCTTCCTTTTATGAAATGTCTCTTTAGATCCTTTGCCAGTTTTCTACTGGATTATTGATTTGTAAGAGCTCTTTGTATATTGAGTATATTAGCCCTTTGTGATAGAGTTATGGATTGTTATCTCTTGACTTTATTAATGGCATTTGAAGGTCATGGATTTTTATGTTGTTAAGTTTCTATGTCTTACTGTGTGTTTGGGGTGCTCATATGTTGAGAATGGTCACACAACCCTACTTCATTATGTAAATATTCTCTGGTAGTTTCTTCTAGGAATTTTTTTCCTGTTCATGTAAACCTTTCTTCTTTCAGAAATTCACTTTGCAGTGGGGAATGGACTTGTATCTGGTTTAAGACTTCGTAAATGGCTGTTCAGATATCCCATTTCCATATTTTCACTTAGTGGCAATGACCACTGGATCACAAACACAAAACCTGTACCCTGGGGACTGTTCTGATAACTGCATCTCTTTTCCTCTGAGCTATCTTTTGATTTCTTTTTGCCAAACTACACTGCTTTATAGCATTGTCACTGACTAATACATTTTTAATATCTGGCAAGGCAAGCTCCTCAATACATTCTTTTGAAGACTTTTCCTGGCTATGATAAGATGTTTATTCTTCCAGATAAATTTTAGAATTTTTTTTTCCAAGTTAAAATTTATCCCACCTTAGGACCATGTAAATTTATAGACTAGATAAAAAAATTATATTTTTTGCTGAATTTAATTATTTCATTCAATAAAAAAGGCTGGGGTCGTGGCTCAGTGGTAGAGTGCTCGCCTAGCACGTGCGCGGCCCGGGTTCTATCCTCAGCACCACATAAGAATAAAGGCATTATATACAACTAAAAAATCAAATAAATAAATTTTTTTTTAAAGACATGGATTTTCATTTATTGAAATGTTCTTGCAGTACTGGGATCAAACCCAGGGACCTGGGTGCATGCTAGGCAAGTGCTCTACCACTGAGCTACTTCCCCAGCCCTGCTGAAACCTTTAACAATATCCTCATTTAGACTTATCTCTGGCTTCCTATGTGTCCTACACACTATTATTAGATTTATTTCTAGGGGTTTTAGGGCTTTCTATTAAATGTCTTCCAAATTATGTATTTTCTAACTTGTTATAATTTATGTATGAGAAAGCCATTGCTTGTTGTGTGTTATTTATAACTGATCATATCTCTGTATTTATTGTTTTAATATTTTCTGATATTTGGGGTTTTCCAGGAGTGCAACCATATGATCCACAAATTACGATTTTTCTCTCTCCCTGTGTTCATGACCGCTTTTATATTCCTAACTGCTTTACTCAGCACTTTCAGAATTATGTTTTGCAGCTGTGATAAAGAACACTCTTAAATTGTCTTTGTAATGGAATTATTCCTGTGTTTTTACAATTAATTATGATGGTAACTTTTGGATTAGAATATGTATTTTTGAAAATCCTAAAAGGAGATTGCCACCATTTCCAAGTACCAGAAATGGATGTTAAATTTTATTTAATGTCTTTATGGCCATTAATAAAGAACTAGTGAATGTGCCTTGCTCCTTTGTCCTATTAATACTGAGGAGGTACTTTTGAGCTTCCCTGGACTGGAAGCTCTTGGATGGTGGGAATCAGGTGCTCACCATCACAGCGCCAAGTTGCTGACATCCTGTTCAAACGTTTACAAGTGCCTTGTCTAATCACCTTTTGGTAGGGATCTCTGTTGAGCTCACCACCCAGGTTATTCTGTCCCCTAGCAACAGTGGCTTTTTTTTCTTTCTCCATGTACTAGAATTTAGTGTGTCGCGATAATCAGAAAACGAGGCTCTGGCAGGCAGGAAGCCATGCCCACCCCTGGTTGGGACTGGAAATGGCTTCGGTCACTTTGGAGACTCGTGTGATAACATCTGCTTAGGTCCAAACATCTGCACCCTACAATGCCCCAGCCCTACTCCCAGAGCTGGACCCCAGGGCAGCTCTCTGAGGAGCGAACCAGGAGGAGTGGGCTGGTTTCCACTGTGGTGGTGTTCACGTTGGTCAGCGACTTGGAGATGACCTAAACGCTTCCAGTGGGGATCAGGCGGCTTGTGCCACTGACCGTTGAAATGACTGGATTAGACCTGACCGTGTCAACCTGGGAGGTTCTCAGACACTCAGTATGGTGGGGTTCGGAGCAAGTGAGCAGGACCCTGTTCATCCTGCACCAACGTGGACAACAGGAAGCCGAGCTTGGCACGACGGTATGAGCCAGCGTCTCCATGGCATGCCCACATAGATCACCAAACCCACGGGGAAGGACCCTCACGGCCTCTGAGAGTCAAGGTTCCTGCTGTGGAGGGCGGGGGCAGGGGAAGGGAAACGAGGCTCAAAGGTCCTGGACCTCGTTCACCAGCCGAGAGGACCGCTGTGAGCACAGGGGGGCCTGATGCCTCCTAAGGCTCAGGGCCAGGGCGTGGGTGTGCTTAGTCAACCCACTTCACCCGCGGCCTGGTCGCTTCCTGGCAGCCCTTGCTAGCTCTTGTCGGTGTCTCAGTTAAGGACCCCGACAGGCCTTCTGCCGTCTCCCCCGTGAACCGGTTCCCACCAGTTCTGCCTACCCTCAGGGACTGGAGGGAGCTGGGTACCAACGCCTGCTCCTGGGCGCTCTGACTTGGGCATCCCTCGCCTGGCGCACGGTGGGCGTTCTACCAATGCTGGCTGGCGTCATCACCGCGGAGGACACCTGGGCTCAGGGCTGTGCCCCTCCACAGCCCCTGGCCTCCTCCCTTGGTGTGGACCTGGGGCCTTGGGTTGAGCCCCTGGCTCCAGCTCTTCCCCCTGGTGGGAGCAGCTTGCTGCGAGGCCTGGGAGCCCTGCGAGTGTCGCCGGCCGGCTCCTTCAAGCTGCATGCTGATCCCAGGCCGCCCTTCTGTCCCGCAGCCTTGCCCGCTCTGCCAGGGTCCCAGCCGCACCCGTGGCTGCTCCTCTCCCAGGTCCCGTGGCCACACAGGCCCTCACACCTCCTCTCACCTGTCTGAGGGCCGAGGTGCTCTGCCTCTGTTTCACCTGTTGCCCGTCTTCATGGTGTCTGGAGGTTCCCACGTCAGCACAGCGGGGTGTGCCTGTCACCGGCTCAGGGGAGGCGACAGTCGACTCCAGGACTCCTCAGTAAGTGGTTCTTGGCCAGGAGCAGGTCTGCATCCCAGGGATGTTTGCATTGTCTGGGGACACGCTGGTGGTGGCGCCTGGGTGTGGGAGAGGGAGGTTGTGTTTCCAGTAGCCAGGGAGCGGACTCAGGGGTGCTGCCGGACACGCCTGGCCCAGGACAGTTCTCCTTCCCGGGTGCAGAGCATGCTGCTCAGTGGTCCTGTTACCTTGGTAATGTGTGAATGGAGAACCTTCACCTGAAGTCGGAAGATGGGTTTGGACCGTTATGTGCACCTGCTTTAATGCACACACCCCTTTAACAAGTATTCCCCCAGCGCCTCCTCTGCGCCGTAGAGGGTGCTAGACCACCCTGTGGGTGCTCCTAGTCTAGCAGGAATGCAGGAAATAAGCAAGAAACCACACCTTGCTGGGGACGGCCGTCTCAGTGAGGTTGCTGATGGGCCTTTTGCCCTCTAACCTTTGTTTTTGCCTAAAACTGGTTCCTATGACACTTACTGTGGGACGATCCCTTCAGCCCCACAGAGTCGATGCCCTGCACGCGCAAGCGGTGTCCGTTTCTCTCCACCTTCCTGCACCTGGCCCCATGTGGCACAGACAGCAGCACCCGATGCGTGTGGAAGGGAGGAGTGACCCAGGAGCTCCCGAGCCTTCAGGTCTGTCGCTGCAGTGGGTTCTGGACCCGAGGCCATCTGGGTTCAGTTGGTGGCTTCTCAGTGTGACCCCAGTTAAGCCAGTTTAGCTTCTCCAAGCCTCAGTCTCCTCAGCTATAAAATGGGCATATTAATAGAACTTACTCTAGTCTGAGAAGTGCCAGGTGCTGTAAAAGCATGTAAGAGGCTCATTGCACGGAAGTGGTCAGATAACATTGATCACTGTTAATGTCATTTGGGAACAGAGGCGCAATTTTGTTTCTCTTGACTGAACATGGACCACACTGTGTTTTTCTTGCTGCAATGTGGTTTAACTTTAGGGCAACACCTGTCTAGTTGGGGGTGCAGCCCCAGTGCTGCAGGGTGGAGAGTCAGAGCCCGAGTCACAGCACCGGGAAGCTGGCAAGGTGCACGGGAGCGCGGGTTTCCTCCTCGAGGGCTGGTGATTGCAACTTTGTAACTACCAAGGCGAAGCGAGTTACTTACAGAGTGGTGCAGCAAGGCTTATGAGCCTTTAAGTAAGAGGCCAGATTCTAGCAAGTTCCATGGGCATGATGTTCTGCTGTCTCCCCCACGCACCTGCACCAGGAGGCAGGCTGGGTGCCGTCCAGGCCAGGGAGGGGCCAGTGACAGGGAAGTGGGCTCTCCTGGGCTCTCCCTTCCTGACACAGTGGTTGTGTGACTCTTGGGCCTCGAGACCCTGTTTTAAGCAGAGTGGGCGTGCTGCAGGGACCGACCGGCAGCTGAGCCTGGGAGGAGCCAGCTGCCACTTCTGCCTTCCCGGCCCTTGGTGCAGGAAGGAGGACCATCAGCTCCTTCGCTGGAGACTGGCTTGGTCGGGCGACTGCATCTCTGGGAGCACTCCTGGTTGTGCTTGTGCACATCCCCCTGCCCCGCCCACACTCCCTGTCACAGTCCGTGGATTCCATTATGTCTCAGATGGATGGGACGCTGGAGCCGATGAGGTAGTCACCGCAGCCCAGCGTCCAGGGGGACGCCATGTCTGAGCTCAGCAGCTGCTCACCTACGCGTGGCCTCATCTTTGCTGCAAGTGGGGTCCTGGGTCCTGCATGGGGGAGCAGGGCTTGGCCTTCTGCCTATCCTTCCCAGAGCTCTGTCCACCACAGCTGGCCGAGGCCTCCCAGCCACCTGCCCATCACTGCCCTCTGACCTGTGGGTAGCTGGCAGTGGGCTGAGATAGGGGGTCACTCCTTAAACACAGGCTTCAAAACTGGGCCTTGTCAGCCCTGGGGCCAAGAACATCCCTAAGGTGCTGGCAGAGTCCCTCAGCCCTGCGGACCTGCTGGGCAGCATTGTTCTCTGAGGGGGCTGCTGTGAGAAACAGCGCTTGGTGTCCATCTTCAAAATATAGTCTTTAGTCTTAATTGGATCTACTTGTAGCCATTTTAATTATAGCCCTTCCCTTTTCCTGCCCCAATTTTAAAATTAGCTGATAGAATAGATTGTAACCCAAGCTCCTCCAATCAGGGTGAAGGACAGCAGTATGTTAGGGATAAAAACAGTGGACAGCCCACCAGGTGAACTGGCTAGCCAGGTTCAGGGGCACATCCTCTGGCAGGAGTAAATGCCTTGCTCACCCACTTTCAAGTGTGTGATCTCTGTGGCACTTCAGTATTTCTAACACTGTGTTAGTCAGTTTTCTGTTGCCGTGACAAAATACCCGAGACGATCAACTTATAAGGAGGGAAGGTTTATTTTGGCTCTGGGTGTCAGAGGTTTCAGTCCATGGTCACTTGGCTCCATTGTCTCTGGGCTTGTGGTGAGGCAGAGAATCATGGCGGGAGCACATGGAGGAAGAGAGCTGGGAAGGAGCGAGCAAAGGGGAAGAGCAGAGGACAAATGCATCCTTTAAAGGCACATCTCCTTAGTGACCTGCTACTTCCAATTAGGCCCCACCTCCTAGTTTCTGCCACCTTCCAATGGGGCCACCAGCTGGGGACCCAGCCTCCAAGAGGTGGGGGACCTCCAGATCCCGGCTGTAACGAGGCTGTCCTGTGCACTGTGGGGGCTGAGCAGCATTCCTGGCCTCTGCCCTCTACTGCCAGCAGGGCCCTCTCCCAACCCAAACCGTCTCCAGACAAGGCCACCTGGGGATGCTACCTGGCATTAAAACCTGCCCTGGGAGGGACCCACCGGGAGAGCGCGGTCAGAGGAGGTGCCCGTCAGCTGGTGAAGGTGAGCCGCTCAGCAAGTGCTGCCAGAGGACTTGGGTGGAGGGTGGGGCCTTTGACCCTTGCTCACCCCCAACCTGGGCGCGAGCCTGCCCCAGGCTCTGCCCTCAGCTGCGGGGCCTGGAGCCACACAGGCCTCCGTGCCTCTGAGCTGGCCTCTCCGGTATCACCCCTCTCTGAGAGCAGGAGGCTCCCATGGCAGGGCACTCCCCCTCTGTCATCCCTGTCCCGCTGAGTCCCTCCCTCTCCCGGGAGCACGGAGGCCCTGGTAAAGCAGGACGAGCCTCAGCAGGTGACTTTCCCTTCGATCGGCTGGAAGCTTCCACATCATTACCCTCTTCTCACTGATTTACCTTTCTCAAGGCATTCAGATAATGAGATAAAACTACGTGAAAGCCTGGCCTGGTGGCTGCAGTCGCTGGCACTCACCTGTTCAGGAGGCTGCACAGGTGAAGAGCTTTTGATGGGGAAGCCAAAAATGGTCTGACTCTTTTCCAGAATTACCATTTTTAGATGGATTTAACTAATCTGTCCCAATTTGCTGGGCATGCCTTGAGGTCCTTGTCTGCTCAGGAGATGTCCACACCCGATGTACGAAATCAAGAACAAGAAAGGCTGACCCCAGAGGAGCGCGAGGACTGGGCTCAGACGGCGCCTCTGGAAGCGGACCTCATTATACAGTCACCTGCGAGCGGCACAAAGACGTAATTGGCACATTTGACTGCAGATTGCTCAGACCTTTTAATATCTCCTCTGATGTGATAAAATTAGCTTCTTCCTAAACCACAAAAGAGAAAGGAATGTCCTTCCTCAAGCAAATGTGTAGAAAAAGCTCCTATTTGTCTGGTTCAGTTAAAAGTGGCCCTGTCTGAAGTCAAGGGCGTGCACCAGGTGACCTTCCAAGGCAGCGCCCAGCCTTAAGATGTTACATTTCTTCCCTTTTGATTGGAAAGAAATAAAAAAGACTTTCTCGAGACTTCAGAGCAATTTTAGCACAATGGGGACTGGAGAGCAGGGAGGGGGTGGGGGAGCGTGTGAGATGCCCGCGTCTGGGCTTTGTGTCGAGGTGCCCAGATGGGAGCCAAGAGCCCGTGGGTGGTGGCACACAAAGGACACCACGTGACTGCAAGCTACTCACCTCCCCGTCCCTGCCTGCACGGTTGGGTGTGCTGGCTCCTGGTGACAGGGACGCCCCGGGCTCACATCACTTGGCTGGCCACTTTGTCTCCACTCTACAGAGGGACTGAGCTCAGTCTTAATGGCGAAGCAGCTGCCAGTGTCTCTGTGGGTGCAGGGGAAGGAGCGAGGATCAGACCCCAGGTCCTTCTGCCCCAAAGGCCAAGCCATTAAATCGTGCTGACCAATGAGGTTGGGGAAATCAACCTTGCTAGGTTTTCTTCCCTAGTTAACAGTAAGTCCCCGAAGAACGAGAAGAAACATCTGAGACCATGAGGATGAGTCTTGAAAAGCCCCCTGGGAGTGCGTCTGACCTTGAACTTCATCTGGTGACCTTGGTGGCCACAGCTCCCACCGAGATGGACATCTGTGGTGGTGAGCCCTGGCCAAGGGGTGCAGGGGGATGTGGGCTCCCGGGGAGCTGCACAGAGAGGGTGAGGCCACTGTCCTCTGGACGTGTAGGTGAAGGCGGAGCTGAGATGCCTGCAGACGCCTTTGGTAGTCTGGATGGATATTCTAAGAGTGAGGTCCATGCCCGAAGCTGAGAAGAAGGAAGTGAGGCCATTGTTAGTATTTTTTTAAATTATTTTTTATTCTAAGATGATAAAATGACAGCAGAATGCATTACATTTCATATTACACATATAGAGCACTTTTTTACAAATCTCTGGTTGTATGCAAAGTACATTCACACCATTCGTGACTTCATACATGCACTTAGGGTAATGATATCCATCTCGTTCTACCATCTTTTTTTTTCTTCACCCTTTTGCCCCCTCCCCATTGTTAGTATTTCTGCCCCCACATGGTGGGAGGAGCTCATGGGCCCATGTCTTAGTGGCCGGGCTCACAGTCAACCAGACCAGGGCCAGAGTTGCTGGGCTTGGGTTGTGAGACCTTGGGCAGGTTAGGGTGCCTTTCTGAGCTTTGGTCTGCTCACCCATAACGTGGGTAATTGTGTGGCCTCAGCTCACCATGGTGCCACGCCTGGCCCCTGGCTATCAGTAGGCGAGGGAGCTGGCACTGGCGAACTTGGGGTCAGAGGTCGTGCTGCCCAGGGTCCATTCTGTCCTCTACTTGCTAAGTGGCTTTTCTCCATCACTTCACTGACCTGAGCCCAATTTCCTCCTCTGGAAATTTTTTAAAATAAACATAGGAAAGGTGTGGGCCGGAGGATGCCTTGCCGTTGGCAGGCAGCTCGCTGGTGTTGAAAGGGAAACTTATTCGTCAATGCAAATCTCCGTGGCAATGGAAGCAGGAGGGCCCCCAAGCCACGCCCGGTGGACGGCTGAGCCTTCCTGGCCCCCCCTCGCTGGGCCCTCCTAGGTGGCACGGGCTTATCCCCACTGGCCCACGTTGTTCCTCACCAAGACTCAGGGGAGGAGCCAGGAGGAGCCAGGGCCCACGGGAGGGACGCCCAGGGGTTCTGGAAGGCTGGGATGGGGGCCAAGTTTCCGTTAGCCACGGAGAGCCTGGAGGCAGGCGACGCAGGAGGACACGTGGAGACGCTGCAGGCTGGGTGAGAGTCCGGAGGAGCCGAGGACAGGTGCTTCCTCGAGAACCAGGAGACTCGTGTGGGGTCAGGAGGGACCTCGGGGGGCAGCGGGTGCGGCGGAGAGAATTTGGAGAAGTGAGGCTGAGGGTTAGAAGTGGGATTCCCCCCCAGGTTGCGGAGGGAGCAAGGAAAGAGGGCCACTGGTTTCCAGTGATCTCCCGTGGTTGGAGTGCGCTGCTTACATGCTGTTCCAGGCTGGGCTGAGCCACGTGGGCACGGGCAGGCATCAGGCTGTGGCCAAGGCATCTTTGAACATCCTCCTCGGAACAGCTGTTTCTCCTCCAGCCTGGGCCGTGCCTGGCACGTTCAGAGTGTCTGCGCAAGTCTTTTCTTGAAGTTTCTCCCAAGCCCCCCAAAAAACTACGGCATGGATTTTTACAACGTCTGTCCTTACGGTGTGCCTTACCTGCTCGTCCTTAGAGAAGGGTGCGTACGGACATCCGGCTTCTAGGATACCCCAGGGTTATCTTCACTTTGAAACAGGAGAAACTGAGTTGTCCATGGTCACCCCCTCACTGCCCTGCCAATAAGAGGGTAGACTGGGATCAGAAGCCAGCGTGTAAGACCAAGACACGTCCTGAACATCACACACGGGGACTTGCATGAGGGACCCTCACACTCTGCTGTCGAAGGGCTTCTCCTCGTAATCTGCAGTCTGTGACCCCTGAACTCATGCTGGGAGGGGAGTGTGTGCAGAGGGACCCTTGGAAACTGTCACATTGTGCAAACTCTGTTGTTCTGTCTGGCATTATCGATGTCAGCTGCATGGTGAAATGAAGCTTGGGAGCTGGGGTGCAGAGGGGAGCACTTGCACCTGTTAATAATTAACCTGTTTTACTCCTTGGGTGGGGGGGCCTAGCTTCGGGATCGTGGATACTTTGATGAAATCTGTGGGTCACGGTAAGGAAGCGAGCGAGGTCTCCCGTGTCCGCAGGCGGACTCCGGGGCTGAGCCAGGGGTTTGTTTCTGAACAGATATTCTGCATCATAAAGGCGGGCGGAAGGTGACTGCAGGGCCAGAGAGACAGTGACTCCCTGGGGCAGGGACAGTGTCCACATGCCTCTGGAGCCCTGGAGCCCTTCGCAGGGCTTGGCACTCGGCAGGTGTCCCTGCAGGGCTCACCAGCTCCAGATGCACAGGACAGAGGAGCTGCTCCGTGGGGTCCACAGCTGGTGCCTTCTGCTGCACCCCCAGTTCAAAGCCCGTGCCTGACCACCCCTCACCTCCTCCCCCGGGTGTCCCGATGAGAACAGGAGAGACAATGTCCCCTGGAAGGGCGTTTTCTCCAGCAAAGCCCAAGGAACGTGGCGCCATCTGCCCAGCCTCCAGGTAGCACTGCGCCTGGCGTCATTCCTGGTTCCTACTCTGTCCCCTGTCCCTCGCGTCTGCCCACCTGCCATCTGTCACCTCGAGGGCCACGCCAGGGTCACTTCCGGCCCCCAGGACAGCAGTCTCCTGGCTGGTCCCCGCCTCACTTCCTGCTGACGGCGCTGCACACAGCCGTGAGAGGCAGCGCCCAGTGGGCTGACTTCAGGTCGTCCAGGGCTCTGCAGATCCGAGTGCAAGGTCTTCATGAGACCCAGGCCCTGCGGCCTGGCCCTGAGCAGCCTCCTCGTCCTCCCCCCCCCCCTGCTCCTCTCTCCTGCTGCCCCTCTGTGTCTTCCTCCAGCTCCTCCACAGCCCCCCACGCCCAGCACGCACTCTCGCTGCCCCCTCCGCCCAGGACCTCCCCCTCCAGCCCCCTGGTCTGGCCGCCTCTAACCCGCCAGGTCTCAGCCCTCAGCTCTTCACGAGGACTTCCCTGAATGGCAGCAACAGCAATGTTTCCAAAGCCCCTACCTGAGCGCTCCACGTGCCTTGACCTCCGGACGCCCCTCAGCGCCCCTGGGACGTCGGTGACACGTTGCTACAGTTTGCAGTGGGGAGCGTGGGGCGCCACGTGCTGAATGGGCTGGGCCAGGCCTCAGTGCAGGTGGGGAGCCGGGCTTCGGGGCGCACCCCAGTCTGTGTTTTCATCAGTGCTCCAGAGTCTCAGCCTGACGGCCACCGTGTCTGGTGACGCGCTTGCTCATGCCCTCGGTGGCCTGGTGCTCTCCCTCATGCCTGCAGTGGCCCTGGTCCCTGGTGTCAGCAGCCCCTGGGAACCCTGTCTGTCCTGTCACTGGTACCCGGTGCCTGCACGTGCCTGTGTGGAGGAGGACACAGGCACGTGTCCTGACCACGTGGACAGGAGAGGAGGACCCTCCCGGCAGCTGGCCTGCCGCTGTTCTTGCCGTGGGCGTTTCAGATTCAGGGAGAGAGGAAGGAGCGGTGTGCGGGTGTGGGAGCTGCCCTGCAGGGGCTCTGGACGGCCCTCCGCTCTGCGCAGCCTGCTTTCCCTGGAGCCCTCGGCCTCGTGTTCAGGAGAGGGAGCTTCGGCTGGCTTCTCTGCAGCAGTGAGCGTGGACGCGTCTAGAAGCCTGAGGGACACTGGAGGGCACAGGGAAGCCGGTGCACCCACGGTTAGTGGGCGTCCCCTCGAGCAGGAAGGTGGTGAGGTGTGTCTATGTGAGACACATGGTCACTCACGGTCACCGCTGGGGACGGCCAAAGGAGGCTCTGTTCCTCTTGGCCTGGAGAGCAGCCAGAGGGTCTTCCGGGGGCTTCTGCACTGGAGTGCACAGCTCTGAAGGTGTCCCGAGTCCTTCCCTGGAGCTGATGACAGGGCCCAGGACCCAGTGTGGAGAGCCACACTCTTGGGCTGAGGTGCTGCCCGTGGTCACACGTCTCTGGGCCGCAGGGCCTGAGCCCACACCCTTAAGGACACCAGTGCGGGGTGGAGGAGCAATAACAACTAAAGGGGGCCTTGCTGTCCCGTGGGCAGGCGGGGTGCGATGTGCAGATTAAATGTCACGTGAACAAGCAGAGGACGCGGTGCCTCCTCCCTCCTGGCCTCGCAAGCCCTGTCCGGGCCCCGAGCACCTCTGGCTGCGGTGTCTTGAGCGCTGAGCACAGGCGGAGCACTGGGGGGGGGGGGCTGGACCCTGGGCACAGGGGTGTCCTCTGCACTGTGAGCGCTAGAGGGGCTGTCCCAGGGCGTGGGTGCACCTCCCAGATGGAGCGGGAGTGTGGGAGCTCTCCACCATGCTGTAGGTCGACGCTGGGCTGTCCCTTCCCTGCTGCCGTGGCTTCCCGAGGCTGGGACAGGAGTGCCCCGCGGCACCTGCTAGGCTCCATTCTTAAAGTCTGGCTTCCGGGCCGGGGGACACACTGCCCAGCGCACCTGGATGCTTGTGTCTTGGGACCTTCCTGCGGCTGCTAGCTCACCAGGCCGGCGGTCCCAGGCTTTTCAGGCAGGGCAGGCTGAGTGACAGGTGGGGCTGCGCGGAGCCGCAGGACAGCACACTGGAGTTCTGCAGGGTCCTCTTGCCACTCGCCGACCGTGTCTGCCGCGCCATTAAGAAGCTGCTCCGTGACGCCCTCCCTTCCTCCCGGGGTGACCCCGCCTCTGTCCGGGGGAAGCCTCTGTGTGGTGCTTCTCCTCGATGGCCTGCCCTACCCAGGGAGGCCGGAGGTTCCGGCCGACCAAGCAGACAAAGAGCGGTGTGTTTAGGGGGGCGCTTGATGAGGGGGAGGAAGGGACCAGATGAGGTGCTTCACGGGGCAGCTGCATCCGATGATTAATAGCAATTGGTAGCAGTGGGCAGAGCAGAAAATTTAATTAGAACAGGCAACTTAGATATGCAAATGGATCCTGGGGTGATAATAATGCATTTCACCACACCCCCCACCAAAGGAAATCGAGCTGGCTTTGAGTCATAAGAAGGGGTCCGCCCTGAGCCGCCTGGCCGGCTGCTGTCCCCGGTGACTTCTGTGATTCAGGGTGCGGCTCCCACAGGGCCCCGCCAGGTGCTCCAGTGACACTCCTTGGTTGATTCCAGGAGTTCTGGGATGAGGATAAATAGACCTGGGCACACCAGGCCTCAAAGACCTCTCTGGTGGTCACCCGGGAGCAGTTGCATTCCTGTGACCTCGGCCCTGCTTCCTGGGGCCAAGCCTTTGCCAGGCACGCACAAGACCCGTGCTGACCATCTGGCACAGACCCCACGCAGCAGGCGTCCTTGTGCCCCTTTGGCAGAGCAGGAGGCCAAGGTCGATGCCGGATCCTAAGATGTCCAGGTTCTCTGGATATTCTCTGGAGAGAATATCAGCCAGAAAGCCCAGGGCCCCTCTGTGGACCGCCAGGTCCATTTCCGGGCCACTTCCTGGTGGTGACCTTCCGCCCTGCACTCTGGGCTGCTGGGACAGAGCAAGGCATACGGCAGGGGAGATGGCCAGTTGGGTGGCCGTGTGGCCGAGGCTGGATTTCCTGCTCTCCCACGTATGTGTGCTGGGCAAGCTGGCTCAGGGCCAGGGGAGCAGGGGGTGCAGCCACAGGTCCTGGGATGGCCTGGCGGGGTCCTCTCCACCTGTCCTGGTGGATATGTGGGTGCTGCAGTAACTGGCTCTGGGATGTGGGGCATCGGGGCAGACAGCTGAGGGCTGGACATCAGTTCACTGCCCACCAGCTATGGGGGTTGGGGCCAGGCACAGCAGGAATCATGGGCTGGAGGCTGACCCTGATCCCTGGAGGCTGAGACTAACCTCGTGCTGCCAGGTGCTGCACCAGCTGGGACCATGTTTTTAAAGCCATGGTCCCCTGCCCCACAGGCTTCCTGCCTCAGAGTGAGCGAGTCCCCTCCTGCCCTGGCTCCTGCCTGTCTCCGACCTCCTGCAGCCCCTCAGCCTCCTCCGGGTCCTGCCTCAGGACCTTGGCACAGGTTGCTCCCTCTGCCTGGGATGACTCGCCCCAGATAGTCAGGGCCACCCTTCATTTCCACAGCTCTCAGCTTGAACGTCACTCACAGAGGATGTCCCTGTCACCATTCCTGAAATAACGCCCTGCACCCCTCCCTTGGCACACTTGTGCCCTGTGGCTACACGTGTTTACGGGACACTGACCTCCCCACCTATGTCCCAGGAAGGAAGCCCCGTGAGGGCCTGGGCCTGCACTGGCCACGGGTAGCCTGGGCCTTGGTGAGATGGAGCAGGTGCTCAGGGCAGCTCCGTGGCTCGCGGCCGCAGGGGGAGCACCGCACCAGCCGCGGAGACGCGGGACAGCCACGTTTCAGAGTTTGGTTTTCTGAATGCAGGTTTATAGTCACGATGTAGAATTTTGCTGTTAATGAAGTTATAAAGAATTCTGGAACCTGTCTACCACACCAGTGCTCTGTTTATCACTTTTCTAATACTAAAGAAAAGTACTTTTATGGAAAATCTGGAAAACACATTTTGTGTAATGAAAATAAAAACCACCTGTAATATTTTTAAACACTTTCAACCACCTCATTTAAGATAGGCTAGATGTCCACATTTTTGGCCTTCAGGTTTTTTAAATTGTGGCGAAATATACGTAGCGTGAAGTTTGTCATCTCGGCGGTGTCAAGTGCACAGCTCAGTGGCATCGAGCCCATTCTCCTGGTGTGTGGAAGTTTTTTCAAACCCACAGGCTCCTGGCCCTTCACCTGGTCAGAACACAGATGGTCTCTTTCTGTGCCCCGCAGAGCCAGAGGGCTGGCCTGGCCGGGCCCTCCTGGAGGCTTCTCTTGGGGAGCAGCGGTCTCCCTTCACTTTCTCAGGTTCCAGACCCAGCACCACGGGCTTGCTTCTGGTTGTCTCTTTTCCCCACCCCTGGCAGCTTTCCAGACAGGCAGCCTGTCCTCATGGTGACCAGCTGTGACCCGTTGTGACCAGATGAAGGCTGAGTGTGGAGGTCCAATCTGTCTGCCTAAATGCATCTGGCTAAACCTGGGGGTGAGTCTGGGAGCCCTGTGGTCACCAGGGCAGCTCAGGGAGGCCGGGGACCTCCACCCCATCCCACTCTGGTAGCCTAGGTCTGGGCTGGCAGGTGGCATGGGGCGCCTCCCGCCTGGACCCCGTGGGGTTGTGGGCAGTGTCACACACAAGCCTGTGTCCTCAACGTTCCTCGCTTTGTCTGTCAGGAGGGGTAAAAGAAAGGACCCAACCCTGGAGGAGCTGCCGAGGCACGGTACCAAGGCCAGCAGGTGCTGGGCATGGCAGTCAGCCCCGCCTTCAGCCCGGCTGCAGGGCAGGGAGGCCTGTCCGAGGAGGGGCCACTGACACTGGCCCTGAGGACGGGGTGGGGGCTGGCGAGGAACTGAGGGCAGTGGGTGGGGCCCTGAGCAGCGTGCGGGGGGAATTCCCCGGCCACACTGGTGAAGGCCAGGTGCCTGACGGGCGAGTCTGTCCTTGGTAAGAACTGTGCTGCAGACCCTCGGCACTCTCCTGGGAGGCCAAGGTGGCTGGGCGCCAGGACGTCCCTTCATTTCTAATGAGGAAAGCATCACAGCCGCCCCGGGGGCCAGCCAGTCCTCTCACCCCTCGCCATACCTGCTTGCCGGGGCTCCTGGGGGTCCCGCGTGGCCTTGGCCAGCAGGTGGGTCCTGCTACGCCTGACGGCCTCCCCGGGCTGGCTGCAGGGTGCTGTTAAGAACACCATGCCCTTCCACCAACCAGACGTATTGCTGTAGCTGCAAACCTCTCTGATGCCATGCTTTCAACTATTCCAGCAAGGGGATCAGGGAGGTATGGAACCCTGAAGGGGACAAGCCAAGGTCACGAGAGGCAGGCAAGCCTGGCTCTGTGCCTCCGGGATGCGGTGAAGCCTCTTCCTGCCTGAGAGGTGCTTTAGAAACACCTTTCCCAGGAAGTCTGTATGCTAGAAAATTACTGCCGATTTGCAGTCTCACCAGCAATGTATGAGTGTGCCTTTCCCCACATCCTCACCAACACTTACTGTGGTTTGTATTCTAATAGCTGCCATTCTGACTGGAGTGAGATGACATCTTAGAGATCTTAGAGTACTTTTGATTTGCATTTCTCTAATTGCTAGAGATGTTAAACATTTTTTCATGTATGTGTTAATTGATTGTATATCATCTTCTGAGAAGTGTCTGTTCAGTTCTTTAGCCAATTTATTGATTGGGTTATTTGGTTTTTTGGTGTTAAGTTTTCTGAGTTCTTTATATACCCTAGAGATTAGTGCTCTATCTGATGTGTGTGTGTGTGGTAAAAATTTGTTCCCATTCTGTAGGCTCTCTCTTCACCTCACTGACTGTTTTGCTGAGAAGAAGTTTTCAGTTTGAATCCATTCTGTTTATTGATTCTTGATTTTATTTCTTGTGCTATAGGAGTCTTGTTAAGGAAGTCAGGGCTTAATCCAACATGATGAATATTTGGGCCTACTTATTCTTCTTAACAGTTGCAGTGTCTATACATTGCTGGTGAAACTACAAATTGGTGCAACCGACCTGGAAAGCAGTATGGAGATTCCTTAGAAAACTTGGAATGGAACCACCATTTGACCCAGCTACCCCACTCCTTAGTTTATACCCAAGGACTTAAAAATAGCGTACTACAGGGACACAGCCACGTCAAGTTTTATAGCAGTACAATCCACAATTTAGTTAAATTGTGGAATCAACCTAGATGCCATTCAATAGATGAATGGATAAAGAAACTGTGATATAATACACAATGGGATATTACTCAGCATTAAAAGAGAATAAAATCATGGCACTTGCAAGTAAATGGATGGAGTTGGAGAGTATCATGCTAAGTAAGCCAATCCCCAAAAAACCCAAGGCCATATGTTTTCTCTGATATGAGGATGCTGATCCTTAATGGGGGTGGGGGGGTCATGGGAGGAATAGAGGAAATTTAGATAGGGCAAAAAGGAGGGAGGGGCGGGGGGAGGAAAGATGGTGGAATGAGATGGACACCATTACCCCAAGTACATGTATGAAGACGTGAATGGTGCGACTCTACTTTGTGTACCACCAGAGAAATGAAAAATTATACCCTGTATGTGTACTATGGATTGAAATGCATTCTGCTGTCATGTATAGCAAATCAGAATTTAAAAAAATAATACCACCAATGTCACTGGTGCTGCTTGTGGAGGGGGACAAAAGCTCTGCTCCCTTTGACTGTGTCTTGGGCACAAGCTTTGCATGTGCTCCGATACCGTCACGCACACGCTCGGTCACCGTGATGTGCAGGAGCCACACTTTGTGCTTCTGGGCGCTCTTCGCCTAGGCTCGGCCCTGGTTGCTCTGGAGACCACCCCCCCCCCCAGGGCTGCTGGCCTGCTCTCAGGTCCTGTCTCCCTCCTTCCCCACGCGCACGGGGTATAGGAACTACACTTCCCAGTCTCCCTCGCAACTGGTTGCAGCCATTGGGATGTAATGATAGGGGGAGGTGGGAGGAAAAAGGAAGAGGGCAGAAGCTGGGGGGTCTTCTTCTCTCGGCTTGACCTTGAGGGGTTGTCTCCGGCACTGGAGACATGTTTCCTCCAGGCCCCAGCTCCCACTGGACAGCGGCCGCCCTCTTGTTCCCAACTCCAGCCAGCCCATGCCAAGCTGGTGCAAGCTCCAGGAGCAGGGCCCTGGCTTCCGAGTTCCGCCTCCAGGAGCAGGGCCCTGGCTTCCGAGTTCGGCCAGGGCCTCCTCCCGTGCTTTTGCCTCATGTCTAGGCTGCAGAGGCTGGAGAACAGCCGAGAAGCCAAGGGCGCGCAGAGGCAGCTGTTTGGCCACGCCCACCAGCCTCCCCCTGAGCAGCCCAGAAGCCAAAGGAGACCTGGACTGGTTGACTGTCCCGTGGTGAGTGTGACACAGGCCTGTCCGTCCAAGAGCCACACTCCTCTCAGCAATTGCAACTGACTCAGGGTTGGGCAAGTGAGTTAACGAAGCCAGTCAGGAGCAGTGAGACTGGATTCCGAGTCTTCTGCTTGAATCAAGGAAGCGGATTCCCTCTTGTCCGCCTATGTGTTGTGACAAGGGGGACAAGGAGCCTCTGGCCAGCAGCCTCCCACCACCACCACCACCCGGGCTGGCCAGTCCTCAGGACTGTCTCCCCCTAGACTTTGCAGAAATGCCAGCCCATAACTTCCTCTTTCAAGTGAAAGTCAGTTGGAGTTGTGTTTTATCGTTTTCCCCAGAGTGCAGTTCTCTCCCTGGGGCAAGGTAGGAAGGACACGAGATGGCATCAGAGGAAGTTGGTTAGTGTCTACCTCTTTACTAGTGTGTTGACTGACCTTGGGCAGCTGAGCCACTTTCATCTGCAGGACTTTAATGCCCTCCCCTGTAAGATGGGAGGAGGACTTTCCGTCCAGTCCAGTGTCTCTGGTCTGTAGTGTGGAAGGCCCCTGAGGTCCCCACAGTTCAGATGCGAGAGTGCTTGTTCTCTGGTCTCCCCCTTGGCTCCACTCAGACCCTACCTTGAGACCGAAGTGGCTCAGGGCCTAGTTGTCCTTATCTGTGCACACATTACAAGGAACTGATTGATTTAGGGTTGCTTTCTTAGGGACGTGACCATCAGGGTGTACGTGCCACAGCCTGGGGTTTACAGAAAGAGGAAAAGTTGCAAAAAGAGTAGCCAGACTCGACCAGTAGCACAATTTGAACAGAAACCAAGCTTAAAACAAAGAGGAAGTGCCACCTCTCGATGACGGGCCGGACTCCTATTAGTGGAACATGCTTGTTTCCCTGTTATTAGCCAGGCAATTATTAATTTCTGCTCACTGTGTGAAGCGTTTTGTGGCCAATTTTTATTTATCCTCATAACAACCAAAGTGCATCAACACTGTCCTTATCCTCCGTTCACAGATTAGAAAATCGAGTCTCACTCAGGAATAATGACGCAAGGTCCCCAAGGGGCAAGTTGGGGCCTCAGCGTGTACTCCCTTGCAGCAGAGTCTCTGCTCTCCCTTGTCCAGCTATTTGGGGACATTTTCACTGACTTTAACAACGTTTCCTCTGCTTCCAGTGGCTGCATGGGTCTATCAGAGTCTGTGTATCCTGACGATCCTGCTGAAATTTCCCATGGCTCAATCAGATACAAATGCTCCCTGTCCAGCTCAAAGTTTGAATGACCCCAACCCGTGTGTCCACAGCAGGTTGCTCCAGGGCCTCTGGGATTCCAGTGTGGATATCCTCTGTCTGGGGATCACTCTGGGGAAGACTCCTGGGGTGCTGCCTTGGCAGGACTTGAGCAGGAGACCCTGGTGCCTGGGCCAGCTCAACGTGGCACAGAGGACCCCGCTGGGGATGATTCGTGCTCCTGCTGCTCGCTGGCTGCCAAATGCTTGCATGGTCTTGAAATGCAAATCCGAAGGTGGAGCTCCACCCACCCCAGGTTCTGGAGGTGGGGGCACAGTGGAGTTTTGAGCCAGGTCTGAAGTCTGGCAGAGCCAACTCGTGCCTTCCTGGTGATCAGGGGACACCTCCCGGACCTCAGTAAGATTCTTTTACTGCACATCAGTCTCATGGGAGCAACAACGCCAGGAGCCCCTGCAGCCTGGTGCTCACAAGGCTTCATAAACACAGTTGCTGCTGTTACAATCATCATTACTGTTGTTACTTTTATTAAGAAGCTGCTGTTCTGCAAATAGTTTCCTTTCTTCCATTCCTGGAGCCCCAGGTGCCTTTGGTCCACCAGCCGCCCTTCAGCAAGCTCTGCTCAAAGGTTCCAGAAGTTGAGGCAGCCTTCATTCTCCTTGGTTCACTTTCAATTGCCTTTTAATGGGAGAGAGAGAAAGTGAAATTACAGCTTTGGGTAGCTGCTTGCTTGGAAGGCTGGGAACAGCCCAGCCCTTTGTATCATATACCATGGCTGCATTTATAGTCCCAGGAGCAAAGGGACCCATCGCAAATCAGATCATTTATTGCTGCTGCCAACTCAGCGAGGAGAAAACTCCCGAGGGGAGAGGTGGAGGTGCTGGCTGTGTGTGGAACACTTTGCTCCCTGGGCTCCAGTGGATCAGACCCGGCTCACCAGCGACACTGGCTTAGGAGAGCTCTAAATGGTGCCCAGATGCGATTTTCCCCGTCTCTGCGTCCCTGTTGTATCTGTGTATTCTGCTCTCATCAATCAATCTCTGTGTGAAATAGGGAAGCTTTCTAACCAATAATCTGCAAAATTAAATGCAATTTTCAAAACAAACAAACAAATGATTGAAAGAATATTGAAAGAAGGGCTTGTGCATTTTCCGTGACCTTCAGGGCTCTCCGAGTTTGCTTTCAGGGAAAGCAAAACTCTTCCCCAAACTCTGGGGACTGCATCAGGGGGTGCCTTCCTTTGCTCCCAGGTAGGGCTGGGTGTCCACTCACAGATAACTCACAGAGCCATCCAGACCAAGCCAGCTGTGTCCATCAAAGCCCCCAGGGCCCAGCATGGGGCTTGGAACAGCACACAGGGTGCTTGCCACAGATTGTGTTCATAAATAATTTTTCTAAGCCATTATTGAGCAAGCGATGTGTTCAGAATTCAGAAGATTTTGTAGGCCCATTTCCCTCCCCTTTATGCTCTGCCCATTGTACATTGCATCTACGTACTTGGAAACCCCATCAGAGGGAAGAATCATTACTTTCCAACATCAAGCATTTTTAAAATCCCAAGAACAGAAGTGCCTGCTGCCTTTGCTCAGGGAAGCACCCTCTCTGCTGCTTTCCCTTCATTCCAGATTCTGCACGTTTCCTGTTTGGGGACTTCCCCTTGCATTTCCTGAAGTGTATATCTGTGGGCAACGCATCTGCAGTCTCAGGGTTTCCCTTCACCTGAGAACACCTTTATTTTGCCTTCACTGCTAAACTCTGGAGAGGATTCTGGGCTGGCCATTTTTTCAGCCTCTTCAGAATCCTGTACCAATTCCCATGGCTTCTGGGGCTTCTGATGAGACCTGCCGTCACTCAGACCATCATTCCCCAGCTAGTTAAGTACTATAGATTGTTCTGCTCAAGATTTTTTCTAAGAATTTTTGTTTTTATGAGCTTGATTTCCAAGTGTCTGAGTGTGGATTTTTAGGGGTGTTTATCCCATTTGGAGTTTGCCAACTTTCTTAGATGTGTAGGTGTAGACATTTTTCCAAATCTGGGGAATTTTCAGCCATTATTTCATCACACATTTTTCCAGCCCTGAGCTGTTTCTCCTCTTTCTGGGACTTCAGTGACATAAGCATCAGAACTTTGGCTGCTGTCCTACGGCCTCTGAGGCTCTGGTCATTTAAAAAACTACTCCTTGTTGTTTGGATTGGATAATTTCTATTTATTTGTGTTCGAGTTCACTGAATTTTTCTTGTGCCATCTTTATTTGGATTTTGAACCCATGTAGTGTATTTTTTTCTAGTTATTTTATTTTTCAGCTCTAAAATTTCTATGTGGCTTTCTACATGTGTTCCATTTTTAAAATATTTTCCTTTTCCCAGTTGTTTTAAGCATGATTGTGATGATTTAGGGCATTTTTTTAAGAATTGCTTTAAAGCCTTTGCCATAAGGTCCTGACTTCTGAGCCGTCTTGATATTGGGGTGGCTTCAGGCCCTTTTCACAGGGGACCCTTCGCATGCTGAGTCCTACAGATTGTGTCTTGGACACGGCACGGCACTCCCCGTCTTGTTTACCTTTTCTGGAGAACACTGAGTTGTAGCAGGAGCTGAACTGGTGGGGCCGAGGCTGGGGTGCCCACCTGCCTTTGGGCTGCGGTTCAAACCCTCCAATTGCATCAACTTGTGCCACTCAGAACTGTCCCGAGGGCCACCCTCCACAGCCAGCGGCCAACTGGTCAGCTCTCTAAAGCCTTGGTGCGCGGACAGCGCGCTGGTCCTCCCCGTGCAGCTTTCAGGTGGCCCAGGCCTTGCGCCGGCCTGGCGGCTCGCCACGCTCCCGCTCTGTGGCCCTGCTCACCTGCTAGAGCTCTGGCTTCCAATCTTCCCCTCGGATGGTGGTCCACTCTGACGTGGGCTTTTGTGACTGTGTCCACCCAGTGCCCAAGTGGCAGGAGGACAAGAGGACAAAGAGCAACAGGACTCACGCCAGCCTCTTCCACCAGGTCTCATCAGAAGCTGCCCGCCCTCAGAAGTGTGACCCTGGGGCCCTATTGCTGCCGCTGTTCCTGCTTGGTGAGAAGAGGATTTCTGCAGTGCCTTGAGCTTCAGGAGTCCCTTCCCACTCCCCAGTGTCCCCGAGGCCTGAGTCTGAGTCCTGACGTCCATGTGCAGGACTCGGGCTCTGTGGGTCCCAGCTTGGGAGATTGTGGGGGCGGAGATGCTGAGCCCACAGGCAGCTCCGGGCACTTCAATCTGGCCTCCTGCATTTGCTGCTGCTGTGCGCAGAGGCTCTGAGTGCATGCACCTTGCCCAGGCGTTCTTCCTGTACTCGGGAGGACAGGCGGGCTGGAATACACCTTCTCCTCCGCACCTGGAACTGGAGCCCGATGTGGTTCTTGGCACAAAGTCATATGTGCTGAAGGGAAAGTGAACATCAAGTGACAGAAGCAGACAGAGTCACGGGAAAGGAGAGCCCTCTCCCCCAGCCACCTCTGTCGGGCCAGGTGGCTGTCATCCTGCCTCCTCCTTAGCTGCACCAGGTCCCAGGGTGTGCTGATGTTGAGTGGGGCCAGTGGCAGCCAGTCCTCAAGGAAGTCTTGAGGGTGAAATACACTAAAGCATGTGGCAAGTGCCCAGCAAATGTCTCTGTGCCATCTGATACAGACAGACGTGTGTCACCCAACAGTGGGGCTGTTTCCTGTGAAATGTGCAAAGCTGTCCTCAGGCTGCATCATCATGTACACATGTCACAGTCTACTTACACAGACTGGATGGCACAGTCCCCTGCACCCCGACTGCATGTATGTACCTGTGTGTGTGTGTGTGTGTGTGTGTGTGTGTGTGTGTGTACAATGGCTTATTGCTCGTAGGGCCGTGTAGAACAAAACAGCGCAAGAGGAAAAAGTACACTGCAGACCCCAGGCAAGCAGGAGCTGCGGGGCTGCTGGCTGCAGAGCACGCACAGCACACTGCTTTGTAAGCGGGAGGCACCGAAATAACCATACAAGCACAGCACGGTGGAGAGGCAGACCCGCGGTGAGGCCTTCATCTCGTGAAGCACTGCGTACCGGCACGACTGCACCTGCTGGACTGTGGTGGGACCTGCAGCATGGCAGGAACGCTTCCTCCAGGGTCACCATAGACGCGTGAGGAGCACATTGTGATACAGTGTTGGGTGGCTTCGACGTCACCAGGGGATAGGAATTTCTCAGCTCCCTGATGATCTCTCGCGACCATTGCTACGTACATGGTCCGTGGCTGACCGCGGTGTTTGGTGGCACGTGACTGTACGTAAAGCTTGTGCATGCCTCTGAAGGTGGCAGCAGCTATCACTCAGTGTGATGATGCTGGCCAGCGGCTCTGCCCTCAGCCTGCCGGGCAGCTCCCGTGTTGGCGGAAACAGCCTTGCGCTGTCCTCTGGGAGGCTGCCCAAGACCCGCTGCAGGGATGCGCAGCCGCTTGTTTTCTCTCTTCCCTTGGAAACCTCTTCCTCAGGCTCTTGCTCTCCACCCCCTCTGACAAGAGGGGCGGCTGTCCTCCGGGCCCACCGAGCTCTCCCGCGATCGGGCTGGATCGTGCTGGCGCTGCAGGAGAAGATAGCCCAACTCCCAAGAGGGGCCCTGCCACCTTCCGCTTTAATTCTCTGAGCTTCTGTGCCGACCCTGGCTGGATTGGAGGGGAGGACTCATTAAAGTGCATATTAAGGGCTCCGAGATTTGTGAGTTACATAAAGGGCGAGACAGGTATTGACTGGTTTGCTTCAGAGCGCAGCATGCAGCTCTCCTCCTGGAAGAGAAGAACTCTATGTGGAGCGTTCTTGTCCATTCTGCGAGGAGGGCTGAAGGTCCAGGGTGGCTTTTCCCTCTCTGGTGCTGGGGATCACACCTGGGGCCTTACACATTCTAGGCAGGTGCCCTGCCGCTGAGCTAAGCCCCCAGCCAGCGTCCCCCTCTCTTGTGGGGCCACGAGCCACAGCACTGAGGCCAGGGCTTGCCACAGCCACAGCATCCGGGCAGAATTTAATACTATTCATTGATTCTACAGTGTTCCTCCTTTTTACTATTGCTTTCTATTGATGGCATGTTGCATATTTAAATATATATTTGAAAAGTGAGATAATTTGAAGGAAATATGAATAAGCAATATGGTGCGGGTGGCATTTGGGTACGGCATGATTCACGCAGGGGCTCCCAGACAGTTTAAGTTGAAGGAGTGAAGGAGCAGGTGGGGAGGGCTGTCTGTGGGGGGGGTGCTGTGCAGGGTGAGGTGGGAAGCGGCCACTTGTCTACCGCTTCTGAGATGTGGCCTCCTGTGGCTCCAGGCTGTCTGCTGAGGCAGGAGGTGGGGACAGAAGCTGGCCGGGCAGGTGGGTTGGACAGGGAAGGTGGAGGGAGATGGCAGACTGTGGCAGCACCGTGCTGTTGGAGACGGGCCAGGTGGAAAAGGAACGCACCAGTCCCCAGGCAGACGCCAGCTTTTGTGCAGACACCTGTTATTTTCCTCCTCATGGGACTCGGTGGCCTCTTCCTGGAAGATGAGCCTCCATCTCACCTGGGGGCTCCACCTGCTGCACATGTGGCCCAGCTCAGGCACGGCCACGTGTCACGAACTCCCGGGCTTGGTGGTCTCAGGTCAAGGCTGGCGTGGCCATTGAACGCAGTCCCATCAGCATCAATTCAACGTCTGGGCTCACTCCCTGCTTGCTGGGGCTGCAAAACTGGCCAGGAGCAGGCCCTGAGCTCCCTCTGACCAGAAAGTTCCTGAGCTCCAGGCCACCCAGGGAGGCAGATACCAATGCCGGACTGCGGGACGGGGTGGTGAGAGTGTCCGTGCAAAGGCCTCAACAAGATGCTGGCGTGGAGGTTTTGCCTTGGTGTGAGCTGTGGCTAATGGTGAGGGTGGTTACAGTATAATCTAAACACAGCAGTGCAGACTCAGCTCCTGGCTGCTTCACTCCCTCCCCAGTGGTGACGAGCAAGCCTGTGTGTGTGGCTGGGAGCAGGCCTGCAGTCGCAGCCCACACAGCACCAGCCGGAGCTGGAGTGAGCCTATGGCTACGGTGACGTTCAGGGTGGAAAGATGCTCCTGGCTGGCCCTGTCTGAGTGACACCAGGCTGGGGCAGGTGGCTGGGAAGCAAATGCCCGTCTCCTCCAGATGCTGCTGTAGTCACGAGGGGCCTGAGTCTGCCCCCACAGAGGACAGCTCGCAGGTTAAAGATGCTCAGACAGCACAAAGCCAGAACAATCGCGGATTCATGAAGAGTCAAAGTGCCCCGGGTCTGCCTGGTTTCCCGATGCTGTCGGACGAATTAAAAGATCAAAGGTCCAGAAGAATCCACCCTTCACCCGCTGGTCTCACCCAGCCTCCTGCGCAACCTCGGCTTAATATTCCACTTGTGGGTGTGTAGCTCTGAACGCACCCTCACCACGCTCTCGTCAGGAGCAACTTGGGGCAAACAACAAAGAAAGCCAGGGAGAGCTGCTCATCAAACGTCCCATGCTGTCACCTGTTGGAAGTCACTCGGTAGTGTGGCCACATCCCTCTCCATGCAGGGCTTTCTGCATGCCATTCTGAACTCCCCAGGACTGAAGCCTAATCTCCTCCCCAGGGATCCCTGGGTTCAGCTCACTGCCAGGCCTGCATCTCGTTCCTCCTGGGCCTTAGGACTTGTGGCCCCGGCAGCTGAGAGGCAGCTGTCTGTGGAAACCAGATTGATGCATCTGATTACATGCACTGTTGACTTCAGCTAAAAAATAAGACAAAAATTATTTACCTGTCACCACTGAGACACCATCACAGCCAAATTGTTGACACGTCTCCGGCTCACCTGGGAGAGGTGCGGAGGGAAGAGTGGACCGTGACGCACGTAATAGACTGCTGTGCGTCCTGTGCTGCTTGTTACCTGGCTCAAGAGCCGTGTCCGGCTGCGACAGTGTTTATAAGTGACGTGCAGCCACAAGGACCACGCGGGTGCTGCAGTTCATTAGACAGCTTGACCTCTGCGGCTTTGGTTCCTAAGTGTGCTAGTCGGGTCATCATCGTTGGTGGTGGTGCACAAACTGGCCTGGACTGATGGTGAAGCCACCCTCCTGCTCTCCCTGGACCTCTGTCGACGATGTGAGCAGTATCCAGAGTGGACGGGTGACCTGAGCTGCCCTCACTCTCCTGTCCAGCAGGGAGAGGTCAGACCTGGGTGGCAGCTTCTGCAGGTGACTGTGCTTAGTTAACACCGTTCTGCAGTGGGGTTTCTTCTCTGGGTGACATAGAATCCACGGCCTAGAGTAGCTTCAGTTGTACAACAGAATGGAGAAGAAGGTGCGGAGGCTTCCTGGCTCCCCTGCCCCACCCGTGCCTCCTGTCCCATTGCCGGAGCGGTGATTTGTTAGAATGAATGTACGGCATTGCCATCGTCACCACCAGAGTCTGTGGTTCACGTGAGGGGTTTCTCCTGGTGTTGTAACCCGCAGCCTGGGACAGAAGCACGGGGGACTCCCTGACCAGCCTCGCCCAGCAGCTCCACTGCCCTAGGCCCTGGGCCCCACCTGCTCATCGCTTCCTCCCTAGCCCCTGGCCAGGACTCCTGCCTCTCTGTGGGTGCACCTTTTCCAGCACGTTGGGGGGTCGGGCCACGCACCTCGCAGCCTGTGCAGACGGCCTCCTTCCCTCAGCAGAGGGCATGTCTTTCCTGCCTGTCTGGGTGCAAGGCTGACTGTGAGAGACACTCAGGGGCCCTCGTGAGCCCCAATTGCTTGGTGTGTGTGGGGTGGGGCATTGGGTGCTGCTTGGTGTGTGTGGGGGAGGGGCATTGGGTGCTGCTTGGTGTGTGTGTGTGGGGGAGGGGCATTGGGTGCTGCTTGGTGTGTGGGGGAGGGGCATTGGGTGCTGCTTGGTGTGTGTGGGGGTGGGGCATTGGGTGCTGCTTGGTGTGTGTGGGGGAGGGGCATTGGGTGCTGCTTGGTGTGTGTGGGGGAGGGGCATTGGGTGCTGCTTGGTGTGGGGGGGAGGGGCATTGGGTGCTGCTTGGTGTGTGGGGGAGGGGCATTGGGTGCTGCTTGGTGTGTGGGGGGGGTGGGGCATTGGGTGCTGCTTGGTGTGTGTGTGGGAGGGGCATTGGGTGCTGCTTGGTGTGTGTGGGGGAGGGGCATTGGGTGCTGCTTGGTGTGTGGGGGGTGGGGCATTGGGTGCTGCTTGGTGTGTGTGGGGGAGGGGCATTGGGTGCTGCTTGGTGTGTGTGGGGGAGGGGCATTGGGTGCTGCTTGGTGTGTGTGGGGTGGGGCATTGGGTGCTGCTTGGTGTGTGTGTGTGGGAGGGGCATTGGGTGCTGCTTGGTGTGTGTGGGGGAGGGGCATTGGGTGCTGCTTGGTGTGTGTGGGGGTGGGGGCATTGGGTGCTGCTTGGTGTGTGTGTGGGAGGGGCATTGGGTGCTGCTTGGTGTGGGGGGGGGAGGGGCATTGGGTGCTGCTTGGTGTGTGTGGGGGGGGGCATTGGGTGCTGCTTGGTGTGTGTGGGGGGGGAGGGGCATTGGGTGCTGCTTGGTGTGTGTGGGGAGGGGCATTGGGTGCTGCTTGGTGTGTGTGGGGAGGGGCATTGGGTGCTGCTTGGTGTGTGTGGGGGGGGGGCATTGGGTGCTGCTTGGTGTGTGTGGGGTGGGGCATTGGGTGCTGCTTGGTGTGTGTGGGGGTGGGGCATTGGGTGCTGCTTGGTGTGTGTGGGGGTGGGGCATTGGGTGCTGCTTGGTGTGTGTGGGGGAGGGGCATTGGGTGCTGCTTGGTGTGTGGGGGAGGGGCATTGGGTGCTGCTTGGTGTGTGGGGGAGGGGCATTGGGTGCTGCTTGGTGTGTGTGGGGTGGGGCATTGGGTGCTGCTTGGTGTGTGTGGGGAGGGGCATTGGGTGCTGCTTGGTGTGTGTGGGGGAGGGGCATTGGGTGCTGCTTGATGTGTGTGGGGGTGGGGCATTGGGTGCTGCTTCTCTCGATGGGTGCGGGCCTGGCAGGAAGGGCCCCGGACACCCAGGTGGAGCTGACCAAGTCCCCTGGAGACGTCTACGCCCTGGTGTCCTGCGGGCGCCTGGCTGTTTGCTCTCTTGGATTCCATGCGCCTCTGCTGGAGCCGGGTGGGGTGAGCTGCTTTCCTCCTAGCTGAACCCACCCGGAGACACCCCTGAGCACAAGCCTGCCCTGCGGGAGAAGCTGGAGCTCCCACTGACCCCACCTCTGCTGGTCACGTCTTAAAACTGAAGTTTGTCTTTGTTTCTGTTCTGGAGAGAAACCAGCTTAGCACAGCGTCTGCTTTGGCGACAGCTTTGAGGACCAGTTCCTGACGGAACTTCTCACGGTCAGAAAGGCAGGAAGGAGGTTTTCATTTAGAAATCGCAGAATGGATCTATGAGGAAGATACTGAGCGCCTCATCTGTGCCCTGGAAACCTGCGTGGGAAGCAGAGTGGCCCTTCCTGGCTGGCTGTTGGAGCGGAGCCCAGTCTCCAGGGAAGGAACCGTCCTCTCAACCTCTCCTCTTGTCAGCAACTTGTTTTCAACAAAAGATCCTAAGGGCCTTGTTCATTTTTTTTTTTTTCTTTTAATAAAGAAAGGATATAGTCAGTTGACCAGGGATTAGCTGGGATTAGGGGCTGGTTGACTTTGGCCTTCTACCTGCCTTCTGCGCACAGACTTGAATTAACGATGGTAAATAATCAAAAGGGTATTAAAATGTGAGTGGGCCTCGGAGGGACCCTGAGCCTATCTGCTGGGGTGGGAGCCCTGGGGCCTCCGTCACTCTGTGGCTCTGACTCTGTAGTTTTTGAGGGCTGGGGCTTGCTCAAGTCTCCACGTTGCTCAGACGCGTTGTAAAGAGGCGTGATTTGGGGTGATTTTCCTTAACGCTGAAGTTGAGGAAGAACTCTGGTATTTTTAATAGCTTGCTTATCACTGGCAGACAGTTTTGGGGACAGGCCCACTGAAACAGCCCACAGGCCCCTCCAGGAGGAAGGCCAGCCCTGAAATGACCGGCAGGCCCAGAGGGTGGGAGGTGATCCCCAGGGAGCAGGGCCAACCGCGGGCTTCTCACCCGCTTCGTGAAATCCAACTCACAGAGGCTGGGAGGGCAATCGGATTAATTCTGAATCTCTGCGGAAATCAGAGCCTTAGGAGACCCAGGCTTTGGCCTTCTCCTGGGGGATGCCAAGCCACGCACACGGAGAAAGACCCTTCTGTTTGTCAGGGAGACCCCTGCGCCTCGCCTTCCCGAAGACGTTGACAAATGTTTGCAGTTTGTCAAAAGTAATTAGTCTGAGATTGTCTCACAGACCGTGGGATGCAGCAGGACGTGCCTTGTTGAGATCAGAGCGCTCCGTCGTGTCTTGTGATCCAGATGAAGCTCGTTGGAGAGTGGACCCAGGAGTTAGCAGTTCTGTGCAGCACTGGTGGCCGGGAGGGGGCAGAGGGGTTCAGAGTCAGACACAGTCCTGTCCAGGGGGGACTGGACAGTGCAGATGCCTTCAACCAAACCCTTGCCCTGTGCTGCTTCTGGGGTGAGCTGGCAGTGCGTGGCCCTGTCCTGTATGAATGGTGTTCGACAGGGAGCCCAGGGCAGCCTGGTAAGCAGCAACTCCAGCTACTCCAGCAGAGGAAGAGGCTGCCCAAGACCTCAGGTGGAGTCAGGGGGGCCTGCTGGAGGCTCATGGGACGGTGAAGGTGCCGGCTGAGGGGAGCACACATGATGAGCCAGGCCCGGGAGCTCTGGGTCTTGGAGGCATACAGACACATGTGTGGCACACATGCATCATCCTCCGTCTGGGATCTGTCCTTCCCCTTTGGAGTGGTCGCTTGTTGCCATGGTGACCAGGGTCGACACCGAGGACCCAGGCCCACCTGATCCTTGGAGTCCTTTCCTTCCCATTTACCACTTCTCACTATACCGCCTCTGGATTTTACTGCTGGTCCCAACAGGGTGACAAGGACCCTCTGCAAGCCCCACCTGCCACCTTCTGCCACACTGCTCCAGTCCTTTCTCTCCCCCCGGAAGGGATGGCAGCCCTAGAGGCACGGGCACAGCGGTGGCCTGGGAGGGCAGGAGAGACAGGGCAGGCTGGGCGCCGCAGCTTGGCTGGGCTGAGTCCGCCCTTGCCCTCCTCCCTGGGCAGAGGGTCCGCGGTCTTCTCCCTCTGTGCACACTGGGGTCTTGGCTTGTGAAGGGCCAGCCCAGCCCTGGCAGCAGCACGGGCCATCCACGGTGGCCGTTGTCTTGGGCTCTTCTGGTGGAGGATTCCGAGGCGGCTCTGATCACTGTCTCACTGACCTCTTTGGGTCTGGTGTGGACTCACGGAGCTACCCTGCCTTGCCCTCTCTAAGCTCTTGGCTGCTGCAGGCAGGAGGCTGAGGCGTCCAGAGGAGGAGGATCAGACTGGAGACCACAAGGGCTCTGGGTGCAGAACTGGCCTCTGCTGAGGCCCTGACTGTGGAACATCTGTGCGAGAGAGGCAGGTGGCCGGTGGGAAGAGCTGGTGGCCAGGTGAGCCACTTAGGAGGGTCCCTCTGAGGGTACCTGGGTGACAGGATGATCCCACATGGTACTTGGGTTTCAAGGGCCTGCTGAGAAGAGGAAGGGGTTCCCTGGGAGCTCGTGGAGACAGGACCCATCACACAGCAGACCCCCACCACCACGCACCCGACCCCTGCCAGCTGGGAGTTGGAGTTGGCGCTCAGTGTGGGCGGGGGTGTGCGTGCTGGCCTGTAGGTCACAGTTCTCTTGACCCTGCGCAGCCAGATTCAGAAACAACTGTCCACTCGCTCACAAAAGGCCTGCGGAACACTTTCTCTGAGCCCGTCCTGTGCTAGGTGCAGAGAGCAGCTGGGAGCGAGGCCGAGACCTCGATGTCCTCAGAGGGCCCACTGGGTACCACAGACCCCAGCCCCGGGCAGATCCAGCCACCGTCCGATGGTGTGAATGAAGTTTTATTGACAACCAGCCGACCTGAGGCTCGGTAGGCGGGGAGCCTCTGTGTCATGAACATTCAGTTGAAGGGGACGTTCAAAACATGTCATGATAGCCATGTGAGAATGGACAGGGAAGTGACACACCAACCCACCTGGGCCCCGCTGGCCCGTGACAGGAGCCATGCGCAGGGCCGGGGCCCGCTCTCCACCTCCTGAGGCGGCCCTCCTGTGACCGAGCCTTGCACAGAGGCACTGGTCGGGGTGCTGGAGTGTTTTATTTAGAGCTAGTGTCACAGAGTGACTTATGGTCAAATACCTCAAGACAAATTACGCACTTTGGGACTTAAAGTGCTTTTTTTCTCTTTCTTTTTAAGTGTAAAAGCAATACATCCCTGTTAAATTTCTGCAGTGTTTGAATTTTCATGTATTCTGAAAAAGTGAAAAGCTCCTCCATTTAATCCTGCAAATCTTCCAACAACGTTTTCCTCTATAGATATGTGCTAGACTCTTATTTTTAACTTATTTTACAAAAAAAAAGAAGAAGCCAAACTAGAACATTCTTGTGCATCTTGCTTTGTTCACTTAACAACAAATCATGGCTACCTTTCTGAGAAAGTACACATTAACTGCATTCTTTAAAGCTTTTCTCTGGTGTTCTATAAAGAGAAAAGACCATAATTAGCTTAATAAGTCTTATGTTGATAGAGACATAGTTGTTTCCCAGTTTTGACTATCATGAACCATGCTGCAGAGACCATTGGGTAAAAGTCCCTACATAATTAATGAATGTTTCTATAGGATAAATTCCTTTCTAGAAAAAGATCAATGGCAGGAGCATTTTAAATGTGAATTGACACTGCCAAATCACCATGCACACAAGGCTATGCAAAATGTACTTTCTTAATGATCTGTGAGAATTTCTGCCAAAGAGCATGCTTTTGGATAGAAAAATCTAACCCCAACCAATTTAAACTAACAAAATGTTTGGGTTACAGTCTGGAGAATTCTGCTCCGAGGACTCAGGAGATGTCACGAGAACTCTCTCTCTGGCTTCAGAGGGACCATCCACTGTGGTCTGCCTCCCCCTCAGGCAGGTTCTCTCCTCTGGGTCACAGGAGGGCTGCCGGCAGCAACTGGACTGTGTGGTCGGAAGTCTGCAGGGGTAGAATAGACCTTTCCAGAATCACTGTGATGAGACATCTGTGGCTCCCGTGCTCACCCTGAACCAGGCAGCATGGCCAGGGTGAAGTAATGCAGGGGTCCCTGTGGGGCTCTGCCTTCATCATTGTGCAGATTCTGAATGTCTTCTGGAACCCATTTTCATTTTGCATAGACTCACAAACATCCCAGTCTCTGGATGGAAGTGGGGGCTGTTTTAGGAGCAAGAGAGGAGAGCCCCGTCAGCAAAGCTTCCCCGGTACCAGCTGACACATTCAGTTTGCTCCTTGGGTGCTTTGGTCCCTTGGTCTCCCTAGTCCTTCCCTACGTGTGAAGGGTTGGCCTGGGCGGTCTCCAGGGGGTGTCGGCTCTGCCGTTCTCTGATTTCTGATGCCTGCCTCGTTTATGGTCTGTACCTCGCACCAAGGTTATGGACGTGATGTTGTGGGTAACTACAAGGTGCCTCAGATGTACCAGCATGAAAAGGTGACCATTGTATCAAAGGATTCAGTCACAGGAGCGAGAAAACTGCATGATGGCCCAGCTCGAATCATATCTTAGCAACCATCAGCGTTAACGTTTCCAATGAGAAGGACCCCAGGTGGAGGGCTTTGGGAAAATCCGTGAATTGATACTAGCTTGGTGTAGCGGGTCAGACATGTTTTCGTGTCTGCTTTCTGTTTACAAGTAGCCAATCATTTCCCTCTAACTGAGGAGGAAAGCAGACATTTAAGTGGCAATTACGTGTCTGGTGTGCTTTTTCTTGTCCATCTTTATGTCTTTTCACACATTTCATAGAAGATTGTGTCATATGGCCCATGTTCCAAAAGTGATTGATATGTAAATTAGTCATCAACACACAAACACACCCTCCTCTAGGAAGGAAACAGAGCCTTCGGGTGCAGGTGGAGGGAGCCCTTGGCTGGAGTTTCCTGCTGTTTCCTGGCATGTTCTTGGCCTTGCTCCTCATACAGGCACCACCGTACCGTCTGTCCCTCCTTCTAGAATTAGGGTGTAGATATAGATACATCCAGGTAGACAGGTGGACACCACAGAAAACGTACACAACCGTGCTCCTTGGACGTGGAAGTCATCACAGTGTGGCTCTTTTTGACTGTTTTCCTCCTCGCCGTGGTCTGGCTTCAGAACTGCAGGAGGGTTTGGATTAGAAGAAGTCCACTTTTTAGGTGGCCTTGATAGGCCTCTAGGCTGACTTATGATTTTTATGACTTCACACAAAAATATGTTGTGGTGAGCTTCCTTGTGCACGCCCTTGTGCATGCCCTTGGAAGTGTTGGAGGCTGCTGAGTGGCCATGAAGTGGACTCTGAGATGGCTCACTGGGGCTGCTGTCAGGGTCACACCTCTGGGGACCTGGAGGTCCAGAGATTGGGCAGAAAGGGCCTGGGCTGTGAGGAGCTGTCTTGGGTCTCACCCTCCCCAAAGTTTGGGTGTACTCTGGAACAGACGTGGCTATTCAGAGTGCTGGGCTGGCCCCATGGTATCCACAGGCTGGGTGCTTGCATCTCCATGTCACTTGGTCACCAGGTACCTTGACTCTGGTCAGCAATCTTAGTGATGGAATGGCAGGGGTGAGGTTGTGGAGACTGGGTTGGACCCATGATCAATGAACTCCCTAGGATTCCTGAGAGCCGATAAGTCCAATCATGAGTGTGGGAATGTAGGCAGAGCACCACAGGTCCCCGGAGTCAGCACATTTAGAGAGCGGAGAGAGATTGCCTTAATGGACCCGTGGACGATTTCAGAGGGAGAGGACCAGGCCAGACGATATGAGGTGACTCTGTGACTGTGTTGGTCAACGTCTCATCACTGTGACCAAAGAGCATAACAAGAACAACTTCAAGAGGGAAAGACTTATTTTGGTTCACGGTTTCAGAGGGCTCAGTCGAAGGGTGGCTGGCTCCATTGCTGTGGCCTTAGGCGGAGCAGCATAAAAACCTCCATGGCAGGTGGAAAGCTGTGTGTTTGGGGCAAAGTGGGCGGAGGCTAGACGTAGTCCCCAAGGGCACCCCCCCAGTGACCTCAACACGTACAGTTTCCACCACCCCCAGTAGTCTGTTCAACCCTCAACAAATTAATGCATTTATGAAGCCATAGCCTTCATGATCCCATCACTTCCCCAAAGCCACATCGCTGGACACTGCTGCATTGGAGACCAAGCCCCAACACATGAGCTTTTGAGGAGAATCCAGGTCTGAGCCAGAACATTCCATCCCTGATCTTCAAAGGCTCGTGGCCCACCTTCAAGAGTTCCCCAAATCTCAAAAGTTTCAGCGATACTCAAAAGTCCAAGTCCAGAGACTCCTTTAAGCCTCAAGGCTAACTTAGCTGTGAGTCCCTGTAAAAGTCAGAAAGCAAGTGACACACTTCCAACACACAATGGTAGAACAGGCACAGGGCAAGTGTTCCCATTCCAAACAGAAGGGATGAGGACATCGGAGGGATAGACCCGAAGCAGACCAGAGCCCAGCAGGGTCAATGTTAGATCCTGGAGTTCCGTGTCTGGTGTCCAGGGCATGTTGTGACCAGTTGTGAGCTCCAAAGGGCGTGGGGAGCCCTGGCCCTGTGGCCTTGCTGGATGCAACCTACCTGGCCTCAGAGGCTGGCTCTGCCCTTTGCCTGCAGCTTTCCGTGACAGACATTCCACCTTCCTGGCATCCCTAGCTCTTTGGCTCTCCACTGCAGCTATGGCCTCACCGTCACAGCTACGAGTACTGCCCTGTCGGCAGGGTCTGCAGGGACTCGGATCCCGAGGCACACTGCCTGCCTCTAGGGTTTGCACTTGCAGCGGAAGCCTCCATGACCACACACGTAACTTCAGCCTTCTTTTTGCCTGCAAAATCAGCACCACATAGACGATGTCACAGTTAGCTGCCAGGTGGAGCAGTAGCCAGGTCTCCTTGGACCATGGCCACAGTGGTCTCTGGGTGCCTGCATGGCTGAGCATAAAGAATCCAACCCTGGGAAACAACTTCCTGGGCAGCCCTGTGGGAGCAGGGGGCTCGTGGGCTCTGTTTTCAAAGCAGTCTTTCACCTTTTCACTCTGGGTCCTGCCCTGGATGGGGTCTTTCTGATTCTGGAGTTGGTCTCAAGGCATCTTTCCCACTGTCTGGGTACAAACTACTTGATGTTTCTTCAATGGGGATAATTTCTGCAGCAACCACACCTTTCTTGGCCTCAATTTTGCACTTGCTTTACTGATCAAACTTCAAGTTTTAACATCTTTTTCTTCTGATTCCACCTTTTGCTTCTGCAGGAGCCCCGTTTGGGGAGATGGCTAGGATTGCGGTTGACTTTGGGCCATGGAGTTTTGGACATTGCCACCTTCCATAGTCTCACGAGACTTGGCCCAGGATCTCGAGAGACTTGGGCGGAGCGCAGAGCGGGTCAGGGCCATTTTGGTTGTTGGTTGTTTGCTGGTGTGTGGTACGTGTTAGAGCTGTTGGAGCCAGAGAGGGAAACTGACAGAATAAAGATCCTGTTTGTTTCCAGTCTGCCTCTGAACTTATTCCCGCGGCTTTGCTGCTCCAAGCAGCCATCGCTTCAGGCAGCAACAGGCTTCTGATTCTTACTATAAATATGTCTCAAAGCTGCCAATAATATTGATGATGCCACCTGAATGCTATCGTGCCTTGAAGTCTTATTTCCAGAGGAGGGAATGCTCCTACCAGAGGGCACAACAATGATTCTGTTGACCTAGAAGTTAAGAGTTCCCCTGACCACTCTGGGCTCTTCATGCTTTTGAGTCAACAGGCTGAGAAGAGAGGTATGGTGTTGGCTGGGGTGTTGGATGCAGATTACCAAGGCAAAATTGAACTACTAATCCACGAGGAAGATAAGACAGACTATGCCTGAAGTGGGAAGTCCCTAAGAGTACCCCTTAGTGTTGCCATGTCCTGTTACTAAGATCAATGGGGAAATACCACCACCTGATCCAGGCAGTATGATAAATGGCCCAGATCCTTCAGGTATGAAGGTGCATATTATGGTTTTGATGTGAGATGTCCCCCAAAAAGCTCATGTGGCAACACAGGAATGATCACAGGTGACATAATTAGATTATGAGAGGCTGTATCTCTCAGTGGATTGATTCATTTCATGGATCAACAATTTGAATGGATTATTGAGCAGTAGCTGTAGGCAGGTGGGGTGTGGCTAGAGGAAGCAGGTCACTGGTGGGATGTGCCCTTGGGGATTATGTTTTGTTGCTGTTTTTTTTTTTTGTTATTTCTTCTCTCTCTCTCTCTCTCTCTCTCTCTCTCTCTCTCTCTCTCTCTCTGCTTCCTGACTGCCATCAGGTGAGCAAATTTCCTTTGCCATGCCCTTCTGCCATCATATTTCTGCCTTGGAGTCAGCCAGTCATGAACTGAGTCTCTGAAACCATGAACCAAAATGAATGTTTCCTCCTGAATTGTTTTTATTATGTATCTTAGTCACAGATACAAAACAAAAACAAAAACAAAAAAAGCCCCCACAAAACAGACTAACATAGTGTGGGGTACCCCTCTGGGTGAAGAACCAATACCCACTGAGGTGTTTGCTGAAGGCAGAGGGAATGCAGAATGGGGGTGGGAGAGAGTAGTTACCATACCAACAATGACCACGTAAACAGAGAAATGAGGTTTATAACCATCATGATTGTTATTTCTTTCCTATTTTGTTAAGAATATATTTGTGCACTGTTATAGTTTTGCTATGAAGTGTGCACAAAAACTCATGTTTGAGACAATGCAAGAATTTTCAGAGGTGAAATGATTAGGTTACAAGAGCTGCAACCTATTCAGTGGATTAATCCCCTGATGATTAATTGGGTGGTAACTCTAGGCAGTTAGGGTGTGCCTGGAGGATGTAGGTCACTGGGGGAATGCCTTTGGGGTTTATATTTTGTCCCAGGTATTCAGAGGGTGTGCTCTGTTTCTCTGTTTCTCTGTGTCTCCCTCCCTCCTTCCATCCATCCCTCTCTGTCTCTCTGCTTCCCTTTGCCACGTCCGTAGCTGCTTTCCTCTGCCACATCACAACATGATGTTCTTCCTTACCTTGGGTCCAGAGCTATGGAATTGCTTGACCATGAACTGAACCTCTGAAACTGTGAGCTAAAATAACCTTTTTTTCCCTTTAAGTTGTTCTTGTCAGAATTGTTGGACACAGTGACACAAAACTGACTAAAGCATGCATATACACCCATGTAATAAGCAGATATCTTTGTTTTCTCTCTTCTTTTATTCCTCATTATGTAACATAATATCAGTTGATGATATCAGTATGCAAGTGTTGTTGAATCTACATAACAATATTTAAGTTATAGGATGTCTGAAGAGTAATTATCACTTAAACTTTGTCCCCTATTCTGTGGAAGGAATTAATGCATTTTTGGTTGTATACAGGATAGTTGTATCCTGTTAGGGAGAATTATGACCTTGTTATAGTGCTTATTTGGAGACTAAGTATGATTTAAAGAGATATGGTTGGGTGTCAAGTTGATGTGGGGTGGACTTGTGATGGTTAATCTGGATTGTCAACTTGATCAGATTGAGAGATGCCTAGGAAACTCCTAGGATTAAGAGACTTTGGGGTGTATGAGGGTGTTTTTTAGAGACAGTGGGCACATGGGGCTGCAAACTGAGGGGGAGACCTTCTCTCCATATGGGTGACACTAACAGGCTAGGGCTGGATGGAACAAAAGATGGAAGGAGGAGGAAGCTGCGGCAGATGTGAGCTGGATTCTTCTTGAGTGGGTGTGGTCACTGTTCAATCACCTAGGTCACCAGGCCCAAACCCTTTGCTCTTCCAGTGTGGCCTTGGACCAGTGACTCTCCAGGGGGGTCCCAGGCCTTCAATCTCAGAATGGGTTTGCATCATTGGTCCTTCTTACTCTGAGGCTCCGGCTCCTTGGGTTAAGCAGTTACAGGTTCCTCCGACTTTCTAGCCTGCAGACAGCCATTGTGGGACCACCCAGCCTCTGATCATGTAGGCCTAGCTAATAAATCACCTTTTATAGTTACAGGCATACATATCCTGTAGGCTCCATCCCTCTACAGAACCCTGACTAAACAGTGACGTTCAGGGCATTTCTGCATGTTTGTAACCATTCCTAAAGACAGCTTCTATTTGTGGCTGCCTAGACTCTATTTCACTCTATGAAGCAATCATGAGGAAATTGACCACATCTTTTTTCCTTTTCTAGTGCAAATGATTTTTAAGGTAATCACATAGGGCAGGACTCCTTCTCAAATGCCTCCGACCAAAGATTTTCAGAACGCAGGGAAGCCTCTAAATGCAAATTGCCGTGCATTAACACATGCTGTGCTCTGCTTGGGGCAGCCACGTCAGTTAGAAGAACTCACATAAATTGGGATTTGATAACTTATTTTTACACAATAAATTTTATTAAACATAAATGGGAATCATTAGCTGAAACACTTAATTAAAACTGTGGCCAAATTAGATAAATGCTAAGGAGCGTTCTCTAAATTTATTGCCTGATGATCTATAGGCTTGCTCAGTAACGTACTCCCAGGACCTCCTTAATGAAGCTATTAAGTTCATAAATATCATATGTGCCAAATGGCAAAATTTAGTGATGATCTAACCCAATTTACTTACTAAGTAAATAAACCCTTCTGAAAGAGCCACTAATTTATGTCACTGATGCTCATAGGACGAAATCCCCTACCTGCCTGAGAACATACCTTTTAGCAGTGATTTATTGCACCCAAACCACCCAGATGGAGAGGAGCTTTGCCCTTTCCTTGCTCTGTTTCTTGAGCTGTCCTTCTGTGGATGCAGAGCATATGCCCTAGCCCCATCCCCACTCAGGCTGACTGACCTGGAACCTCTGAGGAGATGGGTGTGTCCTGGATAGTTTCACAACTGGAATTGCTCTGGTTTTGGAGGCCCTGGAGGGCTGCAGGTGTGCCCTGAATGCACTCAACCTCCCTTCCTGCTCCTACCCTGGAATCTGCCCACCAGAGTTACCAATGATTTATGCTAACTAGGGGACTGCATGCCTGGTCTTCAGTAGCTGGACCCAGGAAGGTGGCCCTGCAGGCCTTGGCCTTCCTTACCTTTGCTGACCTGGTTGACCGCACCTGCTGTGACTGCCCTTCCCCCAGCACTTGCTTCTTCCGACTGGAGTGCCCCAGCCAGAGACAACCAGGCATGCCCCTCTGCCCACCAATGCCAGGTGCCAGCTCACCTCCCACCAGTGTCAATAGGACCCCTGCCCCAGCATGCCCTCAGCCTGGCTTGTGCTTGCTTCACAGTGCCTGCCATCAGATGACATGTGTTCATCCTTTATTGTCTGTCCCCCATGAATACAACCACAGGGGAACCGGGAGGGAGTAGGCCCTTTTTAGTCCACTGTGAATACACAGTGCCTGACACGTGGTAGATGCTCTCTAAATCATATTTTGGGCTGAGTAAGTGAATGAATAAATGAATAGTAAGCAGCATATTCTCGAGCCTGCCCAGGGTGTGGGGAGCATTGTGCTAAGATGAGAACAACGCCTCCCTCACAGCGCTGCCATCTTCAGAATTGGGATGAAGTGATCAGGAGTTTTCAGCAAAGCAGGGGGTGTCTTGTGCTGCAGCAGGACGTGGTATCAAAGCAGCACATGAAGGGTCTTGGCTGCACAGGGGGCTGGGTGTGCCCTCCAGAGAAATGCCCAGAAGACAAGCCCACATCCTGGTGGTTAGTGCATGTGAATCATGGTCCCTGGGGCAAGGAGGTGTGGTTAGCCTGGAGAGTCTGTGCAGTGGGGATGGAGCAGCTAGGGACAGCCCCCTCAGGAGCTCCAGTACCATGCAGGAGAGGGGAAGAGGAGCTCTCCAGGAGCAAAGAGCAGAACATAGATGCAGGATGAGAGCCAGAGAGGTAGGTGTGAGGCAGTAGGAGAGAGTGGGCCAAGAGGAAGGTCAGTGAGGACACATGGCTACTCACCTGAACAATGAGGCGATGGTTGGGGATGGTCCAGGAGGAACCACAGCAATAGGAAGAAAGTGTCAGAGGCAGAAGTGGAAGCAGGAGGGAGGACACTGGCCAGAGGCTTGGCCAATGAAGCACAATCAAGCATTTATGAAGATCTGAGGCTTCAGATTATTTAGCTGCAACCCAGTTGTTGAGCATGACCTCAAAGCAAGGGTCATGGGGCTGGGATTGTGGCTCAGCGGTAGAGCGCTCGCCTAGCACGTGTGCGGCCCGGGTTCGATCCTCAGCACCACGTAAACATAAATGCATTGCATTGTGTACAACTAAAGCAAATAAATAAATATTAAAAAAAAAAAAAAAAGCATGGGTCATGGTCACTCTGATCCTGGGTCCCAAGAGGTGTACATGTTTGGGAGTTGTTTAGAGATAGCCCTAAGGAAAAACAACCCACATTACTGATGAATCCCTGAATTTCCAAACCTCTGTCCTAATAGCACAAAGGAAAAAGCTACCTTTAGTAGCTGCTCTTCAGTAGCTGGACTCCAGGATGGTGGCCCTGCAGGCCTTCCTTACCTTTGCTGACCTGGTTGACCTAAACTGCTGTTACTGCCTTCCCCCAGCACTTCCTTTAGAAATGTTTGGAGAAATGCCTCTCTCCCACCTGCTGATCTTTCTCAAAAAGATGAGAAGCCTTTGTGCTTGGTGGCCTCTTTCTCAGGGCATAAGGTTTCTGGGCTTCCCTGGAACCAGTGCTTTGTGACAATGCATACTAATCATCTCTTTACCTTCAATGGGGTCGAATGGTGTCCTCCAACTCATGTCCACCCAGAACCTCAGAATGTGACCTTAGTCAAGGTGAGGTGGCTCCAGATAAGTGATGGTCTCACTCCAATGGCTAGTGTCCTTATAAGAAGGGGGAATTTGGGCTGGTGTTGTGCCTCAGTGGTAGAGTGCTCACCTAGCATGTGTGTGGCCCTGGGTTTGATCCTCAGCACCACGTAAAAATAAATAAATAAAATAAAGGTATTGTGTCCAACTACAACTAAAAAATAAATATTAAAAAAAAAAGAAGGGGGAATTTGGACACTGAGTTGGATATAGAGAGAACATTGTGACCACCCCAGCTGAGATGGGGACATGCGGCTACACACCAAGAAATGCTGTGGATCTCCAGAGCTGCCAGGCACTAAAGAGGCAGGAGGGATCTTTCCTAGACCTTTACAGGGAACGTGGTCCTGCCAACACCTTGATTCTGAGCTTCCAGCCTCCAGAACTATAAGGTGATAATTTCTGCCTGCCCAGTTTGTGGTCATTTGTCATGGCAGCTTTAGGAAACTCATACAACTGCTTTGTGAAAATCGATCAGCTAATAACCGAAAAAACTGCCCTGATGTTGATGTGCATTTTGACATCTACAAAGATTCTTTTGCACATGTTTTATCTTTGGTGAATCTTCTGAAATCATTTGGGGAAAAATATGATTCTGGCCCAATCTATGGTATCAGTATTGAATACACTGTATCTTTTTTAAAAAAAGCAGATGACACACAAAAAGTAGAATTTTGTTGATGTATATTTTCCTTGAATCACATTTGATGAAATAAGGCCCTGGGACAGGTGGCTGGCTTGGAACACTGATCCTCTGGGCACCCTTGTCTCGTTCTCATTTCCAGCCTAAGAAACATAAGAGCTGTTCCCAGGAAACCGAGTCTTCTGTAGGAAGGCAGATTTATCATTCAGATCCGTCATTAATTTCCCAACGATGCTCTCCCTGGCCATAAAAAGACTTAGTGCTCTTCACGAAGGTTTTATTCCAGAGAAAATGGTCTTGGAACATGGTTTTCACCGACCTCTCTTAACCTCTGGCTTCCTGTGTTATTATTATTAAGTAATGATGTTGCTTCCTGCCAACCTACCTCTCCTCTCTCCGTGCCTCAGAAACCTAGTGATGCTTTTTGGTGTGGAGGACAAACCGGCACTTAGCCGCTGCCTTGCTCCTGCCCTGGCCCTGTGGGGCTGCTTAGATGGCAGTCTTACATCATCTTTTATGAGGACATCAACTTATTTGCAAATAAGTTTAGATTGTCTAATAAAATCTGGTGACATTTTAGCTTACAGTTTATGTCCCAGTAAAAGGCTCCGCGTGTCGTGGCCGTTGGATCCATGACACGGCCCCACACGAAGGCTTTGTTTCTGGCCAGAAGCTGACGGTGCGCTCAGCGAGGGGAGAGAGACGGAGGGGCCAGGCCGGCGCTGTGGCCGCCCCGAGGGCCTTATCTCCTCCATCCAGTTTGCCTCCTAGAATTCCGAAGCGCTCAGCACTTTCCAGCAGGAGAAAGGGAGGAGCTGGAGACGCCTGCGGGCTGCGCTGGAGGGAGCTCAGCCTCCCTCACGGACTCTGCGGTCCTTGGAAAATGACCTCTGTGCTCAGCTGGGGTGGCTCCCGTAGTGGCCACACGTAGCTCAGAGTCCTCCACTGGGGCAAGCTGGCATGGTGGAGCCACCTCTGCCTTCACACTTGGGATGAGTGCTACTGTCACGAGGGGGTGGGGGCCAGGCTCACCACGGCAATGACTCTGTCCAAAGGGTCCCCGGTCCTGAGACTGAGCCACTGAGAGGGAACTGAAGCCCTGCTGGGCAAGACCTGAGTGCTGAAGTGGCAGGCAGGCTGGGGGGTCGCCCTTGTCCTCTAGGCACGGCGTGGCCCAGGCCCGCAGGGTGCAGGTCTGCTCTGAATGAGGGCCTGGCTGAGGTCGGGAGGAGAGGCCGGCCAGCACCCAGCCTTGCCTGGTGGGGGCGCGCAGCCTGTGTTTAGCAGGGACAGGAGCAGAGTGTGCAGCCGGGTTCTTGGAGGGGGGAACGAGCCCTGGGAGCTGGTGCTGGTGTTTCTTGAGGGAGCTGCGACCTGGAGGCCTGTTTTCACGTGGGATGCATGTCCTTTGGGGTGGGGGAGGAGCCTGGTGCATGGGAAGTGACCTTCCAGAACTCCTCGGGATTTATGACCCCAACTACAGGAACAGGTGCTCCAAGAGAGCCTCCAGGTGTGAAACGCATGAAGCGTGGAATATTCCAAGACTCGTGCCTCCCCAAAGCTTGCAGCGTTCAGAAATGAAGCCAGTTCATGCATAAAATATCCCCTCTGAGCACGGTCATTTCCATGCCTCCCCCTGTGTGGGGATCGGGCTATAAACCATTGTGGTTGCACCCGAGGATCTCCGTGTGGGAAGGAGGCCCCTGTATTTATAGCCCTTCTCATCTCAGCTCCCGGCACGCGCGTTAATCTCCTGTGAAGTCTGGGCTCCAAGCGCCTCAGGAGATGTGCTAAGTCCTCCCCTGGCGTTCGTCCACAGAGGATTTAAGAGACACCAGAGGCTGGCACGTTTATCCTGAGTCTGCAGTTTCCTAAACCTGAAGGAGATGAACAGCTCTCAGTCAGGAAACACGGGTCAGCAAGGACCTTGAAATTGGATATTTGAGCTGACACAGGAGAGAAGCTGCGAGTGGCCCCAGAGGGTGTGCTGGGGACGAGACTTCCACCCATCCCTGATGAGAAGCAGGCTGGGGGCGGGGAGTGTGGTCCCACTGGAATTAATGGAAAGGTCAAGTTGCTCAGAGCGCTGGCTTTGGACTATGTGGGAACACGGGTGTTAAGGGGGCTCAGAGACTCTGCCACAGACATAGGGCAGGGCTGGGATCTGTCCCCTGTTCTCCACTCCCTTCTGTCTTAAGGTTCAATATCCCAAGTAAGAGTTTTGTGGAGGAAACAACAAAACAAAACAGATCAAACAAAGACTCTGCTAAGAATTCAAAGGAGGAAGGGTTCCTGATTAAAACGCTGACAGGGAAAGACAAATCCATTCCCTCTGGGGTACTGAAGAGCCCTGGTAGCGTGGAAAGCAAAGGACTTTGTAGTAGAAGAGTCCTGGTTAAAATCTAAAATCGAAGCACAGTTCACCATCCCCTGATGGGACCTGACCGTCAGTGTCTCGTCTTTAAGGAAGAGGGACAGTCATTGTGCCTGGCAGGACACCGTGAGGTTCTGTCCAGGTGCTCTCTAGGTGGCTGCTGCAGAGGAGTCCTGGAGCTGGACAGAGGAGTCCTGGAGCTGGACAGAGGAGTCCTGGAGCTGGACCTCTTGAGCACGCTGAGGGCTTGGCAATGAGCGGCAGCCGGCAGGTGAGCGGAGCTCGGGCTCGGTCTCACCTGGTGCCCTGGGGACCACCCCATGCCCAGCATTGTTTAGGGTTCTTTGGCAGCAAGCAGTGGAAGCCAGCTCTGCCTGTTTTAAACAACAAAGGAATTTCCTGGAATCTGCTGGGGGGGCTGGTTCGTGGAGAGAACGGGACCGCTGGAGAACCCGGTGTCACAGCAGGAGAGGGGCCAGGGCACCCCCTCAAAAAGCGGAGCTGGAGTCACAAGCCTGGTCCTTGGGGAGGGCAGAGCTCTTCGGCTGAGGTGCAGTCACCGTGGCACAGTGGGGCGCAGGCAGCGCCCCAGGGGCTGTTGGGAAAGGGGGCCATGGGGGGGGGGCGCCGGTGCTCAGTGCACCATGAGGCTGCGTCCGTCCTGCCCTCCCAGCCCAGGCCAACCCCATCCCGGATTGTCGTACTTAAAGCACCATCGTCTGCCAGCCAGATGAAAAATTGCTGTCAGTTCCAAGTCATCTGCCCCAGCTTGTTTATCTGAAGTCAGGATTCTGCAGAAGCTTCGGCTGCCACTGCAAATATCCTGTCATCAGGCAAGCAGGCAAGTGGCATATGCTACCGTCTTAGGGAGTTTGAGAGTCTTCCTAATGATGTACTCCGAAAACTTGGGCTCAGATCTCACAAGTTTCCAAGTTAACTAATAACCCAGGTTCCCAGAAACACCATGAACAAACATTGATTCCCAGTGCCTTTCATAGGCAGGCTCTCAAGATGTGGGTTTTAGATGAAAACTGAATAAATTGGCGGCATGTATGATCTCATGCAAATGCCCAGCCCCCAATTGTTCTCCCATGCAATGATATCTTTAATATTCTGTGGAAAAATTCCTTAGATTTATTTTTCTTATTCTGCAATATGATATGGAGAAATCTAGAAAAAAAATAAGCAAATAATACAGGCACATTGGCTAATTAAAAAAAAAAAAAAAAGAAAAAAGCTTGCAAAGCAAAGAGAAACAGAACCTCTGAGTTTCATGCTTATGAAATATTTATTTGGTGGCAAAGAAGACACTGGAAGTCGGAAATGAACTTTGCAAAGTAATTACTTTTGATCCCTGCAAAATCCCTTCGAAGGCCTTCAGGTAAACAGCCTCTCTGACGGGCGGGAGGTGAACTGAAAAGCCACACTGTGCTTTTTAAAGGAAACAAGGAATGAATCAAAGGACACACATTGTCCAAGGCCCTGGAAAGAACCTGTGTGTGAAATTTCCTGGAGGACGCTCCTTGCAAGTGGGTCAGGGATGAAAAATGGAGGAAGATGAGCTAAGACAGCAAATGAGAAAAGACACAGGCTGCAAGACAGAGGGCGCTCATCCTTCTTAAAGAGGCTTCATATAATGCACATGTATTTAAAGAGCGTATGTGCACTAATTTTGATAAAGATCCTTAAAATGACATTAAAATGGAAAGACTGAAGATGAGGCCCCTCCTGGGAAATGTCAGTAGTTATGTTACATTTGTATTTTCATTTTGTTCCAGTGCTCTGGTGAAAATAGCTCATCTTCAATACACCCAGAGTAGAGAAAATAGATTTCAGAGTGAGGGAACAACTGTTGTTTGTAAATGAATCTGTGTCACACACGCACGCTCTTCCATGGCCAAGCTCATGGGGTTGGTTCCCAGGGGTATGCACACTGTATTCTTGCAGTATATGATTTGAAGCCTTTCTCAGAGGAGTCCAGGGCCACTTCTAAGCTTGAGAGGTGACATCACTCACCAACAACCCTGTAGAGAACCAGCCAGGCCCCAAGTGAATACATGGCTCAAACCCCGTAGGACGTCCCTGGCTGCCCAGGTCCGCTTGGAGATGGCCTGATGGCCTCAGAGGATGTCTCAGGAATATTCTTCTGTTTAAAAATTTTAATGTGTTTATTTAACTGAAAAGTGAAAGTTGTCTGTATTTATCATGCACAACACATTCTGAAACACACATCCATTGCAGAACATCTAAGTTGAGCTGATTGACATATAGATACCTCATGAGCTGAGCGTGAGGCCGCCTGCAGTCTGTTCTCTGTGCTTTTGGAGTATGTGGTGTGTGGTTGACTGCAGCCACCAGGCTGCACACCAGGGTGGCTTAGCAAGGCTCGGCAGCCACGCCCACAGTAAGGAAGGTGAACCCTGTACCCGATGGGAAGCAATATTAAGGCTAATGGAAAGAAACAACTTCCCTTCCTTTGGGAGTTGTTACAGGAGCAGAATATTCTATAAACTCCCTGTATTCAGAGAGAGAGAGAGAAAGAAAGAGAGAGATAGAGAGAGTGACTTCTCTAAAATGTTTTCTTATAGTTCAAAGTCATTTCCAGAGCCCTGTTCTTCATACCTTCCTGAAATCCTGACATAGTACTTTGGGGGAAAAAAAGAGAAAAAAAGAAAACAACAAAATTCCCTTACTCTCCCTAGCTCAGAAGGCAAAGTAAAATCTAGCACCATTTTTGAAAGCACGGCCTGGAATCTTCACTCCCTTCCCCTTGTAGAATTGCAGCACAGGGAGGAAGAGGAGCAGAGGTTCAGAATAGCAACAAAGGCCAAATCGTCCGCACAGAGGGCTGGAGACCAACCCTGTCCTGAGTAATTGGAGAGATTTTGGATTCTGACAGTGTGTTTTGAGCAGTCTGGAAAAAGTGCTGGCGGTGTTTCTTTGGGTTGTCCAGTGGGCCAGCCCCTCTGCCGCTGACCATGGAGGAGCACTGGGGGTGGGGTGAAGCCAGCCTGAAGCAAATGCCCACCCAGTGCCAGCAGAGTGACCTTGAGATCTGGCTTTGTGCGCCGAGGGCTGCAGGAGCTCAGGGGCTTCCAGTGTGACTGCAGCTGGGCCCAGGCTGGAGGCCGCCCAGCAGGGGCAGTGCTGAGGAGCAGAGACCCCAGAGGTGGGAAAAGCATGGGCCAGTTACAGAAAGGGCACGATGGCCGGTGGGATCTGGGTGACCCTGAAAACTGTCACATACTGAAAAGACAAGAGAGAGACACAGGTGCCGCACAGGAGCACCCTCAGTCTTGCGGAAACCCTCCTGGCTGCGCCACAGTGGGAGGCGTGTCCCCTGCTTCCCGCTTGCTCCTGTCATCTGAGAAAACAGAGGCTCCTTGGCTGAGAAGATTGGCCAACAGCCTTGGATCCGCGCGCCTTCCTGGAGTCCCCATCTGCCGCCTCCCTCCTCCCTGCTTTCCCCCTGGGCCCAGGGGTCTCATGGGCACTTTGACGCTTTGGGCAAAAGCCGTTTCCCCCCAGATGAAGCAGATCGCTTCCCCGGCTCATTGCTTTGCGGAATCCTTGGCTGTGTTTTCCGCTGCGCCCTTCCCTTCCTAAGGCAGTCAGAAAAGGGCCCCTCCTGCCCCTGGGAAGGCGACGGCCCTGCTAGGTGACAGTGAGAAGTAATCAGCACCCCTGGTCGCGCGCCTGCACCTGTCTGCACGGCCCCCACCTTTCCTGTGAAGCGGCTGGAGCGCGTGGGTAGTTCCTAGCCGTGCCCCGCAGCCGGCCGAGGAGCCTCCTGGGGTTGCCGCTGGAACGCGGGAACCAGGGCTCGTGCCAGAAGTGAGGTGGCTTTCTTTCCAAAAGTGGGTTTTCACCTGTGGAACTGCTGGGCTGGTGACCTGCCAGAGGGCTCGTAGACCCCAGAGATACCCCAAGCCCAGGTTGCAGCAAGCCCGGGAAGGTCTGCACTGGCTTCTGAGACTCTGTCCTCCTCCTGAGCACTGTCGCAGCTCTCTGGACTTTGCTCATTCACCCAGCAAGCATTACAGGAGCCTGCTGCACAGACGGACAGGCCCGGGACTCCATCTGCCATCAGCAAGGACAAACAAATGTTATTTGATGTTTTCCTTCGTCACTCAGAGGGAAGGCGGCCTAGACCCGCAGCCCGTTGAGTGGGGAGGGCTGTCTATGGGCTGGACAGCCACAGAGTGAGCCTCGGGGCCAGGAGGGCACTGGGCTGTCCTGGGAGATTCCAGGAGACAGGATGAGAAGGAGGAAGGCCCCCAGAGAGAGCAGGCTCAGAGCTCAGCTGGGGCAACTGGCTCCTTGGATCTGACGGTCGGAGTGCAGCCACTTCCTGGTTCCTGCCGTCTACTCTGCAACACAGAGCAGGCATGCTGGTCTCAGAAGATGTGACCGAGCTCTTAGATGTGTGTGTTTGTGTGTGACTGGTTGTGCATGAGAATGTGTGAGCATGCATCTGCGTTTGCATGAGCTGTGTTTGTGTTTGCACATGTGCAGCTGTGCACCCACTTGAGTGTGTGTGCACGTGTCTATGCGTGCTTGCATGGCTCGTGTGAGTGTCTGTGCTTCTGCACGTCTCTCCGTGTATGCCTGCCCATTCCAGTGTGTGCACATGGGTGGTGCAGGAATGTGTGTGTTGGCATGCATGCACACCTGTGTGGGGGAATGCATGTGTGAGAGTGTGTGACGCACAATGCGTTTGGGTGGTGGACATGTGAGCAAGAGTGTGTGCGTGTGTCTGCATGACGTGTGTGCTTGCCTTGCATGCAGGAGTGTGTGCACACGCGATTGCCGTGAGCCTGAGCCATGGCCGTTGCTCCCAGAGTGGCCACAGGCCACCTGCTCCACCCCACACTCCTTTCCTTTGCCGCCCATGTCCCCTTGACTTGACCCCTTGGCCACTCCCCTGCCTCCCATCTCTGTTCTGTGTCACGTAGCCCCCCCGGGAACCGGGTCCTGGTCTTCCATGCAGGCTCATCTCTTCTTGGTTGTGACACTCACTTTTGCTCCTTCCTCCTCTTGGTGCCTCTGCTCCCAGCCTCGGGGTTCAGTTGGTCGAGTGCAGCTTCCCGGGCCTGGGGCCTCAGTCATCCTCACGGTGCTGCCCTCCTGGAGCGTGCTCTTTCTGGGTCCTCCCAAGGCACCTGTCGATATCTCCTCATGCACTGTGGCCCCTCCTGATGGAGGCCCATCACCATCTTCAGGGCTGGAAGCTGAGGGCCACAGGCATGATGTAGCTTGCTCAGGGTAACATCGGAGTCACTCAAGGAGAAGCGAGGACGTGACCCAGCACAGCAGGCAGACATGGCACTGGTCATGGAGCGAACTTCTGGGTCGAGTCCTCGCTTCCTCGCCTGCTGTGCTGCCGTGCTGAGCGCAGCACCTCGCCAGGTACACAGGAGACATTCCCTACTTACGGGCACCAGCGAGTCTAGCTAGTGTGTCTAAAGCGAGTGTGTGGCCCTTTGTAGGAATGCCCTGGAGGAAGCAATCTGTCTTCCAGGAAAGGAACACGGGTTAGCACTGGCTTCCACATAAAGAGTCCCTGCAGTGAGACACGGAGCACTGTTTTCCGGCTGAGTTGGACGCCCAGCCCACTGGCCTGACCGCAAGCACCGAGGCCCCTCCAGGCATCCATGTGTCCTGGTGCTCTGCAGCTCATGCTGAGCTGCTGCTGCTGCTGCTGTCATCTTACACATTAGCCAGGACTTGCCTGCAGAAGCTGTCCCAGGCCCATGATTAATGGGCATTTATCTGCCATTGCCATTGCCTGTTCATGTGTTTAACCAACAGTCTTGAGCTGATGCTCTGTGGTAACTCCAGGGACAGTGTGCTCCTGAGCTGATGCTCTGTGGTAACTCCAGAGACAACGTGCTCCCTGCGGCACACTCACCTTCGCCCTCTCCGAGATGGGCACCTATCTTCTGGAAGTCTTACAAGCTTGCCATGAGGGTATCTCCTGCAGGTTGGGTCTGTGATCTAAGGCTATTTTCTCTTGAAGGCAGGGTCTTGCTGTGATGTGAGTGCAGGGTAGCTGGCCACAGGTCATGGCATGCACCTCCTGTTCCCAGCCAAGGAGGGGCAGCGCAAGGTGGAGACATGCTGCAGGTGGACTGTGAAGTAACCTGGGCAAGAGTCGAGTTGTTGTAATGGCTCCCTGTACCTGTCTGCTCTGCCTCGCCACCTCTAGGCCAGTCTGATGCTGAGTTTGGGGATGTCATGAGCAGCTGCCTCTTTTATTTTCATTTTGTTTAACTGCAAAGAGTATAAGTTAAATTTTGTAGAAGTAATAATTCATACCACGCTTGTTTTACCATTGGAAGGGTTTTATCTCCTTATTCTGTCTTTGATAAGCATCAGTAAGGAAGAATGGGTAGTAAAAACGTTTCTCCTTAAGATGGGGCCTGGGTGCACAAAGTGGGTCACGTTCTCAATGGGCCCAGATAGAATTTCTTCCACTTAATGTTCTTGCTCATTGGTTGTTATTTGGAAGAATAATGATGAGAATTTGAGAAGTCTTTCATATGGAACTTAAGAACTCATATTTAATATTTATAGTGTGTAAAGGTCTAAATTGCAATTTCCAATGTCAGGAAGTAGGGGAATGTAGAAGCTGAATCTGCGCATTGTTCAACCTCATCTGAGTCAAATTGGATGCTTTTCGTTAATTGCACATTTCATGAGGATGCAGGTTGAGCCCAGGATAATACGAATGCTGTGCCCTGCCTGCTCACTGGAACAGTGAATTCCACTTATTTTGAATTTTCTAAAATTCAGTGCATAGACTTGGGGTTCACCTGTGCGTACTTGGCACCTGACATCAGTTAGCACCTGTTCTAGCTCACTTCGTGGAGTCTGAGCTCTGAATCAATGACCTCAAATCCTGTGTCCATTCCTTAAAAAATCTCTGGCCTTGGGTCGCCTGCTCAAGTGGCCCTCAGTTTCTTCATCTGCCAAGTGGGGATAATGACTGCATGGTGTTCATGCGGTCGCGAGGACTGAGAGATCACTTACAGACACACTTGCATCTTGGGCTCGCTGCCGCTGTGATTGTCCTCACTGTGTGATTAGCTGGAGAGGCCAGGCTTACTGAAGCAAAGGCGTGTGTCACAAAATGCTGTGTGACTGGGACAGACAAAGTGAGCAGGAATATTTGCAAAATCAACTCTTAGATGTGAATTGAGGAAGAGATGGCATTTAGATGGGCAGAGGATGTGGAGACTAATATCAAATCAGCCTCCAGCACGGCGTGGGCCGGAGACAAAGCACGGGAGGCATCAGGAGGTGTGTGGGCATTCTTGCCTGCATTCCGGTTCTGCAGGATGGCCCTTTTTCCTAACCGTGAGTTTGCATTGCTCCCTGAGGCCCAGGGTCCCCCTTCTCCTGCATTTTGAGCCTGTCTTTCCACTCACTTGTGCTCTGCATGCAGGGCTCCAGCAGAACAACACCGTGGTTCTAAGTTGATCAGTGCTGGCGGCATGCTGGTGCGTGGGTCAGTGGGAGGCCAGGGAAGGCCACAGGTGGAGGCAGAGGGCGAAGGCCAGTGGCGTGTGGTTGCAGCAGGGGCTGGAAGAGCCAAGGAGGGTGGGGGAGGGCTGCTGTCTTCAGAGCCTGTTTGTTATTCATAGAGGAAGGCAAAATTTTGCAGAAATAAGATAAATGTTCCATGCAATTGCACAAGTTTTCTTGTCAAATTAAAAACACGAACGGTGTCGCAGCAGTGCAAGAATTTTCTGCTTCTTGTGCCTCCTCCAGCAAAAAGGAGGAGGGAAGAGGATAAAAAAGGAAGAAGAAGCAGTTGTGGCTCAGGCGAGGCTGTTTGTTGGCTTCACAAATTGGCAGATTCTGTGTGTGTGCCATGTGAAGGCGCCGGGGAGGCGTTGGACAGGGCGAGGGCATCGTGCAGGTGGTCGGCGGCAGGGCCTGGAGCCTGGTGGCACTGCTGGCTTCTGTTCCCCTGGAGGGGGAGGGAAGCGGAGGGACCGACTAGCACCTGGCAGGCACAGATCGGAGCACCTGGACCTGTTCTGGTGACAGGCCAGATGCAAGCCCGTGCCCTTCCAGGGGGCCAACCCAGAGAGCAGAGCCTGCAAATGGTTCTTCCCCAGCTCAGTCTCGCACACGAGGTGTGCCCTGAAGCTTGTCGAGCTACTTCAGCAGTAGGGAACTGGGTCCTCACAGCAGGATGGAGAGGGAGCCCGGGGTGGGGTGTTGTTGGGCATCAGTGACCTGCAGGAAGCTGCGGGACCCTGCTGGGGAGGCCATGCTTGCTGCCCAGTCAGTGGTCTGCAGCCTGAAGCAGGAGGCTGGCAGTGGACTGTGGGGCCAGGAAAGTGCAAGAAGGGCCTGGGCCTGACACAGGAGCAGGACCAGGAGCAGGAATGGCCGACGCTCATCCTCCGCCTTCTCCTGTGAGCACCACCGGTGGGTGGAGTCCAAACTAGATGGAGCTAGCGAGGGACTCTGGGAAACGTGGCTCCTGAGCTTGCGGCCCGAGAACATCCGGCAGGCAATCTGTCAGAGGGGATGTTGGGGGTGGTGACAGGCAACAGCTGGCAGAGTCCCCCTCGTGGCTACTTGCATCCACACTCACCGCCTGTCCATAGTTACTTTCCAAACAGCAGTCACAGAACCCCCTCAAGCTTCCTGCCAACAGGGGAAATCGCTCACCTTCTCTCCAGAGAAAGACCCCAGTTCTCGTCCCCACGGTCCATCTCTGATGCCGGGCATCACCTCTGTCCAAAAGAATCAGCCTTGGCTGGACTTGGGTCTGCGGGCAGATTCTTAGGTTTGCCCCCTCAGTACAGCGTAGGGAGAGCGGTGGGCAGGGGAGCGAGGAAGCAGTTCCGCTGAGCGGGGAACGCTCAGGGCAGAGCCGAGGGCTGCGCCAGGTGCTGGCTCTCCTCGCTGCTGCGGTACCTGGAAACGCCTTCTCCAGCACGCTCACGCCCGGCTCCAGCAGCCGCACAGCTCTGCAGGACCACCCAAGGTGATTTGGATGTGCGTGGTTTCCCACATGGAAGTCCCGAGGGGAGCCCCAGAGTCTCTGGCTGTCAGACAGCCTCCTCCAGGCCCTGGCAGCAATCCCACTCCTCACGGGAGGCCGCGGTGCCGGCAGAGCTCTCTGTGGTCCTCTGTGGACAGGATGGAGAGGCCCCTGCTGCCCTGGCTAGGTGACATACTGCTGTGGCTCAGAGGCTCTGGCGACATTTTAGTCCCCTGCACCCAACAAGCTGCTGAGGGTGGCAGTGGTGATGACTGCCAATTTCAGCTAGGGGCTGCAGGCCACACTGGACAGCTTTCTCTCAGCCACCTAGGGTGCTGTCCCCAAGAACCACAGCCGTCTGCTCTTGACCTCTGGAAAGAAGCCATGCTCACCAAGTCTCCTGTTAGAGATCACCACCATCTCCTGGAGACCCACACCAGGGGCCTGCCGTGCCTAAGTGTGGCGTGTGCGTGTGTGTGTGTGTGTGTGTGTGTGTGTGCGCGCGCGCGCAAGAAAAATTTAGTGAATTAATTAAACTTTAAAAAAAAAACCTCAAGGGGCTGAGTTTGTGGCTCAGTGGTAGAGTGCTTGCCTACCATGTGTGAGGTACTGGGTTCAATCCTTAGCACCACATAAGATAAATAAATAGATAGATAAATAGATAACAAATACATAAAAATAAAGCCATTATGTAGAAAACAACAACAACAACAACAAAAAAAACAACTCAAAATGGATCAAGGATTAAGGCCATGAAATTTTAGAAAAAAAAATAGTATGATATCTTTGGAATATAGGGCTAGATTTAATTAGCTTAGATTTGAACCAAATTTGCAATCCATACAAGAAAAATCAAAACCAAATAAACAAAAAAAACCCGTTATAATGGACTGCACCCAAATAAAACACTTTGGCTCTGCAAAAGCCCGTGGAGGAGGGTGAAAAGAGAGCTACAGCCTCAGGGTTTCTCAAACTGTGTGTCCAGTAGACGGTCAGAATATTTAAAGAACCCTCAAAACTCCATGGTAAAACCCCCAAAACGTCCAATTAGCAAGTAAGCAAAGGCAGAGCTTTTTGCTGAGGAGGAATCAGGGCTGGTCAATCAGCATGAAGATCGGAACGTGAGCCACGTGAGAGTGTAGACTGACGCCACGGTGCCCACCTGTGGGAATGGCCAAAACCAAAGGGAGTGACAGGACCAAGGCTGACAGGGTGCAGAGGAGCTCCTGGCCCTGCATGGCTGGGGCGGGGCCATGCCAGACAGTCCGCCTCTCCAGAAAGCCACTTGGCAGTTTGTCATGAAGCAAATATGCAAATAGCAGACAACCCAGTAATTGTGCTCCTGGGCACTTATCCCAGAGGAAGGAAAACTTATGCTCGTACAGAAACCTGTATGTGAATGTTTATAGCAGCTTCATTCTTAATAACCCCAAACTGGGAACAGCCCACGTGTCCTTCGGTGGTGAATGTTTGAGCAGACTGTGCTACCCCTGCCGTGGAAACTGATCAGTAGCTAAGTGGAACAAATACATATAAATTTGGGGGAATCTTATGGGTATTGTCAGCAAAAAAGCAAATCCCCCAGAGTGACATACTTCACGTGTATAATCCCTTCTTTGTAGCATTCTTCACATAAAAATTTTTTTGCAGTGGTTGCTTGGTGTGCAGGTAGGGGTAGGTGAGAGATGGGTTTGGCCACTGCAGAGAAAACAGGGTGTAGGGGGTGGACATCACAAGTGGGCGGGCCGTGTCAAGGTCACTTTCCTGGTTGTGTTGTTGCCTCTGGTTTGAGGGAACTTACTGCTGGAGGAAATGCATATGGCGCCCATGGGGTTCTCCACATTGCTCCTCCCAGCTGCATGGGACTCTATGATGACCTTCCCTGAATATCCTTTTAGAAAGGGATTCATTTCAGAAAGGCTGGCGAGGCAGGGGTGAGAATGGTGACCCAGAGTGGCCCCAGCGACTCATGTCCTCTGCTGTGAAGTGATTTGGCAGCAGAGTGAGAGTGGCAGTAGACTCCGGCCTGGTGGGTGGAGGAGTGGGTGGTCAGGGCGGCTCCCGATCACCTTGGCCAGTTCCACCTGGACAGGGGCCTCCAGTGTCAACCACCCCCATACACAGGATCTTTGGTGGTCTGCCCCGAGTTTTATATTTGTTAAGTTTAAATGATTTTGACACAATAGTAAAAAATATATATAAAGCAAAAAGTAAATTGTTAATTTGCCTAGACAATGACTGCTGATGCTATATAATAATTTCATATGCTGCTGCCTTTATGCCTTACCTATTTAGTTACATTTCAATTTTTTTTTATATTTTAGTTGTAGATAGACACAATACCTTTATTTGTTTATTTGTATGTGGTGCTGAGAATTGAACCCCGGGCCTCATGTGTGCTAGGCCCACTGGGCCACAACCCCAGCCCCTTGGATTTTTTTTTTTTTTTTTAATAAAAAGGTTTATGTGAAAATAATAGTGTGGCTCTTGGGAATACAAATTTATATAGCTTTCTTGAGGCATAATGTGACAACATGAATCAAAGAAAAGAACTGAAAACAATGACCAAAAAAATCCCTTAGCCCAGCAATGCAACCTCGATGAATTCATCCTAGGAGAATAATTGGACAGGTGTGCAAAGGTGTGTGTGTAAGGTTATTAACTGTACTGTTGATGGCAGTGAAAAATGGAAATAAGCAACATATCTAAAACAAATAAAAAATGGCCAGCTTGTGGTGCATGAACGGCTGAGAAGAAGAAGTCTGCTGGAGGGGCCGCGGCTCCACACGTGCTGAAGGGGGTGCTCCCAGATGGATGAGGCCACGTCGCCGGGTCATGGCTGGCGTGCAGGACGCGTCTGTGAGTGTTTGTGAAATGTCAGGGCCCCGTGTGTGGGCAAGCACGAGGACAGGAACAGGCTGTTATCAGAAAGCGAGAAGACCCGAACCCTGACTGGCTTACTTGTGTGTAGGAGGATTCAGGTAATTGTGTATTTGAGAAAATGCATCCCTGTGGTATTGGTAATTATTTTCCATGATTACTGATATGAATAAAAATAAAACAATCTCCTGAGTCATTGTTACAGGGAAATTTTATTTTGTTATCATCTGTATTTTCCAATTTTTACTTCATGGACAATCGGAATAAGAACGGCAGTGCTTATTTTGAATGTGAGTAGGGAGGGTGACCTAGTGCAGAATGAGCTGCGCTGCCGACCGACCTCTAGACAGGAGCAAGAGGTGGTGGTGGGACACCACCCAGGACAGGCTGGGCTTGATCCTGAGAGGTGGATGTGGAGCTAGGCCAAGAAGGCGTTGCCAGGAGCCTTCGAGGGCAGGGAGCCTGCCCACCTGGTTCCCGCCTAGTCCCATTCCTGCCTCAGTGCCTGGCTCAGTGCCCGGCACTCCGCAGTGTTGTCCGGCATTGTCCGGTGAATACAGAGCAGCGAACCATTAACCTGGGAAGGATCTCTGCCTGCTCTTGTTGGAGGTGGGTCTTGTGCTTGGCCAGCAGCCGTGGATATGGAGCTGCGAGGTGACCAGCAGAGGGAGGCACCCGGCGCCTCCGCAGGAAAGGGCTCTTTGGAAAGAGGATATTCATCCTAAGCTGGTGGGAGGAGTCACCCCCAGGCCTGGGGTGAACCTGGGGGGCACGTTCTTGCAGGAAGCAAAGAGTGAATGCGAGACCCAGAGGCAGAAGAAGCTTCAGGGCCAGGCAATGGGAGAGGCCAGCACAGCCAGCGAGGGTGAGGGGTGAGGGGTGTAGGCGGGGCAGGGTGGGTGGGGTGTTGAGAGCTCCAGCAGAAGGGATTTAGTCAGGTCTTACCAGAAGCTGTTGGAGGATTAAAAAAAAAAAAAAAAAAAAAAAAAAAAAAAAAAAAAACTTTTATTTTTAGAAAAGTTTTAGAATAACAGAAAAGTCACAGATACAGTGACCTCTTGCCCAGTTTCCCCCACTGATAGTGTCTTAGATTTCTACGGTGTGCTTGCCAGTTAAGAAATTAACAGAGGCACACACTGTCAATCAAACCCCAGGTTATTCTGATTTCTCTAATGTCTTTTTTGGCCTCAGGATTGCAGCCAGGGTCCCCCATGGTGTTTCATTGTCCTGTTTCCTTAGGCTCCCCGGGCAGTGTCATTGTCCCAGACTTCCTCTGTTCCTGATGAGCTTCATAGTTTCAAAGCACCCTGTCCAGATGCCCGGGTTGGATTTGTGGGATGTTTCTCTTGTGCTTGGGCTGGGGTGAGGGGTTTCTGGGGAGGGAAGCACAGGATGAAGCACCTTCTTGGTCACGTCAGGGCGCCTGCTGTCCCCCTGGTGCACCAGAGACACGGAACCCCGTCAGCTGGGCAGATACTGAGGGACTCAGTAGGGGAGGTGACGCATGCTGCGGCAGCCCTGAGCTGGTGCTCTCGGGCCAGGTGAGCCGGCAGTGTGGCCCAGCAGCAGGGAGGCAGGGTTGTGTCGAGGGCCAGAGGGTGGCCAGCTGGACCCGAGAGGCACGTTGGGTGGGATGGCAGGATGCCCGCTGTGGAGCACGTGGCGACCTCAGGGGATTCTAGGTTCTGGCCTCTGAAGCTTCCTTGAAGAGGACTTTATGAAAAATAGCAAAACCCCCAACAAAACCTACAGTGGGTTCCCCGGGATGGAAGGGGAGACGTGAGCCCACGGATTCTGGTGGCTCCCAGCTCCCCTAACCCTCCGGGACAGCTGAGGGCAAGGTGGGTGGGCGAGTGAGCCTCACGTGGGTGTTCACACCAGACAGGGGCTCAGAGGAGGCCCCTCGTTCAGGTAGGAAGCACCTCTACCTGGGTCGGGGGGCAGTGACGGTGTGAGGGAGCACAGGCGGAGGCCTTCCCCTGCTGCTGTCACCTGGGCCTGTGTGGGAGGAGGCCTCGGGTCCATGCAGACGTAAAGGTGGGCACCCTCCTCCTCGGCTCAGGGCTTTGCATCTCCTGTCCTCCTGGCCTCATGGAGTGATCCAGGCAGGAGGCTCTCGTCTGCAGAGGACGTGGTGGGGACGCTGGGACCCAGCTTGGAGTCTGGCCACTGGTGTGTGCTCGCGTCCTTAGCTGAACTTGAATAACTGTCTCCAGGGCCCACGTTCCTCATTTGCTTAAGGAGTTTTGCAACCTCAACCAAAAACCAGAGCCTTTACTGACCTCTCGTGCTGGACAGAGGAAGACAATGGCTGCATATGACTGCTCAGAGGAAACCTTGGCCGGTGTTTAATATGCAATGACAACGGTGCGCGGCAGAGCGCCTTCTTTTGGGCCGGGTGGGGTTTACCTGTGGGGAGTTCCAGTTTGCTAATGCATCACCAAAGTTCTGGCGTTCTCCAAAACCACCTTCATTCCACGGCAAGACCCTGCATGAGTCCTCCCGGCTTGGCCAGCTAAGGTGCAGCTCTCCCAGCCCCACAGGAATGCCTGCCTGGCTCCTTCCCTGCTACTGCCCCTGACCCCATGCCTCTGAGTGAAGGTGTTCTGGCTTCCAGACTTCTTCAGGACGCCTTTGCTTCAGCCCCCACGCTGGAAGCTGAGCACCCACTAGCCACAGACACAGACTCGCGTCACGCTTTGCCCCACCACAAAGAGCTCGGCGTGGCTGCACTCGCCGGGGGCTCCCGACCTCTGCTGCTTCTTGGCCAGTGGAACTGGAAATGGCTGAGTGGTGGGAATGTCCTGCACCCCCCGCCCCAGATGGCCTCAATCAACCAGAACATGCAGAACGTCCTGCATCCCCCCCCACCCAGGTCTTCTCCATTCCCCTTTAACTCTGGAGCCCAGCTGCTGAGTCCGGGCCCCTCCCTTGTGCTGGGTTCCCAGGGGGCTCTGGGAGTTGGCCCCTGTGTGAGATCAGGTTTGACTGTCCTTCTACTGTCTGGAGGGCCCAAGGTAAAGGTGGATTCTGGGGGTGTCCGTGAGGGGGTGTCCCAGTGAGGCCAGCATTTGAATTCCTGGACTCACTGGGCAGAGGGACTCCTCCAGCCAGTCTGGGTGGTCCCGAGCCGAGCGTGAGGCAGTGGAAGGTGGACTCTGCCCCTCTACTGCCCCTGGCTTGAGCTGGGGTATCATCTCATCTGTCAGAGCCGCAGAGAGCTGTGGGCTCTCATGGTCTCAGACCTTTGAACCTGGTGCACCCACACCAGGGCTCTCCTGGGTCTCTGGCCGGCAGAGGGCAGGTTGTGGGCTCCTCAGCCTCCGAGTTGTGAGAGCCAAGCTCTCTCTCTCCCCCGTCCCGTTTCCTCTGTCTCTGGCGGCTGTGACTAAATACAGGCCCTTGACAACCTGGGACGTGTGTTGCTTTGCGAGAGTGCTTGCTGTCTGGCCGGAGAGCTGTGCCTCCTGGGGCCAGGCGTGGGCGTGTGGCCTGGGCGGTGAGCATAGGTGGCCGGCTCCACTCTCCCAGCGCAAGCACAAGTCTTTGCTGGGTAAGGTTCTGGGGTCGCAGCTGAGTCCCAGTGAACCACTCTAGGGCAGCCTCTGGTCTAGCACGCAGACAGGGCATCTCCCTGGGGAACCTGTTTGTGTCCGCGTGGTGACTAGGACAGGCTTTCCAAGTGATGTGAGGCACAGTGACAGCAGCACCATCGTGTGCAGGGCTTGCTGGAGGCCGGCTCTGCTCCAGGCCCTGTCTGCCTCATTTCAGCTTGGGCTCCACGACCCAGTGGACAGACGGCCCCTCCACAGATGGGGCGTGGAGTCCAGGAGAGCCGGTCAGGCGGGAGGCCTCACAGCAGAGCCCTGCTAACTACTAGAGAGTGTCAGGACCCTGGCTGCTTGGGAGGGACTTGGGCCAAGCCATCAGAGTCTCCCCAGGGAACAGACAACTCCGCCTGTGCCTGAGGCTGGCCATTGGTGAGGCTGTGAGGACCCCCTGCTGCTTAGATGGACACCCAAGAGTCACACAGCAGGGTGACAGCAGACAGGTCTCAGACCCAACACGTCCAGGGCTGCCTGACGTTTCCTGGCCTTGGTCAGCTTCAGGCCCAGTCGGCCAGCTCCACTGATCCCCTGCACCGAGTCTGACTGGGAGCAACGTGGTTCTGTCCTTGAGGGGCCCGGAGCCCACAGCCTAGGAGGCTGGGACAAACTCACACACGTGTGCCAAACGTCTGGCTTTGTTCTCATCACGACAACTGCCCTGCACTCTTCTAGTATCAAGCCCCTCGATACGATACGTGTGGACACGTGTGCCCAGAGTGTTCACGTCCTCTACCCGATAGCATGTTAATATGGGTAGCAGTCCTAAGAATTAAACTTCAATGATCATCCTAACCAGAATAGATGGTGTGATGTTGCCAGTCACACTAGGGCGGCCTCAACCTCCAGCGCATGTCGTGTGAACCCACAAATCAGGCCACGTGTCAGAGAAGGCACCCCCTTCCCCATTGCGCCCTTGAATAGTTTCACGCTGCTCTTCTCCACGGGCAAAGCGCTGCCTCCGTGTTCGATCGATTGTGCCCCTCCTGGCCTGGACCCACACACCTGCAGGTCCCCGATGCCCGGGCAGGAAGGCGAGGCCACAGGAGGGAGACCCTGGTGAGGGCTGGGGTGCCACCATGGCCAGGGCCTTTCTGGGGCCCCAGGCAAAGGTTCGGCCAGGACTGGCTGAACTTGGCACTCCAGGTGGGGCGTCTGAGGTGGCAGGAACAACGTTGTCCACTAGGGCGGGGCCCTATTCCCACGGAGCCGCAGCAACCGTGCCTGGGTACAGGGGGGACTGAGCAGACGGGGGTCTCCCATCTGTGTTGGGTTGAGAAACGAAAGGAGCTAAATATAGAATGAGGTTGCTATCACCAAGACTCCAGTCTTCGGTTTTCTGATTCAACTTTCCACAAATTTCATTGTCACAAAAGCTCTGGGCACAAAATTTGGGTATACAACCACAGTGGCAGCATCGGCTCTTTAAAAAAGTACCTTGTTGGGTTGGGGATGTGGCTCAGTGTCGAGCCCTTGCCTAGCATGCATGAGGCCCTGGGATCAACCCCTAGCACCAAAGAACTAACATTTAAATCCATGTATGTGCTGAATCTGCTAAGGGCTGGGTGTGCCGGGCCAGGACCGGGGCTGAGCACCCCAGGTGTTGTGGCGCTCAGAGTCTAACGGGGTGTCTGGTGAAGGATACTTAGCTTTAAATGACCTAGTGATAACAGAAAAGCCTTTACCCAGCCCAAAGCTATATCTTTAGAATTATCATAGTTATTAAATAGTTATAAATAAGGGAGAAATGATATTATGTTTAGTTATTGAAATTAAGCAGAGGTTTTCAAATATCTATTAGCTTTGTATGAGGAAGCGAAACCCATGTGTACAGTACATAAAGAGCTCCTCTGTGGGGTGTGGAGGTGGAGATGCCCGGGGCGGCGCTTGCAGTGCGGGCTGAGGTGCGGGTCGAGCGGGGATGCGAGAGCCCTAAGCGAGCGGCCTGTTCCCACCACATCCCAGAGGCCCGCAGCCCTGCTTCTCAGCACTGGGCCTCCCACGCAGCCTGCCCCCAGGCTGCCTCCGCCATTCCCTCACCCACCATGGGCCCAAGGGCTTCAACCCCTGGACTCCACTCTCCAGCTGCCCTGAGCACTGTCCTGCGCCTGTGCTGATTTCCAGCCTCTGCTCAGGCAGTTCCTCGGGACTTCCTGTCCCTCGGAGATCAATTTTTAGCAAAAGGAGAGAAAGAGGGAGAAGAAAGGTCACATTGCAACTAGTGCCGTTGGCAATGAAGAATATCCTGTGATATTTTTGTCCTCCTTCAACCAGAGGGAACGATGTCCCTTTGTCCTTCTCCCTCCCGTATGACATGTAATAAAATGTGAGAGCACTCGAGAAGCAGAGAAAATATATAAAAAGCACAACCACAGCGTCGCGGGGCTGCCACTGCTGCTTTGCTGCAAGCCCCTCCAGGATTTTCCCCAGTGCTGATTCCTTGTGACCTGTTCGCAGTCATGCTGGGGAAGATTATGATTGTGGAGTTTCACTGGACATGTCCTAAGACGTTAATGTGCAGGTGGCCTATGTTCTCCAAGGAAAAGGCCACTGACTACTGAGCAGCAGTGTCGCCTCACAGAGCTGCTCTCTGACTCCTGCATTGCTTCCGCCAGCAATGCCCCTACAGAGGACGTCACCACTTCTGTTGAGAGCAAGGCTGCGAGGACCGATTGCCCCTCGTGCTACTGCTGGGCCCAGAGACACACGTCAGTAGTAGCTTTTCACACCTGCCGCTGGTGCCTTCCCAGAGCTTATCCCTCCCTTTTGCTAGTTTTCCAGATGCTTCCGGAAATACACGAGAATGCCAACTTCATTCCGCTGCTGCCAGCACTCGGAATTCCCACAGAATACACTTTAATGCTAGTTTAATAGGCGAGGGGGACGTGCTGTGTGGTAACTTCTGTTCTTCCCGTGGTGGTCAGTGGGGCACCCCTGGAGAGGGCGGGAGTCACTGTCCAAGGCACCCCAGCAGCAGCTGCCCTGCTCCTGCTCCTGCAGGAAGCCACCCTAAACATCCCCGGTGTCACACATGGCCTCTGTGTTGATGCCTGAGTGCCCGCCTCGGCATCCCAAGGTCACCTGCACCTTTGTGTCCCTCAGTGGGCCTCCAGCTCGGCAGGCCAGGGCATGTCTCTCTGTCATTCGGTTGCCTGGTCCAACACAGCCCTGTTGGGCTTGAGGGAGGGGAGCAGAGAGGCCAGCCGGCCCCGGGCTCCCCTCGGGCCCGGCCACCCAGGACTTCGTCCTCTGAACCACGGTGCTCGTGCTTCAGCAGGAATCTGCACGCTTTAAAGACAGGCCAGATGCCGACGGCTGCCGCCACCATGGAGGGCCTGCCTGGAAGGTCTGGGGCGAGGCGGGGCCTTGCCTTTCCGACATGTCCCAAGTGACGCTCATGCCGCTGATCTGGGGCTTGCGAGCCACGGTTCCAGGCCGAGCTGACGACGGCTGCCGTGTGCAGGAGGTGTCCCTGCCCAGCGGCAGAGCAGCCTTCCCAGGAGCCGTGACAGCCTTAACTTCCGAGCCGAGTCACGCAGGGGGCAGGGGTGAAGCACGTGTCAGGGCCTTCTCCTGGCTGCCAGCGATCCAAGCCCACCTTCAGATGGCACGGGCCGTTCTCAGGTGGCGCGAGCCCTCCCGCCAGACGCCTGGCCTCCTCTGGGTGCTGGTGACGCTGTCCCCGAGCCCTGCCTATCCTGCTGTGGCCCCCACAACTGAACTTGAGCAGTTTTAAGCAGTTACCTTTAGACATCACAAGGAGGAGAAAGGAAGGCCATGTCCTGCCTTCCCCGGCTCTTCCTGGTGCCTTCCCATCCCTCTCTGGTTTCTGCCTCTTCCACCTGAGACACGCTGCAGTGCCTGAGAAAGCCCTAATTTCTGCTTTAATTTGAGGGATTTTTCTGCATATAAAAAGCAAGGTTTTTTCCCTTTCAACCCTAAATGTGTCTCTCCGTTCTCCTGCTGAGATTCCCTCTTTGCTCTTGTGTAGCAAAGGGGCTTCTCCCCGCCTCTCTCATTGTGGGGTTCTCTCTCTGTGGCTGAAGTCCCGGGTTTTGCTTGCTTTTGTGTTGATCTGCTGGCTGGGCCTTGGGCGCCGTGTCTGTCATTATTTTAAGACTGTTCCCAGCCACTTGAACACTTCTCTCTTCTCCCTTCTCCTAATGCCACTGGCTCACAGGCCAGACCTCCCTAGGGGTCCCTCGGCTCCTGGGAGTCCTGTCAGCCTCCCCGTCCTCTGCCTCGTCTTGGTTCCTGGAGTCCACACTGGCACGTGGCCAGGCTCACAGGCTCCTCCTTGCACCCATCGTGACTCGGGGCCTGTTTCCTCAGCCCTTTCCTGTAGATTCCTTCCCGTGTCCCCACCGCTCTGCTGCGTACCTCGGTGTCCCTGCAGCCACTTACCTTAGGAGCCGTGCTTGTGCTAAACCCCTGTCTGATGATCAGAGTGGCAGGAACTGGCAGCCTGCAGCGTGAGGGCTCCGTGAGCCAGGCTCAGGGTGGGCTGTGCTCAGCGCCTGCTGTGGCTACAGGAGCCGGAGGCTCAGATTCCTCCGGCCCTTGCTTCCTGCTCCCTGCTTGACTCTGAACTTCCCAGGTCCTCCCCAGAGTCCAGCCGTGGGCCCTTCCCTGGTGACCACTGAGCCTGTTGGATGGGAGGGTGGGGAGCGAGTGTCCAGATCTTCAGATGAGGTGGTGGTCTTTCGGTGGCCTGTGTGTCTGGCTGTGGCCTTCACCAGGGTCCCCATCCTTAGGTGAGGTAGGAAGGCAGGGAGGATGGGACCGTGCCCTTCCCCAGTGGGCACGAGGCCCTGCAAGCTTTGTCCCTGGAGAGGGGGCCAGGCCTGATCATGAGCCCGGAGGGGATCTTTGGGGTCACCGTGAGTGCACGAGGTTCCTGGAGATAAAGTCCACACACGTGGTGTCCCCAATCCTGTAGCCCAGGACTCCTCCTCTCGCACTGCAGCGACCTGTCAGCACCCCCCAAGTGCCCTAGGAGCACAGGTGTCCACTGCTCCTGCTTCGGGGTCACCACACTCAGTGGCCACTCTGGGGTCAGCCAGATCTTAGGTGGTCGTTCAACACATGGTCAAAAGACAAAAATCTCCGTGACTTTGAAGATCAAGTGGCTTTGCTTGGGATGCGGGACTGGAGCAAAGCCGTGCGCCGTGAAGGCGCGTTCTCAGAGCCCGGCAGGAGAGGCCGCCTCACAGGCAGGGAGGCTGGAGGACACGGAGATGACCAGAGCAGATGGCCGTTTCCTGCAGGGAGAGTGACTTTCCCTCTGGTGCTGAGACAGGAGGCTCCTGCCTCGTAGGGACTGGCCTGTCCCTGGCTCCGTGTGGGGACGTGGCTCTCGGCCCAGGCGCTCCTCTCGCTCCTCTCTGGTGGGTTCTGCTGTGCCTCCCACAAGCTCCGCGGTGCCCGGGGAGCCCAGTTCTTCCAGAGGTTCCAGAAAAGCCGCGCTGACGTTCAGATTTTCCAGCTGCTTCTTACTGGAAGGCTGGGGGTGACGACTTGCACGCCCCTTGTGTGTGAAAACACGAGGCTTGAGCTCTTCCTCACAGGAAAGAGCAAAGGCCCACTTTCACCAGTGTCTCCGAGCACGTCACCTGTGAACCCCTCACAGGATAGTGCACGTGCTCTGTTGTCGGCATTTTCCACTTGAACGTGCACTTCTGCATGGCCTCGCACGCACGGGGTGGTGGGGGGGCAGTGTGCAGGGGCAAAGGTCAGAGGAAGTGGGGAGGAAGCACTGTGGGCAGACACGCCCAGTGTTTTCAGAGGGTGTGGCGGGCCTAGTTCTAGCCCTTAGGCTCCATCCTGTGACAGAGCACAGGGAGAACGGAGGCCGCCTGCCGTCTTACAGCACTTCCACTGAACACATCTGAGCATTGTCTTTGCACACGTGGGGTCAAGAGACATTTTCCAGACAGTAATAAGGACTTTGTCGCACCGTGTCTTCCCCTCCTGGCAGCCGCACCCCAGAATCCGTGCTGTGGCCTTGTGGTGAGCAGCCCGGCCTTGCTAATGTTTGCAAGCTGCAAATTACACGCAGGTTGTTGAAAACAGTGCCTGGAGGCTTTTATCAACCTGTTAACGCTTATTCACGCTGTTGAGAGGAATAAAACAATTAAACCTGGAGGTTCTGTGTATCTGTGGGATTGGACACAACATCACTGGGGCTCTGTGCTGTGCGGGTCACCCCCAGATCCCAAGAACACAAGGCTCTCTGGAGCCTGCTGCTCCCAGGAGGAGGCGACCCCCTGGTAGGGTTTGAGACAGGTCCCCTCCTTTCCCCTGAGTCAAGAGCTTGGGGAGGGTGGGCCGAAATCTTCAATTGATTTATCTAAACAATCCCATGCAGCGGGAAGACAGGGGACCACAGGGCTTTGGACTCCCGAGGCTCTCAGGAAGAGAGAAGGCCACGTCAGGGGTGTGAGCTTAATGGAACTCCCACAGGATGGTGACAGCTTCCAGGCGCAGTGGGCCACTGGGGACTGTGTGGCATCCTAGCCAGGGAGGTCTGTTTCGACTAGTTGTATTGTCCAATGAGACAAACCTAAACATGCTTCCTGTGAAAAGGCATGGGAAGCAGGTCACCTGGGGACAGTCTTGGTCTTGCTCTCCCTCAGCCCCCACAGCACGGCTTGTTTACACCAGCCAGTGGCTAAGGCCTGGTCCAGACAGCAACCATAGGAGGCCGCACAAATTCACCTTCAATGCCTCTGACGACTGTACGTTGGCAGGAATAAATGATTTAAAGTGTTCTTGCCTAGTCTATCCTGTTCAACTGTGTGAGCAATCTACACATCTGGGCATCACACAGTCCAGATCAGAGCACGTGGGGCCCCGCCGTCCAGTCGTCTCCCCACTGCTGGCCCACAGCTCCTCTTCCCGCAGAGGCCTTTCCCCAGGGTTGGAAACCATGGGCCTCTCATCCTTCAGATCTCAAGGTAAATGTCAACTGCTTCTAGAGTCTTCTCGTGGCCACCAGCTATGGAATGAGTACCGTGTCCCCAACTATCTGTGGAAGCCCTAACTCCGGTGAGACCCTATTCAAGATAAGGCTTCTAGGAGGTGATTACGGTTAGATGAGGTTAGGAAGGGGGGCGCCCAGAGCCAGTAGGATGGGTGGCCCTTGGTGAGCTCTAAGCACACACAGAGGAGAGACCATACGAGGAACCAGAGAGGAGGGCCATCTGCAGGCCACGGGGAGAGCCCTTTCCTGAACCGCCACGCTGGCACCTGGGTCTTGGACTTGCGGCTCCAGGCTGTGAGACGATGAATCTCTGCTGCTGACGACACTCAGCTGCGCCATCGATGCGCCTGGCTGCAGCAGCCTGAGCTGAGTAGTAAGCCCTGGTTTGAAGCATCACGGCCTGTTCTCCATCACTTCCTCTGAGTGGCCATCACGGTCGGGGTGCTGTGCTCAGGAACCGTCCAGATGGTGGGCATGGTCAAGACAACGGCTCCTTCATCTCCTGCTGCCCCTTCCCTTCTCCTGGACAGCGCTACAGGGCAAAAATAGGTGAGCTACACTTACTTAACAATAGCACAAGGACGTCCATCCCGTTAGATGAGTTTATAGGACACTTCCCGTATTTGCTGGCCGATCTGCAGGACCCTTTTACTCACACGACCCTGCCGGCACCGTGTGGAGACCTGTGTGGTGGAAGGCAGGCCCTGGACACCCCAGTCACGCCTCCCTCCAGGGGAGGCCGAGCCCCCCAAGCGGAGGGAAAGAGACCCTGTGGAGATCTGTCTAGACAAGACGCCAGGAGCCCGAGGCAGTGGGGGAGAACGGGCAAGACGCGGAGAGCGAGGGAGGAGGCGGCTGTGGGGATCGACCGTGTGAAGTTGGGGTGTCAGAATCCAGACAGGCAGGGAGAGGCAGGGCTCACGTGGGCACTGGGGTGCTCGGGGTGGGGGAGGCGGGATCCACACCCACACGGGGCAGAGCAGGAGAGGGTCCTTGCACGACTGGGGGTCTGGGTGCCAGGTGGAGTGCAGCCTCCTCAGCAGCCCCCGGTGTCACTGTGCGGCGATGGCGTGGAGGCGGGGTCCGTAGCCACATTGTCACCTGGGCTGGCATTTCACAGGCACTTGAGTATTCACAGAATGAGGTGCCACCCAAGGACACAGGGAAGCTTGTGGGGCCTCAGGGCAGAGTGAACGAGGAGGCCCTTGAGTCTCAGCAGAGCCAGCCCCGCAGGCAAGACGCTCGGGCTCCAGGCCCCCCGTACTGGAAGCTGAGGGGGCGTGGGCTTGTTCACCCAGTGTGCTCACGATGGAACACGGACCACCAGAAGCTGTGTGAGTGTGTGCGAGTGTATGCAAAGGTGAGTGTGTGTGTGTGTTTGTGTGCATGTGCGAGTGTGAGTGTCTGAGTGTGTGGGCATGTGTAAGTATGCAAGCACGTGCAAAGGTGAGTGTGTGTGAGAGTGTGCGAGTGTGTGCAAAGGTGAATGTGTGAGTGTGTGTGAGTGTGCGAGTGTGTGCAAAAGTGTTTGTGTGTGCATTTGTGTGTGCATGTGCGAGTGTGTGTGAGTGTGCAAGCATGTGCAAATGTGAGTGTGTGAGAGTGCATGTGTGAGTGTGGGTGTGCACACCTTGGGACATGGTGTTTCCAGCCTCTGGCCAGGCACTGTGGATACTTTCTTCTCCATTGTTAGGAAATGCTATCTGGCTTGGGGGGGGGGCCAATGTGCCCATCCCGTTACCCCTGAGTGTTTGTCACTCAGTAGGTGCACACACACCCACAGTCAGATACACCACTTGTCTTGGTGAACACTGCAAACACACCTGTGCCCCTAACCAGCCTATCCAGAGTTGATCTTGCAAAGCCCACATGCCTGCAGGGGCAAGAATTCTGGCTGTCAGTTCCTGGACTCCAGAGTGACCTCGCAGCATCAGTAGCAGGCATCTGGATTTCCAAGCAGGGGTGGACACTTGTCAGGAGGGCACCATCTGCACATCCTGTACTTTAGGCTTAAATAATGAAGAGTTTGATTTCTCTTTCTTCAGGCAACTTTGCAAGTTTTCCAAAAACCGCACACCTCTGCTAACCCTCAGCAAGCCCGCGCCCTGCCAGTCACGATTCTCCCCAGAAGTGAATTTGGTGGTGGTTCCTGAGTGACAGACGTGGAGGGACAACATGTCCACCTATCCGGCTTGGTGAGGGGGCCGATGGACACTGCAGCATCATTGCATCAGGCTAGCTAAACTTCCTTTTTTTTTTTTTTTTTTTTTTTAAACTAGAACTTGAATTTAAAGGTGACGCTAACTTGAGACATCCATTAGGGCAGATTAGTGTGGAGTTCCAGTCAGGAGCTGCTGCTGGGGTCAAGGGCTGCCTGGGAGAAGAAGAGGAAAAGAAAGTCTGGTTCCTGCTTCTCACATTAACCTAAATCGCCTGAGCAGATTAAAACAACCCCCCCCCCCCCCACGTGGAGATATAGAGTGGACCGCAGTAGAAAACAGGAAGCACAAGCCAGCCACAGTGGTGCCCAGAGGAGACGGACCCACAGCCCCAGATGTGTTTGTGCTGGGGTCTGACACCACATGGCTGAACCCAACCTGGCAATGGTGTGGCTCCCCCAAGGGGACCTGTGGAGCAGCACTGTGAGCAGGTACTTGTGAAAGGTCACAGTGGAGAATTGGGAACAGAGGGGGGAGCTCACATCTAAATGCCTCACGACGTGTGATGTTTAATTCAGAGAGCGCAGCCCAACTCCGCAAGCAGTGGGGTTTACATTAAATGCCCTGAAACTGGACTAGGGCTCAGTGGGAATTTCACTTTGCCTTGGTCTTAGGTTAAGTAATTAAAATCAGCACCAGGTTGTGCCTGAAAGCTGGGCGGCCAAGCAACGGCTGATTGTTATAGCAGGAAAATTAGCAAACGATCAAAGAACGTTTCAGGGTTTCTTGCACAGAATAGATATGCATGAAATTCTATCCTTTGGTCCAACAAAATGCATACAGGGTAAAATTAAATCTGGCTAATTAAATTAAGTGGAGTTAATCCATATCTTTGATTTACGAGGCTGTATTAACATTTATCAAGACCTGGTCATGAAAGTATAGATTCTATAATTGGAAGGGACCTGGCTGGCTGATCCCGCCCCACCCTCCGCGAGCTGCCTCACTCCTGCCACTTTTATTCCCTGCACACGTCACCATCAACTCTGCTAGAACAATTCTGGACACCTCAGTGCTCCTCTCCTGTGCTCAGACATGGAGGTGGGGAAAAGAGGGTGTGTAATTAGCAGGAAGAGAATCAAACATTGTCAATTTCAGGTAAGACGTTGGAAGAAGAAATGGATGTGAAGAGGAGATTGCAGAACGGGCACATTCTAGCCATCACAGTGAGAGGAACCAAGAGAAGGAGTTGCCATGCAAGGAAACGGACCACGGGGTGGCCTGTGTCTGTGGACTCCTGTGCAGGAAGGGACTTGGAGAAGCAGATCTCATTTTGTGAAGGATGGCTTTGCTAGCAAGGACTGACTTCCTTTACTTTTTTCCCATCAGAGAGGTTGTGCTCATCCCAAAGGGTTAGGAGGGGTACAAGTGGGATTTCATGAAGGGTGTGCATTGTTCAGCGGTTTGGACCCTGGAGTGGCCACTAGCTGATTTTCTCCCATCAGTTCTGCATCCCTCTCTTAAATTTTACACCTTCAGCATCTACAGGGTGGACATTATTTTTTAAGTGACTTTTGCAGTAAGGATTACTTTATAAACAATGGTATGCATAGGTATTCAGATTTAGTTTGGTGGATTTTGTCAGCTGTGTGCACTCTTGTGATCTTCACCCAAAGCACCATGCGGCACACCCTGGTCATCCCCAGCCTCAGCCCTCCTTCCACTCGGGCCCGCAGCCTCAAAGGCCAGCACTTCCTTACATGAATGGCCTCACCCTCAGCGTGTGCTGGCTTTTTGTGTGATTCGGCCATGTTGCGTGTCAGCAGTGGCTTGTGCCTCTTTATTGCCAAGTGGCAATTTAGTGTGTGAACACTTTCCATTTGCTCTCTGGCTCACCCCCCTGTGGATGGACAATTGGGTTGTTTCTATTTATGAGCTGTTACAAATAAGGCTGCTCTGGACAGTTTTGTACAAGTCTTTTTGCGAACATATATTTTAATTTTTTTCTGTAAATACTGGACAGGTAGAATTGCTGGGCTAGAGAGCAGGTATATACTTAACTCCATACAGATGTGCCCCAATGTAATCCAAATATTGTTCTGAACCCCTGCAGCCAGCATGAGCGTTTTGGTTGCTCTGTGTCCCTGTCAAGGTGGGTGCTGTCAATCATTTTGACATGGATATGGAATCATGTCTTGTTTTACTTTGGTATCTCTAGTGATTCATGGTGTTAGAAGCTGTGAGAAGCATGCTCACCTGCCCAACCCCAAGACGGGCTGGGAGATACAAGGTCGGCACAATGAATAAATAAATAATGAGGCTTTAATGATGGTCTTGCAAGGTTGGGTGTCTGGGGGAGCGGGCAGGCACACCCAGAGCATCACAATCAGCATTTATACCCTAGTGTGCCAGGTCCCTCCCCCGGTTCCTCATTGGCTGAGTACTTTGGGGTGCACAGTCTTTCCAAAGGTCACCTAGGTTTTACCACCTCCCATTGGGTTATTTAAAGAAACGTGCTTAGTCATCCCCATCTCCTTTGTTCTCAGGTACCTGGAGGACCTTTCGGGGGTGCGTGTCGGAGGCTCATCTTGCTGGTCAGGCCGCCCTCCCCCTCACCTCCCTTTTGTCAAGGGGCTGTGATTCTGTGACTCCCTAGCCGTCTGTCCTGTGTCTTCCTGACCGGTTTTCTTGTATTCTTGGTGATTTTACATATAAGGCTGAACACTGTACTCTGAAAATGGATCTGCAGACATGACATTTCTCACGGACACATTTCCATGTGCTTCAAAGACATTTTATATTTCCTTCTGTGAATGTCTGTTAACATCTTCTCCCCTTTGTTTTGATTGGAGTGTTTGTCCTTTTATTATTGATTTATTAGTGTTATTAAAACATATTGGATACAAGTCCTTTGTTAGAAAAATGAATTATGAATATTTTCTTTGTTCCAGTGGTTGGGTATTCACTTCTAAAATGGCAACTTTTAAAGGACAAAGTTTAAAATATTTTTTTATTAAACCCATTTAACTTTTATTGTTATTTTTTTGCTCTTTGCACATTTTTATTTTGTCTAAAAAAATCCTGATGTCTTTTTCTAGAAGCTTTATGGTAATAACTTTGATATTTAGGCCTACTTATTATCAATTTTGTTACTTTGTTATAGAGCAAGGTGGGATTTGGACAGCGTCAGAGCCCCTGCCTCTGAGAGATGTTCAAATGTTTCAGCATTTTTTGTTGAAGCACTTTCCTTTCCTAGTTGAATTAATTTGTGAGCTCTCCATCCTCTCCCATTAATGAGCTTATCACTCATATGCCAGAATCACCCTTCCTGATTACTGTAAATTCATGTAAGTCTTAAGTGAGATGGTAAGTCCTCCAATTTTTTTAAATATATTTATTTATTTGCTTTAGTTGTACACAATGCGTTTATCTGTACGTGGTGCTGAGGATTGAACCCGGGCTGCGCACGTGCTAGGCGAGCGCTCTACCGCTGAGCCACAATCTCAGCCCTCCGATTTTTTAAAAAATTATTTTTAAAGATTGTTTTAGCTCTTACAGGTCCTTTGCATTTCTATATAAATCGTAGGAATTCATTTTACTTTATTTATTTTCATAGGTTCTTTTTTGTCACCTATAACATTAGATTAATTTTGACATGATTATAAAAGCATGGAATATAATTTGCTCTAATTCAGTCCCCAGGACTTCTCCTTTCCCTTCTCTCCTCCCTCCCCCATTACCTTCCCTCGACTGATCTGTCTGCTATTTATTTATACTTTCTTTCTAAAATTAGCGTCTTGTGGCCAGGCATAGTGGCACACACCTGTAATCCCAGTGGCCTGGGAGGCTGAGGCAGGAGAATTACGAGTTCAAAGCCAACCTCAGCAAAAGTGAGGTGCTGAGCTCAGTGAGACCCTGTCTCTAAATGATCTACAAAATAGAGCCGGGGATATGGCTCAGTGGTCAAGTGCCCCTGAGTTCAATCCCTGGTAACCGCCCCCCTCCAAAATAATAATAATAAGTGTCTTGTGGATGCACATGATGGTGAGATTCACTGTGGTATATGCACATCGGAGATAGGTCTGATTTGTGCCACTGGTCTTCCCTTATTTCATCCTTCCTCCTCCCCCTCAATCCCCTTCCTCTACTTCATTATCTTTCTTCTTCTAATTCGATGCTCTTTTCCCCAACTTTTCTTTTCTTTCCCTCTCTTTCCCTTCCTCCCTCCTTATTTTTGACTAGCTTCCACATTTTACTCAACTATAAAGAAGAATGAAATTATGGCATTTGGATTAAACTGGAGACTGTCATGCTAAGTGAAATAATCCAGTCCCCAACAGTCAAAGGTTGAATGTTTTCTCTGATATGAGGAAGCTAGTCCAACGTAAGGGGAAAAATAGAAATTTATTTTAAAAGCCTGATAGGATTTTTACTGGAATTATGCTTAATCTGTGGATCAACATGAGAAGAATAAACATCTTAACAATATAAATTATCCAGTCTTTAGTATTTGCTTAGTTTTTAAAATTAATTTGCATTAGTGTAATAGTATAATATATTATATATTAATATATAATATTAATGTTAGTTTTGAGTGATGAGGTCTTACAATCTTTTGTTAGATTATTCTAGGTATTTGATATTTTGATGTAATTAATAAATCTATTACTTTTAATTTTTTCCCATTTTCATTGCTTACACATGGAAATGCAATTCAGTTTTATGCTTTGACTTTATATTCTATAAACTTTCTAAATTCACTTCTCAGGTCTAGTAGTTTTTCTCTGTAGATTCCACAGAATTTCTATAATGCACATGATCATGTTCTCTGTTAGTGGCACAGATAAACATAGTCTTTCCCTGACTTTGCAGTTTTTTGTTCCTTATCTTGTCTTATTGCAATAGACAAGATCTCTAGTACCATATTGAATGGGACTGTGGGAGCAATGTCCCCGTAATCCTGGTATGAGGAGTAAACCCTTCCTCCTTCACTGAGTGAGGGGTGGGTGCTGGTCTTCCATAGATGCCCTTTGTCAGATTCTGAAATTTCTCTATTATTCCCATTTGGCTGACAGTTTGAAAAACATATTTATGTATCTTGAATTTCATTAAATACTGTCTCTACATTTATTGAAAAAGTCATATTTTTATTCCCCTTAATTTTGTCTGATTGATTTCTAAATGTTGAAGCCACTAGTATTCCTGGAATGAGTTCATGTTGGTTGTGATATATTTTGTGTATCATCATATTTTATTTGCTAACATTATGAAAAATATTGGGCTATAGTTTTGTTTGGTTTGTCATGTTTTGTCACTGGGGTTATGCTGGCCTCCTAAAACAAATGGGAAATGTTTCTTACTCCATTTTATCTGTTAAAGAGTATGAATTTGGTGTTGTTTTCCTCCTTACACATTAGATATCATTCACATGAGGCCTGCAGGACTTGTGTTGAACTTTGTAGGAAGGCTTTTGACTGTGAGTTCAATTTTCAATAGATATTGGACATCTAGATATTCTAAATTTTTATGTCACTTTTGCTGTCTGGGTTTTTCAAGGGATTTTTCCATTTTGTCTGAAATGTTGAGTCTATTGGTAAAACGTCATGCTCTTGATAGTCTTTCTCTTTCTTCTTTTTGCTGGTCATCAGCATGTTCTAAGGAAGAAAGCAAGAAATAAAAATTCATCATCATCGTGACAAAATGACCCTGAAAATATCAAGTCTCTAAGGTGATTAAAAAGTTGAAGCTCATCTTGAGATCACAGGGGAGGAAAAAAAAATATGGGGCAAAGAAGAAAATTGTGGGAATTATATACCATCTGCAAATGCCTGGGGTTCACAGAGACACATGAACACATTATAGGAGAAGCCCTTGGGGCACAGTGATAAGCATTTCTTTCTGATACTGAGGATTGAATCCAGGAGTGCTTAACCACTGAGCAACATCCCTTTTTTATTTTGAGACAGGGTCTCACTAAGTTGTTGAGGGCCTCCCTAAGTTGCTGAGGCTGTCTTTGAACTTGCCATCCTCCTGCCTTAGCTTCCTGACTGTCTGAGAGGCCTGACTGACGAGCACATTTTTTTTTTTTTTTTGGTACCGGGGATTGAACTCAGCGGCACTAGACCACTGGGCCACATCCCCAGCCCTTTTTTGTATTTTATTAGAGACAGGGTCTCACTGAGTTGCTAAGTGCCTCGCCATTGCTGAGGCTGGCTTTGAACTCGCGATCCTCCTGCCCCAGCCTCCCAAAGTGCTGGGATTACAGGCGTGCGCCACTGCGCCCGGCTACGAGCATATTTTTAATGCGTGTGTTTAGGATGGGAGAGGCGGGCAGAGGGCGCTGAAGTATTATGTACAAAGATCAACGAATGACAAGAGACCACCCTTCTCTGACTCTTGGTGGTTTTTCTCCTGGCTTTTTGTGACCTCCGGATGTGCGTGCCACACCGCCTCCTCAGAACAGGCTGCCACAATCTGTGGACATTTCTCGTCAGCTGCTCTGCAGGAATCAGGCTGCTCCATCATGTCTTTGCATTTCCTTAGGAACATTAAATCGCCCCGAGGCTCTGTCACCCCTTGATCTGTTCTGGTTCCTGTCCTCTCAAAGCCCCAGGCAATGTCACTGCTCTGCTCTCTCTTTTGGGGGGGTTGATGTCATCAGCACCACTGGAGAAATTGGAGAAATTGGATTTCCTCTTGCTGCTTTCTGACTTCTCCAGGGTTTGTGATTTTCATCTTCCTTCATCTTCTTACAGTTTTTCATACACTCAGGAGTTAGCTCAGGGCAATCCAGCTCCTCTCTGGTTCCCAAGTCTGGAGCTCCTCAGAAAAGCCCTTTGGCTTCAGCAGACACTGCACCTGCCCCATAGCCAGGTGTCGACACCTTCCCGGCCCCACTCTGCGTCCTGTGAGGTCTGTCAGCTGTCAGCTTGGTTTCCTTGCCATGCGCAGCTGGTGCCACCTGAGGACTGAGCACCGAGCTCTGGTCTTTCTCCCCGTGGGCTCGTGGGAGGGCTCCTCCCTGCCACCACAGGCGCCCACTGCCACTCCTGGCTCTTCTTCAAGGTCAGAAGGATCATTGCTAGCAATAGCCATCCGTGATTCTTCACATAATGACTTGAATCTCCTGTTTTTCTTATCAGTCGTGCTAGTTTATAAATTTCATTAATCTTTTCAAAGAAACAAATTTTGTCTTCTTGTTTTCTCTCTTGCTACTATTTTCTACCTGTCACCAAACATTCAAAATCATTTATTTTACTTCCTTTGGTTATATTTGTTCTTTTTTTTTCTGGCTAATTAAGTTGAAAGTTTGGTTCCTTGATTTTAAACCTTCCTTTAAATAGATTATGTGTACATATACTTCAAGATATAAATCACCTCTAAATACCACTTTAGCAGAATGTTACAATTTTGGTACTTGTTTTCTTTTTATTATTCTTCAGTTGATCTACTTTCCATTTTCCTGTATGATTTACTCTTTGACTTTTGCATTACTTAGAGGCATTTTGCTTAATTTTCAGCCACTTTAGGGTTTTTCTAGCCGTCTTATTATTTTCTTTGTTCATACCATTTTGATCTGAGGAATCATTCTGATTCTGTGAATTTATGGAGATGTGTTTTTATGGCCTATCACGGCTCTGCATTGGTGACTGTTCAACGTGTATTTCAATCCTCTAGTTGACGGATAGTGTTGAGCAAGTGTTGTATATATTTCTAGATTTATTTTTTAGTTGTTCTAGTAATTACCAAGAGAAAGTTGTTAACAACTGCAAAACAGATTTTCCTTTCTCTGTTCCTTGCATGACATTTAGGACTGTGAATTCTCCATTCCATTAATTGGCCCCGGGCGATTGCCAAGTGTTACCGAGCGCCATGCTTCTGGTGACCTGCACGGAGTAGGTGGTGGTGAGACCTGTGGGTCTCTGCTGTCCACCTGGACTATTCACTAGCTGTTGTGCGGCTGTCAATACTCCCAGATTGAAGTACCCCATTTTGCTATTTTTTTCTTATTTGTCCCATTTGTTCCTTGCTTCTTCCTTCACTGTCCTCTTCTGGGTGAAGTAAGTGTGTTTGAGGTGTTCCATTTTATCTCCTCTTGTCGAGCTATGTCTTTTAAAAGTTATTTTAGTGGCTGCTTTAGATAGTACAGCATTTATTCTTGAATCATCAGAGACAGCTTCGACTATTTTACCTCTTCATGAACAATGTAAATATCTTTTAACCATATAATTCTATTTATTCCTCACAACTCTTTGTGCTTTTATGGTCACATATTTTACCTCTGTATATGCTAGGAGCCCTGAACACTTTATTATTCATGCCTCACACAGTCAATAGTGTCGTATCTTTCCCCGTAATTCTAAAAAAGTCCCTTTTAGCCTTTTTTTTTTTTTTTGATAGCACCTATCTGTTCTATATGAATTCTCCCAGCTTTCGTCCGTCTGAAAAGGTCTTTACAGTTCCCAATTCTGAAATATGCTCTAACTGTACAGAACACTGTAGGTTTGGCTTTGTTTCTTCTGAGACTTGTCAAAACGGGGCTCCAGGGGTCCTGGGGTGGCTGGCTTCTCCTCGTGCTATGCTGGGTGCTATGTCTTCTTCCCAGGGGGATATTTTTTTTTTTTTTTTTTTTTTTTTTTTTTGTGGTACTGGGGATTGAACTCAGCGGCACTAGACCACTGGGCCACATCCCCAGCCCTTTTTTGTATTTTATTAGAGACAGGGTCTCACTGAGTTGCTAAGTGCCTCGCCATTGCTGAGGCTGGCTTTGAACTCGCGATCCTCCTGCTTCAGTCTCCCAAAGTGCTGGGATTACAGGCGTGCGCCACCGCACCTGGCTTCAGGGGGATGTTTTTGAGGCCTCCTTCTGTCTTTGATCTCAGCAGTCTGGTTATGATGTCCCTAGCTGTGATTTTCTTTGTGTCTGTCCGCTCGGGGTTTGCTGAGGTTCTCAGCTCTCTGGGTCGGCGTCTCTCGTCATTATTTAGTGATCTGACCGAGAGGTCAAGACACTTCCTCTCTGTCCCAACTCCTGTCTTTCCAGGACTCTAGCCGCACTGATGCTATATGTAGCTGCATCCATTCAGGTCCTTAGACATCCTCTTCCAGCTTAGCAGTGCTGGTGTCGCAGGCTGGAGGATTCATGACGTCCCCTCCTCAAGTTTTTGGTCCTTCCTATTTTCTTCAAAAGGCTGTCGTGCCCTCTGTGAAGACTTCGAATCAAATATTAACTTCCATGTTGTGTAATTCTGTTGTTGTGTTTCCAATTCCTAGTTAAGGTTTTCATTTTCTGGGAAAATTTCCATGTGTTCACGAGTTGTCCATTTTACGTGAGCCGCTAACGTGTTTGTCATGGTCCTTCCTATCGGAGTCATTGCTAATTCAACCATGAGGTCCTCTGTGGATTCGCTTCTGGTGATTGTCTCTTCTTTTAAAAATGGGGCACATTTTCCTCCTCCTTTGTACATCTCATAATGTCTAACCCTATTCCAGGACTAAAATGGTAAAAGACTATCTGATTCCAGTTACTGTGTGTGAGAGGATAGTAGACAGCGAGTGACCACTGTTCACCCCTGACAGGGTGGGGTGCCACCCCTTGTTTAGGATGTTTGGGGGCTGAGTCAGCGCCATGGCTGTGGCAGTTAGCCAGGGCTTCGAAGGGCTCCTGTCCTGTGGGAATCCAGGTCCTTTGGGCTTCCTTGGTTTCCCTCTCGCTGGTGGGTCTGTACACGGCACAAAATCTTGTTCTGGTGTTCAGAGGGTATTGACCTCTCTTGCAGCTTCTCACCTGGCAATGACAGCACATTCCTACTGCATTTGTGGTTGTGCTGATCTGTTCCGTGGCAGCCATACCCTGTTCTCTGCCAGCCGCACCCAGATGCATGGGTGGCTGTGTAGCTCCATGGAGACCGTGCGCGTGGCACCATGGGAACCCAGGGGCGTCGAGGGGAACTGTGCTGCACCCGGTGATCATTTATGGCAGGGACTGTTGGATGCAAGCTGTTTTCCATCCTGCTTTAAAACTTTGCTTGACAGTAGGAACTTGTATCTGCTGCCCTGCCCTCCACCTGAGTAGTCTGAGGCCAGTTTTAAGTGCACTGCCCACCCTGCAGTACAGGGAACCTTCAGTGCAGTCGAGGTCTAGGGAAGAGGGGCAGGGCCTCAGTAGGGGTGCAGGAAGGCGTGAGGGATCCCTTACATGGGGGTGTCAAGTGGGAAACTGGACTCCCTATGTGAGGATAGGTGGCAGAAGCCTAGATAGCCGTATGAATGAGCCTTTCTTCCTGGCTGAGGATGTAACTCAGTGGTAGAATGCTTGCCTTGCATGCGTGAGACCCTGGGTTCCATCCCCTAGTACTGAAATTAAAACAAAAAAAATTAGACATTTTTCTAAAAGGCTCCAATAGGCAAATTAAATCCATCCAAAGAGCATTTATTAAATATCTACTATATTTCAGGGTCTGGGTTAGAATAGGTTCATATTCAACCTGTTTGTAATGTTTTTTCAACCTTAGCAGTTTTCAGGAAATCTGCTGAGCATTTTATGTGATTTATTCAATGTTACTTTGTCACAACCTCGCGAGACAGGCTCTGCCCTAATGCCTGCCTTGTGGTCTTAGAGTTTTATAACTTAGCAACCTGCAGTTTATGAGACTAGTGCGTAGCGTGGAGCTGGGAGTTGGCTGTGGGTCAGCTGAGCTCAGAATAATTCCCATTTGCAGATAGAGGAACTGGGCGTTACCGGCACTCTCCGTGGGCAGGTGCTGTCCGTTGAACCAGCACTGGACGGTGTTTCTGGTGTGCTTTCTCTGCCTCTGTGCCCTGACTGGTGTCCAGCACGCTGTAGAGTCTCAATACACATTTGAACGAAGAACTGAGTTTGTCAGTGACTTCTAGGCTCCTGAAATACTCGGACAATGAGTCTCCATCACAGGGGAGAAGGACAAATAAAGGAGAGGGCTTCGGTTCTCCAGAAGGGTACGTAGAAAGCCGTCACCGTGCTCTCCTGTCACATCCTATTTACTCGGCTGTCTCCCGGCAGACACTGGCGTTCTTGATGGTGTGACCCTGTCCACTCACCTGCTGGCACCTGACGTGGGGCCAGACCCTCTGCAGACGCTGTTGAGCAAGTGCAAGAGACAAGCGGTGTGGGACTTCTCTGACCAGAGAGGCGGCCTGCAGAGCTGGCCATGTCTGCACAGAGCCTGTAGCGTGATTCAGAAGGGCTCTTCCAGCTGGTGCGGAGAGCTCTTGTCCAGACCGAGGAATAGGACAGGAGCACAAAGACCATGCGTCCCAGGAGAGGTTGAGAGAGCAAATCTAAGACAGGGGAAGGGGAGGGGATGAGGAGGAGGAGGGGGAACAGGAGAAGAGCCAGAGAGGGCCTTGATACTATCCAAACCTCTAAGTCTCCGTGTCTGAATCCTGGCCCCTTTGCTTTCCCAGTCACGTGTTTATAAGTTCCCTCGAATTCCCTGTCTTGATTGAGCTGGTTTCGTTTTGGTTTTGCAACTGAAAGAATTTTAGCTTTAAATTGGTAAATTCCTGTCCAGCAGTTCTACCTTAACCTATTTTTATAGCTATTTAAAACAAAAGCTGACCAACTGCAGTCATTCAACTGGTCACAATCCAGTCCCCTGTGCGCTGCTGCGCAACCCCCAAACGAAGACCGCATACTCACGTTTAGATGGCTGGGAAAGAAGCATGAAACGCAGAGTCCCGTGTCCTGAACACAGTCTTAGTGGGGTGCGGCCAGGGACACTCGTTCGTGTGCTGTCTCTGGGTCCTTTATGGTAGATGAGGCCGCTGGGAAGCGGCACTGAAGCCGAAAGGCTGCCAACCTAGAGTGTTCCCTGCCTGGCCCTTACAAAGGGGCCTGCAGGCCCTGGCCTGAAGCACTCATGCAGAAGCTGTTTACATTTATGGCGTCGCCAAGGACACGGCCTGTGCTCAGGACTGCGGCGCGGGCAGGAGCCCCGAGGCTGGGGCCAGGATTGCCCGTAGCCTGGGCCTCACAGCCCCTCGCTCCCCCGTCCTGCCGTCCTCCTCAGGTGCCTGCGCCTTCAGGCTCTGCCAGGGCAGTCGTGAAAGGACGTAGCGTGTGACCGATGCTGTGCGGTCCAGGCCACCCACTGCCCCCTCCCTGACTTGGTGGCACCACTGGGGACGTGGGTTGGTCGAATGGCACCCATCTCCTAGGTCGGCCGGGAAGACGTGGTCGTGGTGCCCAGGGGAGCGTGGATGGTCAGAACGCTTCTCACCCTCCGGGAAGCAAAGCGGCCGGCAAGCGGAACGCAGTGTCCCAACAAGGAGCACAGGCCAGCCAGGGCCCAGCGACTGTCAGTTTCCTGCATCTCCACCCTGCGGTTGGCTGGCTGCATGGCGAAAACTTCACCTACACACTGGGAAAGTCTAGAACGGTATGGAAATGCAAACAACGAAAAATGAAGGTGAGAGTACCTCGACCCTCCACATTGTCCCCAGAGCAGGCGTGGTTAGGGTTTTTATGTATGTCAGAAAAGTTCTCTGCGACCATCACTAGTGAACATGCAGGGTGTGTGAAGTTAACTGCATTAAAAACCATTTCCTTGCATTCAGAGAAATGTGCAACCTGTTTTGTGATCACTAAAAACTGGAGAGAACCCAAATACCCACCAACAGGAGAGCGAGCAACTGTGGTGTGTGCCTGCTACAGGACACCAGCCGTCCATGGGGATCTGCAAGGCGCGACTGCAGGCAGTGACCTGGGAGGCCACGCAGACTCCGTGACCTAGCGAGTCCTGCTCCAGCACTTGGTGAGCATGTCACGGGTTAGGACGCGCGTACCCTGGTGGGGCGGGTGACGTTCTACTAGCGGATGTGGCTGGTTCCCAGATGTGGCCACTGTGTGAAGATCCATCACCACCGAAGGTTTGCACACGTTTCTGTAAATATAATTTCCCTCAAAAAAATTCATGCTAGACTGAGAAAAAACACGTATTTTGGAAACCAATTCTGGAGCATATGGGCTGCCCCCTTCCGTTTCGCAGCCGTTCTGCGCAGAAGGAAGCACGGCCTTCTCCTGCCCTCTGCCCTCTGAGGCACGTGTAGGTAGTTTCCAGCTATTTGCTCTTGGGTGGATTTTCCAAGGTACTCTCCAGGCACCCTTCCAAATGGGAGCAGGTTGTTAGACACCGACAGATGCCACCTCGTTCCATGGAATCAGCTCTGCCCCGCAGATGCCAAGAGGGAGGTCGGCCTGATCTGGACCAACACTCAGGTGTGCGGGCCCCTGACCACGGGGAGCCAAGCGCAGTGTGACACAGACACGACACCGCCCCGCAGACGTGCTAATGGGTATTCCCAAGGCAGGGCGCGATTCTTTGCATTTTCTCCTGGTGCCCAACGCCCAAGCATTCTGAATATTAATGAGACAATTTGCAGCCTCCTTTGCAGGCTTAAAATATTCAGCATCAGACACACTGTTTCGTTCCCATTTCAGCCAAGTTTAATTTCTCTTAACCAGCTTTGTTGTTGTAAAGTAAAATTAATGTATAATTTCAGTGTTTAAATCTCAATTCTCAGCAATTCACGACAGATTGCAAGTGAATATGATTTGTTCGTTAACACCTAATGGGCTGAAATAATTTATTGGGCAAACATTTCCAGGAAAACGACGCCACTTGAGCAAAAGCAGGGCAGGAAATGCTGCTTGTTTATCTAATAAACCACCCTCGGGTGAGCGAGCACATTAGCTTTGCACAAACTTTGTGACTTATTCATCATCACTATTTATTATTAAAACTTTATCTGTTTCAACTTAGTGAATGGCTGCCCTGGGACACACCGCTCGCAGCAACAACAACAAAATAAAGTTTATGCGATTTGCATAATATCGTACAAAGAATATTAGCTTAGAACAATATGAATCCCTGGATCATTTGCACAGCCCTTTGGTGTTTAATGTTGGTAAATATTTAAATAACAGCAAGGCTGTATAATTATGAAGATTCTTCTTTCTAATCTGCCTGGGACGTAGCGCTACTGTAAATCACTGTCATCACATGATCGGCCAGGAGGGTGCTCAGGAGTGATGAACAGGCGCTTGTTCAAGGCCAGAGGACTGCGGAGACCTGGGAGCTGGCACGGGAGGGGAGTCTGGGCATAGCAGAAGGCGGCTCCACCTGGTCTCTCGGGAGAACGGGGCCCTGCACAGAGCAGGTGCGCAGGGCAGGTCCTGGGAGTTCTACAGCCTCTTCCAGGAAAGGGCTGTTTGCACACCACGTCCGTCGCACCTCAGCACCTTGGGCAGGTCCCTGCCTCTCCGTCACAGCCCCTCCTCCGTGGGCCACCCTGCAAGCCTCTGTGCTGTCCCCCGCCTCTGCCCCACGTGGCCTCCCGCTGATGCAGTGTCAGGGGGCTCTGGATTCCCCTTCCTCGCTCACCCACTCGGGTGTCTTCCATGTCCTCAGGACCCTGAGCCTGGAGGGGAGGGACCGTCCCTGGCAGAGTGAGCTCCTGGTGTAGCCTGTGGCAAACGGCAAACCCCAAGTCATAGTTTTGCCGAATGCAGGAGTGAACAAATGAACACCTGTAGTGACCATTTAAGGAAATGTCTACATAATCAACACGCAATGCTATATTTACCTTTCAAATTAGACAAATTAAAGTGAATTTTAATGCCTGGTGTGAGAGTTTAGGGATGTAGGGTTTCAAATACTTCAGGAGAACAATTTAGCTGCACGAGACAAAAGTCTGAAAGTGATTAATTTTATTTTTGGCTCAGCAAATACATTCATGAGAATTTACCTGAAAGCAGTAATTTGGAAATGTGTGAACATATTTGGTCCCAAGGATATTCATAACAGTATTGTTTAAAATTGTGAGAAATTGAAACCTACTTATATGGTCAATAATAGAGGATTAACTGAAAGGGTTGTAATTTATTCGAATGAGAATACAATGAAGGTACTAAAATGATGATTTAGAAACATTTTAAGGACACATGGAGAGGTTTATGATACACACTGGGGCAGATAAAGTAAATATAAACCTTGTGTAACTTAGTCTGCTTTGTGTTGCTGTAACAAAATGCCTGAGGGAGGATGGGTACTTTATATAAAAAAAGGCCTACTGAGCTCATGATTTTGGAGGCTGGAAGTTCAAGATCAGACAGCCCCATCTGGCTGGCCTCTGGTTAGGTCTCTGCTTGCCTACTGGGACCTCATGGGAGAGATCACAGGCAGAACAGGAATCAAGACAGCGGGAGGGTCTGGTTGGCTCTTCTATGACCACTGCTGTTACTGGGACAACCTGATCCTGTGAGAGCACTTCAGCCTTCTGAAGGCGGAGCCCTGGGACCTAATCACCTCCACCAAGCCCCTCTTTTTAAAGGCCCCACCGCCTCATCAGGACCCTGAGATCAAGCTTCCAGCACTGACACCTTTGGGGAATAACCACATCCAAGCCATAGAAGCAGCTACGAATCCATTTTTGGTTAGTAAATTCTGTGGGTGTAAACAACTCCAAGCATATATATTAAATTGTTAAGGAAGTTCTAATCTGGAGTTTGGTGAGATTTTGACCTTTCCTAAAACCAAAAAGCCAAAATTTAATAAAGGCATGCACAAGGTTGTTGGTCAAACCCACGCAGAGAGGAGTCAATGTAAGCTAATGTGAAGAGCAGTACTGTGGCTGCACATCTCGGGGGAGCACGTGATAAAGACGAAAGAACATCAGGGAAATTGTCTTTTCAGTAATTATGTAGCTAACAATGATATTGGTATTGTTGTCTGGTGGCTGCGTAAGTAAATCATAGGCTAAATCAAGTAAGGACTCATGTTAAAGTCATCGATGAACAGCATATTCAGCTTAAAGAAAAGAAAGCAAAAATATAAAACAATTTAAGTGAACCCCCAAGCCCTGTGTTTGCATTGCAGTGGACGCCAGATGTGTTTTCCCCAAAGCACTCCTTTCCCACCTCTGTCCCCTGAAGAGGCCAGAAGCCAGGATTGACCCAGCGACCATGGACGCTCCTGGCCTCCATAGCGTGGTAGCCGAACACAGGCCATTAACACAAACCAGAGCCCCGTGGAGGGGTGGCTGGCTCCAGGTCCAGAGCAGGAAACGTCCGAGGAGATCCGGGTCATCTCACCAGCTGGAGCAGGAAAGGAGGCTCCCGGGTCAGGCCCGAGGACAGACGCTGGTCTGACAGCGCCCATCGAAGGAGGTGGCAGCCGGGGGCGCCAGGAAGACTAGCAGGGGCAGTGTGGGGAGCCGTGAGTGTGACACCCATGCATGGAGCGAGGAATGGCCAGAGCAGACCACCTGCACCTGACAGCGGCCACGCTGATGCCGTGGCGCAAACACCAGCAACACGGCAGCAGAAAGCCAGCACCAGGAGGGGATCGACCCCTCCCCGAGACAAACAGGAAGCGGCAAAACGATCCCCACTGCCTGCTTTTTAAGGCTGGTAGGGACAAACCTGAAACCAACAAGGAAAGGGAAGAGCGGAGACCTTCACTCAGCCACACCTCGGTGTCGCCGCAGCGTGGGCCTGGGGCTTCTCCCTGTGCTGAAGGGAAGTACTGAGGGTGGGTGATGGGCTCAGCATCACGAGATCCACCCTCTCAGGCAGCCATCGACTGTCCTCAGTGACTGCTGGTGTTGAAGAAGGAGGAGCAGGCAGATGCCACGCGCCTCTGGACGGAAGTGCCCGGCACCTCCCACACAGCTCCATGCCGAAACACGGAGCCCAAGGCAGGTAGAGGAGCACAGCATAGGACGCCACGGGCGTGGCCCCGAGGTTAGGACAGCGTCCGCCACTGGGCAAAGTACCAGAAGGTCTTCAGAAGGAGGAGAGGCTTACGTGGGCTCACAGTTCTAGAGGTTTCCGTCCATGGCCGCTTGGCCCTGCCACTTTGGGCTGCGGCAGCACCGTGCACCATGCATCAAGGCGGAAGGGCATGGCAGGGGAGGCCTGCTCCCCTCCCGGACAAAGGAGACAGAGAGAGAGGAGGGGGTGGGTGCTGGTGTCCCCTCAGGGCACGCCCCACCGCCTACCTTCCTGCCACAGGGCCACCTCACAAAGGCTCTGCACCTTCTAGAGCGAGGAACGGCCAGAGCAGACCACCTGCACCTGACAGTGGCCACGCTGATGCCGTGGCTCAAACACCAGCAACACGGCAGCAGAAAGCCAGCACCAGGAGGGGATCGACCCTCCCCGAGACAAACCTCCCCTTCTGCTTATGCAGGCCAGTGACCGAGCCTCCCACACTGTGGATAAAGAGATTCAGGAGTCACAGTCGGTGACTGCGGGTGTGGCTACGTTGGGATCCCTCCTGATGTGAATGAGCTGGATATCAACACTCTCTGGGGATGTGGTGATGTTAGGAAATCGCCGCCATTTTCTATGTGGGATGATGGTACTGTGGCTACTTTTTAAAACTCCTCACATCTTAGAGAGGAACGCTAACTTCTTCCAGAAGAGAAGAGCTCACCGCAATGCCTGACCCACGCAGGCCTCTACTGCACTTTCACTAACTCTTTGAGTTCCTTGAGGACCTTTCATTTTGAAGACTCGAAATGAGTCTTTTTTTTTTTTTAATCCTAAGTGCTCAGAAATGCTCTTCTGCTATTTTATTGATCTTGGCCAGGATTCCATGCACTGCTTTCTCATTTTGTAATTCCCTTGGGTATATAAGGTAGCTGGGATTGATTCTGTGTTTCTCTCTTCTTTATTCCCTCCAACTTCATCATTTCAGAACAATTGAATTACTTTGAATTAAATGAAGTTGATCCAAAGCCACTCACAGCCAACCTGGGAGATGCAAGCAACAAGACGTTACATCAGCTAGATATTACACAACAGACAGCTCGATACACCGGGAAAACACAAGGTCCTTCTGTTTATGCAGGAAGGTGAAGTTTAGAGCAGGAAGCCAGCGATCACCTTTAACCCTACAGAGAAGCAGCATGAGCAAAGAGCCTCAGCATCGTTGGAAATAGGATTGAGTGTTTGAATCAATTACGTGAAGGCAGCAAAGAATAATTCATTTTTTCTCGGGTCAACCACTAATTGTCCTGTAATGTTCTTAGCACTGCATCTGTCTTGCTGGGAAACAGCACCCTTTACATGAGAGATTTGGTACCACTTTGGTTAAGGCAGACACAAATCCCCACCTGTCAGGAGCCGTCCATGGCTAACATGTCGGTCACCATGCATGGAAGCCTAGTGGATAGAGACATCTGGTGTCTGGGAATGACCAGTGGACATTTTCTCTGGTCAATTGCAGAGGGACAATGTGAATGTCTGTCCTGCTCTGCTGTGGCCCACACAGCACCTGAGATGGGTGTGACCTGCCAAAAGGTCAATCAACCTTCTGACTGCAAGACATCAGAAAGCAAGCCTCTGCCTTTCAAACCTTATCCCTGCCTTTGATGTACCCCCTTAAATAAACCACCAGAACCCTTTTTTCTTTGTCTACTTCCAGAACCCATGTGGACTAGATCAGGGGCTTCACATTATGTAAATATATTTCTGAATATTTGTGTTTTGTTATTCACTAATTATTTGAGACTTTAAGAGTTAGGGTGGCTTAGATGCCCTTGGGCAGGAAGAAGAACCCCCCAATGAGATGCTGGCCATCAACCCCACTACGCACTGGCACCTCAGTATGGGATAGCGGATCAATATCAGGCTGGTTTTAGGATGGGGTAGTTTCAGAACCACGGTGCAGGTAAGTGCCTTCACAGATTCTGTACCTGGAAGACGTTGACTGCACTGAGCTTGTCAGAAAGGATTGCACTGGAACACCCCAACCTCATTCCTGTTCTAATTAGCTTGTTAACAAAGTTTAATTCTTCTCTTCTTCAGAAAGGTGCTACCCTACAGATATTAGTTTCATTAAGTCTTTTAATAACCAGTCACCAAAATCCAGCTCACATAGTAAGGTCATTTTCCTTTAAAATGATGACACACTGTATCCTGTTGTGGCCAAGCCAGAGACCAGCCACGGGCAGCTGGCCAGGTGCCCGGCGTGTCTCAGGGCTCCAGCCTGCTCTCTGCTCTCTGGCCCAGCGGCAACCTCATCCGCTACCCTGAACACATCACTCGGTCAGAAATGCTGTCCATTGGCCGAGCCTGGGCCCCGTCCACCGCTGGAGCTGGACCACGGTTCATGCCCCCTTCCTGTGGTGCGCAGTCTCTGCTGTGTGGAAAAGGGGAGACAGAGCTGGGCGGGTATACGGGTCTGTTTTCTGTCACTATGATGAAACACCAGGGGCTGAGTATTTCATAAAGATAAGAGGTGTGTCTAGCTGACACCTCTGGAGGCTCGAGGACATGGCCCCAGCGCCAGCTAGGCTCTGGTGAGGACCTCGTGGCCGGTGGCATCACAACGGCAGAAGAGCATGTGCACCAGGGACCTTGCACCCTGGGATGGGGAGCGGAGCGTGGGGCGGGGCCAGGATGCTCTTTCAAACAGCCTCCCACGAGAACTAACCAGAGTCCCCCGAGAACTCCGGAACATGTTCAAGGGCAGCACCCCAATGACCCCATAGCTTTCTATTGGGCTGCACCTCCTAAAGGTCCTACGACCTCCCAGCACTGACACATGGGGCCAGCTTCTGACACATGAAGCCTTGGGGGACACACAGAGACCAAGTCCAACGACAGCAGCAGAGGTCACCAGGGACTCTTGGACAGCTTCTGACGTCAAGATCACTCTGCATGGCCAGGCGGCTCCAGGTGAGGCCAGCAGCAAGGTGGACCTTGCCCGGAGCTCGCTGCCTGTCTCAGGGCCGCGGGGAGCTGCGAGGGGAGCACCTGTACCCTCCAGCCCCGCGTCTTGTCCTCCTTTCCCCACGGAGGCAAAGGCGGAATCGTCACACGCACACGCATCGGCTGGCCACTGACTCGGTAGGAGCCCTGTGAAAGAGGACCGTTCTCCAGGGTTCCAGGAATGACAGAGCGGAACCCTCGAGGCGTCCACCTGAAGGGAAGTAGAGCAGTCCCCTGCTTCTCCAGCTCTGGCAGGTCAAGTTCACAGGCAGAAGAGCTTCACTGAGACGCTGGTCCTGAGCGTCCACGCACGGGCCGCCCCCCGGGGATGAGTGTCCAGGTGACTCTGCAGACAAGAGGGTCGGGCAGCAGCGCGCGTTGTGAAGGGGGTAGTCTTAAGTCTGCCAAGCTTTACCGGGTGTGTTGGGCACCGACATGCAGCATGCTCCGCTGTGCGTTGGGGAGCCAGCACAGATGCATGAAGGACCCTGGCGTCCCGTAGGTCAGGGTCTGCTTGGAATAGGTCCCATGTCAGAATGACTCAGAGAAAATGGGGACGAGGGCTTAAATAGTCAAACGGCAGGAGACGAGGGAGAGGGCTTTGATAAAGATATGTCAGGAGCATGATGGGCTGAACTTCGTGGGTTTATTCCTAGATCTAAGGGTAGTACCCGTGGAACAAAATAGAGCCAGTTTCAGGATTTTGTCCCACAGCTCCTCAGTGCTCAGGACGACCGGGCTAAATCTCTGCGGGGTGAGAGGGCCAGCACGGCTGCTCAAGCCCGGGGAACCCGGCTCAGGCCCCGCAGCCTCCTGCTTCCTGCACACGGCTTCACTGCCGAAGCTCTCTGTGGGCCTTCACCAGGGATAGCCACCAGCTGGCCCGTCCAGGGCGGATGCGGGGAAGGAGCTGAGGAGTCAGAGGCCCTGGGCCAAGTTAAATGCGTGAGGCCCCCAAACAAGCAAACAGACAGAGCAAAGCAAACCCAAATACATACAAAAATAAATAAATAACCTTCCTTATCAATGCCAGGTTGTAATGAGCGTGCCAACCAGATGTCAGGTCGAAGCCCTTGCCCGTATGCGACCGTGTTTGGAGACGGGGCCCTGACCACCAGCCAGCCACAGCTGCACAAGTGAGCCCAGGTGAGCCCAGGTGAGCCCAGGTGAGCCCAGGTGAACCCAGGAGCACAGCGACCTACCTCACTTCAGCCCAGCTCTCTGACCCCAGAACTAAGCTCCAGAAACATGCTTATTGCTTCAGGCTTTGGGAAGCTTTGCTATTTGGCTGTTAATAACTGATTCAAGGGGGACGTGTGGGTTCTAGTCATGTGCTTTTGTGCTCCATGGAAACACGGGAGTTGCCAGTGCTCCTGCTGGTCTGATTTGCAATCCAATTTGTCTACACTGTGAGTCAGAGTCCTATCCACAGGGATCAGGCAGGCTCTGCAAATGAGCAGGGCAGGCTCTGTGCACAAAGATGATCAGAGGTCCTCCTGGCTCAGAGTTCTGTTTTCTATCTGTGGATAAAGACAGAGGTACAGAAATACTCTCAGACCATAGGCGATCAATTGATTAAGTGAGGTGTTTGATGACACCCGGCACAAGCATCACAATAACAGGAACACACTAGGGACCGCTGGGGATTGTGGGGAACAGGAATGAACATCTTTATTTTATTTTATTTTATTTTTTTTTGGTACTGGGGATTGAACCCAGTGGCACTTAACCATTGAGTCACATCCCCAGCCTTTTTATGTTTTATGTAGAGGCGGGGTCATGCTATGTGGCTTAGGGCCTTGATAAGTTGCTAAGGCTGGCTTTGAACTTGCAATCCTCCTGCCTCAGCCTCCCAAGCCACTGGGATCACAGATGTGCGCCACCGCACCCAGCTGAACACACTTTCAAGGGAACAAGTGCGATCAGCTTCCGCACGGGCTGCCAGCTGAGCAGCACACCCCGTGTTGTGTATTGGAGTTTCCATTCTTTCAACAGAAGCAAGATGTCCAGGATTTTGTATAAAGGCTTCCAATTTTAAAAGAGTGATTCAGGGCTGGGATGTAGTTCTGTGGTACAATGCTTGCCTAGGATTTGCTTGCCTTGGATTTGATCCTCAGCCCTGCAAACAATCAAAAGTAAAACAAAATACACTGATTTGATTCCAAATACAAAACTATATAGGCTAAATAAAATTCACTCCAGATTGCACTGCCCTGATCACGTCTGCTCTACAGCAATGCCTGAAATCAGCCAGGTACGTTCCTGTCACTGTTTGCCTGGGTGGTGTCTTTCCCATTTGCTGGGGATTTGCATGTTTACAGGGTACACAGATGCAAATGGAAAGCTTTGCAGAAAAGTGGGCCCTGAATCCAAACTATAACAAGCAGGAAATAGAAGAATGAAAGAATCACAAACTTTGATTACAGGTCTTGCTGCCTGCAAGCTAGGAGAAAACAAGCAAATAAAACACAGAACCTAATATGGTGAAACCCAGTCCACAAAGTTTCTTGGATTCAGAAAACAATTAAATGAGGGTTTGATACCTTGTCTTTTGAAATGATTCTGAGCAAAGACTGGATTTCTTGAAATCATTTTATTTATTTGATTTTATGTGCCTTTGCATCTGTTTCTTGAAGGAGGAGGCTCCGGGTGGTTTGTTAAGTGAAAGAATGAATGCACGTTCCAGTGCGTCGCGTCCTGGGGTAATTAGTGCATGGGTTGCGCTGGGCCGAGGCTCCGGCTGGAAATCAGGGGAGCTGGCTTTTTAGTGACCCACTCTCCCATTTCACACGAGGGTACCTAACTTCTGGCTTCCAGTCCGCAAGTGAAAGTGAGGATAGCAGAAAGCACCCCCTGACAGGGAAGATCCAGGCAAACCCTGCCTGGGACCCAGCCCGGCTGGGCTTCGTGCTTGGCCCACGCCAGGCCCACAGAGCTGGGTGGCTGGTGAGCTCCAGCAGGGTTGAGCAGGCAAGCTGGTTGGCGGAGAGGGCGCGCACAGCCCTGCTGGTGGGAGCTCTGGAGTGGGTGGAGCTCAGATTCCTGCGAGCGTCCTTGGCAGGGCTTCTGTGGGAACCAGCTCAGGCCTCGCTGGGGCAGATGGCTAGGAACCCGAGGGAAGCCCAGTGCTGTTTCCAGAGCCGTCCCACAGCCCCGGGCAGGCCTTCGCTCTGGAGCTGGCCCTTCCCAGCAGTGCACACTGCAGTCACTCAGTGCTGGGGTCCGGGCCGCTCGGTGGGTGCTGGGTACGTCCTCTGCCCTGGAGCCTGTGCCTCTTCACTCGCCGCCTCCGGGGGTCTTGCTCTCCTCTCCACCTTGCCGTGACCCAGCAGAGCTCCTGGGGCAACCCACACACCAGTGTCCAGCTCTTCAGAGCCCGGCCCTGCATGCTTCTTGGCACCGTCTTGTCATGGCTGCTACTTCACCGTTACACTCCTGGAGCTGGCTGGGCCTTCCTGCCCTCAGAGACACAGGCTCGGTCAGCGCCAGCCCTCAGATAAGCAGAGAGAAAAGTCCCTGCACTGGGAAATCATTCCCCGCGCGGTGGGCCTGGGGGGAGTGCTGGTCCTGCTCAATTCTTTGCCTCCTGGGGGCAGAGGCCTCGCCTGTGGGCGATTTTAAAAATAAGCTCCTTAAATTGACCCTCGTTGACGCAGGAGGCGTGTCTCTTTTTTTAAACCAGAGATGAGAATGATGGGGAGGAAGGGCGACCTGCCACTGTTTTCCTGAGTCCTCCGGCCGCCCTGGCTCCTCCCATCTGCCCCATATTTCTTGCTCCTCTTGCAGATTTTTTCTGGAACCCCAAACTCAGAGCATCCGCATTCTCTGCAGCACCATCCTCCAACACGACGCCACTCATGGAGACGCATAGCAGAGAGGAGCCCCTCAGCATGCCCCTCCTCAGCAGAGCAGCTGCAGGACTGGTCTTGTGACTGTCACAGTCTCAGTACTGGACATGCCGTCGTGCTAGTGAGGCAGGCCTGTGTCCTGGCCTGTGCCCACTGCTCTGTGATTGTCCAGGGTGTCACTTTGTCCATCCAGACCCAGTTGAGATCATGAGTGGTGTGGCCGTTCTGTGTGTTTGCTGTCCTCATTATCCACCTGGAGCGTCATGATGAAATAGAAAGATGATGGAGGCGATATGGGAATTTAACTATTTTCAGTAATCTCATTAAGATAAAAAAGAGAGGTGAAATTAATTTTGATGATATATTTTATTAACCCAATATATCCCAAAGATCGTCACTTTGATGTATTATTGATATCTAAATGATTAGCGAGCCATCTTGCCCTTTGACATCCAGCAGAGCCCCTATTTTGTAGTGCCTCTCTGTTGGGACGGTACTCAATGCTCAGTGTCAGACGTGACAGGCATAGAGTGGGCCGGACAGCTCTGGTCTGGGCCAGGATTACCCTGGGCAATGTAGTTTTCGTGGGATTCCTGCCCTGCCCCCCAAAATTGAAATTTACAAGTGTCTCTACAAGATAAAGATGCTTGTCTTTAAAGTGAACCACAGTACCACGAGCAGCCCTTAAAAAACTAATGATTCCTTAATTTTACTGAATACCCAGTCCACATTTAAATTTTCCCATTTGTTAACATGATTTTTCCTTTCACGTGTTGTTTGTTCAAGTCAGAATCCACATAGGCTCCTACACTGCAGTTAGTCGTCGGTGTTTACTCTTCCTGTTCCCCTGCCTCCCGTAATTTGCATATCTACTTGTCCTGTAGATTCCTGACTGTGGGTTCTGGTGCTTGAATCCTGGGAGTTGTTGCTCTGCATAGCTGGAAACCAGGAGCTGTGCAGGGGACCCAGGTCGGAACCCTGGCAGGAACACTTCCTAGGAGGTGGACCTCCCCCAGGAAGCACCTGCCGCCTGATTGTTTGCCTCCTTGTTGAGCATGTGTGTGAGTATGAATGCACGTGTTTGTGATAGTGTGTGCCTGAAAGTGTGTGTGTGCGTGTGAGTGTGTGCATGTGTGTGAGGGTGTGCTTGTGTGAGTGCATGTTTTTCCATATGCATATGAATATGCGTGTGTTCATGTATGTGAACGTGTCCAGGAGTGGGTGTGTGAATGTGTTAGTGTGTGCAAGTGTGCATGTGTGCTTGTCCATGTACTTAAGTGTGTGTGCCTGTGTATGTGTGAGTATATGTGTGTATGAGTATGTGAGCATAAGAGCATATGTGTGAAAGGGTGGGCGTGTTTGTGTGTATGGGTGTGTGAGTGTGTGCTTATGAATATGCACCTCTGAGGGTGTGGAAGTGTGTATGCAAGTGAGTGTGTAAGCATGAGTGCATGTGTACGTGAGTGTATGTGTGCAAGTGACATGTGAACATATGAGCATGAGGAAATGCGCATTTGTATGTGAGGGGGGTGTGTTTGTGTGTGTGGGGGGTGTTAGTGTGTATGTACTTATGAGTGTGAGTATGAGTGATGTATAAGTGTATAAGATGTGTGTAATATGTATAACTGTGCATGTGCATTTGTGTGAGTGTGTGCATGAGTGAGTCTGCATGAGGACATGTGTATGTTCACGTGTGTGCATGTGTGTTTGCATGTGTGGACGTGAGCATGTTTTGCATATGCATGAGTGTGCATGTACACATGTTTGTGCATGTGTGTGCATGTGTGTTAGAGTGTGTAAAAATGTGTGATTTGTCAATGTACACATGAACATGCATGTACATATATTTGTGAGTGTATGTTCATGCGTGTGCATACATATGTGTGCATGTGAGTGTGAGTGTGGCTGCATGTGAATGTGCATGTGAATGTGTGCAAGAGTGGACATTTGCATGTATGGGGGTTTGTGTGTGTATGTGTTCTCACGAGTAGTTGTGTGCATGTGTTCACATGGGAATGCAAGTGGTGCATGTGATTATCTGCAAATATGTAAATGTGCATGACTGTGCACATAAGTGTGTGTGTCCATTTGGACTTGTGCGTTTGTGAAAGGGTGAGCACTTGTGTCCATGTGTGTAAGCATGGGCATTTCCATTTGTGTACATACAAGTGTGTTTTTGTGCATGTGAGTGCCTTTGAGTGTTTGTTAGTATGTGTGAATATGTGTGAGAACATGTGTGTGTTGGCATTGGTTTATGTTGAGTGTGTGCATGTATTTGAGTGTGTGTCCATGTGCACATGAGTGTGTGTTCAAGTGTGTGTGCATGTGTTTGCATGTAAACAAGTGTGTGCACACATGTGTCAACATGCATGAGTATGTGTGCACATGCATGTACATTTGTGTGTGTGAGTGCTTATGCACGTGAGGTTGTGTGAGAGGGTGGGTGTGTTTTCATGTGTGGGCATGCAAGAGTGCATGTGTGCTTATGAATATGTGCCTGTGAGTGTGTGAAAGTGTGTGTACATGTTAGTACATGTGCATGAGTGCATGTGAATGTGTGTGTGAGGGTGGGTGTATTTGCGTGTGGGGGTATGTGAGTGTATGTATGTATGTGCATGATTGAAAGTGGTTTGTGTGTGTGTGATTGTAAATGTAATTGTGCATGTGTGTGCATGAATGTGTAGGAGTATGTGTGCATTAAGGCAAGTTACTTATATATTTGATATTTAAACTATAATCACAACTGTGATCTGATTTACAATAGAGAAGGAGAAACCCAAGTGTTGACTTTTTTCCCGATTTTTTTTTTTTTTTTTTACTGTGGCAAAACATATTCAGTGTAGATAGAATCATTTCAGCACATCGTCGGTGACCCTGGGCACATCCCGGTGGCCTCCGTCCACCCACAGGGCCTTTGCATCTTACACCCCAACTCCTTCCTCTCCCTCCTCTGCCTCTGTGAGTCCTCTACTTCCTGTCTCTGATCAGCCACTCCAGGGACCCCTGTAAGTGGAAACCTGCAGCGTTGGAACTTTCCCTGAGGCACAGGTGCGTGGGTCTCACGCACGGGGCTCAGTGAAGGCTGACGTCGGGACACCTCCACTCAGAGGCGGACGCAGGGAGTCTGCCACCTGAGGGCTGCTGTGCTCTGCTCCGTGACCCCTCCAGCTGCACTTCACTCAGGTGGCTTAGGAAGTACCAATTCTGGAGGTCACAGGGTGGGGCCATGCATGACGGGGATCCCCCCGGCTTTGCTGTAGAGGACACCTCTGACATGTGGGTCACGATGGCAGTGGTGGCCTCCGCTATGCTTCAGGGACCCAAAGGCCAGTTTTGCTGAGAGCACTGGCTCTGCACTTGGGCCTGTGGACGTCCCCTGGGTGGCCGGAGTGGGATGGAGGTCTTGGCCTCTGTCCTCATATTGGGTCTGTCCCTTTGCTGCCTTAACCTTTGGGTCAGGTTCTACCCAGATCTGCAGGCTGGCCTGTTGGACACTTGAGAAACGCTTCTCCCTGGCACTGTGGGGGAAGGCTGTGAACGTGACCTAGAAACGGGAGCTCTCTCCTTCCCTTCAGCTAGACCCTGCCAGCTGCCGTGACCAGAAACTAGACCAAGAAAGGAGAGACAGGAGGTGGCGCCCGAGCTCCCGGGGGTCTCCAGTCACTCCTAGACGGGCACGGATACCCCTGCCCTCACCGGCCTGTCCTGTCCCCCAGCGCTCCCGCCCCCTGTCTGTGACCTCCACCCTGGAGCTGAGAAGCTGATTTGCCAGCCAAGCTCCCTCTTCGCCCTTCTTTGCGCTGAACGGTGCCTCTCTCTCTGCCCAAGCTCCTCTCCTGGGCGTTGGTTTCTCTGCTGGGTGAGCTTCTGGACCTGGGTTTGGTGGTGACTGACTCCCCGCCACCAGGAGGCGCCATGGTGCTGAAGTCCCTCTCAGAGTCCCCTTGCCCCGGAACTGCATTTACCCACAGCCCCCACCCCCACCCCCAGTGTTCTCTTGGGCCTGGCTCTTCAGGCTGCACGAGGTCCCTGTGGGTCCCTGCTGTTCTCTGCTGTCACTGCTGGCTTCCCTTCTGTGCTGGGTGTGGCTCTGTGGCTTCTCCACACTCCTCTGGGTGGACAAGCCAGGTGTGTGATCGCCTGTTACGAGTAAGGTCACCAGGCCCACTCTGTCCAGAGAGGGTTGTTCAAATGATCAGATGCTGCTTTTGAAGGCTCCGCTGCAGGCCTGGGCCTCCTCCTCGTGCCTCTTCTCCACTCTGCGCGTCCTCCCTGGGCGCCTGCTCAGGAGACGGTTCCAAGACCGCAGCTCTCTACTTCACAAAATCCTGCACCGTGTGCAAGACTTCCATATTTTCTTGGAAACCAGTTTGTGCTGTGCTTTCAGGTGCTGCCAGCACGGCCTCTCCGGCAGGACCCGGCTCAGGCAGAGGCTGGTGGAGCACGGAGGGCAGGAGCCCAGGTAGGAGGCGGCTGCGGGCGGCTCTCTTCCTGCTCAGGGCTCCGGGGGGACGACGTCGCCATGTGGTGATGACCCTTCCTCCTGGGGCGGCCTGGGAGCTGGGGTGAGTTCGCCTGGGCTCGCTGGCAAGAACTTCTCGCATGCAGTTTCGAGTCTGTCGCTGCAGAGAACCTTTCCACGTGCCACTTCTGAGGACTGTCTTCCCATCTCTTAGTCCCACGCTGCGGCCTTTGATTACTGCCACATAACGGTGGGAAGGGGACAGTTGTCACGGGATTACAGACATCTGAATGCTGATTTGAATTGCATGAACGTGGAGGGCTGTCTGCCCCGAGAGATATGCAGAGCCCGCGGTTGGAATGATTAGAGCCGGGCGTTGGGAGCGTAGATAAACCCGGACACCCACAGCGGGGGACGTGCGCTAAGAACCTCATTTTAATGAATATACATTTTAGCTTTTCAACTGCTAGGGAGTTAGGGCAGAAGGTTTATTTAGATCTTCCTAATTAATAGCCTGGGCAGGCTATACTTTTTTGCTCTACCTATTGATTTTATCTTATTTCGAGGGAGGTGGGAATCGACAGTGTCCTGTACCCTGGTGAGGAGATGTCCCTGGGCTGTGGGGACCCCGGTGCTCTGGGTGGGGCTGCACCTCCGAGGCCCCGTCATGATGAAATGGGCATTTTCTGCAATGAGCTCATAGGAGTTGGCCGTGTGGGATCATTTGGCCGGCACCGCTCCCCTCCTTCTTTGGGGAGGAGTCTGCAGGGGTGCAGGGCCTGGCTGAGTCCTTTGGCCGCAGAGCAGCCTGTAGCTGGGGACAAGCCTCTGGGTGTGGCCAAGAGTACTGGCCAGCTCTCTGCTGGCCTGTGTCAAAGCATGCTTAGAGCTTGGCGATGTCGGGTCAGGCCCTTTGAAATTGCCAATCTTTCTAGGCCCTAAAGGGCTGGACACCGACACAGCTAATTCTGTGGGTCTCGTGGTGTGTGCAGACTTATGCTCAGAGCCCTCTCACGTCTCTGGGGACTCTGTGCCCCCCTCGGCACTGCCAGCTTCCTGGCTCCCCTCTGCAGTTCTTTTGCTGTGACTGGTGGTATTGCTTAGGGCTGAAGAGGATTTATCCACACACTTGGGGAAATGAGAAATGCTTCATTTCTTTAGCTTTCAAAGGATTGACTCTAAAGCAGAATGGCTGGGGGTGGAGGAAATTCAGCTCCCCCCACACTTGGGAGCTCTGTGCGTGGTGCTTCTGAGTATAAACATCCTGGCACTTGGGGAGTCGCCGGGCACCCTGGTCTCCGTCTCCAGGTTCAGGTTGATGCCCGCGGGGCCGCCAGCTCGTGATCTTTGGAGAATGAAGGACGCTCTCCTGGCAGCGTCTGCCTTCTCTTCTATCACCAGGTACTATCTCAACAGATACTTTATCACAAGTGTTTTGAATAAAGTATCCCCACGGTGCTCAGTGCCTCCCCCCGTGACCGCACAGTGGGGGTTCCCAGGCGACTCCGACCTGGGCTGTGGGGACAGTGGCAAGGCCATCTGATCTGCCCTGTGTCACCCCAAGGCCTAGACCTTGCCTGGCTCAGAAGAGCTGCTGGATACCTGCGGATGGAGACGGAAAGGCCCAGGGAGCGTGGACCAGGAAACGCGGGGCTTGGAGAAGGACCTGATATGACCCTCCAGGACTGGCAGGTGGGACACGTTCCTGACACCCCTTCACCCTTCTCAGCAAAAGGGACCTGAGGGATAGAAAGCACCAGGAAGAGATCCAGAGGAGGAGTCAGGAAACTCGCTGCAGGTGGTGAAGTTGTATAATTTAGTACTAAATATGTAACAACATGATCTTGTTTTAAAAACATACTTTTATTTCAATATACGATCCATACATAGTATGCGTGACTGCTTCTAGAGTTAGTGGATCTTTTTTAGTGCGGGGAGTACCAGGGATTGAACCCAGGGGCCCTTAACCACCAAGCCACACCCCCAGCCCTTTTTTGTATTTTATTAAGAGTCAGGGTCTCACTGATTTCCTAAGGTCTAGTGAAGTTGCTGAGGCTGGGTTTGAACCCATGATCCTCCTGCCTCAGCCTCCCAAGTCGCTGGGATTACTGGCGTGCACCACGGCACCCAGCTAGTTAGTGGATCTTTACCCACAGTCAGAAGGAGAAGGTTGCCAGCCAGGCCCCCAACTCCAAGCTCTGGTCTCTCTCTTTTTCTTTTTGCAGTGTTGGGGACGAAACCCAGGGCCTTGTGCATGCCAGGCAAGGGCCTTCCCCTGCACCCTCTCAAGAGCGAGTTCCTAACAGAGGGCCTGTGGTTAGGGATTCCTGCTGAATCTTGACCTTGGCAACAGCGGATTTGTTCCCTGTGCGTCTTTTGTGTCTTCTTCCCCTGCCGTGCGGGGCGCTGTGCCCATGTTGGGTGCAGCTGTGTTGTGCCCCTCCTGGCTACAGTCTAGTTCCACTGAAGACGAAATCCTGGTACATCTGTCATGCTGCTGGTGGGCACTCGGGTGACTGTCATACACTCTGCTGCTGCCACCTGTCTGTGTCCCTGGTGGACACAGGTAAACATTTGTGTGGCGTGGCCTCTGCTGAGGGGTGGGATTACTGAGCGCCATCGGTCACATCCCCAAAAGCAGAGTCTGAGCTGGGTCTTGTCCTGTGAGTGACATACAGGAAGGCTGCTCTCCGGAGGGGCCTATGCAGGGTGGAGGGGAGCATGCGGGCAGCGGGGCCAAGGCGCGCCTCTGGCCGGGGACCCAGAACTTGGTGCTGTGTGGAGCTCTGGAGGGTCAGCATTGGCCACGGGTCCTCCCCAAGCGCTGGGCGTAACGCTGTGGGGAGTCTCTCCATGCGACGACTCGCACCAACAGTACAGTGCCCTGGAAAAGGCGTGAGCTCCAGCAGCCAGTGCACCGCAGCTGGGAAGCTGGCACCGTGGCCTGTCAGGTGACACGGGTCCCTGGAGGTGTCTTCTACACTAGAACCTGGGGTGCCCACGGTCAGCTTCAGGGCCGCTGCAGTGAGCCCGTGCCCATCGCCCCCTGCCAGCATCACAGCAGGGATTCCCCGGCTCCAGATGCCCGCCAGCGCCAGGCAGGGACTTCCCGCCCCGCCCTCTCCTCTGGGCCTCATTTCACAACGCAGCACCCTGGTGTCCCGGGACTCAGTCTGCATCTTCCTGAGGGCCGGGGCGGCAGAGCCCCTCTCTCTGCTCACTGCCGGGGTCATCCCCTCGAGAAGGGGCTGCAGACCCGGCCAGCTGGTTTGCTGTCTCCCTTTTTCTTCCCAGCAGGAGCCCACGGTCTGCTCTGGACAGCAGTCCTTGCCACCTGTTTGGGGTAGGGACACCTTCTCCCACAGTGTGCTCTGCCGTTTTATTCTCCTAATGTCATTTGCTGAAAAGAAGTTTTTAACGACATCCACCACATCGTCCTTCCCTGCTGTGGACTGTGGCAGGAGGTGCTCTCTTGAAGGACCTTGGCCCCGGGGCCATGAAGATCTCCTCTTTCCCTCTCATCTAGAAACTTCTTTTTTTTCTTTTTTCTTTTCTTTTTTTTTTTTTTTTTTTTTTGTAGTACCAGGGATTGAACTCAGGGGCACTCGACCACTGGGCCACATCCCCAGCCCTTTTTTGTATTTTATTAGAGACAGGGTCTCACTGAGTTGCTAAGTGCCTTGGCATTGCTGAGGCTGGCTTTGAACTCGTGATCCTCCTGCCTCAGCCTCCCAAGTGCTGGGATTACAGGCGTGCGCCACCGCGCCCGGCTAACTTCGTTTTTGTTTTCACTTTCACAGCTGGCTATATGGATCATTTGGAATTGATTATTGCTGGGAGGTGAGGCCGTGTCACCTTGTCATTGATCAAGGAGCCATGGGTGTGGTCTGCGTCTCAGTCTCCATTCTGTTTTGTCACCTGTTTGTCTGTCCTAGCAGTTCTCAACCAGGAGTGAATTTCGCCCCACCAGGGGACATTGCTCAGCAATTTTGTGGGACAAGTCTGTGGGCTGCTGCTGGCAGCTCCTGGCTGGACCAGGGATGCTGTGGACCACCTGCCTCACAGGGGACTGCCCCTTTAAGAAGCCTTCCCACCCAAACACCAGGGGTATGAGGCTGGCACCTGGTGCAAGCCTCCTGGGCGTGGGAGTCTGCCTCCAGCCTTGGCACCCCCGGCTCTGTGGTCTTTCCAAGCCTGCCAAGGCTCCTCTTTGGCTTGTGGTTTTCTGTGTGAATTTTTGAACCATCTTGTCAGTTTCTATAAAAGCCCTGCTGGTGTTTTGGTAGGATTGCATATGATCTATGCATCGATTTGGGGAAGACTGATGTCTTTCTTAAAACAAGGCTTTTAACCCACAGACATGGCATGCCCTTCCACTTCTCTGTCTTTAAAATACTCTTTGCTCTTTTGCATTTTTCTCTATAAAAGTCGTGAACGCCTTTGGCTAGATTTATCCTAGACATTTGATATTTCTATTGGTGTTGTAAAAACTATCAATTCTTCCTATTTCAATTTCTGGTTGCCCGTCTCTGGTATATAAATGGTGATTCCTTCTGTAGAGTGACATGTATGTGGTAGGAATGTCGAACTCTCTCAACAGGCCTATTACTCTGTGAATTCTTCTGGAGTTCCTAAATATCAGTAGAAGACATAAAAGTTTTCCTTTTTCCTTTTCATTCGTCGTGGTATTTATTATGCACTATTACCTTGATTAGGACTCCAGTTACAATTTTGGGTAATGACCATCATTCTCTTGTTCTCAGCCTTGGGAGAAAACGTTCAGCATTTCACAACTAAGTGTGATGTATGTGATGTTTGTGTTGACACTCCATCAGATTAAGGAAATGTCTTTCTATTCCAATCTGCTAAGATTTCTTCTTAAATATGTGAATGGTGTTGAACTGTAGCAAGCCTGCATCAAGATGATCTGTCGTTTTTCCTTCATTTTGCTAACAGGGTGGTTGTGTAGTAGAGTATCATCTTTACTCAAGAATAGGCCCAGCCCTTCTCCATGGCTGCCAGGGGTCCCTGGAGACCTCTGCCCCAGAGGAGTGTGCTCCTTTCCGGGGGGTTCTGGACCGTCCAACAGGGTGACTTATGACAAGGCCTTGGGGATGAGTCACACCAGTCCTGACCTCTGGAGGAATCAGAGGCTAAAGGTCTCAGCCTCACCCTCCAGGAGATGCTGAGACTGAGGTCAGCCAGGCAGTGCCCTGTGACCCGCCCCGTGAAAACCCTGGCGCCCCAGCCGGGGTGAGCTCCTGGTTGGCAGTGCTCCAGGGCGTCTTCAGCCACGGCAGCTGGGTGGGGGCTGCACCCTGCAGGACTCCATGGAGAAGGCTGCCGGAGCCTCCTGGCTGGACCTCCAGGCCTGCCGCGGCCTCCTGCAGCTGCTTCCAGTGCATCCTGCCCTTGTGATGGTCCCCGACTCTAACGACGGCAGCTTCCTGAACCCCACCACGAGGTGTCCAGTGGGCTCTTGAACCCCAGGGCTTGTGGAGATCCTCGAATTTACTGGTCAGAAGTAAGGGTGGCCCTGGGGCCTGGAACGTGCCGCTGGAGCGGGAGCCGAGGGGAGGTGAGGGGACTGTCCTCACTGTGCAGGGTGGCCTCACTCTGGTGGCTCACCAGAGGCCAACCACGATGAATTACACCAAGTTTTTGCAAATGTTAAATCAGCTTTGCATTTGTGGAATGAATCCACCTTGGCCATGGTGTACTGTTTTCTTTTAATAATCCTTTTTTATACATCAATGTACATGCATGATAATATTGTGATAAAGATTTAGTGTTTTTTTTTAATCTTTTCTCCTTTTTAGCTTGTTCAGAATTCTCCTGCTATTGTTTGAATAATCGAACTAGATATTCGTCATGTGGCCTGAGTCACCCCAACATGTCTGTCTAGTGTGGTTGTACTTTGCCACCCTTCAGACAGCTGTTACCTTAGACCGCTCCCCATAGCCCGCCTTCCCCTTGTCTCCCTGGTCTGTGTTCCTCTGCCTGCATCTCAGATTCCATGAGCATTCTTCTTCTTCTGCCCTCTCAGTAGTGCTTGCTTGAGCCTGCCCCACACACTCCTTTTCCCTCGGGTCTTCCTGAAGCTCTGGTTTCTTGAGGTATCACTCCTACCACCCTTGATGAGATCTCTTTCCTTTCTTAGTTAGATTTGTCTGTCTGGAAATGTCTTTATTTAGTCCTTGTTTTCGCATTATAACCTCCACCCAGCATAGGATTCTTGGTTGCGTGTTAGTTTCCTGGTCTGTTTTAAGTGCGGTTCCTTTGCCTACAGGGCTCCATTGTTTCTGCCAAGAAGTCAGCTGTCCTTCTAACTTTGAAGGCAACTCCCCTTGGGATCCTGGCAGCCTTTCTCTATATCTTAAGAGCCTAGGGCAGCTTTCCTGTTATGTTTTTGTTCTTGTTACTCTTGTTACTTTTTTTGTGATAATATATATGCTTTTTCTGTTTGTCTTTAAATTCTTTCTTTCTTCTAGGTTCTCAGCTATTTCATTAAGAGGCCCTAGATATGGTTTTCTTTTTATTTAACCTTCTCAGGGTTTATACTATTTTTGAATATCTGTTTTTTTTTTATCAGTTTTGGAATATTGTTGGCCATTATCTCATCAAGTGGGATTTATATTCCTATTCTTTTCTTTTTTTTTTTTTTGTACCGGGGATTGAACTCAGGGGCACTCAACCACTGGGCCACATTCTCAGCCCCTTTTTGTATTTTATTAGAGACAGGGTCTCACTGAGTTGCTAAGTGCCTCGCCATTGCGGAGGCTGGCTATGAACTTGCAATCCTCAGCCTCCCAAGTGCTGGGATTACAGTCATGCATCACCATGCCCGGCTCCATTCTTGACTTCATACTTTTGAGAATCTAGTTACATGTTTTCTCCAACTTATAATCAGGTATTTTTAAAACGTTTTTTTCCACTTGCAGATCTGTCTAGCTATCTCTGCTCTACCGTCAGTCTACTTATCATCTTCATCGTTGTGTCTAGTCTCCTGCAGACTCATGCATCAGCATGTAATTTCAGTCATTTCATTTGTTTAGTTCTAGAATGTCCAGTTTCAATTTTATAGATTCTCATTTTCCACTGAAATTTGTCATTCTGTTATTTATTTCCCTGAATATGTTAGTCACAGGTATTTTTAAATGCATACTTTAATGACTGTGACACAGGCATCATCGATAGGTCTGCTTTGTCCCTGTGTCTGTCCACATGGTAGGCATGCTAATTTTGCATTTTTTGATTGACCAATGGTATAGAATCTCTATGGGCTACTTGGTTCCTCCAAACAGGGGTTTTATTCTACTTTAACTTGTATCAGGCAGTTACCTTAGGGGAAGACTCTTAAGCCAGTCGGCATTTGATTTCTCTCTGGAGGCGGGCTCTCTGTGGTGTGAGATGGGGTCTTTTCCTCCTGTCAGCCCTTTCCCCTGGCATAGCCTTGAGCTCTACCTTCGCAGCACTGTGAGGCTGTGAAGGACATGTTTGGTCTCTGTGAGGTCTAGAACGTGCCCGGCTTGTCTTCTTAGCCTTGCTCTACTCCCTGCACCCGGACTGGCAAATATCTGAAGGGAAAAACCAGAGTGCAAGGCCAGCTCCTGCCTCTGCCGCCTTCTTCTCGAGGTCTTGGATCTGCATGTTCTGGTAGCCTGTGTCCTTGAGGTCACCTTCACCTAGGGCTACAGCCAGCCTTCCCTCCCTGCCTGGCTTCCTGCTCGGGTCTCGTCCTCTTTCCCGTGCTGCCTGCAAACCCTCGCAGCCTCAGGTGGAGAGCAGGGGGGCGCCCCTGGCACCCTGCCCTCTTCCTTTCTGCTGGATGGTTCTGTCTAGTCTTGATACACCAAACATGTATGTAGAATTCAGGTTTTTGTATGTGCACTGTATTCAGTTTTTCTGTGTTTTCAGTAAAATATTTGTCTTGCTGCAGATAAGTCCTTTATGTGATTAGCCAGATGACAAACTCTTGTCTTAGTCACCTGGCTGCATGTCATAAGTTAATAGCCTATATGTCAGTGAAAAAAGTGTTTCGCTATTCTTATGAACAACAGAAACTGATTCTGGATAGCTTAAGAAAATCAGAAAACAAGAGGAAGCCTGCCCCCTGGAACCGGCATTACGGTTACCCTCACAGTCAGCCTCAGGGTCTGGGCTGGAAAAGCACCAGGTCCCAGGTCCCAGAGGCAGCAGGCAGTGATGGGGACCCAGACTGGTGCTGTGTGGCCCATAGGCACTACTGTGTGCTGAAGCTCCCTACCAATAAGTAGAGTAAGAAAAACACAGAGAAATCTCACCACCCTCTGCTCAACATCTCGCACGACTAGGGCAGGGCACAAAGCTGAGGGTGTCGGCCTGGACGCGCTCACCTGGCTGTTCATGGGGCTCCGGTTAAACATGCACCTGTTAGGCCTGGAATGTCTGCGTCCCTCTGAGCTCCTCTGTGGGAGTTCTGCCTCCAGGCAGTGGGGTGAGGAGGTCATGAGGCTGGCGCCCTGGTGAAGGTGACCAGTGCCCTTGTGTCGGGGCCTCCAGAGCGCTCCTGCTCCCTTCCTCCACACGAGCACCGATCTGCAACAGAAGAGCCCTTGCCCGAGCCTGGCCGCGCTGCCACCTTGCGCTCAGAGCCAGCCTCCAGGACCGTGAGATGTCACTTCTGGTTTTAATCTACCCAGTCAGTGAGACTTTGTTCCAGCAGATCTGACTAAGGCACACTGGTGTGTGTGTGTGTGTGTGTGTGCGTGTGTGTGTGTGTGTGTGTGTGTTGGGGTCAGAACATGAGACCCACAGCAGGTGCCTTGGTGGTTAAGTGGTTTTGAGCTGAGGCAGACAGGAGGGGCCCAGAAGCAGGGGGCTGTATGATCTTTCCCTTTCCTTCTCTTTCTCTCCCCAAATGGAAACTAGAGCTCTCCAAACTGAGCCGTAAAACCGAGGAAGGCCATGACCTGACCTCCTTCTTCTCCCGGAACATCATTATGTGATGGTGTCCTGCTGGAGACCTAGGGAAGGAAGGTCTTGCAGAGACACAGGAAGGATTCTGGGTGGACAGGTCTGGTGAGGTCCCCGAGGCTGCGACCTGGGCTCGGGCTCCTTCCCGTCCTGTGTCTCCACCAACGCCCGCTCTTCTGTGAGGCTCAGCACGGTGCCCAGCCCTCCCGGGCCATGTTCCTCACACGCACTGCTGTGGCAGGGGAGACTCACACCCTGCGGGACCTTGTGGGTTGGCTCGTTGGGCTCGACGTGCCCCCGACGCCCTTCCCCACCTCTGCCTGCAGCCGCGCTTCATCCCTGGGATGGCTGAGTGGAGTTCCGCCCGGGCTGCCCTGGGTTCCAGGAGAGCAGTCTGGGGAAGCGCTCAACACGGAGGCCACAGCACGGCAGGCGCTCTGTGACGGGAGCCATTGCCATCATCGGTGGAGACAAGTGACACAATTTCTTAACAGTGCTCAGTTGCACGTGCTGTGTGAGGACGAGTCCCGAGTGGCAGGTCTGAAGGGTCTGGAGGCCGACTGGGGCTCCCTCCCGCCCACATCCTCTGGCGTAAGGAACAGATCGGCTCTGCGTCGATTCCCCAGAAGACAGAGCCATGCTGCTGAGCTGAGCCCGCACAGGAGATGGGCTCTGCTGGGCTGATCCCCCTGCCATGTCACTCAAAGGCCTGCCTGTCAGGGAGGCCGGGCCAGGAGGAGTCCCGCGGGTGAGTGCTGGGCTCCCCCACACCTCCCTGGAGCTCCGCGGCCACTGGCTCATTCTGGCCAGAGTGGGAGTCTGTCGTGGAGGCTGAAGCCCCCGGACCCGGAGACTAAGCATTCGGTCCTGGTTCCCCAAGTCCCCCACCTCCCTTGAGCTTGCGCCAGGCTCCTCAGGCTGCTTATGATTCTCTGAGTCTGTCTGGAGGGAATGCAGGACTCCCGGGGCTGTTAACTGGTGTGACTTCCTCCTCATTCTAAAATCAAACCAAACCTTCTCTGAATGTGATTTTGCAGTTTATGTTGACGTGACCAAAGGGCCCTGGTTGGGCAGGGACAGGTTTTCGAGTAACCACAGTAACTCCAGGACTTGTGGCTGCTATTTATTGAGCACTTACTTGCTGCCAGGCTCCTGTGAAGCCCTCTGCATACATTACCACTGTTGGCGCTCAGCTCTGGGGGTGGGAGCACCTGTCTGTCACCCGCTCCACCCCACAGCTGATGACTGGAACTCGGGTGCTTCGACTTCAGAGTCTGGCTTCTTGACAAGGAACTCAGGGCTGGTGACTGTCAGTTCAAACTGGCCTTTGTTTTCAACATCAGCCGTGGAGGGTGGCCTAGTGTGAGCCTGTAGCCTTCTGCCTGGACAGCCAAGGCCACAGCCTGGCCCAGCAGGACTAACAGTGATGTTGAGTAAGCGTGTGGGTGGCCAGCAGGTGGAACGGAGCTCCTGTCCCAGGACCCCCAGACCAGCCCGGTGTGGGTGGCGTCACTCCCGCCAGGTGCCGTGCTGCCACACCGGCGTGTTCCCCAGGCGAGGAGAGTCATGGCTGCCAGGGAGCAGAAGCCCATCCAAGCCATGCCTAGCCCCACAGGAAAGTGACGGTGAAGGCCCGTGTCCCTCTGTCCCTGCCGCTGCTGCCATCAGCCTCCTCTGCCTCCTCCTGCCTCTGCTTGACTCCTCAGGGCTCCTTCCTGAGGCTCCGAAGGGAGGCTGCCTGGTCCTGACTTGTGAAAAAGCCAGCTTGGTCTTTAAGTTTGTTGAAATTTTACTTTAACAGTAAAAGTGACAGTAGTAACAGGGGAAGGAGTGAAGCAAGTGACACTGACCGACCATCGAGTGTCCTGTGCGCTTTAGATGACGAACTTGCTAGTCCTCAAAACAAGCCATTGCATCAGCTGCATTTTACAGATGAGGAAACTTGGGCCCAGAGAGGTTGAGTGCCTCGCCTCAGGTCACAGTGCAGAGGAACAGGCAGGATTCACACTGGACGGCCTCGTTCCCTGCAGGGAAGGCCAGCCACGAGGGGTTCCCCATGAGCTACATCCCCACACGGGGCGGTGAGATGTCTGGGGTTCCTGGGAGGACTTCCTGCCACCTGGGCTGGGGCAGAGGGATCATGCGATCTGGTGACATGGCTGGGTCGACGAGGGTGACCTGGGACTCCACTCTGGGTAGGCGGAGGGGCTCCGGGAGTCAGAGACTCGACATGCAGGCAGGAGCCAGGCGGGGCAGAGGCGAGCCCCGAGGCCGACGGTGCGGGCAGGAGGGTCCCATGTCGCACCTCAGCTCAGGGCTCTGGCATGCATCGGGCCCACTGTTTTCTCTCTTTTGTGTCATTTCTGTTAACGCAGTGTCTGCGGAGAGTGTGCACTCACTGAGGTGTCCCGGCCTGAGTTCCAGCACGGCCCCCTCCACTGAGCACTGCGAGGCCCCCGGACTGGCAATCTGCCCAGGACTGCACAGGGGCGGAGGGGACCCCAAGACGAGGTGCAGTGTGCAAAGAAGAGGGACAGAGAAACCAGGGGACTGACCCACAGACCTCCCCTAAAGCAGCACAGGAGCACAGCGGCCACTCAGGGGCGACCGGAGAGAGAGGCAGGTGCTCTGGGTGGGGCTGCCAGGGAAGAGCCGCCCCCGGTGCTACTGCCAGCGCAGCTGCCCAGGGGCCTCCGTCTCCTTGGTGAGCTCTTTCCGTAAACGAGGTTGAAACAATAAAAGCCTCCCTCCAAATCTGTGCATATTGGATTTGGCCGCTTTAAAGTGACCAACAAAAGAAGCCAGAATCGCCCATTTCGCCCCCCCCCCCCGTTCCCTTGGCTTGCTATGCCGCCATTTGTCTCCCAACCAAGCAGAATCCATAACAAGGGAACGAAAAACGAACGGGCCGGCACTGGCTGCGTCGGACAAAGTCCCTTTATGCAGAAGTTGTCCTAGAAATTCCCCAAGAATTTGAACTAAAAACTGGGATGTCTCTGAAAGTTTGAGAAGGTACCAGTTCGTGGAAAAGAAAGGTAAAAGGAGATGAAACGCGTTCCAAGATAGTTCAAAAGGAAGGACTTCAAACAAGAAGTCTCCAAATGGCTCCTTTGGTCCTGAGGAGAGGATGTTTGTGCAGCGCTGCCAGCTGGAGGCTTGTCCCCTGACACTGCCTGTGGAGGCAAGCCCTGAGCGCGGGCCCTGGTGACAGCGAGCTCATTCTGACCCACCGAAGACGGCAGCCCCGGCGCTTTACGAGGAGCAGCTGCTTTTAATGTTTGTAAGCCTTTGAAGTCACCAAAACCAGGTTGCTCTGGCTCACCAGGAAATGCCCAAACTTAGCACAAAAGTCCCCAAGGAGGGGGGGCGGCGACTGGAGCCTGCCTCGGCCCTCCCCACTGTGCATGCCAGCAACCCTTGGTGGGAGACTCGGGCTGCGGCTGCCGGGACTTAGAGCTGTAAAGATACAAAAATGGACATCATGCAAAAAGAACTTTCAGTACATTGGTTCCTGGAAAAAAAAAACAAAAAAAACATTCCTGTCTAATACTCTATTTTTTTTAAGAAACTTTTTTACTCTTTTTTTTCTTCTTTTCTTTTATCCTAAGTTGTTATATATGACAGCAGAATGTATTTCAACTCATATTACACTTATAGAGCGCATTTTTACATATCTCTGGTTGTATACAAAGTATATTCACACCATTCGTGTCTGCATACATGCACCCAGGGTAATGACATCCATCTCATTTTTATGTGATCAGAAAAGAGAGACACATTTGACTCCCTAAGAGTTGTATATGTGAGTGCATTCGGATCTCTTAGAAACCCTGTACCAAAGAGGCTTCACTGACTCAGTGAAACCCAGTGATTTTAAGCATGATGGACGATACACCCCTTGCTCCAGGGAGTCTGAATTTTGGAAAGGCTTTTATTGTAGCTTTTGAGATACCAGCTGGGTTCCCATCCAAGGCAAAGCACTGGTTGCGGCTGACCACAGTGGAAGAGGGTCTGGAACAGATTTTCCTACTTGACGTTGCTACTTTCTTAAGCTGGAAAAGTCAAGAGAACTCACCCCTTTGCAAAAAGAAAATAAGTCCCCTGAGTATCTGGTGGGCCTGGAGGACCACAGACCAACGAGAGCATTTGTCTTCAAGCAGATAGTGTCATCTGGCACGGCCAAGGTCACTGTGCCTGTCCTGCTTAGGTCTGACAGCCCAATGGATGGCACACTTATCAGGACTCTTCTGCTTTAAAAACAAACAACAACAACAACAACAAAACAAACAAACAAAATCTAGCTCAAAGTGGATTAAAAAAGAATACGGGGAATTAATCGTCTGGAAGCAAGGGCTCCTGAGGGCAGCCGGACGTCTCCCTGTCCTGCCTCCCAGTCCCCGTTAGCTGCATATGCTGGGAGACATCTCCAAGCTATCCCAGAGGGAGGCAGCTGCGCCAGCCTCAGCAGGAAGAGAGGGCTGTCCCTGCTGCTGTCCCTGCTGCTGTCCCTGCCGGCTGGCTCCACTTGCCCTCTGCCCTCGCTCCCAAGGTTGCAGCTGGCATGGGGAACCTGTTCCTGGAAGTGGCGAGTGGTCAGCACCATCAGAACGCACGATTGGAAGTGGGGAACAGGGGCCACTCTAGACATAGTAAGGGGCACCTCCAGAAGAAGGGCGCTGACACCGTTCTGGAGAGAGACGTCTCTACTTTGAGGCTGAGAAGTGAAAACAAGCAGGCGGTCTGGGTGGCGGGCCTGATTCCTCCCACCACCCGTCCAACTGGAACTCCCCTGCGGTTGGCGCGCCACAGAACTTTGTGAAACACATTGAATGAAAGGATGACCGAGAGGACAGCTGGATGGTGACCATGGTCTGTGGTCAGGATTGCAGGCTCCTGGAAACGGGCAAAGAGGCTACCTGCCTTCCACTTTCCTGGTCTGAAAATCAAATGCTGTGACACTTGAGCTCCTCGGAGAGACTAGGTAGGTGTCCAGAGTCTGAGCAAATCAGGCGAAGTTCCCTCAAGACCTGCCACAGTTCAACCCTGGAAACCCCAGCCTGGCCCCGCCTCCCCTCCTGCTTTGCTGTGGGTCCTGTGGGCAGAGGGCTCCTGTGCTGGGGGCACTTCCTACAGGCACTGGCTGGCCCTGACAAGGGCAGGGTGGGCACCGCTCATGGACGCTGCCCATGGCAAAGCTGCCTGCCAGTGCTCACAGTGGTTTGGGGGAGACCAACCTCATGAAGACGAGCCTGGCTTGCCCTGCAGCCGCTCCAAAGCCGCACGTGTGGCCAGAGCACAGGGCTCGCCCTGGACACCCAGAGGCTGCCCTGCAGGCAGGACCTGTCCTCCCAGCGCTGCTCTCACCCTGGGGGCTGCTCCCTCCCCGCGGCCCTTCCCTATCACTGTCCCCTAGCCAAGCGAGCGGCATGCAGCAGCCGCAGGCTGCCCCTCTCCCGGCTTGCCGTGCTCCTGCTGCGGCCCAGGATGCTCCAGGTGGGCCCCCGGTTGCTGTGAAATGGGTCCAGAACACTGCTTTGCTTCATAGTGGGGGGTGTCACTGGGAGAGATTTATCCCCTCCCATTTTTTTGGATAAAGTTTTAGTTTTGCAATAGTCTAGATTCACAGAAAACTGCCAAGATAATGCTCAGCTCCCGTGTGATTGATGTCCCACATCAGTGACATATTTGTTACAGTGGATGAGTCAGTATTGATTCATTGCTGTTAACTAAAGTCAAAACTCCACTCTGTTTCCTCAGTTCCTCCCTAGTATCCTTTACTGTCCTAGCACCCCATCCAGGACACCGCACCCCACCCAGTTCACCGCACTGCAGTGAGTAGCTTGTCAAGGTCTCTCTGGGCTCCGCTCAGCTGTGATAGCTGCCTGGGCTTTCCTTGTCTTCCCAGACCTCCACAGCTTGGAGAACTGGCGGCACTTCACGGAGGGCCCTTCAGTGGGTCGCTCAGGGGTGACGGGAGGCTCACGCTCTGAGCGTCGGTTTCTCTTCCAGAGGCTAGCATCTAGGGAGCGAGCACCGACGGGCAGCCCGGGGCCCAGCGTCTCCTCCGGGTTATCCCATTTAAGCCTCGCAGATGGGCACAAGAGGTAGCTGTCACTTGAAACCCCTCTGAAGACACCAAGTGAGGCATGGTGAGGACCAGTGACGGAGCTAAGGCCCGAACCCCTGGGAGCTGTGCGGCTGGTGGGGGCCCAGGCTTCCGGAGGCCCGGGCCAGGGCAGACAGGACTCTGCGTCGGCGCCACTCCTGCCCCACCTCTCAGCACAGGCTGCGAGTTCCAGGTTCTGCTTCTTTCCCTGTGACAGGACAGACCTCCTGGACTCGCAGGCCTCCAGCAGCCACAGGCCGGGGCCCCGTCTTTGCACTCCCTCAGAGAGCCTGGGCTCTGTGGTCTGCGGGGGACATGGGCTAGGGTAGTGCTGCCCCAAGTCAACCACAGTGTTCCAGCCTGCGATGGCTACAGTCCTACACCGCGGGTCAGCTCTTTCTCTCCTTCAACATAAACATTTAAAGCCTAAAATTTATCATTTTTTTGAATTTTAAATGGTCATTTCATATTGTCGAGATTGGTGCAAAGTCAATGTCATTTGCCATAATTAATTTGAAAAAGTGCTTGACAGTTAAGCTAGGGTCTGCCCTGGTCCTATCTAAATCCTTCTCGCCCATCAAGAATGAGTGACAGGCTTGGCAAAGCGCTGGGGCCTCTACCGAAGCATTTCCTGCTGAGTGGCCCAGGTGGGATGCCACCGTAAGGACTCTGTGGGGCTCTGGTGACAGTGACGAGACCTCTCCAGGCCTTCGGGCCTCAGATCTCCCTCCACCCCCTCCACACACTGGAGATGAAGATCTGGGGGCACCCAGGGAGGAAGACGCCGGCTTGAGCTAATCACATCACCCAGGAGTGGAACCCCATAAGTTGAGCAGGACATTATTTATTGTAATTCATGGAAATGTATTAGTGAATTTCCTGATGTAACCGAAAAGGTCTAAATTATATTCAAAGGAGAATGTTTAATGACACGTTAGAGGTGCTATATTTGAGAGCTATTTGTTAAAGTGCTCCCAATTTTGACAAACATTTGTAGAGTGATTTTTTTTTTTATCTTGAGGGAACAGAAGTAATATATGGATAAAACTTTGAGTAATATTCACAAATGACATTGGGAAAGTAAGAATCCAGCATCTGACGTGTATTCTCTTCCTTGCATAATAAATCAAGCATCTCTGGCTTATGTACATAATTATCAGAACTCATTTTTCTAAAACCAATAAAGAATGTTAAATCAGGAATTTTGTTAGAATGTTAAGTTAAACAGATGCTAAAAGACTCTTACTAGTGCTGATTCATCTAATAAAAAAATCGAAGGATAAATTAATCTAATTTCATAAAATCAGGGCAAATACAGTAATTGCTATACCATTTTCTTTTAGTGTATTTTTTGTCATCCCCAGAGAAGTTCCATATCCATTAAGCAATGACACCTGCACACCTACTGGGCACTGGGAAACTGCTCCTGGTTTCAAGCATCTCTGTGCATTTACCTGTTTGGTCTGGGCAGATTCCTGCCATGCTGGTGTTGGGTGTAGCTCACTGAGCATATCTTCTCGGTCCCCCACATCACAGCATGTATCTGAATTTTGTTCCTTTTCAGTTAAATAATCCTCTATTGCATGCATGCATCGTGTGTTTTGTTTACCCATGAGGAATGGGTGGGAATTTTTTGGACCTCGTGCCCACTGTGAGTGTGACTAATGCTGATGTGCACACACATATTTGAGTCCCTGATTCAATCCTGTCGGCTATATGCCCAGGAGTGGAATTGCTGTTTCAAGTGGTTTTTTGTTTGTTTAACTCTTGGAAGAATGCTTTTGCCATATTTCGTGCCAGATGAGTCATTTGGAAATTGAATTTGCCTATACAGTTATGAGGGAGACTCCCTTATTTACTTTTTTCATTAAAAAACCAAAGTGCTCGTTCAATCATTAGTGTTCTCTGGGTCCTCGGGCTGCCAGGCGGGGCCCAGGCCCAGGCCCGGGGAGGAGAACAGACCACAGCTGGTTCTCAGGAAGTGCGAGCTCTCCCGTGGGAGACGGAAAGAAGCAAGGATGGCTGTGATGTCACACCTTGAGAACCTTGGCGAGGAGGAACGGGGGTAGAGGGAATGTGGGGTTCCTGCTAAGGCTGGGGTGGTTGTGGGGGGCTCTCGCAGGGCACATTTGAGCAGAAACCTCCAGGGGGTGAGAAGCGGGTGCAGGAAGCCGAGGGAATCTACTCCTGAAGGGACAGCGTGAGCCAGCGTTCAGAGCAGAGCTCTGGTGTCAAAGGGCAGCAGGAAGGTCAGTGTGGCTGCAGCGCATGAGCCAGGGAAGACGGCCGGGCAGCTGCAGAGCAGGCTGTTGGGCCACCGGGCCTTGACGGAGCCCTGAGGACGCCGGGTTTCCGCCTCAGGATGAGGAGCGCTGCTGCGAGGCTCGGGCTGGCTCTCATGCAGAGGGTCTCTGCCTGCTGGGAGAGGGCTGGAGAGGCTGCGGCTGGAAGGGCACGGGAGGTGGCGGGCCTTAGGAGGCCATGCTCCTGCAGGGGCCGCTCGGGAAAGACGTGGGCCTCGCCGTTCCACCTGCTGTCAGGACCGTATGCATGAATGGCCAGAAAGAGCAAAGGTCACCGGCATCTTTACCACCTCCTCAGGCTTCTGCCCCCATGGGGGATGCTCCAGGGGGATGCGGGTCAGGGTGATCCTTTCCAAGCTGCAGCCCGGGGGATGCATTCTGTGAGATTAAGCTGGTGCTTTCCTTCTGTGAGCTTCTCTTAGGCCCTCTGAGGAGCACTGAATATGAAGGGGAATTAAGTAAGAAGCCTCAAGATTCCCCACACAGAGCTCAAAGGATGGTGAGCGAGCCCTTCTCAGCTTTAACCCAGGAGCACTGGGGCTCTAACACAGGAGCACTGGGGCTCTAACACAGAAGCACTGGGGCTCTAACCCAGGAGCACTGGGGCTCTAACACAGGAGCACTGGGGCTCTCACCCAGGAGCACTGGGGCCCTAACCCAGGGAGCACTGAGGCTCTAACACAGAAGCACTGGGGCTCTAACCCAGGAGCACTGGGGCTCTAACACAGGAGCACTGGGGATCTAACACAGGAGCACTGGGGCTCTCACCCAGGAGCACTGGGGCTCTCACCCAGGAGCACTGGGGCTCTCACCCAGGAGCACTGGGGCTCTAACCCAGGAGCACTGAGGCTCTAACCCAGGGAGCACTGGGGCTCTAACACAGGAGCACTGGGGCTCTAACACAGGAGCACTGGGGCTCTAACCCAGGGAGCACTGGGGCTCTAACACAGGAGCACTGGGGCTCTAACCCAGGAGCACTGGGGCTCTAACCCAGGGAGCACTGGGGCTCTAACACAGGAGCACTGGGGCTCTAACCCAGGAGCACTGGGGCTCTCACCCAGGAGCACTGGGGCTCTAACCCAGGAGCACTGGGGCTCTAACCCAGGGAGCACTAGGGCTTTAACATGGGGCACAGGGGTTTTGACACAGGGGGCATAAGGTTTTTAAGTACTCTGCTGATCTCACAGGTTTTATTAACAAGGATTCAGGTATTCCTCACTAGTATGTATTGATTGGGGAAAGGAAGAGAAAATAAAAAAGAAAATGTATTAATTGGTCCATTTTGAGTGCATGTTTCTTTTGGCAAATGAAGAGTTATTGCCAAGTTTGATATAAAGTGTCAGTGGCCAGACAGTCAACATCTGTATTTACTTATACTTACTTATTTCTCCAGATCCAACAATGCCAAGAAGCTCAGTTCAGCTGGGTAACTGTGGCCTGGGCTGTCTGTGCCCGTCCACAGGAGCCAGCTTTGGCACTGGTTAATGGGGGCTTTGTGCACTTTCTGGCCTTCCTTAAATTGGGGAGATGTACGACTACAGTAACATCATTCGTTTTTCTTGTCAAATCCCATCCCAAATAACAGAAAAACCAAAAATCAAAAAAGGCTAAAGCTACAGCAGAAAGCCAACACCACCTTGAAGACAGAAAACAAATGGGATCATGTTTCAGAGGAACAGAGCCAGGGCTGACCACGGGCACCAGAGCAAGCGATGGTGACGACGAGGGCCACTCAGGGGCTCTGGAGCTTTGCCAGGGGTGAGTTCAGGTTGGGCATTAGGAGTGTTGCCTGGGAATGGCATTTGCTGAGGCCAAACTAGTTACTGCAGCCTCTGGGGGCACAGGGGCTCTGGTGGGCAGCAGGCATGCCCCTCCCCACTACAGGCCACGGCGTCTGGATGTGGCCCAGGAAGGGGACCAGGGAGCTGGGAGCACAGGGAGGGGCAGGCAGCCTCAGCACACAAGCCCTGACGGCAGCAGCAGAACTAGAGTGTGGCCTGGCCAACGCACGGCGCAGCCCGCAGCCCTGGCCACTGGAGGGGCGGGGGAATTAGGCACCCCTGACGGGAACACATCGCCACGGAGCTGGGAGGTGAGGAATGGGATTCTGGGAACACTGCGCTGAATGTATGGGCTGAAGCGTGGAATGGTCAGAGCCTGGGGCTTCAGGAATTCTAGAGCTCAGCAGGAATGAGTGAGAGGAAGCTAAGCAGCGCAGAGGAGGGACGCACAAGACGGACACCTGGGAGGGAGGAGAGCATAAAGGTGGAGAAGGACATGCAGAAAACACGAACCAGGATCCTGAAAGGATCCACTGTGGGATAGGAGAAAGGAGGAGAGCACATCCTGGAGTTCCAGAAAACCGAGGATGCGCAGATCACCCACAAATTCCCAGGAAGAAAAATACAATTTCTTGCCAAGAAGCAGAATTTGGACAGGGTGAGACTTCTCATTGCCCATGTTAGATGCTCGGAGAAAATGCAGGCCCCTTCAAGTGCCAGCCCCAAACAGAGACATTTGAGACATGAAAGACTCCAGCAGCTAGCCATCCAGAGGTGCTCTGAAGGTTCCTTGATTGTGTCCTCCAGAGCACAGGTGACAGTGCAAAACCAGCCGGTGTTTGTAACACAATTGAAATAACACAGAAATGTGTAGAGTGGAGGGTGAAATTTCCTCATTATCTCCTCCCGTGACAGTCGTTTTTGGGAGTATCACTGTCTGGAACAGTCTTCCAGGTGTGGTGCACATATATATGTGTGTATATGTGTGTGTTTATGTGTATATTTCAGTTTTAAGCACTGCACACTATGTGGAGATGTGCCTTTGCAAAGTCATCACGTTCTACGTGACGCTAGCAAGGCTGCTTTTGCAACTTCAGTTTCACAATGGAAACCACTCTGCTTTCTTTATGTGCAGAGCTCCCTCCCTCTTGCTAAAGTTTGCACAGACTTTCATGCCACCGAGGGCCCTAATTTATTTAACCAGTCCCTATTAATAAGTGTTCAGATTGCTTTTATGTTCCATCATTAAATGAACACTGCAGTGAACATCCCTTGGACTTTTATCTCTGCACATGAGTGATATTTATACAGGTTAAATGCCTAGAATTGGAATAATTGCTAGATAAAAGGGAATGGTCAATTAAAATCCTGATAGATCTCGCTAACTCTTCCTACAAAATAATCAGAGCCACTTATTCTTTGGATGACTGGGTTCTGCGTCGGGCTCTTCTGGGGAGGGGTGCATGGGGGCTTGTTGGCTCTGGATCCTCCCGGACCCTTCTTGGATTGGTCTAAAAGGTGGGGCTGCAGGCGTCCTTCCTGGGCTTCCACGTTTCTCCTACAGATGGCGCTGTTGCCTTGCGCTCCTGTCACTCAGGCCCAGGCAAAGGGCCGTAATTATGAGACAAAAAAGAAATTAAGCTGCTCACATAAGTGGGCTGCAGTGTTTTTTATGTTTATGCCAAGCCAGGGCCCAAATCTACGCTTCCTCACCTTCCTGGCTGTAAAACTCAGATAACTTTGTGATCCACTATTCTTCAGAAAGAAAAAAGAAAAGATTATATTTGACCATCTTTTCTGAAATCTTCAGAACTTCGCCCTTTGAAAATAAGTCTTTGAGAACTTCCAACAGTGCATCCAGCCAGTGTGTTTCAGGGGAGAAGAACTAATTTGGGTTTTAGCTTCGTATTTTTTTTCATTCTCTTCCTTCTTCAAAACAAACAAACAAACAAACACCCTCTCTCTATCCAAAGGAACAAATGGGAAATGGCGAACTGTGACAGTCCTGTGGGACTGAGGGATGTGGGGGCACTTGGCCTCTGCTCACTGGGCTTCTCTTCCAGGGCTCCATCTATCAGGAAGCCATGGCAAGTCCTGGGGCAGGACAGCCTTGTCCTTAAGACCTGCTGGGGGTGGAGCTGGGGAGTCTTTCCATCCATGTGGGTGGGAATTAGGGCATGAAGGAGGTGGGGACTGCTGACCCCCAGGCTTCCTGGACTTTACCTGCAGGAGCAGAAACAGTTCAGAGGTGGGACTTACCTGTAAGTGGCACGCACGAAACAAAGACCAGCAGCACAAAGCCCAGTGGCCGCCTGTGCCAGGTGCTGTCCTCTCCCAGTGGGAAGGAGCACCAGCCCCTGTCACAGGTGCCTGGTTCACAGTGTCCCTGTGCCCAGCTCATCCTGCCCAGGTTGAGAGGAGGCAGTGACCCTGTCCTTGGCACTTGGGGACTTTTGCTTCATGCATCTTCTTAGAAGCGAAAGACACCCACCTGCTTGGTGCTCCCAGCATAAAGGTTCAGGAATGACCTCCATGAATCCCCTGCAAGAAAGCGAATCATTCGGGAGAGTGACACCCACCGGCTGGAGGGTGCTTTCCCTCTGGAGCAGGGCTCCGTTTTCCCAGAAGTCCCCAAACGGGCGATCGCAAGCCTTTCTCAGTGGGAAGTCTGGTGGCAGCTCCAGACCTAGACGGCTGCTGCAGGCGCAGAGGCAGAGCTTGCTTTATCGGTGTTATTAAAGTTAACAGGCTTCTTTGTGCGAGTTGCTCATTCTGCCGGAATGGAGCTGCTCTGTTGTTACTGTAGCATTAACGCGCATAAGCAAAGCAAGCTCTCTGGGAATCATAAAAACAGGATGGCGGATATTCCAGTGTGTCTCTAATGGAGATCACAGGGAGCCAGACAGGCTTCCGAGGGTAGGGTGGGGGCTGTGTGCAGAGAGCCGACGGTGGCCCAGGGAGGGTGAGCGCGCTCCCGCACACGACTCCAGGGGGCTGACTCGGACCCTGCCTCCGCACAGGGAGGCTTGATCTTACGTGTCTGGCCAGACCTGATGGCCACGAGCCTGGGCTGGGCAGAGGGCCGTCCTGCCGGAGGACTCTGGCAGGGGTCAAGGAGCAGAGCCTTGGGGTCAGGCCCCACGTGCCCAGAGGTCAAGCAAAGTGGCACTCTGGGAACAAAGAGGTCGCTGCAATCGAGTGCAGTGCTTGCCAGGGCTCCGTCTCAGCCCAAAGCCAACTGCAGCTGGGGAGGCTGCACTGCGGGAGGACGGGGCTGGGGGTGCGAGACGGCCGAGAAGCCCGAGAGAACCAGGCGCGCGAGGTGGGAGCGGAGCGCTCGCCTGCCCGGAGCTGGGCATTCTCCAAGCTCCATTCATGCGCTGTGATGGTGGCCCCGTCCTGGGCTCATCCTGGCGGACCCTGGGCAGATCTGCGGTGATGCAGCTGGCCTGTGTTGGACCCAGGTGCTCCCACCCCTGCCCACCTCTGCCGTCTGCATCCCATGAGCCCCAGTGATGTGCTGGGGGGAGGACCTGGGGGGCCTGGACCTGTGCCCAGGCCTGGCACCGCCATGCCAGGCCCACGCCCTGGGATCGCAGCCAGGACACAGGGTGCAAGCTCCGTCTGCGGGTTCCCTTTCCAGGTGGGCTTTCTTGACCCCTTGGCCCCGTCTGCACCCACCCCGAGCGCCTCCCTCGCACCTGCTGTGTCCGGGCTCACCTGGCTCTGCGGCGCCGCCCTCACCAGGGTCTGCTGGCAGGAGGAGCAGCTCTCTGCCCGCCCTCCAGCTCCCTGTGCTGCTCCCCGCGCCCTCACCACGCCCTCTCCCCGTGATGCTGGAGAGACTTTCCACAGCAGTGGTGGAAGCCGAGCACCCTGCCAGCAAGCAGCAGTGACGGTGACGTCCCCTGCCCGGCTCCACAGGGGTCTTCGCCCTCGGGTCCTGTTCTGGCTCTTGTGGCGGCAGCTGCCTGGAGAAGGGCTAAGCTCCTCCCCCACGGCAAGCCTCCGCCCGGCTCTCGGCCATGTCCTCTGGGGTCCACTCCTGTTCTCACAGCACCACCCCGCCCCGGACCCCCATCCCTCTTGAGCCGCGAGACCACGACAAGGCGAGGCACCAGTTCCATCATCTAGAGCAGGGTTCTGAGGACAGGGCAGAACTCCTGGGACTGAGGCCATGATTGATTAGTCATGCCTGCCCAGAGCACAGGCATGGTGAGCAAGGGTGGGTATGTGGTGTCTCTCCCCGGCCACTTGTGGTCACGGAGCGCTCTGTGTCTTTTGGGAGTCTGAGTTTTGCAAATGTTACTTCTATTTTGGGCCACCTTGCTAACTCTTAGCCACCCTTTCTAAGACTCCTTCTCCCTCTGGCTGTGAGGCCCACCAAGTACCAGGAGACAGACCGTCTGCACGTCTGTCTCCTGGCATTGTAACTACCTGATTCCCCCGCCCCAGCCTTCCTGAGGTTGACTGGGAGTCCCTGGGAGCAGAGAGAGCTGCAGAAATTACATGTTCCCAGGACCTGGCATATAATCAATATTCAAAAATGAATGTTGAGTTTTGGAAATGTACATCCTTCATATCTGCCTTTAAAATCAGCACAGGGTGGCACAATTAAATGGAGATCTTATTTAACTATATAAATGGATTCTTCTACCTGGCTTGACTTTCATGAAAGTGTAAGGGGAAAGAAATTAAAACTCAGAGACAGCAGGACTCAGCTGAGGAAAAGAAATTAACTGTCAGTGGCGTCTGAAATGAGCTAACTTCCACTCCCACAAGGGTGCAGAGCACCTACTAGGAGCTGAACCTGCACTTGGTGTCTTGGGTGATGAGAACCAGGGCTTTGCCTTGTCACCGTCTCAGCTCCAGTAAGGCAGGTGCTGGGAGAACAGGAAGGACTGGGCACAGGCGACGTGGCCTAAAGGCCAGGAGGAGGCTTACAGGCGTGAGAACGTAGGCCCCGGCCCAGCACCAGCCTGGTCATGTGCAGAGCGGGGCGCAGCCCGCGGCGGCAGCGGGGACCTGCGGGGCTCCTGCCGTTTCACCCCTTTCCCGGAGCACCTTCTAGGGCTCAGCCCAGTTAACCCTTGCGAGGACTCTATTGGGAAGGCACTCTATTGTCCCCACTCCACAGAGGCAGTGACGGAGGGCCAGGGCATTGGTGGAGTGGACAGGGCAGTCAGAGGGATCAATGAAATGCACCTGCCAAGTGACCCTGGCAGCTGCCCACTGTCCTTCACTCACTTAGTAAGCAGCTGCTGGCCAGCTTTCCTTGACCAGGGTCAGGAGCTCTGGGATGGAGCAGTGAGCAGCCCACAGCCTAGGGTCCAGAAGGAGACGGGATGTCCTTGTCACTCACACCAGGAGGCAATGGCCCAGACTGTGCCCGCCAGTCCCCATGGCACTTACCTCATTGTGCCCTCTCACGGTGCCTGCTTCCCTCCCAGGAGAATGGGGGGCGGGGCTCTGTGGCGCAGGGCTGAGGGCTTCCCACTGCCTGGACGCTGCGTGCTATGCCAGGAACCACACACAGTCTCAGAAGGACTCAGAGGACAAATGGAACTCTATTCTTGCAGCCATGGTTTTGGGGAGCCTCTGGGGAAACCCTAACTGCTTCAGGAATCAAGTCAATCTCACATGCATTCATTGAGCACCTACTGTGTGCCAAGCTCTGGTGTCCTGGTCCTGGGGGAAAGCGGGTGCTGCTTCTAGCGGGTCTTGCTCTTCCTGGCTGGTGGACAGTCCTCAGCCCAGGTGTCCGCGCAGACACCTCCAACCTCTGTGCACGTGGCCAGCACCGGGGGTGCAGCTGCCAGCTTCTGCAGCTGCAGAGGGGCCGCAGCCCGGGAGGAGGCAGGGAGGGGCGACCACAGGGGCCAGGAGGCCCGGCTGCACGTGGGCTCGGTCCTCCCTCAGGCCCACTCAGCTGCCTGGTCGGCCTTTCGGCTTCCCACCCTGCCAGGGGAGGCGGTGTCCGACTCTGGTAAATCTCAGCAGATGATGTGTGAGGAGGGCCCAGGGGCTGGGACCCTGGTCTCGCCTCAAGTGCAAAAGAAGATTTGTCGACCAAGGACCAGCAGGGCAGACGCCTACCCGCGGTGCTGACCGGGTGCAGGTGTGCTTCTGCACCATGCGGGCGGAACCCTGCCCAGGACACTGTTGCTGTGTGACTGTGGGTAAGTCACTTCACCTCCCTGTGCTGTCCTTCGTTGTCCACCTATAACATGGGGTGAGTAACGATCCCACCTCCTGGGGTGGGGAGAGGGCCCCAGGAGCCACCATGCAGGGCTTGGCCCAGGGCTGGTGCGCACCAGGGCTGCCACAGGAGAGGGATGTCCCTGCGGGTGCCTCAAGCCCCCTCAAGCCACCGCTGGCCACCTGCAACACGGCTGACTCTCACCACTGCTGGTGCAGACGCAGGTGCTGCACTGTGCAGCCCCGAGAGAAGACAGAGTGCCCTGTGTTGACGTGGAACAGCTCTTGCTGGGCGAAGAAGCAAGCGGAGTGCGCGCCTTGTGAAATGCTGCGGCAGCCCGGGCACATGCGCACAGGGTGCTCTGCAGGTTCCCGAGAGCCCCGCCAGTCAGCTGGCCACAGGGGACCTGAGAAAGGGTCCCCACACGGCGGTTCTGCCTTTCGTCTTGTTTGAATTTTCACATTTCATTTTTTTCAACAAATGATGAGAGTTCCCCCCACTCGGACTCCACGGCTCTGCTTCCGGGATTCCCGTGACCTCTTCAGACCCACGACTTTCAAGTGGGTCGTGTGTCTGTGGAGCTCATGTGAAGTTGGGACCCCTGAGCCTCAGGAGGCTGCTGCTGGTGTGGGGCCTCTGGGGATGGCTGGGCCAGTGGCCACAGTGGCAGCAGCCACGGTTCTGTGTTTGCTAAGATGACTCGGGTGCTGGACAGGAAACGGAGGCAGAGGCTTTGGGTGGCTCATCTTCACGCCCACCATTAGCCCCTTGTCTCCTACCTGTCCTATTCAGAGGCTGAGAAGTGAAATAGCCTCTGACTCCCCGCACTTAGGAGTGGCCAGGCCACCTGTAAGCACGTGATTTCAGGGGATTGCTGGGAAAGCTGGTTCTGGGGAGGAAAGCTGCTGTTTGATGCGTCCCTTCTCTCTTGCCTCTTGAACGCCCACGTGGTCTCTGGAGCTGTGGCAGTCATTTTGTACTCTTGAAAGAAATACCCAGGAAACTGGGGAACCCGGTCCTGACAACATTAGACTTTTAACTGATGCTGGCAGCCACCTTTTAGACCTCTTGTCACATGGATAAACGAACCCCTCCATACTAAATTTTGTTGGGTTTCTGTTTCTAGTTAAAGGGACCCAAGATGTGGGCAGTGAACTCGAAAGCAAGGCACTTGGGTCCTACTCTGAGCTCTGTCTCATTTGATGGGTGGCCTCCGGTGGGTTTCTTTCCTGTTCTGATACCCAGCTTCACAGCTTTTAAAACGTGGAGGTGGAACACGGTGACTTGGACTCTCTGTGAGAAATGCCTCAGGGGTAGCATCCTGCCCTTCCTCGCTTGAGATGCACCTGCTAGATCCACTGAGGTTGCAAGGAAGAGAAAGCTTTTCTGCTAAGCTAGGCCAAAAGACGTTTGGCTAGAAGAAGGAGGAGCAGGGTGACATGAAGTTATGACAGCATTGGCTGGAGCCCATTGCAAAAGACAGCCTCGGCTCTGAGCCTGAGCCCAAGGGTGGGGCAGAGCTGGGCTCAGGACAGCAGGCACAGGTGAGGGCAGGGCTGGTCCTTTGCCCTCGATGCACTCGAATGCTAGTAGAACTCCGCGTACATTTAAGCGCTGATGTGTCACCTGGGAAGGCAGAAGTTGGGAAAACGCTGCCACCTGGGGCGAGTCTGGCTGCATGGGGGTCCATTGGCCACGACGCTGGCACAGAGATGCTGCAGGCTAGAGTCTGGATTCCACTGGGATGTGCAGATGAGTCAATACTGCGGCCAGTATTTCAGAAAGCTTCTTGCTGTAATTTTGTAATGATATGTTTGGGCTTCATAGCTGCAAAGCATCATCCTCTAGAAAAAAAAGAAGATGAATATATTCAGAGAAAGCTACCCCCTTCTTACCCCTAGAAGACATAATCAGATGATGAAGAGAAACTGACTCAAGACCTGTCTACAGCAGCCCTGGAAGGCTCCACCGCTTGGGCATGTCACTCAAGAGTGTCACCCTGACAGTACACGAACACTGTGCTTCTCGTGATACTTTTTGGTTGGTAATACCTTTCCTTCATGTTCTCAATAAAAACTGAAGCAATAGCAACAGAAAACAGGGCATTTCTGTGCTCTTGGACATGTTCTCGTTGTCTGATTTCTTGACTGGATTTCCCAGGTTCACGGGACCTCCCAGGGGAGAGGCAGGCTGCGGACTTGGACTTTTCAAGCTCCTCCTTCAGGTTGCCTGAGCCTGAAAATCACAGGGCAGGCAACGAGCCAGAGAGAAGCCTGAAGCCGGGCCCTGGCTTCCCGTGGCTGCTGCTCCTCGGCCCTGGCCTTGGGCATTCGTGTCTTCCATCTTCCCCACCAGCCAAGCAAGAACACCTGGGCACGACCTGGGCTGGGGGAGTCTTCACAGGCGACCTCCACCGCAGCCAGGAACATTCCCTGTGTGACAAGCAGACCGTCTTCAGCATCGCCACCTCCTCAGGGGAGAGGGCAGAATGGCCCCTGATGACACCTTCGTGTGGCTGGGATGCTGTGTGACCCAGAGGGAGGGGACGGCTCAAGAGAGGTCGGACCAGGTTTCCACGCCTCGTGGCACCTTGTCCTTCCTGGCCGCGGCCCTTGCTGTTCACTCAAGGCCAGCGTGCATCTCCCTGCTGAACCAGAGCCCAGAACAAACCCGTCTTCACTCAGCTTCCCGGTTTGCAGTTCTCACTGACGTGCGACTCACAGAGGAGAGGCCACACGTCCGGAGTCCGCAGCTCAGTGGAGCCACACAAGGCGGGCAGGCTGCGGGACAGCAGCATCACCACGCCCAGGGGCAGGACGGAGCTGCTCCCCGCCCCTGCCCTGTCGTCCCGACCCTCACTGGGCTGTGACAGAGCCAGGCCGCTGGCTCAGCCGCAGCACCTTCTTTCTCTGTGCGTCCGTGGGCTCCGTTCCTCTCCTCCAGCTGGAGGCTCACTAGTTCTTACTGTTGCAACGTGCTCTATCGTTCGACTGCTTATCCATGCTGCTGGTGACAGGCCTTTAGGCTGGGACGGTGAGCTGCACTGTGGTGGAACGTGTGTGTGTATGTGTGTGTGTGTGTGTGTGTGTGTGTGCGCGTGAGCATGCACTCCTGTTGGGTGTGTAGCCAAGCGTGTAGTGCAGGGTCATAGGGCGTGCCCACGTTCGGGGTTCGAGGATGCCAAACTCTTGCAAGTTAGCAAGAAGACTGCCAGTTCTCTGGGAAAGCCAGGCAGAGGCGTGACCAGCCGCGTCTCCAGGGGAGATTGTCAAACAAGCGGAGGAGGTAGGTGCTTAGCGGCTGAGCCTCCTGGGAAGTGTGCCGAGAACCACGATACCACTCCTGATCTCCACCAGTGACCACGGGAGAGGGCCACGGCAGATGCTGGCAGGGGCGCGGAGCCCCCAGAGCCTCCCCGTGCCCCCGAGGGAGAAGAGCACAGCCCGCGAGGCCTCTGGCAGCTTCTTCTCTGGGACTTGGAAGCCCATGGAAAGGCAATGGGGCAAAGCCAAACCCTTTTCCTTTGTAAAAATTGGATTTTATATGGGTGAGGAAAGCAAGATCAAGGGGCTGTGTGTCGCAGAGACCTCAGCGTGGAGAAGGAGGCCCTGTCAGGGAGCCGTGCTGAGCAGGTGCCCCGAGTGGGGGGCAGGCAAGAACCTGGGGGAGAGGGGAGGAGCTGGGCCAGCGGCAGTTTAGGAAAGGGGTGGGGCGAGGCTGGAGAATGACCTCCTGCTTCTGATGGGTAGGACAGAACCCGACGGGCACTCCCATGACCCAAGGCCAGCACAGGCCTCGAGGAACACTCTGGAGTTTATCCAAGCCTGCAGGTGGGGTGGGCAGGGAGAGGAGGAGAGGGCAGGGACCAGGGTCTCCTGGGCAAACAGCACCCCAAGCAATGACCAGCAGTCAGAGAGAGAAGGGCTGGAGCCTGGAGACCCCAGCAGGGACCTGAGGGGCAGGAGCTGGTGACCAGTTCCTCAGTGAGGGGGGGCCTTGCAAGACCATTCACCCTCGTGGGACAGGGAGTGAGGTAGAAATACCCACACTGGACAGAAAATTGGGTTAAGCTGGACAGACTCACGGCTGAAGAATCAGTGGTCTTCCCTGGAAGACTGGGGACCGAGAAATGGCCGAGTTCAGTTACAACAAGCAAAGCCAAGTTCACTCTGTGGAGTGGAGCTGAAGGCCACAGGTCGCCTGCTGTCCCTCCTGCACCCGCCAGGAGCCGTGGGACCCGCCCCCACAGCCTGCCCCCTTCATGACTCTGGAGCCGGGGATGGTGCTGGAGGACAGACCAGGTCCTCTCCCGACAAAGAGACTAGAGCGTGGAATCCCTGCCCTGCTCAGCGCAGGGCGTCCCCACAGAGCCTGGCTGAGGGGCTCCGAGAAGGCCGCTGTGGAGCATGCTTCCCCGAGGAGGCTGAAAGGACGAGGAGAGGTCGTCCCAGGGTGGACACGCGGGAGAGGTGGGAGGCCAGGGCGTGGGCTGCACAGGGCCCTGAGGCAGGGCAGGGAATCGCGTTCTCCAGGCAGTGATGGCGGTGATGGTGGCTTGGCGGCTGGGGTGGAGTCCGGCGGGCCATGCAGCGTCGATGGAGAAGTGTGGGAGTGTTGTGTGGCCCAGGAAGCCTCGGCGGAGGGTCTGACAGATGGAGGCAGCCCAGCCGTGGGCCTGGGGAGCACAGCCGCTAGACGTGGCCGGTACGCGCTCCCTGGGCAGTTGGTCACCAGCAGGTGGCTGGCCCAGCTGGTGCTGGGAGGCAGCCAGGCCTGAGGCCCTCGTGCCCAGGACCACTGCTTCCATCCTGGTCACCTGGGCTCTGGTCTTCCTGCAGGTCCTGTGTCTTGCAGGCTGTTGACTAAGTAGCATGGTGAGGGAGGAGGGCGGGGCTGCCCCAGTCGGCCAGGCCCTGTTCCCAGTCCTGGCTGAAGGGTGGGGCTGGTCACCTCCTTGCTCAGCCTTAGCCCTCCCACCTGGGAGCGGGGCCTGGAGGCCGGTGCAGGGAAAGCGCTTAGCACAGAGCCCAGAAGAGGGAAGCCAACGATAGTGTGTAAATATGCATCAAAAGGTGTCGTGTGCGCACACGCGCAAAACAGCCAATATTTATTAAAACCACCTTAATTTTTTTTTTTTTTTTTTTTTTTTTGTGGTACCAGGGATTGAACTCAGGGGCCCTCGACCACTGGGCCACATCCCCAGCCCTTTTTGTATTTTATTAGAGACAGGGTCTCACTGAGTTGCTAAGTGCCTCGCCATTGCTGAGGCTGGCTTTGAACTCGCGATCCTCCTGCCTCAGCCTCCCACAGTGCTGGGATTACAGGCGTGTGCCACCGCGCCCGGCTCACCTTAATTATAAAAGTTATACTGTTCAGCATGAAGATTTGAATTTTTGAAAGACCATATAAAAAGGGAAAGAAAAGAATGTATTTTAGAAAGTATACTTAAATTAGAAGTAAATAGTGACTAATTAGCACATAGCTTTTGCATATTTTACCTCTTCCTGTATATTTCTTAAAATTTGGATCTTATTGCAGAAACATTTTTAAAAATCCTCCTCATTTAGCAATACACTGCGAATGTTTTCCCTGTGGTTAAATACCCGTCTCCGGCGCTGGGTCTGATGACTCGTCGTGTTGTGCGAGGGAGTTTCTGTGGGGCTCTGAGTGGTGTCTCCAGACATGGGGAAAATATGGAATTTTGTGATGGCAGGTGTGCAGGGGTCTTCCACACGGGGACCGGGACAAGAGGCCCAGGAGCCCAGCGGCCTCCCCAGGACACAGGGCTCGAGACACCCACTGCCCTCCAGCGCCGACCCGGTCATACCCACTGTGCACGCGCACTCTTCCTCCTGGCCCCGCGGGCGAGGTGATGCAGAGGACACCTCTGCCAGTCTGGACGTGTGGAATCGCAGCCTGCCGTCCTGGCCGCGTTCCCAGGACACGCGGGACCTTGCGCACGCCGTTCTTCGCTCTCCCGTCTCCCCCCGAAGGCCTGCCTGCTTTCTCCGGGTCAGAGGGCGCCTCTCCTAGTAGGTTTTAGGAGTTCTTCGCACACGCGAGGTGCGGGTTCATTGCCAGCTGCAGGCACGGCAGGGGCATGCTTTTAAGACCGGATTGTGTCTTTTTCTGTGCTTTATGGCCTCTTGTGCCAAAGCAAAGCGTTGGTGTTTAAGGAAGCCAAGCTTACCCGTCTCTCTGCCTGGCTCGGGTGTGAGGCGTCCTGGGAAGGGTGACTGACGGCCATTCCACAGTGCCACCCACGCCCCTCCCTGGGCTCTGCACGGGGACTCTGGGACGCAGGAGGGCCCCTTCTGACTGGGCTTCTTGATCACAGAACGGGGCTCACCATCACATCCACATGCTTCCTTGCATCGCTCCTCAGAGTTAGCAGAAGTTACCCATTAGTGTCCTCAAAAGAGCACCTGGCACCTGACAGTCACTCTGGCTCTCTTTGATTAGCATAATTGTTATGGCCCTAACAGTTTTAGTTCTCCTTGTAGTGTTTTTTTTTTTTTCCCTCGAGTCCACCGGTAGTTTATTTGTGTATAAGGTACAGACATAATTTTATTATTTCCATACAACCAGCTTAAGATGTCTGCATAAGTTGTTGAATGATCCATCTATTTGTCACTGGTTTGTAGGGTTTTTTGTTTTGTTTCGTATTGGGAATTGAACCCAGGGGTGCTTTACCACTGGGCCACGTCCCCAGCCCTTTTTATTTTTATCTTGAGACAGGGTCTCGCTAAGTTGCTGAGGATCTTGCTAAGTGGCTGACACTGACTTCAAACTTGTAGTCCTCCTGCCTCAGCCTCCTGAGTCGCTGGATTATGGGTGTGTGCACCACGCCTGGCCTGCCAGGGGCCCTGTGCCCTCTTGTCCCACGTCCTCTGTTTCCATCCCCAGGGCGACAATGCAGGTTTAGTCCAGTGGAGTCTGAACTGCAGGCACAGGACAGTCTGACCCTCCCTCCACCCTCTTCTCCAGCATTGCCGTTAGCCCTGGTCACCTCTGGTGTTCACAGGGATTGCTCATGAAGTCCCAGTGGCCAGGATGACCACGGTACTCACTGGGACATAGCTCCCATCAGACTGGTCATCGCCCTCGCATTCTGTTTTGGAAAGTCCCACAGCCGAAGTGCCCGGTCTGCGGGTCGATGGCTTTGTGCGCCCCGGCTGCGGCAGTACGGCCCCTCGGGGTGTGTGCTGGCCCTCAGCCGCCCAGCCTTCCCTCCCGACCCTCCAGCCCTCTCCACTGTTGTACCTATAAGTGAGCAAGTTTTACAAACTAGCAAACGGGCATTAATTTTTAAAAACAATTCCTGCCAACAGAACAGGCTAAAATAGTGTTATTTTAATTTGCGCTTATTGCATGTGCCGGTGAGGCAGAGCTGTTTGCTTTTACATGTTGATTGATCACCTGTGTCTGTTCTTGGTGAAGCAGCCCCTCGGCCTGAGTGAACACGCTGGTGCCCCTGCAACTTCCTGCAGTCGAGGGCATGGGGAATGATCGGGTGGTTGAGAAATACCCATGGGTGCATTTGCATGGTATAAATCAGGCGAACACAGACATTGCTATAATTCATACTGTCAAGCAGCCCCTCCCTCGGGGAAAGGGCCTGGGTGCTGTGCACGGGGGCTCACGCGGAGTCCAAGCAGAGTGCCAAGGTCCAGCCAGCTCTCTGCTCTTGGACACCCAAATGTCACCCTGTGCCGGTGCCTCAGTGGGTGCACCCACCTGCTTGCGTTGGCTGATTCAGGGGCGTGACTCCCCCGCCCTTCACGGCCCCACAGGCTGCTTACGGTCCTGCGAGGGAGGTGCCCCGGGGCGCTGGGCTGGCAGGAGAGGACCTGAGCTGGTGACATCTCGAGACACCGCGACTTCGCAAGGCAGACGCGTTCTCGGGCCTAGAGGCTGCTCTGCGCACCCGCCTGCCTCTTGCCTGGGCTCTCTCCTTCTCCAGGTCTTCCACGAGACAGAGCGAGAGCAAGTGCCTCTGTTCGGCTCCCGCTGGGAGGGAGGACCGGAGTCTCTTCTGAAAGCTGAGAAACAGCTGCATTGGAAAACATGCCTGATTTCAGGGCCTCGGGTCCCTAAGTCTGTCCAGGACCCTCTGGGCCCTGAGTCTGTGGGGACAGCCCGGCCTGTACTGACCTGGTTTCCCTGGTGGTGCGCGGGAGGCAGCAGGCCTGTGTACTTCCCCAGGCCCACGCGCCTCCCCAGGCCTGCGCACCTCCCTAGGCCCACGCCTTCTTGTCCGTGTACCTCTCCAGGCCCACGCGCCTCCCCAGGCCCACGCGCCTCCCCAGGCCCGCGCCTTCTTGTCCGTGTACCTCCCCAGGCCCACGCGCCTCCCCAGGCCCGCGCACCTCCCCAGGCCCGCGCCTTCTTGTCCGTGCACCTCCCCCCACGGCCTCCCCAGGCCCGCGTGCCTCCCCAGGCCCACGTGCCTCCCCAGGCCCACGCGCCTCCCCAGGCCCACGCCTTCTTGTCCGTGTACCTCTCCAGGCCCACGCGCCTCCCCAGGCCCACGCGCCTCCCCAGGCCCACGCCTTCTTGTCCGTGTACCTCCCCAGGCCCACGCGCCTCCCCAGGCCCGCGCACCTCCCCAGGCCCGCGCCTTCTTGTCCGCGCACCTCCCCAGGCCCGCGCCTTCTTGTCCGTGCACCTCCCCAGGCCCACGCGCCTCCCCAGGCCTGTGCGCCTCCCCAGGCCTGCGCACCTCCCCAGGCCCACGCCTTCTTGTCCGTGCACCTCCCCAGGCCCACGTGCCTCCCCAGCGTGCCCCCCACCCACGCGCCTCCCCAGGCCCACGCCTTCCCCAGGCCCACGCCTTGTCCGTGTACCTCCCCAGGCCCACGTGCCTCCCCAGGCCCACGCGCCCCACGTCCCCAGGCCCGCGTGCCTCCCCAGGCCTGCACACCTCCCCAGGTCCGTGCCTTCCTGTCCCTGCTTCCTGCCTGCTGTGCTTTGCAGGGGTCTTCCTGCCGCCCTTTGGAGTGGGTGCGGTGATAGCCCAGATGTCACTGTCTCTGTCCCGACCTCCCTAGAGGCAGCTGACATTACCGTTCAACCCTGGAGCCTTGTCACGTCTGCCCCACTGCCCTCGCAGAGCTCCTGTCCATGTGCCACCTCCTCCTGGCTGACATGGGGTGCCCAGGAGCAGGGCCGGGCCTCGATTGCTGACCTCATCTGTGGCAGCCTCCCACGAGTTGTAGGACAGGTGTTGCTAAGTGGCCACCCGCCACAAATCTAGCCTCCTCAGGAAGCCACAGGTGTGGGCGGCGCCCAGCCTCCCTCGCTGTAGGCCCTGGGGGCTGACGGGCTCATCTCTCGCGGGTGCAGGTGTCTGGTCTGCACACAGGACTCGTGACTGTCCTCTAGAAAGCTTCCGTCCAGCACCACAGACTCCTCCCACCCAGACTCTGGATCAAGCAGCGCCAGGCACCGTCCTGACCCCGGGAGCGCGTGTGGGCGAGGAGGACGTGGGCTGCTGTGGGCCCCAGGAAGCACAGCCCGCCACGCGGGGAGGGCACGCCTCTGCGGGTGCCACATCCCGCTCTGAGGACTCACTGCGGTGACCCTGAGCTGCCAGGAGAGAACAGCGTGGTGTCCCTTGTCACGAATGAATCACTGCTGCAAATAAACGTGGCAAGCAGCAGCCACCGTGGCATGAAGGGCCTGAGAGAGACCCTGTCCCCGGGTGAGCCTCAGCTCCAGGGCAGAAAGCACCCGAGCGTGAGCGTCTCCGGGCTCCCTGGCTGCAGGTCGGCCCACGCACCTGGGGTCCTATTCTGACTCCCCACCCTGGGCCGCAGGTCCGTTTCCCGTGGGAGAGGAGGGCTGAGCTCTGTCCCTCTGTCCCCAGCACCTCTCCTCCTCTGGCTTACAGAGGCACATCCCCAGCACGGTGCAGCCTCTGCCATAGACATTCCTACAAGTGCCTGTTCCTGGCTGCGTCCTCGGCCCGACTTGGAGTGCCACTCCTCGCCCCTGAGCCTGAAGCCCCTCGGGGCCCGACACCGTGGCTCTCACACCTCTGACCGACCTCGCCTTGTTCGGTCTTCATCTAAGGTCTTGTCTCAGGGCACTCCTGCAGGAGCCTGCAGACGCCGCCCCTGCCTGTGTGGCTGCTGCTTCTCCCTCCTCGTCCCGAGCCTCCCTCCCCTGCTGGACCACCGGCATCCTCCTGGCTGTCCCGAGCTGCTGAGTGCACAGCACCTGCTGTTAGGAGTCCCCTTCACCCCGGCGGCTTGAACACCTGCATCTTCCTGAGACCCACCTCACCTCAAACTTGAGCCATTTTTTGCAAGAGCCTTTCATGTTCTTCCTGCCCGTGTGAGAGGAATATGACGCACGTCTGTTGCAGATATTTCCCCCACACTGTCACTGTCCGCTGGCCTCCACCAGCCAGCACACAGGGCACCCACACGGGGCACGGCAGGAAGTGGCAGTCCAGCTGCGCCCTCCCGGGGAGCCCGCTGTGGCGTCGCCCACTTCGGAGGCAGCTACCCCTTCCTTGCGTGGGCTTCACTGTGGTTGTTATTCTTAACCGAGAAGTGCAGGTTTACAGGTACGGCATGACACTTTCACATGTGTGTGCAACACAGAATGCACATTGGGTGGCTGGGTACACCACCCCTCATGCCTCGGTGTGGACGTCACTCTCACTGTGCGTGGCGTTGCCCTAGGTTCGGGCCCCACCTGAGCTCTGCATTGACCGCTGTTGAACTCGGTGCTCGTGTTCCGTGTCCCCGAGCCGCACTGGCCCCCCCGCCGTCCCCTCTCCCCCACAGCTCTCTGCTGGTCTGACGCATTCACGCTTCTTGATGAACTTCAGAGGCCTCCTGCTGGATTCTGATGGGCATTCCCTGAAATCCAGACTGTCGTTTATAAAGGTTTGGGATGTCATCACACTGTCCCCCCTCATTGAGGGACGTCCTGCGTGTCTCCGTTGCTCCCTCGTCTTTTCTCCCTCGCAGCAGTTTCATCCTGGTCCTCCGGAGGCCCGCGCACTGCTTGGCGAGGTCCTGGGGTAGCTTGTTCGGCTGCTGCCCTGGGATCGTCCTCGTATGTGTCCAGCTGGTCGTCACGGGTGAAGAAGCCACGGCCGAGTGCTCCTCACAGGTTATCCGTGCGGCCCTCCCTTCAGCACCGCCAGCCGTGAGCCGCCCCCTCCTTCCCCACATGTCGTCTTGTCCGCATGTCCCGACGGATCACTTGAGAAGGTTGCATCCCTTTCCCTGGAGCAGCGGGCTTTGGAGGGCGCGGCCCTCACCCTTGACCAACACTGACGAGGCTCTGGGGCAGTGTCTGGAGATGGCCCTTCTTCACCACGGTACGGCTCTCCTCCTGGTCCCAGTCCCAGGACTGTGGGCTTCGTCCCAGGCCCCTCCCCACCATGTCCTGGTCCTCGTTCAGCCTCTGCGGAGGCGTGAGTTTGGTGACACAGTAAGGGCTCCCGTCTCCTGCCTTCCTTCCCTGCAGTGGCTGTGTCCCAGAGACTCTCCGCTGGGCACCTGTGCGGTGGGAGAAGCTGTTCCATTTACTAGGAAGTCCAACCCGCTGCCTGCTCACTGGCCGGGCACTCTGTGCTTGGTCTTCCTGACGCGGGGTCGCCTGCGTTTGTTTCCCGTGGCCTTTCTTCCTTTGCTCTGTGCATCACATTACATTATCTCTGACCATTTTCCCTATTACCTTGGAGGCATGTAGCCTGTTTTTATTGCCAATAAGAGTTACCTTTTAGCATCTAAAGTGTATCTTCTACTGTTCTATTCTTCTATTGTTTTAACAAATATCTGCCCTCCTATTTCTGTCATTATCGGCATTGAGAAGAATAAATATCCACTGTATTCCTTTCATATTACACAAAGGAAACACAAGTTAGAAATGTTTTTGGTGAAAACCAAATAAAGCACAGAAGCTGTGCTCAGTGTGGCCTAAATAACTCATTGTTTGTTTCTCTAAAATGATGAGAGCCCTGGAGACAGGCAGCTCTAGCATTGGTTCAGCGAGTCAGCATGTAAGTGCCAACATCTCTGCAAATCTTTTCCTCATTCTAACAAATGGCTGCCACAGCTCCAGGCATTCTGTTGACATCCAGGAGAGTATGAGTAAGTGTCCAACTGTTTCTGTCTCAGAAGTCCCAGCAGTTAGAAGGTGCCTATTAACACCTCAGAATTCTGGCACATGCCCTTGCCCCCCCACACAGAGGACACTCCTTCCTACCCAGGGAGTGTGGGTAGAAAGGAAGAAGGGGTGCTAGCTGAGGAATTAGCACACTTTGGTTTCTCCTGTGAGATGCCCTCCGCAGGGACATTTTCTTTCACAAGCTATAACATTGCATTTAGCCTCTCCCTTAAAATGGAGGATGGCTTAAAATCTCCCAGTGCGTAGTAGGTGGTGGAAAACATTAGCTCAACAATCTTTCTCAGCTTATCCACGAATCCCCTACCTTCACGTGGCTCTGCTTAAATTGCCAAATTCCATATCCTTTATTCTATGATCTCATTTTTTATCTACGTTTCATTCCAACATGATTGCCTTTTCTTATTCCAAGTAATGACAAAATACATTTTCTTTCAAATAATTTGTATCAAGTTATCTATGAAGAAAGCTCCTTCAATAAAAAAACACATATAGCAAATACTTTGCGAGCATCGGGAATAAACAGGCAGATAGTGATCTCACCCGGCGCTGCAGGCTGGCGCTGCGTGCGTCTGTGTTGAGGGACGTGGTCTTTGGTTAACTCGTTTGTGGCTTCAGAGCTGCTCCGGCTTAACAACACGATTTCAGGGACTGCAGTTGTGGGAGGCTCGCAGGAACTTCCCGTTAGTGTCCTCGGGTTACTTACGTCGGTGATGAGCTTTCTGTACGCGCCGTGTTTCCCTGCAGTCTGGCGTGCTTAGGTTTATTTATGTTGCAAAGTTTATGCAATTATGTACACAGTTGCAGTTTAAATAAATCCTAATACATTAAAATTCAGTTTAACAGAATGTAAGAAAAGGATGCATCTCCGAGGTGCTCATGAAAGAAGTAAGAAGCCAGACCGTCTGGGCTCAGAACTGGGCTGCCACCCTCCACGACGTGGCTCGGGCTGGGCTCAGAACTGGGCAGCCACCCTCCACGGCGTGGCTCGGGCTGGGCTCAGAACTGGGCTGCCACCCTCCACGACGTGGCTCCCTCTGGGCTCAGAACTGGGCTGCCACCCTCCACGACGTGGCTCAGGCTGGGCTCAGAACTGGGCTGCCACCCTCCACGACGTGGCTCGGGCTGGGCTCAGAACTGGGCTGCCACCCTCCACGGCGTGGCTCGGGCTGGGCTCAGAACTGGGCTGCCACCCTCCACGACGTGGCTCCCTCTGGGCTCAGAACTGGGCTGCCACCCTCCACGGCGTGGCTCGGGCTGGGCTCAGAACTGGGCTGCCACCCTCCACGACGTGGCTCCCTCTGGGCTCAGAACTGGGCTGCCACCCTCCACGACGTGGCTCAGGCTGGGCTCAGAACTGGGCTGCCACCCTCCACGACGTGGCTCGGGCTGGGCTCAGAACTGGGCAGCCACCCTCCACGACGTGGCTCAGGCTGGGCTCAGAACTGGGCTGCCACCCTCCACGACGTGGCTCGGGCTGGGCTCAGAACTGGGCTGCCACCCTCCACGACGTGGCTCGGGCTGGGCTCAGAACTGGGCTGCCACCCTCCACGGCGTGGCTCGGGCTGGGCTCAGAACTGGGCTGCCACCCTCCACGGCGTGGCTCGGGCTGGGCTCAGAACTGGGCAGCCACCCTCCACGGCGTGGCTCGGGCTGGGCTCAGAACTGGGCTGCCACCCTCCACGACGTGGCTCGGGCTGGGCTCAGAACTGGGCTGCCACCCTCCACGGCGTGGCTCGGGCTGGGCTCAGAACTGGGCTGCCACCCTCCACGGCGTGGCTCGGGCTGGGCTCAGAACTGGGCTGCCACCCTCCACGACGTGGCTCAGGGCTGGGCTCAGAACTGGGCTGCCACCCTCCACGGCGTGGCTCCCTCTGGGCTCAGAACTGGGCTACCACCCTCCACGGCGTGGCTCGGGCTGGGCTCAGAACTGGGCTGCCACCCTCCACGACGTGGCTCGGGCTGGGCTCAGAACTGGGCTGCCACCCTCCACGGCGTGGCTCCCTCTGGGCTCAGAACTGGGCTGCCACCCTCCACGACGTGGCTCAGGCTGGGCTCAGAACTGGGCTGCCACCCTCCACGGCGTGGCTCCCTCTGGGCTCAGAACTGGGCTACCACCCTCCACGGCGTGGCTCCCTCTGGGCTCAGAACTGAGCTGCCACCCTCCACGGCGTGGCTCGGGCTGGGGGCTCAGAACTGGGCTGCCACCCTCCACGGCGTGGCTCGGGCTGGGCTCAGAACTGGGCTGCCACCCTCCACGGCGTGGCTCGGGCTGGGCTCAGAACTGGGCTGCCACCCTCCACGGCGTGGCTCGGGCTGGGCTCAGAACTGGGCAGCCACCCTCCACGGCGTGGCTCTTCCTCTGGGCTCAGAACTGGGCTGCCACCCTCCACGGCGTGGCTCCCTCTGGGCTCAGAACTGGGCTGCCACCCTCCACGGCGTGGCTCCCTCTGGGCTCAGAACTGGGCTGCCACCCTCCACGGCGTGGCTCCCTCGGGCTGGGCTCAGAACTGGGCTGCCACCCTCCACGGCGTGGCTCGGGCTGGGCTCAGAACTGGGCTGCCACCCTCCACGACGTGGCTCCCTCTGGGCTCAGAACTGGGCTGCCACCCTCCACGACGTGGCTCCCTGTCTGGCTCAGAACTGGGCTGCCACCCTCCACGACGTGGCTCCCTCTGGGCTCAGAACTGGGCTGCCACCCTCCACGACGTGGCTCCACCCTCCACGACGGCTCAGAACTGGGCTGCCACCCTCCACGACGTGGCTCAGGCTGGGCTCAGAACTGGGCTGCCACCCTCCACGACGTGGCTCAGGCTGGGCTCAGAACTGGGCTGCCACCCTCCACGACGTGGCTCAGGCTGGGCTCAGAACTGGGCTGCCACCCTCCACGGCGTGGCTCCCTCTGGGCTCAGAACTGGGCTGCCACCCTCCACGACGTGGCTCCCTCTGGGCTCAGAACTGGGCTGCCACCCTCCACGACGTGGCTCGGGCTGGGAACTGGGCTCGGGCTGGGCTCAGAACTGGGCAGCCACCCTCCACGGCGTGGCTCCCTCTGGGCTCAGAACTGGGCTGCCACCCTCCACGACGTGGCTCAGGCTGGGCTCAGAACTGGGCTGCCACCCTCCACGGCGTGGCTCAGGGCTGGGCTCAGAACTGGGCTGCCACCCTCCACGGCTCGGGCTCAGAACTGGGCTGGGCTCAGAACTGGGCTGCCACCCTCCACGGCGTGGCTCCCTCTGGGCTCAGAACTGGGCTGCCACCCTCCACGAACGTGGCTCCCTCTGGGCTCAGAACTGGGCTGCCACCCTCCACGACGTGGCTCAGGCTGGGCTCAGAACTGGGCTGCCACCCTCCACGACGTGGCTCGGGCTGGGCTCAGAACTGGGCAGCCACCCTCCACGGCGTGGCTCCCTCTGGGGCTCAGAACTGGGCTGCCACCCTCCACGACGTGGCTCCCTCTGGGCTCAGAACTGGGCTGCCACCCTCCACGACGTGGCTCAGGCTGGGCTCAGAACTGGGCTGCCACCCTCCACGACGTGGCTCAGGCTGGGCTCAGAACTGGGCTGCCACCCTCCACGACGTGGCTCAGGCTGGGCTCAGCCACCCTCCACGACGTGGCTCAGGCTGGGCTCAGAACTGGGCTGCCACCCTCCACGACGTGGCTCCTCAGAACTGGGCTGCCACCCTCCCACGACGTGGCTCAGAAACTGGGCTGCCACCCTCCACGGCGTGGCTCCCTCTGGGCTCAGAACTGGGCTGCCACCCTCCACCCTCCACGGCGTGGCTCCCTCTGGGCTCAGAACTGGGCTGCCACCCTCCACGAACTCAGAACTGGGCTCTGGGCTCAGAACTGGGCTGCCACCCTCCACGACGTGGCTCAGGGCTGGGCTCAGAACTGGGCTGCCACCCTCCACGGCGTGGCTCGGGCTGGGCTCAGAACTGGGCTGGCGTGGCTCCCTCTGGGCTCAGAACTGGGCTGCCACCCTCCACGGGTGGCTCCCTCTGGGCTCAGAACTGGGCTGCCACCCTCCACGGCGTGGCTCCCTCAGGCTGGGCTCAGGGCTCAGAACTGGGCTGCCACCCTCCACGGCGTGGCTCCCTCTGGGCTCAGAACTGGGCTGCCACCCTCCACGGCGTGGCTCGGGCTGGGCTCAGAACTGGGCAGCCACCCTCCACGACGTGGCTCGGGCTGGGCTCAGAACTGGGCTGCCACCCTCCACGGCGTGGCTCCCTCTGGGCTCAGAACTGGGCTGCCACCCTCCACGACGTGGCTCAGGCTGGGCTCAGAACTGGGCTGCCACCCTCCACGGCGTGGCTCCCTCTGGGCTCAGAACTGGGCTGCCACCCTCCACGGCGTGGCTCCCTCTGGGCTCAGAACTGGGCTGCCACCCTCCACGGCGTGGCTCGGGCTGGGCTCTCAGAACTGGGCTGCCACCCTCCACGGCGTGGCTCGGGCTGGGCTCAGAACTGGGCAGCCACCCTCCACGGCGTGGCTCGGGCTGGGCTCAGAACTGGGCTGCCACCCTCCACGGCGTGGCTCGGGCTGGGCTCAGAACTGGGCTGCCACCCTCCACGGCGTGGCTCCCTCTGGGCTCAGAACTGGGCTGCCACCCTCCACGACGTGGCTCCTGGGCTCAGAACTGGGCTGCCACCCTCCACGGCGTGGCTCCCTCTGGGCTCAGAACTGGGCTGGGCTCCACCCTCCACGGCGTGGCTCGGGCTGGGCTCAGAACTGGGCTGCCACCCTCCACGACGTGGCTCAGGCTGGGCTCAGAACTGGGCTGCCACCCCTCCATGGCGTGGCTCCCTCTGACGTGGCTCCCTCTGGGCTCAGAACTGGGCTGCCACCCTCCACGACGTGGCTCCCTCTGGGCTCAGAACTGGGCTGCCACCCTCCACGACGTGGCTCCCTCTGGGCTCAGAACTGGGCTGCCACCCTCCACGACGTGGCTCTCTCTCGGCTCAGAACTGGGCTGCCACCCTCCACGACGTGGCTCAGGCTGGGCTCAGAACTGGGCTGCCACCCTCCACGACGTGGCTCAGGCTGGGCTCAGAACTGGGCTGCCACCCTCCACGACGTGGCTCAGGCTGGGCTCAGAACTGGGCTGCCACCCTCCACGGCGTGGCTCCCTCTGGGCTCAGAACTGGGCAGCCACCCTCCACGACGTGGCTCCCTCTGGCTCAGAACTGGGCTGCCACCCTCCACGAAGTGGCTCAGGCTAGGCTCAGAACTGGGCTGCCACCCTCTCCACGGCGTGGCTCAGGCTGGGCTCAGAACTGGGCAGCCACCCTCCACGGCGTGGCTCGGGCTGGGCTCAGAACTGGGCTGCCACCCTCCACGGCGTGGCTCGGGCTGGGCTCAGAACTGGGCTGCCACCCTCCACGGCGTGGGGCTCGGGCTGGGCTCAGAACTGGGCTGCCACCCTCCACGGCGTGGCTCCCTCTGGGCTCAGAACTGGGCTGCCACCCTCCACGGCGTGGCTCCCTTGGCTCGGGCTGGGCTCAGAACTGGGCTGCCACCCTCCACGGCGTGGCTCGGGCTGGGCTCAGAACTGGGCTGCCACCCTCCACGACGTGGCTCGGGCTGGGCTCAGAACTGGGCTGCCACCCTCCACGGCGTGGCTCCCTCTGGGCTCAGAACTGGGCTCAGAACTGCTGCCACCCTCCACGGCGTGGCTCGGGCTGGGCTCAGAACTGGGCTGCCACCCTCCACGGCGTGGCTCCCTCTGGGCTCAGAACTGGGCTACCACCCTCCACGGCGTGGCTCCCTCTGGGCTCAGAACTGGGCTGCCACCCTCCACGGCGTGGCTCAGGCTGGGCTCAGAACTGGGCTGCCACCCTCCACGGCGTGGCTCGGGCTGGGCTCAGAACTGGGCAGCCACCCTCCACGGCGTGGCTCGGGCTCTGGCTCAGAACTGGGCAGCACCCTCCACGGGCGTGTCTCCCTCTGGGCTCAGAACTGTGCTGCCACCCTCCACGGCGTGGCTCAGGCTGGGCTCAGAACTGGGCTGCCACCCTCCACGGCGTGGCTCCCCCTCTGGGGCTGGGCTCAGAACTGGGCTACCACCCTCCACGGCGTGGCTCGGGCTGGGCTCAGAACTGGGCTGCCACCCTCCACGACGTGGCTCGGGCTGGGCTCAGAACTGGGCTGCCACCCTCCACGTCGTGGCTCGGGCTGGGCTCAGAACTGGGCAGCCACCCTCCACGGCGTGGCTCCCTCTGGGCTCAGAACTGGGCTGCCACCCTCCACGACGTGGCTCCCTCTCGGCTCAGAACTGGGCTGCCACCCTCCACGACGTGGCTCAGGCTGGGCTCAGAACTGGGCAGCCACCCTCCACGACGTGGCTCGGGCTCGGGCTCAGAACTGGGCTGGGCTGCCACCCTCCACGGCGTGGCTCCCTCTGGGCTCAGAACTGGGCTGCCACCCTCCACGACGTGGCTCAGGCTGGGCTCAGAACTGGGCTGCCACCCTCCACGGCGTGGCTCAGGCTGGGCTCAGAACTGGCTCAGGCTGGGCTCAGAACCACCCTCCACGACGTGGCTCCCTCTGGGCTCAGAACTGGGCTGCCACCCTCCACGACATGGCTCAGGCTGGGCTCAGAACTGGGCTGCCACCCTCCACGGCGTGGCTCTCCTCTGGGCTCAGAACTGGGCAGCCACCCTCCACGGCGTGGCTCCCTCTGGGCTCAGAACTGGGCTGCCACCCTCCACGACGTGGCTCGGGCTGGGCTCAGAACTGGGCTGCCACCCTCCACGACGTGGCTCGGGCTGGGCTCAGAACTGGGCTGCCACCCTCCACGGCGAGGCTCCCTCTGGGCTCAGAACTGGGCTGCCACCCTCCACGCCGTGGCTCCCTCTGGGCTCAGAACTGGGCTGCCACCCTCCACGGCGTGGCTCAGGCTCTGGGCTCAGAACTGGGCTGCCACCCTCCACGACGTGGCTCCCTCTGGGCTCAGAACTGGGCTGCCACCCTCCACGGCGAGGCTCGGGCTGGGCTCAGAACTGGGCTGCCACCCTCCACGGCGTGGCTCGGGCTGGGCTCAGAACTGGGCTGCCACCCTCCACGGCGTGGCTCCCTCTGGGCTCAGAACTGGGCTGCCACCCTCCACGACGTGGCTCCCTCTGGGCTCAGAACTGGGCTGCCACCCTCCACTGCGAGGCTTGGGCTGGGCTCAGAACTGGGCTGCCACCCTCCACGGCGTGGCTCGGGCTGGGCTCAGAACTGGGCTGCCACCCTCCACGGCGTGGCTCGGTCTGGGCTCAGAACTGGGCTGCCACCCTCCACGGCGTGGCTCAGGCTGGACTCAGAACTGGGCTGCCACCCTCCACGGCGAGGCTCCCTCTGGGCTCAGAACTGGGCAGCCACCCTCCCCAGCGAGGCTCCCTCTGGGCTCAGAACTGGGCTGCCACCCTCCACGGCGTGGCTCGGGCTGGCCGTCATTCCCTTGGAGCTTCAATTCATGCAACTTCTGCATTTTTGCAAATTCACATATGAAATTAGGTTGGTTCATGATGGGATTATTGTGGGGATTAGGAGTTCTAGGAAAGGACTCTGCATACTCCGTGGAAATCATCACTTCAACCTTGGCAAGTGTCTTCGTTCCTGGTGACTCTCCATCGCAACCTTGGTTGGACGATAGGAATGGAAACTTGGGCTCTGAGGAGAGCCCGGCTCTGCGTGCTCTGGGGCTGTGGCAGGGACCTGCCCTGGTGCGTCTGTGCCCAGGGGATGGGTGGCCACAGCCCTCATCATGCCCACTATCCCAAAACACTCCACTGGGGTAGTGCGGGGCGTGCTGTGTGCATGGGAGGGGCCGCCGGAGGGTCGTGTGGACAGCTGGTGAGGACAGTCCACACGGTGGGCTGGCGTGGTGGTTTCTGCCCACGAGGGGTGGGGAGCTCCATCCCGGATGTGCCACGCTGCCTCTGAGACCCAGTGCCGCCTCACTTCCACCCGCTCCTGGGGCTGCAGGTCCTGACGGCACCGGGACCCCAGCTTCCAGCCTCCGCCCCGCCAGCTGGGCCGGGGACCCTGTGCAACCCTGGGCCTGAGTGGGGCGACCTCTGTCTTCCCGCTCCCAGGACAGGCGCACACTCAAGGCCCTCATGTGTGACCCCTTCTCGACCTGGGGTGCGGCCCGTCTGTTGCTAAACACAACCCCCTCCCCAAACTCGGCGTTGTAAAACACCACAAGCCCGTGGGTCCAGCGGGTGCCTTGCTCTCAGGGCTGGAGAGAGAGGGCTGGCCGGGCAGAGCCTGCGGCTCAGGGCCTCGGCCCCCAGGCGGGACGTGCGTGAGGCTCCCGGGCTCCACGTGGCCTGGCCGCTGCGCCCCAGGCCCAGGATCCTGAGAGACTCGGATGCGGGGGAGGCCGGGGCTGGGCCTGGTCTGGACCAGCCGGGCCGAGCAAGAGGACTGGCCTTCTGGTCTGCCTGCCCTGCAGCCTCGGGGCCGGAGGAGTCTCGTGGGCTCCCTACCCCCCAGGGGCCTCTGGGGTGACGGTGGTGAGCAGTGTCTGTGCCCCCTGGGGTGACGGTGGTGAGCAGTCTCTGTGCCCCCTGGGGTGACGGTGGTGAGCAGTCTCTGTGCCCCCTGGGGTGACGGCGGTGAGCAGTCTCTAAGGGGTCTCCAGCCACGCCTCTCTCCTTCCCCTTCACACCAAGACTGTGCTCAGGGCTTAATGGTGTCCTCTGCACCCGCGGGAGCCTCGCACGCTTCCCCAAGGACGGCTGAAGGACGCACGTGCACAAGCTGAACCTGAACTTGGGGCTCTTCCCTGCCTAGTCGGCGAGTCGCAGGGAAGCAGTCCAGGTTATTCTGCCCAGCTGCGACAAGTCCCCTTTGTACAGAGGGGAAAGTTTCTGACAGCAGGAGAATCTCACAAGTCCTTTCCCAATTTTTTTCTAGTCTTTTGTTAGAGACTCGCCCAGGAGGACTGTCCTGTAGGGTTAAAACTCTGCCTTTGAGGCTGCTCTCGGGAGCCGCTGGGATTTGGTGGCAGGGGCTCAGTGGCGAGCACAGGTGCCCTGGTGCAGGAGGGAGCCACTGGGCAGGAGCTGTGCCACGGGACCGGGGGCTGGGGGCTCCACTGTGCCCTCGCCCAGGGCCACGTCCTCCCGCTCGTGATCCCCCAGGATCCCCGCAGTGTCCCTGCCAAGAACCTGGTCTTTGGAGTCAGCACAGGTGGGTTCCAGTCTTATCCCACCCCTCCTGGAGAGTGGCCTTGGACGGGACACTGAGGCGCCATCGCGGGCCGTGGAGAGGATCACGTGGACAGTCCGCACAGCAGCTCCGTGAGTCGCAGCCGGTGTCTGGCAGGCCTCCCAGTCTTGGGGGTGTAGGAGAGCCGCCCTGCCACTCAGATCTCAAGTCTGGCTGGCGCATGCTGCCCTTCTGTCTTGGGATGTATTTTCCCTGCAGTTCCTCCTTCTCTCCATGTTTGATGAAATTTAACTCACAGGACCGTCATAGGAGCATTAGTGATAAAAGCCCCGAGTTTCACCAACCCCATGGCATTGACTGATGGTGGGCATAGCCCTCCAAGGGAATATTATCTGGTCATGAAAAGGAAGCATGCACTGACACATGGTGCACCTGGATGAGCCCCAGACCTCACGCTAAGTGAAAGCAGCGAGGCTGGCCAGGCCACGTGTGTGACTGCTTCAGCCAAGGTGTCAAGTACAGGCAGACCCGCAGAGACGGAGGGGGTGTGAGGCCTTGGGGAGGCGGGGCTGAGGGCCCTGGCGACTGGCAGGCACTGGGATTCTCTGCAGGTGATGGACACGTCCTAAGGTCAAGTCACGGCTGCAGCAGCACAACTCGGAATCCGGGATGTTATAAGTAGCCGACCTTTAGGTTGTGTGTTTTAAGGGAGCTGTGGGTTGCACTGGTGCCGACTCCTGTCCTCTGGGGCTTGTGCACACTGCACACCATGCATGCTGCTGTGCTAGGGTTCAGAGGCGAGGCGTCCTGCAGCCCAGGTGGGAGACAGTGCGAGAAGGGCCAGTGGTGCAGTGGCTGGGTCATGCCAGCCTTGACCCTGTCCGTGCGCTAAGCCCTGGTGGGGTGAGCTGGTGGCGACCTCGGGCCGGGGCTGTGGCTGGAGAGCTGGGTCCCTGGGGGCACACCTTTGGGGCACACACTTGGTCCTTGCCGAGCAGAGCCCTCTCAGCTACCTGGTGGGGTGTCCTGCCACACACTTCCCCCATGATGCGCCGCCCCACCTCAGGCCCCAGGGGACAGAGTCCACCCTCTAGGGACTGAGACCTCTGAGACCCGAGTCCCCAAGCAAACCTTCCCTCTGAAATTGCTCTTGTCAGGTCTCCTGCTCACAACAGGAAAGGCTGGCCACACCCCCGTGTACAGTGTGCACGCTGTGTAACTGTATGTCACGTGCACATTGGAACACGCTGACTTCATCTCTCCTTGTATGGACTCTGGAGTGGAGAGAAGGATCCCTGAATGCTTAGAACTCCCTGGTGGAGCTGCAGGTCTCGCACAGAAACTTCCCAGGAACAAGACGGAAAACCGTCAAATGGAGATTTATATGTGACACACTCACTCAAGGGCGGTCAAAACAATGGTTTCCAGACACGAATCTGTGGCCTGAAGCCCTGAGTTATGAAATATTGAGAATTTAGGGCCAAGAAGTTAATGCAATCATGTCAGTGTTAACGTCCTAGGTGTCGTTTGCGCGTGTCTGTGGTGCTGGGGTTGGACGCAGGGCCTCACGCGGGCTAGGCAGGTGCTCTACCCCTGAGCTCCGTCGCCAGCCCCGTTTCCTGGTTTAGGCATATGTAAGACGCTGAGAGAGGGGCATCGGACAGCTCCATGATTTTTGCAACTTTTCTGAAAATGCGAATTTTTTCCAGAATGTAAGATTTACACAATGCCCCTCCCCCAACAAAGCCAGCAATGATGGCAATGTAAGGACAGAGGCAGTGACCTCGGCCAGGCCCCCCAGTGGGGGGCTTTTAATTCTAAACAGTCTTCTAACACAACTGGTGTCATATGTCCCTTTCATGAAGTAGCACTAGGAAGTTGTGTCCATTGTCCCCAAGCTGACAGCACAACAGGTGACCCTCTGTGCCAGCCTCCAGCTGAGGGTGCCCTCAGCACCCGTCCCAGCCGCACTCCTCCACGGGGTGGCCTCCACACAGGCACCTGCTCTGCTGGGCCCTGCCCCTTCCCCGTTGGCCCCTCAGTGGAACCCCTGCCCCGGGGTCCCTCCCCTTGGTCTGCCTCTGGGGCACCCAGAAAAAGACGTCTGTGGTCTGGAAGCCACAATCTGAGGACCCAGGCTAAAGACAAGAAGAAAATCCAGAACAATGCATGTGCGTCCCAGGACGGTCACTAACACTGGCCAGGCCTCTGCCGGGCCCTGGGACGGGCTAATGCCCGTTCCCTGCTGCTTTCATAACTGAGTGACTTGGGATAGTGGCACTTGTTATCTCACCGCTCTGAAGTCAGAAGCTGAGAATGCAGGTCCTGGAGGACCAGGAAGGCTGCAGGGGCCCGTCTTGTCTCTCCCAGCTCCCGGGACTCTGGGCGTGCCTGGCAGGCTGCAGCAGCACTCCAGGGCCCCGCCTGGGTGGCCACAGGTGCTCCTCCTCCCTGTGTGTCGCTGGGCCCTTCCTCTTTCTAAGGGTCCTCTCTACTCGAGCATGACCTCACTTCCGCCTAGCTATTTGCATCTGCGATGGCCTGGTGTGCAAGTTTGCTCCTGTTCTGAGCTCAAGGAAGGCCACTGGTCTTTAAGGGACACTAGTCAATCCAGTGCAGATGCGAAGAGGAAGGCAAGCTGGGGCACTGGGACCTGCCCAAGAGCTTGGAGACGGGACGGGTGGTGAGGTGCGCGGCTGTGTAGTGTGAGTGTGTGCGCGTGTGCAGATCCTAACACACACTGATCAACTGCAGCCCCACAGAGGTGGCTTCTCAAACAGGATTCTGTGGCTCACACAAGAAAGAAGCCTGGCCTAGCCTGAGGAGGTGGAGGAGAGGAGGTCCAAGAGTCAGGATCAAGAGCGAGAGCAGCTGGCACGGGCACTGGGCATAGCAGATGCCCACCTCGGTGAGGCCGGAAGCTGAGCAAGGCAAGGATCTTAAAGCCCCAGAGTGGGGGTCGATGAGCCAAAGAGGGAGGGAAAGGGGCAGGCACAGAGAGCCCGGGGGCTTGGCCTCGGGTGGGCAGGCATGGAGAAGTGCACGCAGCAAGGAGGCTCCAGAGGAGCCAGCTACTCCCGCCACCCCACCGTGCCCAGCACCGGCCCACGGCAGAGGGACACGGGTCCTGGAAGCAGCCACAGGCACCTGAGGTGCTGACCCAGATGGGACCCTAGGGCCTCTTCCCTGCTTCTAGTTCAGGCCAGTTCAGAGAGAAAACCATCCAGAGCGGAGGTGAGGAGGGGGAAAAAGGAAGAAGAGAAGGAGAGAAGAGGAAATGGGAAGGGAGAGAGAGAGAGAAAGAGAGAAGGATAGATGGGCAAGGAAAAGGGGAAAGGAGGAAGGAGAGGTAAAGGAGAAAGGCAGAGAGTATTGAGGAGAGGAGGAGAGAGAGACACAAACCAAGGGATGCAGAGATAGAGGGAGAAAGAGATGGAGAAGGAGAGACGTACGCAGAGATGGAGAGAGACACACAACAGAGGAAGAGAATAGCGGGAAAGAGACGTTTTCTTACAAGAAGGGGCTAGTGCTCTTCCTAGTGGAGCCTGAGGAAGCCCCTCCCTTGCTCCCTCCCTTCTGCCTCCTCCACCCCTTTTCTCTCTGGAACTTTCCCTGAGGTCCCCCAATGCACCTCACTGCTACTTCGTTAACCAGGGCCCACGTGCTGGCTACAAACCAGATGACTGGCTGCACCCAGAAAGGCACATTAAGTATTTGGTTTCTGACAGTGAGTGGCATCATAGCAGCAGAGGCCCCTTTGCTGAAAGGGGTTGACTGACAATTCATTTTCTCCAAGACGCTGAGATTGATGGCCTAGGGAAGACCGTGAGATCCGCAGGAGTTTCTACGATGGGTGTGAGCCGGGTAACTCCCGACTGTGCCGCCGTGCTCCGCACGTGGGGCATTGGACTCGGGGCTCTCTGGAAGCATTAGATAGGAAATTACTTTGCATGATGCAGCTCAGACAGTGAAAGCACAATGCTTGGGACTGCATGATTCAGTGAGAAAATATAAATGGAAAATTACTGGAGCTGAAATTTTATTGCAGAGTTATTTATCTTTGTTATTACTTTCTGAATCCTTTTGTGCTTTTTGTTCCCAGCAATGGATAGAGGCACTCTTACTTACTCCTTAAGTAGAGATTAGGAGGGAAAAATATTCCTCACTGCAGCACAAAATACCAGATTAAGTCTCAGCTCAGGCCTGTGATTTCTCTCATTACAATGAAATGTCGAGCAATTGAAATAATAACCATAAAAAGTTCTGCAATCCTTTCCACAGACAGTGCATATGGCTTCCAATAGATGCCGCTTAATGTTTCTTATTAGAATAATAATGGCTCAAAAAGAGGTGCAAGAGAGGCATGCCCTGGGGTTTCATAATTGCAGAGTCCCCAGCCAGTGTCATAGATACTCTGGACACCTTGTGAGAGAAGACAGGTGCTAGAGACTTTGTTGAATCAAACCAATAAAATATCACCAATAATATTAGTAATTCAAATCATCAAGCCACTGCTGTGATCACCCATGTCACACAATTATCTGAGCTGCCTGCAAGTCAGTTAGACTCCACCTGAGCCACGTATCCGCTGAGCCTCCGCCCTCCTCCACGTATCCAGGCAGTTATGTCACTGTCCCTGGTGCTGCCAAGTCATGTGGCTGGCCCAGCTTACTGTCCTAATTGGCCCTCACTTCAGCCATGGCCATCTTGAGCTTCTTAGTCAGCCCTAACCATGACTGGGTCTGGCCATGCTCTCCCTACTTCCTACTCCCTGCCACCCCAGATCGTCCCACAGATGAGCCACTGTTGGCTGCAAGGGCACATTACAGCTACTGAGGAAGCATCCACTGTGGTCGCTATGTCCAGTGCTTCTACTTCTGGGGCCAGAGAGTTACAGCTGTGCTCCATTTGGTCTGTGTGTACCAGACCTGCCTGGGCCACTAGAGGATCCCCCTTTCATGCAACTCCTGGAGACAGGCTCTGACCAAACTCACTGTGCCCAAATCCACCAATCACAGCTGAAAAAGCTACAGCACGATGTATGAGAGCATTTACTATGAAAGCTGCCTTATAAGAGTGCTAGAGACAACTGCTTAACCAATTGTGAAAAGTCAACAGTCACAAGAAATGTAAAATGCCAAGGTGACGTGACACCTTCAAAAGAGCACAATAACCTCCAGTAACAAACCTCAAGCAAAAGGATCTTGGCAAAATGCCTGATAAAGAATGTAAAAGAATAACTATAAAGTAAACTGAGTAAAAATCAAGAGAACAGAAACAATTTAATAACATTATAAAAACAAAACATGCTATTAACGAAAAATGCAGCAGTAAACCTGAAGAATAATCAAACAGAAATCTTCAATTAAAATATATATATTTTGAAATGGCTGAGTCAGGCAAAAGAAAAAAGAATTGTGAGAGCTTTGAAGACATTTGGGTCACTGTTAAACAGCAATTATTTGCATTTTGAGGGTGAGGAAATGGAAATGTGCATAGGAAACCTATTAAATGAAATAATAGCTGTACATTCATAATCTTGGGAAAGATAAACATTCAGAAATGGGATGCCCAAATGATCCCAAATAGACATGACCAGAAAAGATTTTTATCATGACATATGACAAACTTTTAAGGATACACAACAGAGAATTCTAAAATCTGAAAGAGAAAAGTGCCAAGTCACATTTAAGACATCTCCACTGTACTAACAGCAGATTTGTTAGTAGAAACTTTATCAGCCAGTAGGGAATAGAGTAACACATTCCAAGTACTAAAAGAAAACAAGTGTCAGCAAAGAATATTATACCCAGCAAAACTACCCTTCAGAAGTGAAGAAGAGTAAAAATGACCATACTACCAAAAGCACTATACAGATTTAATGCAATGCCAATCAAAATCCCAATGACATTCCTCATAGAAATAGAAAAAGCAGTCATGAAATTCATCTGTAAAAAAATAAGAGACCCAGAATAGGGAAAGCAATCCTTAGTAAGAGGAATGAAGCGGGTGGCATCACTATACCAGACCTTAAATTATACTATAGAGCAATAGTAATAAAAACAGCATGGGGCTGGGATTGTGGCTCAGCGGTAGAGCGCTCGTCTAGCACATGCGCGACCCGGGTTCAATCCTCAGCACCACATACAAATAAACGCATTGTGTACAACTAAAAGCAAATAAATAAATATTTTTAAAAAAAAACAGCATGGTATTGGCACCAAAATAGGCTGGTAGACCAATGGTACAGAATAGAGGACACAGAGACTAATGCATATAATTTCAGTTATCTTATATTAGACAAAGGCACCAAAAACGTACAGTGGAGAAAAGATAGCCTCTTCAACAAATGGTGCTGGGAAAACTGGAAATCCATATGCAACAATATGAAATTAAACCTCTATCTCTAACAATGCACAAAATTCAACTCAAAGTGGATCAAGGATCTAAGAATTAGACCAGAGATACTACACGTAATAGAAGAAAAAGTAAGCTCTAATCTCCAATGTGTTGGATTAGGCCCCAAGTTCCTTAATAAGACTCCTGTAGCACAAGAATTAATATTAAGAATCAATAAATGGGATAGATTCAAATTACAAAGCTTCTTCTCAGCAAAAGAAACAATCAGTGAGGTGGATAGAGTGCCTACTAATTGGGAACAAATTTTTACCACACACACGTCAGATAGAGCACTAGTCTCTAAAATATATAAAGAACTCAAAAATCTTAACACCAAAAAAACCAAATAACCCAATTAATAAATGGGCCAAGGAACTGAACAGATACTTCTCAGAAGAAGATATTAAATCAATCAACAAATACTTGAAAAAATGTTCAACATCTCTGGCAATTAGAAAAATGCAAATAAAAAACACTCTAAGATTTCATCTCACACCAGTCAGAATGGCAGCTATTAAGAACACAAACAACAATAAATATTGGAGAGGATGTGGAGAAAAAGGCACGCTCATACATTGTTGGTGAGACTGTAAAATGGTGCAGCCAATATGGAAAGCAGAATGGAGATTCCTTGGAAAACTTGGAATGGAACCACCTTATGACCCAGCTATCCCACTCCTCAGTCTATACCCAAAGGACTTAAAAACAGCAGACTACAGGGACACAGCCACATCAATGTTTATAGCAAGCAGCACAATTCACAATAGCTAAACTGTGGAACCAACCTAGATGCCCTTCAGTAGATGAATGGATAAAGAAAATGTGGTATATACACACAATGGAGTCTTACTCAGCAATAAGAGAGAATGAAATCATGGCATTTGCAGGTAAATGGATGGAGTTAGAGAATATAATGCTAAGTGAAGTTAGCCAATCCCAAAAAGCCAAATGCTTAATGTTTTCTCTGATATAAGCAGGCCGATTCACAGTGGGATTGGGATGGGAGCATAGAAGGATTAGAGGAACACTAGAAAGGCCAATGGGGAGGGAGGGAAAGGGAGGGGGCAAAAGGGTGAAGAAAAAAAAAAGATGGTAGAATGAGATGGATATCATTACCCTAAGTGCATGTATGAAGTCACGAATGGTGTGAATATACTTTGCATACAACCAGAGATATGTAAAAATGTGCTCTACGAGTATAATATGAAATGTAAAAAAAAAATGAAAACTGAAAAAACAAAAAAGTGAAGAAGAAACGAAGAACTTCCAACACAAGAAAAAAATGGAGCAAACTCACCACTACCAGCCTGACTTTACGAGACAAACTTAAGATAGTCCTACATCCAAAAGTGAAAGACGATTACCATGATGAAAACATTTGAAAGTATAAAATTCACTAGAAGAGCAGATGCGTAAAAGAGAAATAGAAAAGAATGAAACCTTGTCAATACAGCAAACCTCCAAACCACAAAAATGGCCAAGAGAGGAAGAAAAATATCAAAAATTATTAAAAATAATTAGAAGATCATCACCAAAATGATAAGAATGAGTCTTTACATGAATGATAAATTTGAGTATAAATGGAGACTAAATTTCCCAATTAAAAGGTGCAGAATGGCTGAATAGATAAAAATTGAGCAAACAATATTCTGCCTACAGAAAATTCACTTCACCAAGGAATTTACACACACACACTGAAAGAAAAGAATGGGGAAAGAGATTCCATGTAAATGGAAATCAAAAGTGAGCAGAGTAGCTGTACTCATACCTGTCAAAGCAGACTTTAATACAACAGCTGTAAAAGGAGACAAAATGATCAAATTCCCATCAAATGATCAAAATGACAAAATGACCAAGGGATCCATTCAACAAGAAGTTATGACAATCACAAATAAATGTGCACCTAATGCCGGAGCACCCATTATTTCAAATGTGTTCTGATTAGTTATGCATGTTCTGATTAGTCATGCATGTTCTGATTAGTCATGCATGTTCTGATTAGTCATGCATGTTCTGATTAGTCATGCATGTTCTGATTAGTCATGCATGTTCTGATTAGTCATGCATGTTCTGATTAGTCATGCATGATGGCCGAGTGCATTTCGATTCATTGCACACAAGTGGAGCACGACTCTGCATTTCTCTGGGTGTGCACAATGTAGAGCCGCACCATATGTGCAATCACACATGCACCTAGGGTTCATCTCATCCCACCAACTTTCCTGCTCCCACGCTCCCTCCTCTGCCTCCCCTTTGTCCAAAGTTCCTCCATCCTCCCATGCCCCCCCCCATATGGATCATCATCCACTTATCAGAGAGAACCTTTGGACTTTGGTTTTTTTGGAACTGGCTTACTTTGCTTAGCATGATATTTCCCAACTCCATCCATTTACCTACAAATGCTATAATTTTATTCTCTTTGAACGCTGAGTAATGTTCCATTGTGTATATACACCACAGTTTCTTTATCCATTCATCTGTTGAAGGGCATCCAGGTTGGTTCCACAGTTTAGCTATTGTGAATTGATCTGCTATAAACATTGATGTGGCTGTGTTACTACAGTATGCTGATTTTAAGTCCTTTGGGTTTAGACCAAGGAGTGGGGTGGCTGGGTCAAATGGTGGTTCCATTCAAAGTTTTTTATGGAATCTCCCCCATACTGCTTTCCATAGTGGTTTGTATCAATTTGCAGTGCCCACCGCGCCCGGCTCCATCAGCAATGCCCATAGGGTTGTAAATTTGCCGGAAATCCATATACACAGCAAAATGAAATTAAAGTACTATCTTTCACCATGCACAAAACTCAACTCAAAGTGCATCAAGGACCTAGGAATTAGACCAGAGAACCTGTACCTAATAGAAGAAAAAATAGGCCCAAATCTTCATCATGTTGGATTAGGTCCTAACTTCTTTAACCAGACTCCTAAAGCACAAGAAATAAAATCAAGAACTAATAAAAGGATGGATTCAAACGAAAATGCTTCTTCTCAGCAAAGGAAGCAATCAGTTATGTGAAGAGAGCCCACAGAGTGGGAGAATGTCTTTACTACACACATCAGTAGAGCACTAGTTTCCAGGATATATAAAGATCTCAAAAAACTTAACACCAAAAAATTAAAAAAACCCGATCAGTAAGTGGGCTAAGGAACTGAACAGACTCTTCACAGAAGAAGATATACAATTGATCAACTAATATATGAAAAAAAAATGTTCAACTTCTCTAGTAATTAGAGGAGTGCAAATCAAAACTAAGATTTTATCTCACTTCAGTCAGAATGGCAGTTGTCAAGAATACAAGCAATAATCAGTGTTGGCAAGGATTTAGGGAAAAGGTACTATCAGAGCACCCAACTTTATTTTAAAAAGTAACTGTCAGATCTAATGGGGGCAGAGAGCCTTCAATACAATAATAGTTGAGGATTTTGATGCTCCCCTCTCTTTAATGGACAGATCATCCAGACCCCCCCAAATCAACAAAGAAACATCAGAGCTAAAACTGTACTATAGACCAACAGACCCCAATAGATATATCAGAACATTTCATCCTAGAGCTGCTTTTTAGTAGCACACGGAACTTTCTCTAGAATAAAACATGTTACCTCATGAAACAAGTCATATCCTAAATGTTTTCTGGTGGAATAAAACTATAAATCAACTGCAAAAGAAACTAGAAATTATACAAATACATGGAATTGATCACATACATTTGGAGAAAAGCAGGTCATTGAAGAAAACAAAAGGGAAATTTGAAAAATTTTGTAACATATGAAAATGGAAACACAACACAGCAAGACTTATGGTTATAATAAAAATAGCACTAATAGAGAGATTTATAGCAATAAATTACCCACATTACAAAATCAAAAGAATTCAGATAAATAACCAGACAACGAATCACAAGGAACTAGATAAATAAAAACAAACCCCAATTAGTAGAAGGAAAAGTAACAATGATCAGAGCAGAAATAAACAAAACCATGGGGATGTAAAAGATATGAATTAGACCAATAACAAGCAAAAAGATTGAATCAGTAATACAAAGTCTCCCAACAAAAAAGAAATCAAGATCAAATGGTTTCACTGATGAATTTTCCTGTATCTTTAAATAATATCAATTCTTGAAACTAGTCCAAGAATCAAAATGGAGGGAACCCTTCCAAATTTATTCTGTAAGGTCAGCATTACCCTGTTACCAAAACCAGACAAGGATACCAAAAAAAAAAAAAAAAAAAAAAAAAAAAAAAAAAAAAAAAAAAAAACTTTGGACCAATATCCCTAACGAAGACAAATGCAGAAAATTCTCAACAAACTCGTAGCAGACAATACGTCCTAAATATCACTCACCATGATCCAGGATTTAACCCAGGGATGCAAAGGTGAGTTCAAAACATGCAAATGGATAATGCATTGGGTTAACAGAATGAAGGATGAAAACCATAGGATCATCTCAATAGATGCAGAAAAGGCATTGAGGAAATTCAGCATCGCTTTGTGGTAGAAATCCTGAAAAAAAATTGGGTATAGAAAGACCATAGCCCAGAATAATCAAGGTTGCTTATGAAACACCCACTGCCCCCATCCCAAGTAGGCAGTGCTGAGAAAATTTTCTCTAAGATCTGGAAGAAGACAAGGGCATCTACTCTCACTTCTCTGGGATCATGAAAGAATTCTCATTCAAGAAAAAAAACAAAAACAAAACCTAGGAATAAATTTAGCCAAGGAAATGAAAGACCTCCACTATGAAAATTGCAAAACACTGATGAAAGAATTGAAAAAGACATAAAAAATGAAAATATCTTCCATGTTCATGAATTGGAAGAATTAATATTATTAGAATGTCCATACTACCCAAAGTAATTCATAGATTCAGTGTAGTCCCCATCAAAATATCAATGATGTTCCACAGAACTAGGAAAAAAAAATCCTAAAATTCATATGGAAGTATAAAATATCCACAATCACAAAAGAAATCTTGAACACAAAAGAACAAAGCTGGAGACAGCACCATTCCTGGTTTAAAGACATACTACAGAGCCGTAAACACCCGGACAGCGTGGTACTGCCCCAAACCACACGCGTCCACCAATGCACAGCGTAGAGAGTCCAGAGAGAAACTCACACACCTACAGCCAACGGATTTTCCACAAAGGGGCCCAAACCAGAACATTAAAGGAAGGACAGCCTCTTCAGTAAGTGGCTCTGGGCAAACTGGAGACCCACATTCATGCAGAAGACTGAAACTTGAACCACCTCTCCCATCCTCTGTAAAAAAGCGGATCAGAGACCCGAACCTACGACCTGGATCTATGAAACTACCCGAAGAAAACAGGGAGACCTTCAAGCCCTTGGTATGGGCTGGGATGGTTTGGATAGGACACCAAAAGCCCAGGAAACAAAATTGCAAATAGACAAAGGGGATGACGTCGAGCTAAGAAGCTTCTGCACAGCAAAGTGAGAGATCAGCAGGGGGTGGGGACGGCCTACAGGACAGCCAAAGAGGTTTGCCAAGGGTCATCTGACGAAGGAGTGATGTCTAGGACACATGAAGAACTCCAAAACTTCACGGGAAAACAAGTGATCCGATCAAAAATGGGCAAAGGATCGGAATAAACACCTCTCAAAAGAAGAAATCCAAATGGCCAACAAATGCATAAAAAATGCTCAATATCATAAAAAATCCCTAATTAAAATAAATAAATTAATTCTAAAAAATGCGCCATATCATTATCCATCAGGGAAATGCAAGTCAAAACTATAGTAAAATCCTGTCTCATTCCAGGTGAAACGGCCGCTAACAAACACCACCAACAAACGTGTCACCTGCTACGGTGGAGAAAAGGAACTCTGGTGCACGGTTGGTGGGAATGTAAATTGGTTGAGTCGTTATGGAGATATAGGATGACCACATGACCCAACTGCTGCCCTCCTGGGTGTGCACACAAAGGAAATGAAGCCAGCTTACAAAAGAGACACCTGCGAGTCTGTGTCTGATGCAGCACTGTTCACAACAGCTGAGGCTTCAGATCAGCCCAGCTGCCCACCAGTGGATGAACGGATAAAGAAGACATGGCATACATGCACAATGGAATACTATTCAGCCACGAAGAAGAAAAATCCTGTCGTTTTCAGCAAGATGGACAACATTAAGTGAGATAAGCGAGACCCAGAAAGACGGGTAGTACATGTTCTCCCTCACACAGGGAAGCCAAGCATGACTGGTCTGCATGTGGGACAGTGGTCACTAGGGGTGGGGACTGTGTGGGATGAATAAAGGGAGGTAGAATCTGACCAGTACTTGTGACTGATCTACGTGTTGAAATGTCCCACTGAGGTCCCCTGATAGGGATGAGAATTCATGCTCATCAGAATAAGAACTAGTACCACCAGCCGTCTTTCAGTTTTTCATATAGCGCTGTAATTTTCAGGATTACAACATACATTCTACAGTCTCATAATCGATTTTTCTAAATGCATACATATTCATGGAACGGAGAACCAAGTATTTGTAAAATAATGAGTGCATTTAAAATAGTTGCATACACACGCAGACATTTTAAAGTCTTAACTTTAAAGGACGTAAACTCTTTAAAGTTCGTTTTCACATTCATTGTTTTTAATGCAAAAATGTGTTGCCTTATTCAAAGAAAAGAGAAACTGGGGGTTGTTTTTTCATTCCTTTACGTGTTCCCGTCCTGGGGAAGGGCTGGGCTGCTCTGCTGCTGGAGCAGGCTGTGCCGGGCTGTGGCTCTGCTCTCCTTCAGCTGGGGGTGCTCAGCCCTGCGGCCCGTGTGGCGGCCACACCAGCCCCCTCCAGGGCCAGCCGCTCCGGACAGAGGCCACCAGTGTCACGTCACAGCCAGGTGGGATGAAGACGAGGGACATGCGGCTCCAGCGCTGAGGCCACTCAGGGCCGCCCGCGGGCCGAGCCCACCTACAAGAGGCGCAGTGCGGGGTGGGGACACGCGGGCCTGCACCCCGCTCTCCATCAGCCCGGAGGGCTCCCTCCCGGCGCCCCAACTGCCGGAGGGACCTCAGGTGACACGAGGTGGGGCGCGGGTGTGTGGGTGTGCCGTGGGCAGGGAGAAGGGTGGGGTTCACACACGGGCAGCTGCGGAAGTGAGGGGCGCCCCCTGGGCCAGAGCTGGAGCTCGGGCGGCCTTGGGACTGGCGCAGGAGCCGCAGGACGCGCCCTGCAGTGCCGGGGCTCTGCCCGGCTGCGCTGGCCGCGTGGGGCGGGGCCTCGTGGGGCGGGGCCGCGCGGGGCGGGGCCTCGAGGGGCGGGGCCGCGCGGGGCGGGGCCTCGAGGGGCGGGGCCGCGCGGGGCGGGGCCTCGAGGGGCGGGGCCGCGTGGGGCGGGGCCGCGCGGGGCGGGGCCTCGTGGGGCGGGGCCGCGCGGGGCGGGGCCTCGAGGGGCGGGGCCGCGCGGGGCGGGGCCGCTGGGGCGGGGCCGCTGGGGCGGGGCCACGGGCTGTGCGCAGGGGAACTGCCGGGGCGGGGTCCGCAGGCCGGAGGAGGCGACGCCCTGACAAGCCACGTGGGCGAAAGGACAGTGACAATGAGCCCAGCTGGGCTCCTGAAGTGAGAGTGGTGGAGAGGAAGGACTCCCCCTCCTCTTCCCGTCCCCACCTGCCCCAGGGTCCCCTGTGGAGGACCTGACATGTGAGGGACAGCCCCTGTGGACAGTGCCGAGACCAACAGGCTTCCTGTGGTTTCTTTAACTAGCCCAGCGGAGTCCACCAGGGGACAGGCTGAGTCTGATTGATGACACTGCCGCCCCCTCCAGGGCGCAGCAGTGAGGCTGAGGAGCTCTGGGGAAGCACACGGAGGCTGTGTCGGGATGAGACCAAAGAGCAAGAGTGGAGGCCGGCGGCTCTGCCACTGCCTGCCTTTGGAGGAGGACAACAGGGGCCCAGGCCTGGCCCAAGGCTGATGAAGGCCTGCTGTCCCAGCTGGGAGGCCTACCTGGAGCGGAGGGACAAGAGGCTGAGCTCGGCAGGCAGCAGACCTGAGCCTCTCCTGCTGACGGCCACGTGCTCTCTTGGGGTTGCTGAATCCGCAGGATACGGGGCGCTGAGGCGGGAATCAGGAGGCCACCTGTGGTCACTTCTCAGTCTCGCCTCTCATTCGTGAAGTGGGGACCGCAGGGACACCTCCCCATGGGGCCCATGTCGATTGAGAAAGTTCTCTTAAGACCCAACAAACTCGACGGGTGCTGGAAGAGTTAAGAACACACTGGTAGCATTTCTGAGCAGCAATCCATCAGAAACGTCCTGGGGTGGGAGAGGAGCCGGACTCAGGGCTTCGTGCGCGTCAGTCCTCGACTCCTGGCTAGATGCAAACAACCCAGCCACGAAGCTCTGGAGGCCGCAACCGAACTGGAAAAATGCCCCGATCCACTGCTTAATAAAACACACGTTTGGCCTTCTGCAAAGGTAAATGCATTTTAGAAAGTTATATTGAACGTGGAATGAGTTTTGAACAAATCGATTTTTTTTTTTTTACCCCAACTGCCTGCAATAAACTTGGAGTTAAAACCTGCCCCTTTTGTGGAAATGGAGACACTGAGCCATAAAATGTTATTTCTATACTAATTTCCCCAGACCATTTTTCTGGATAAGTAATAATCTCAATTGAAGACACGTTGAAGATTTTCAAACGGTTTTTCCTCTCAGGAGACTACTCGTGCTCATTAACAAGGCCTGGACCGCAAGAATCCTGATTTGTGGAATTTTTAAAGATGACCTCTGGGACAAAAGGCTTGTCTCTGTGCCATCAAATAGGTATAACCTGCATCAACGCACACTTCTCCCTTCTTCCAGGAGGAGGAAAGACAGGGAAGTCCTTTGCCCAAGTCCTTTGATATCGAAGTGTTATTTATGGATTTTAAAATCAATAGTCGGCCCTCCACACTGCTTTCTGGTGCAGCTTCAGCTACAATCTCTGTTCCCCTCTGAAAATGCCCCATTCCCTGAGCTTCACCCGCAGAGCCTCTGTGTGTCCTGCACTCTGCCAGCTCTCCGGAGCAGACGTGGGTTCCACCTCGACGCATCTGTGTAAGGCTCTTCCCCTTCCGCCCCTGCCCCCCCCCCCCCCCCCCCCCCCCCCCCCGCCCCAACGACGTTCTCCCCGTGAAAACGTCTGCAAGCTTCCAATGACATCCGTGGTCCAAGTGCGCCCCGAGTCCTCAGTGTGGCGGTGTTGAGAGGGGGACCTTGAAGACGAGGGGCCTGGTGGGGAGTCCTGAGGTCAGTTGGGGGTGTGCTCTGAAGGGACTGGGCACCCCGGCCTCTGGCCAGCGTCTTGCCTTCAACTCTGCCTTCCGCAGGCAGGGCCTGGTCATGTCATTACTCTGCCATTCCACCGCAGGGCATGGAAGTTCAGGGTGGCACTGCCAGTCCCGGGGCTGCCAAGTGGCTGCATCGTGGCTGGGCGCCAGCCTGAAAGCCTTTTCTTTTTCTCGAGGGCAGTTCCTGGCGGCTTGTGAGGGCCACCAGAAGGGCTAGCTAAAGCACAGGTGGCAGGACCCAGCCTGACTTCTGCCAGAGCAGGTCTGGGTGAGGAAGGGGACTGGCCTTGCGATGGTGCTCTTGACGCAGAGTCCCAGGATCGCGATGGAACCCGCCCCTGCTCTGCCACTCTGGGCGGAGGAGCTCCGGGCTGCGGCATCCTGGGCCAGGACGGAGCTGTTCCCAGCACTGTGCGAGGGATCCAGGCGGCGGGGTGCTGGGCTGGCTGTTTCTCTCTTGTTGAACAACGCATTGCTAACCCCGATCTCTTCAACTGAAACGTGAATGAAATCGCTCCAACTATCCGTCCATCAGTCAGAATGTCGGTTCTGTGTTCAGGAGGGACTGAAAGAGGCGCTCTGCTGGTCTCGCTCCTCCCCGCCCTCCCTCCCGTGGTCCCCTCTCCCTCTTTTTCCTCTCACCCGCCCCATCTCTGGCTGAGGTGGCTTCTACAGTGAACCGTGCCACGTGGCCGGGGAGAGCCGTGGCGAGGGACACGCTTGGGGAGAGTCAGAGAGGTGGTGGGGACCTGGGAACGGCCCTCTGGGAGCCTGTGGGTGCAGAGGAAGGCCCCAGGAGATGGCCACCTTAATCCTTGGAACCCGTGACTGTCACCTTACACAGCAGAGGGGACTCTGCGGACGTGATTAGATCAAGAGCTGAGAGATGGGACACTGTCTGGGATTTCTCTGGCCAGTGTCATCAGGAGTGGAAGAAGGCAGGGGGGCGCTCCAGAGTCGAGATCGCAGAGGGAAGGGAAAGAGGCGAGCGGGAGAGACGCTGCCCACCGCGCTGGGTCCCCGAGAGAGAAGCCCCCAGAGCGCAGCCCTTCCACCCAGCAGGGAGGCCGCAGGCTCCAACAGAGGAGCAGCACGCCATCAGCACGTGGCCTGGGACACAGAGCTCCCCGGCCTCCAGAAAGGCACGGCCCCGACCACCCTGCACGTCCCGCCCTGCCACACCAGGCTGGCCAGCCCGCCTCCGGGAGTGCACGGCACTGAGCGGCGTCTGGGGCCCTCACTCCGGGTGGTCGCTGCAGCACCTGAGAACTGATGGAGGAGCCGGGACCTCGAGGGGCTCACTGTCCCCACGTGGCCACCCATCCTCCAAGGCACCCCACCCGGCAAACGGCACCTGCACCTACTCCCCCAACCATGGCTCTGTGCCAGAACCACCCTCTCCCTCTCCCCTCTGGCTCTCCTCCACCTGGTGACGCCCGTGCACTCACGTCCTGAGACAACCTTGGTGGGCTCCACAGGTGGTGAGAGCTCACACCACCTTCCTCCTGCAGCTCATGCATATTGTCATATATGTCCAGATTCCGTTCTTTTTTGTGACTGAATAGTACTCCAGTGACTACAGTTAACAATAATGTTTTTAAAAATAGCCAGAAGAAAGAATTTTGAATGTTCTTACCACAAAGAGATGATAAGTGTTTAGGGCAATGGATGTGCTGATTCCCCTCATTATGAGATGTGTATGTATGAGAACATCACACCGTGCTCTGTCAATATATCAAATTAAAATATAGCAAGAACAATAACGTGGAAATAACAATACAACCAACCATGGAGTTGCTTTGTTAGTTGAGTAAGATAATCCTAGAAGGTAGCTAGCACAGTGTCTCTACCACACTCTCCAAAAAATGCTAGATTCTGAAGAAGAGCAGAGAAAAGAGAAAAGAAGCAAGTCCTTTGATTTTTTTTCTTTGTATTTTTTTTGATTTTTAAAGTAGATAAACTGGGTCAGAAAAGAAATGCAGCTTGACTAGATGTTACAAGCTAATTCAGTTTTGAGGCCTTTGAGAGTCTTCATATTTTCATCTCTATAAAATTGTAGAGTGGGGAAAATACCCAGGAGCGCACTGGAACTTCACAGGAAAGGAAAGCGCAAGGCCACACCTTGTTTGTCTTGAAAGAAAAGGGAGGTGGGGAGAGACGTCGCTTTAAAATCCCACCTCCAGATGCCTCCACGTGTGACATTTAGAGCACAGTCTGGCCCGTCGCCCCGGCTGTAGTGTCACAGGAGCCATGGCCCAGCGCGTTAACACTGCTTCTTCCTTATTAAAAGGTCAACCTTGTCATTCCCCAAGTCTCTGCGTTCCTGCTCCCGTGTCTTGAGGTGTGGTTTCTCTTTTGCATCCCTCTTTCCTTCCATGCAGAAAACCTTTGCCCAACGTGTTTCGGGACAGAGACTTGGTGTCAAGTTCTAGCTTCGCCATCTGCCAGACTTGACTGTGGCCGCTCACTTCTTCCCCACGTTGGCCCCTGCGCCTGGGCAGTGGGGACTACGGGGAGTTGGGGGAGTAAGAGGATGCTCTCAGCAGGGGGAGCCCCCCATCTGCAGGTTCCAGGTGTTCCTGCCTAGCGCATTCCCTTTGGGGGTCCGGATGCCTAACATCTGACCCGGGGGCTGTTGTCCAGTCCCAGCATCTCAGTGTCAACAGAGGTCAAGGTCCCCTGGTCTGCTCAGCCTGACCTGTACCGTTCAGCATCCGGATTCCTGCCACGGGTCTGCTGCTATTCTAGAAGTCTGCCCAATTTAAAATCATCATTCCACACCCATGGTCTGAGTATCCAGGGGTCTGAGTGCTTTTCCTCCAATTATCTAGCCATGCAGTTGGGGAATTATTCTTTACTCGTTGTTTTATTAACATAACATCATTCTCTAACTCGCTGTTGCAGTGACAATGATTATTGCCATTGCACTGCGATTCAGGGAGTCTCACGGTGTTTCAATGATTATCTTTAGCTCGCCATTGCCAATTCTGCTAATGACACATGAGGGGTGCATCCATCACCCACTCCTGTGACGCCAAGTCCTCTGCAGCAGAAGCGGGGAGGCCGGAGTCTGGGGAACGAGAGGTTTTTAGCGCCTCGTCCGAGCCTCTCAGCATCTGGTTCACCCCCTACCATTGCCCTGCACCTGTCCGAGGACCTGTGAGCAATTCTCAGGTGCAGGCACCTGAGACCTGTTGGGAAGTTGTAGGAGCCCTAATTAAGGAGATAGCTAAGATTGTGGTTAGCTGTGAGCCATAAGCATTACCACCTTCCATGGTCTCGCGAGACTTGGCCCGGGACATTGTGGACGGGGTCAACGCCATTTTGGTGGTGGTGGTTTGGAGTAGTGTAGATTGCGGGTAGGAGTTGTTGGAGCCAGAGAGAGAAGCTTGCAAAATAAAGAGCCTGTTTGTTTCCAGTCCGCCTCTGAACTTATTCCCGTGGCGTTGTTGCTCCAAGTGGCCATCGCTTCAGGCAGCAACAGGAAGTTCTCTGTCTTGACAGCTGCCCTTTGTGGCCGAGGTCAGCCTGCTGGAGAGCTGTGTGCCCTGGGTCTGCCCAGGAAGGTGATGCCCAGCTGTCTGAGCTGGGGCCTTTCATGGTGCAACCACAGAAAACCTGCAAGAACCTTTTTCAGGAACTGGATGGACTCTGAGTTTGGGATTTCTCCAGAGATAAGGATCTGAGTGATTGAAGTCACAGGAACAAGGGGTCCTGGAAGCATTTGCTCTGGGGCTGGACTGTGGGACTCCTTCTAGAAAGAGCCATTGTCCTTCTGTCCACATTGTCTTGATCCACGTGACTCTGTTTGCTATTGTCTGCCCTAAAGCTGTTCCCAGGGCCCCTCCTCCCGGAATCAGGAATGGGCCACATTCCTCTACCTTAGACAGATTCCCAAACACAGCCTCCAAATAACTGGCCCGTCCCTCCTGCGTGATGGCCCGTCCCTCCTGTATGATGGCCCGTCCCTCCTGCGTGATGGCCCGTCCCTCCTGCGTGATGGCCCGTCCCTCCTGCGTGATGGCATGGCAGAGACTTAACTTTCCTGGTTGTGTGAGGGGACAGGGCACGGGGAGGGACAGACCCTCAGGAAGCCAATATGCGCGGTGTGGAGGGAGGACCAGGGGCCACTTTCATTAGAGAGGTGGGTGGGTGCGGGGCAGGGTTCCCCCAGAGCCTGCAGTGCTGTCCCAAGCCACCTTTATATAAGGAAGCGTCCGAGCTGCGCGGGCAAGTGCAGGGTTCTGTCTCTTGTCATCAAATCAAGGGCCAAATGGGAGAAATGCGAGGACCTGTGGTGTCCCTGGGTCTTCCTTTCTGTGTCTCTTGAAGGTGGGGCAGTCCAGGAGGGTGGGGCGCTGTGGGAGGAAGACTGTGGGAGGGGCCACCTGCCCCTAGGGAAGGGTGCTCTTTGTGGTGGCCTTGGGGACAGTGGTGGGAGGCTGCTGCAGAGAGAGCGTGAAAGCAGGACAGACACACCCCGGACTCCTTAGCAAGGGACCGGCGTCCTCTGCAGGTCCTGTGTGACCATTTGACAATGCTCCTCTTCACCGTGGTCAGTGTTTGCCGTTCTCTGTGCTGGGAAAGGCTGCACTTTGGGGAGCAGCTGCCTGTCTCACTGGGCGGGTGGCAGTGTCCTCAGTCTTACTGCTTCCTGCCAGCTCATTAACACCCAGGCTCCGCGGGATCACGCCAGACCCGAAGCCCGGCTGGGCAGCGGGACTCCCCTTCCGACCCGGCACTCAGACCTCGCTGTCCTTCATCAGTCCAACAGATATTCTGGAGCCCCTGCTGCGTGCCAGGCATGGGGCCGGAGATGTGAGCGAGAGGCAGAGTCCCCGTCCTGGGGCGCGCTCGTGCCAGCCAGGAGACAGGCGGGGAGGAGCAACGGTCAGGAGGTCTGGCCACTACTTCAGGATGTCAGCCACTTGAGGATACGTGTGACGTCCTGTTGTAGTGGAGGAACCCCGGAGTGGCCCTGCCACCTCCAGATGGATCCTTCTGGACAGCAGGAGAGCCTGGGCAAGGAAGCGATGAGGGTTTCCTGCAGCAACAGACGAACCCAGGTGGAGGCGGGTTCACCTGACCTCGGTTTCAGGGCTCCTGCCTGCTCTGCTGCCCCTGTTGATTTGATCTGGGAGATAAGTAAGCTTGGGTACCACGTGGAGCCCATCTGCCTCCGTGTGGGTCTGGGTGGTAGGAGGGGAGAAGGTGGAGCTTAGCAGAAATCCGGTCCGGCGTTAGAAGTCTACCTGCTCAGGTCACTGATCAAAGATTCCCACCTGAGGGCAGAAATTCCACCATGCAGGGCCACAGGGAGCTTGCTCTCTCGTCCACACCCTCCCTGTTGGGCAGCATCAGAGGCAGGAGGGCCAGGCGTCCACCCAGGTCCTGGATGCTCACGTGGACACAGCCTCAGCTTGGAGCAGTGGCTTCCTGGGGTGCGGCGAGGCCTCCTGGTGCCAGAGTCGGCTTCCACATCTCCTGCTTCCCTGGGTTCAGGCGGGACTGGGAAAAGGCCAGTTCACCTCCAAAGTCCCTCCTTTTTCTCCTCTCCTATTGGTACAAGAGCCGCCTGCTGCTGTCCATACCGGGGTCTGAGATGCCCGTGGCTGACGGCTCCTTGCCCTGTTATCCCACGATGGCGGGGGGGGGGGGGGGGTGTCGACATGGAAAAACTGCTTTCTGTAAGTATGGCAACCCTCTGTTCCAGCATCTTCCGTCTCTAGAGCTGGAAGCCCAGGCGCACTGCTCAGCAGGTGGCAGCCCCCGCCGGTGATGCGGGCCTTGGAACGGGTCTCTGCAGCAGCCCCCCCAAGTCTAGGTAGCACATGCTCAGTCCTCCCGCGAGACTCACCCTTCCTGCCAGGCTCATCCGGGGAGGAAATAGAACCTCTTGGCTGCGGATGCCAAGAAAGTCCACGCTTGGGACATGAAATGCGGGGGTCTTACAGGATGAAAGTCAGGGTTAGGCCCGAGTTCTGGCCTCCTGCAGAACCCTGCGGCAGCCACCAGGAAAGACGGGAAGCTTTGGAAAGAGCAACACGCGTTATCCCAGAAAGGGCTCAGGAGACCTGGGAGGAGTCTGGCAACCCGTCTTCTCTGTGCCCGTCTCTCCCAGCCCTGGCCTGCCCATCTCTCCGCCTCCGGGAGTGTCTCTCCTTCCTCCCTTTGTCTCTCTGAGTTCCTGTCTCTCCCTCTGGCTTTCCGTCACTGTCTCTCTGCCTCTACCTTTCTGTCTCTCTGCATCTCGCTTCTCTCTGTTTCTCCCCTCTCTTTCCTGTCCATCAGTCTGTCTCTCTTGCCCTCCTGAATGCCTGCTGCGCCCTCTGCTTCACCTCTCTGGGCCTTTCTCTTGCTGTCCCTCCTGCTCAGGGCTCTGGGCCGCCCACGGCAGAGCGCGCTGCGGCTCACCGCTGGGTCCCACGTGCAGGGAGCTGTGCTTGGGAGGGAGAGCGGCAGGAAAGAGGCCGTCTCTGCGGGCAGCTCTTCCCAGCGGGGGCCGAGCAGCCTGGGGTCATTGAGAAGCTGAGTGGGTAGAGGCTGGGGGAGGGCACAGAGGCCAGGTGGGGTGGACTGGGCGGGTCCTTGGTGTCCACGAGCGTAGCCTGGACCAGGCCATGTGCCAGGCACTACCAAGAATATCAAAGGGGGCAGGTGGGGTGGCTCACTGGGGAGGACAGGCGGGTCCATGCCTCCGTGCTCCTTGAGCCCTCAGGGGAGGTCATGTGCTGGTGGTGTGTGGCCATGGTGAAGGGCCCGTGTCCTGACGCCTGCCCCGGAGTGCAGCAGCTCGCCTGCCACTTCCGCGTCATAGAGCGTGGGCACACTGGTTTCTTATTTCCCAGTGAAGTGAGTTGATGAAAGGGATTATCTTCCCAGCATCGGAGGAAACCCACACAGAGCACTGAGCACAGTACCCGGTACACAGCAGGTGCTCAGTAAATGCTTGGCAGTTAGAAAGACAAAATCCAGCCTGCTCTATTTCATGTCCATCTGCTTCCCCGTGTTCATGACCGTGTCAGGGGCTGCTTGGTGTTTTGTGTGTCTAGGCACTTTTCACAGACCAGTTTTGAATTATTAAATCTCCATGAATCCCTTCCCACCTCGTGTGTGTGTGTGTGTGTGTGTGTGTGTGTGTGTGTGTGAGAGAGAGAGAGAGAGAGAGAGAGAGAGAGAGAGCGAGAGAGAGAGAGAGAGAGGGAATCAAGCGTCAGAGAGCTTCAGTAATTGCTGGACGCTGCACAGCCACTGGCTGGCGTAGCTGGGACGTGAACCAGAGTCTCTCTGCTCCGAAGTCCTGCTCCTTCTGCTCGACCATGCCAGGCTGTTGGGCGTCTGGAGGTGAGGTCTCTGATGAAGTCTGGGATGTCCCTGCTTCCTGGACTCCTCGGGCTCCTTCCTATCAGCACCGGGCGGTCAGGACTCCGCGTGCCACTGCTGCTTCGAGGGGGGCTCAGCTTCATCCGTTTCTGCCGTCAGGAAAAGGACGAGCTTGGTATCCTCCAGAACCTTCTTGGAAACTGTGCCACAAGGAAGCGATTCCTTGCAGACCCAGCAGCGACTTGAAAAGATCATCAAAAACCGCCCACCCGATCCATTTTTATTTGCTGCCTATTCACTTTTTATTTTCTTTCCTATCTCCACAATATTTTTCAAGATTCTCTTCTAATTCTCTGCTTAGCATACCCGTGCCTCTTGCAGAAACTGTCATCTGCTGTCACTTCCAGTGCCGTCCTGCGGCCTTGCCAGCAAGGGCTGCACACATCTTCTTGAGCTGCCTTTGTATGTCTGAGATTAATTCCTGCTGTGGTCGTGTTCACTGGGATAATTTTATCAAGATTTCCTTTCCCTTGCTGTATTGCTTCCTTTCTTGGTTACTTATTAAATTTTAAAATATCTTATTAAAGTCACTTCTTCTCTTGTGACAAAAGCACAACTTTCCCAAATTTGCTCTGAAAACCTGAGGACCCAACTCTTCCTCAAGCCTCCCTGGGGCCCTGAGGCCGATGCAGCGGGGATTTGATGAGGGATGGATTTTACCTTTTAGTCTAAATGCATCTTTAATTATTTATAATGATCACTAGCTATTTTAGCTATTTTTTAAAGTGGAAAAAAAGAAGATTGCTAGATCTGGTAATGCTATTTTTTTTTTTTAATGAACTCATTTCAAAATCAGGCAATACTTTCCAAGATGCACAGATACCACAAGTCTTTAGTAAAATAAATTTTAAGAATGGCAACTTAAAAAACAAAAGGCTTATGGTAATCCCTCCAATAAAAATAATGAGAATATCAAAGGCTTGCAGAACTCAACAGGTTTCTAAGGCTGCTTGGCTCATGGCTGAAATGGGAATCTTAGTAGTTTGGCTGGGTGCTCCAACGGCAGAGCTGCCGGTTCCCATATCAACACTTCAGAGTGACACCTCATCCACGCAGAAGACTCCCCACTTGGCCATCACCGGAAGCCATTTGGAAAGACAATTCACAAAACAGGAAGCTTTTGGGGACATATACAGTGATCAGCTTTTTGAAAAAGGCTGGAAAGAGCAAGGAACAGAGCAAACCCAAATATTTGGTGGTCACAGCTCTCTGGGGTCCTATCGTCTCAACAGAGCTGCATCCTTGGGGCTGCAAGAGCCAACACATTGCCAGTCCTGCCCGCCCACCTCCACACACCCACACTCAATATCAGATCAGGGCTTCTTAAATACGAATCTAAAATTAATGCGTTTAGGCATGGTTCCTCAGGGGAAAAATGGAATAATCATCCAACGTCAAAGTGTTTTCTCCAAATTTCTAAGTGAATGAAAAGTAAAAATAATAATACAATTCCCTAGGGAATTACATGGCCATCCGTTTTTCCATGGACATATTTCTATTTGCCATTCCCTAGAGTGAATCCACTCGGGACTGCTTTCTGCTGATGACCTCTGAGCTTACAGGGAGAAACCACTGCTTTAACACAACCAAGTCCTGATGAGTGCCTGGTTTCCACAGTGCACTCAAGACAGGAGGCAAATCACTTAGCTGGGGTCTCGTGGTTGACATCTCTCTGCAGGGCCACGGCAGACCCGGCAACCCGCCAGACACAGCTCCTTCCCTGGTAGCGCCAGTTAACCTCTAGGGTCTAAGAGTAACCAGAACTCTCCAGTGGAATTGCTCCAGCCATTACCCTGCTCACTATAGCTCTGCCCTCAAGCCCTCTCCACCGCGTGTCGGGGGAGCCAAGTGCTTTGTCAGTTGGAACCCCAGCCTCCGGATCTTAATTAGAGATGTGCCAAAGCCCCTGAATTTAATGGAGGAGGTTGGCAGACAGCTCTCTCTCCACCCCTCTTGCATTTAATGACTTCATTACTGATTACTGTCCACGGCGATGCAGAAATTAACTGTGCTCTGAAGGAAAGCGTGGGGCTGCTCTTGCTCGCATGTTCCCGCCGGGCTTGGCACCCTGGCAGGTAGGGAGACCCCAGGTGTGAACCTGCCTTGCACAGCCGCCCACAGCACAGCCCCGAGGCCTGGGAGAGGCCCGCCTGGGGTGCCAAGAATGAATTATTCATGGGCTCACTCTATCCACGCATAATTCAATATTCTACTCTCAATAATCTTTTCCAGTGTTATCTGTATTCATCCTCTCGTCCTGTAAAGAAGGCTGCTAAGTAATTGTTAAATATCTCTCCTGCTCCCTGAATACATTGCAGATACAGAAACATAACAGGGATGTGATCGCAGCATGTTCATTTGGTCGTGTTTGCCCTAATTTCGTGGTGTGGGCCAGCAGCCGGTCCCAGCCCTTCAGCCCTACGCCAGCCTGCGGGAGGTTCCAGACACCCCTCTGTCCACTGGCTCCTCTTGTCACTGGTGCTCCTTACAAGCCATCTCCCTGCCTTGGGGACCCCAACCTTGAGCACCCGGGGCATCTTTCCACTAAAGAACCTGGAGATTGTGCACTCGCGTGGGAATCCTGACGGCTTCGTTCTCTTGTTTGAGCTAAACATTTCTAGTTCAGATGAGAACGTTTTAAGGACTCCATCCCTCTGCGTGGCACAGTGGATCTGCGGGCTTGTGCCCAGGGCACACACAGGCGGAGGAGGCTGTGTCTACAGGACGCAGTTGGAGGGGAGAGTAGCCCTAGGTGCTGAGAGGGCGCAGGATTCTCTGAGCGGCCACAGAGGACAGAGGAGAGAGGAGGAGGAAGTGGTGGACACTTGATCTCAAGGCTAGGGACAGTCACCTGGGAAATAAGCTACTGCTGTCACATTCTGGATCTCGACTGTCCCCTAAGGCTACCTGGGGGAGGCTGGCAGGCAGCTGTGGCAGTGTTAAGAGCAGGTGGGCCCTAGAGTGTGGGCCGCGGGAGGCGAGGTCATGGGCATGCCCTCAGAGGGGCCGTCAGGACCTCGCTCCCCTCTTTGCTTCATGGCCACTGTAAGGGGAACACACATCCCCGGCCACATGCTCCCTGCCAACAGTCCCCAAAGCAACAGGGCCGAGTGACGGTGGACGGCAAGCCCTGAAACCTGAGCCAAAGCAAACCAGTCCTCCTGTCAGCTGGCCTCCTCGGGTGTTTCCGTCGTGGTGAAGGGAAGCCGGCCGACACTGTCACTTAGTCTTTCACAGGCGGAAGCATGGTCCAGGCTGAGGGTGCACTTGGACCTCGTCCCTGAGGGAACCTGGCGCTGGCTGAGCTGCCGGGGCTGCCCGCGGGGGTCACTTCCCTGTCTCCCTCTCGGGCTCCTCACGGGAGACGGCAGGAGAACCCCTGGGTTGGGGTCTGCTGGGACCTGGAGGTAGAGACCGGAGGAGGCCAGCAGTGGCTCAGGGGGAGGACGGCCCGGGGCACCAGGGCTTCTTCCAGCTGCACCGGGTCTCCACCTTCTCCAGGTTATTTGCTGAGCTCCTGTTGGCACTGGCCTTGGCCGTGACGATGAACCTAGGAGCGCGCTTCCCAAGTGTGTGCTCCAAGACAGAGACAGGCTCTGGCCACCAACTCCTTTCTCCGCATGTCCTCCCAGCCCGTCGACCTTGCCCAGCCTGTCCTTTGCACGCAGCTGGCCTGTCCCATGTGGCCGTGCTGCTCTGTGCTGCTCTGCTGCCCTGGCCGTGGTCTCCAGGCTGGAGGACACAGAAGGTTGGTCACAGTCGCTCTTTTTGGGGTGGTGGGTTTCCCTCCCCAGCCTCCCTGCACGTGTGTCAATGTCTGCAGATACTCCCATCGTCACCCCTGGTGGTCACAACTGGCATCCGTGGGAAGAGGCCAAAGACACTGCTCAATGCCCTGCAGCCTGCCGCAGTCTCTCCCGCCCTGGAGAATCGCGCAGCCCCAAACCTCCGTGGTGCTGAGACCCTCATTCCCAGCAGAACTGTCGGCACCTGGCCATGCTGGGTTGGAGACTGGAGAGTGGATGAGCCCCGTCATCAGCTGACCCTGCCGTGCAGGCAAAGCCGAGCCTGGGAAACATTCCTCACCGAAGGCCGTGACTCTCGGCTCTGACGCTCCCAGTTACCAGACGTCCCTGGACAGTGGGTGGCCAGGGCACAGCAGGGCAAGGGCAGAAAGTCCTGAGCACTGCAACAATAGCACAGCTGCCGCAAAGTGTTTCTGGCTCTGTAACTTTTTAACGCACAAAGAAGCCTCTGACAACTTGGAAGCCTTGAACAGTTTGCATCGCGCACATGGTTTGACTTCCTGATTATAAGACCCTATAGGACAAACTCGCTGAGCTAGTTCTGGGTCACCGCTACTCCATCACAGTGCAGTGCCCCACCCAGCCCCAGCTTTTAGTGAAATCACCTCTATGCCTTCTTTGTGTGTTTTCTTCATCTTCCATTCCCCCTACTTGAGAATCCCTTATTATGCTGTGTGGGTTCAGCAGGAGACCAGCCTGCTACAATTAGTGGCACCACCTCTGACTTCTCCATGGCCCCTCTGGTCATCTGAAGACAGATGCCCACAGCTCCTAGTTCACAAGGCTGTGTGAGGCTGGCAACCAACGCTTACAGTGACCCCTGGCACAACGCGTACAGTGACCCCTGGCACAACGCGTACAGTGACCCCTGGCACAACGCGTACAGTGACCCCTGGCACACGCACACGTGAGATCTGGTTGCTGTCGTGGTTGTTTGTATGGGGCTTTTAGAACTCCAGGTTGTGTGTGCTTCAATTTAGCCTCTCTTGACGGTTCATTTCCTGTCTCTTTTCCGCTCACAAACCTTCACTGGCCGCCTGCTCAACCCAAGTTCAAGGGGCGCTGCCCTCAGTCCACCTCGGAGGCACCTGGCTGAGAGCAGGAGGCCTGGCCCTTCCTTGTGGCCCGCGTCTGAAGCTTCTGGGCCGACTGCCAGCTGTTCACGACCACCTCTGTCTGCCCAGTGACGCGCTGGACTCTCCAGGACTTCCCTCCCCTGGAAGGCCCATGGATCCTGACCGCCTGGCCCAGCGGAGCCTCGGGCGCAGAGTCCTGCTCACCTGTCCACCTGGGCGGCCGTCTGCTCCTCTCTCCTCACAGTGAAGCCTGACCGAGCCTCGCCGTGAGTCTCGTCCTTCTCAGATCTGTGTTCTGGAGTCAGGGTGGGGACGGGGACGGAGCCTCCCCTCGTTCATTCCCCTAGTCCTTCTCTGCCAGGGTGCATCGTGTTGAGTGATACTAGGGACTCTGGGGGGCTGTCAAAATCGCCACCATCTTGAAGTGAACTTGGGGCAGAGGAAAGGGCCTCTGGACCTGGTGCCCAGAACTGGCTCAGTGAGACTGTCTGCGACCCTTCCCTGTGGCAGGGCTGGACCTCCACATGGGGCAGCTAGCAGGCCAGAGGGCCTTAGCATCTTCAGCTGACTCTGAGGAGGGGGCTCTGGGAGCAGCAGGCCAACCCCAGCTCCTCGGGGGTCCCCTGTACTGGCCCTGGTGAATCCCGTCAAGTACTCTGTCCCCGGCTCTCTGTCCCTCTGTCCACAGGCCTTCCCTGGGCATCTCACACAGGGGCGCTTTTCGTCGGTCCCTGCAAGACATCACCAGGCTCTGGCTGCTCTGCGACATGGCCCCAACCTCCAGCCTCTCCCTGGTGCGTCCCCTTGTGCCTCCTGCGAGCTCGCGTAGCAGCGGGACTGGGTCTGTCTGCCTCACTCATGGGTGAGCCCCGAGGGCTTTGCCCTGGCCTGTGGGAGGGCCTCAATAACCGCCCACGGGCCCACGGGGCGGCCTCGACTGGATCAAAGCTCTCCTGCTCCGTGACCGGGAAGGTGCCCCCTGGTCCAGCCTGCGGCCAGAGAGGCTCTCCCCGGGTGCTTGGGGATGCCGCCCTGCTGATGGGCTCCCTTCAGATCCCGCAGTGCCAAGGGCCGCTCATCTCTGAAATCGCACCATGCCTTCCCTGTGGACCAGGGATGATGATTGCTCCGCAGCTGTGGCCGCCAGTCTCGGCCTGGGGCAGCACTGACTGACAGCAGGGGTCTGGCCCCCAACCCCAAGGAGCGGCAGCACCTGCTTCCAGACTCTCTGAGGGACAGGAAATGTGACTGGGAAGTGGAGCTACGTGTGGCAACCAGCAGGGGACACGGAGTGGGGCACCAAGCATGCTGCAGGCACGGGGCCTCCCTGCAAAATGGCCCCCGGTTGTTTATACCACGAGGGGGTCCCCAGTGAATGCCTGTGGGCCTCAGCACCTGTAAGAGTGTCCGGATACCTCCGTCCTCGGCCTCTGCAACACCTCAGCCCTGGGCTGCCCCAGGCTCCTGCCGGCCTGGCTCTGGCTCTCTGCACACGTGCTCTTTAACTGACTCTGGTGCAAACAGATCCACCCTCCTGGGTTCTGATGGGCAGAGGCCAGCATCTGTGGTGCCCAGCCCTTGGTGCTCCGACGTTCTGCAAAGGCAGTGCTCCTGTTGGTTGGGGCAGGTTATGTCGGAAGGTAACTTGTCAGGCAGGCTGTGACAGGTTCCTGCAATGCCCCACACATCTACCCTGTTCTTTGGAGCAGCATGGTGGTGTTAGCAGGGTTTAGAATCCAGAGCTGCAGGGTGAAATGTTGGAGCAGACGCAAAGCCCTAGAATCTGGGTTCACTCGGACCTTATTTGAATCCTGACCTACCATTTAGCACCTGTGGGACCTTGGGCAACTTCCCTTCCCTAAGCCTAGGGTGCAGGAGCCCTGATTTGGGAGATGGCTAAGATTGTGGTTGGCTGCGGGCCATGGAGATGTTTGGACATTGCCGCTTTCCGTGGTCTCACGGGACTTGGCCCGAGATCTTGCGGAACTTGGCCCAAGATCTCACGAGACTTGAGCCGAGATCGGAGCGGGTCGGCGCCATTTGGTTGTTAGAGGAGCGTGGATGGCGTGTCAGGGTGTTGTTGGAGCCGGAGAGAGAAGCTGACAGAATAAAGAGCCTGTTTGTTTCCAGTCTGCCTCTAAACTTATTCTCGCGGCTTTGCTGCTCCACGCGGCCATCGCTTCAGGCGGCAACACTAGGGTAGTTTTATGCTGACAATACAGTACCATGGAGGGGGACTGGGACTTCAGCTGTGCACAGTCCCTTCCTTCTCTCTGAGCAAGACTTCTCTGCTTGGGGCATGCATTTCATTTGGTTCAGTCTCCACATTTCCCTGGGGATTGGCTAACACATGGCCAGACTAGGCCAGTCAGCTCAGGGAAGCACACCTGGGCCGGTTGTCATGGTCCCTTGGAATTGCTCTGGTGGCCATGAAGCCTGCCCCGTGGTGTTCTCAGAAGCTGTGGCCTGAGTGAGACCTACTTGGAGCCTCTGAATTTTCCAGATACCTGAGCAGGTTTACTCCCATCCCATCTCTTAGACTGCAGCCTGCAGCACAGTCACAGGGCCAGGTGCAGGGGACACTGCCAGGTCCTGTAGAGGTGGGAGTTGGATCCAGAGTTCTGGGATGAGAAACGTCCCTTTCGTTCATCAACTACCCAGGCCCTGGCGGCTGCTGGCTGTAGCGGGGCTGAGTGGCCCTCACAGTCCTTTATGGCCACCAACTCCCAAAACACTGGAGTGGTAAAGGGTGTCTTCGTGAAGATCTATCCCTGGGCACAGTTTCCATCCTCAGAACGGTGCTGCGCAAAATGTGGTTCTTTAGTGCGGCTCTGAGAGCGATTTCTTCTTACCCAGCAATTCCCCTGCAGCCAATAGAGGCTAATGAAACGCACTTTCACTCCCAATTCCTGGTATGATTCATTCCTCTGGCAGCACACAGCTCAGTGTTACAGCCACAGATGGCAGGCCACCGAAGCCTTGCCTGTCCTGAGGAGACCTCGGCCCCCATGTGCGGGTGACTGGATCCTGAAGGGAGTTGGCGTTGAGGGTCAGAGGTGCCGCGTTCCTGAAGTGCTGGTCTGCGGGGCAGGAGTTGTCTTTCCAATGAGCTGCACAAACGTTAAGCTGGTGAAGGCTCGAGTTGAGGAAGTGAGAATTGGTAAACTCAGAATTTCAGCAGCCCGAGTGAGTGAGTTGCATGTGCACAGAAGGGCTCACGTGCTCCATGCAGTGCTGACAGCTGAGTCTCATGTAAGTAGGACTGACAGCACCAAGCCATGAATTATCCCCACTTAACGACGCCCTCCCAGACTAAGACAAAAGCTGTCATTACTGCCTTACTGGGCTGTGTCTTATTTATTCTGGGATGGCTCTGCAGAAACCAGGAGGAAACATTTTCTTTCCCCCCCATAGAAGACTCCTCCACCAGGCAAAAATGGCCTGTTCCCAATCAGACACACCAATTACCCAGCGCCGTGACGATCCCTGGAGGTCACTTGGGCCAGGCTCAGGGGGGACCTGACTGCTCTGGCTGCAGGGCCGCCTCCTTTCCCACCTGTTTCTCATTTCCCTCAAGTCTGACGATTGCTGTGGCCAAGGGTACTCTCCTAGGTCATTCTGGGGACCTTTGGAGAGGAGATTCGGGCAGGGGAGCACTTGGAGAATGCCCTATTGGGACAGGTACCAGCCCACCCCCTGGACCCAGGCTGTCACTGGCCCTCATTGTTTCTGGGGCCACGGTGTGTGGTGTGTAGAGGGCAGTTGTGGGTACATCCCCAGGTGGGGACTCCAACAGAAGGTAAGTTACGATGGGCGTGTCCAAGGAAGAGCAGGGACAGTGGCTGGGTGCAGGAGCCCTGTTTGGGGAGACGGATGAGATTGCGGTTGGCTGCGGGCCATGGAGAAGTTTGGGCATTGCTGCCTTGCGTGGTCTCACGGGACTTGGCCCGAGATCTCGCGAGACTTGAGCGGAGATCGGAGCGGGTCGGGGCCATTTTGGTTGTTGGAGGAGCGTGGTTGGCGTGTAGGGGTGTTGTTGGAGCCGGAGAGAGAAGCTGACAGAATGAAGAGCCTGTTTGTTTCCAGTCTGCCTCTGAACTTATTCCCACGGCTTTGCTGCTCCAAGCGGCCATCGCTTCAGGTGGCAACAGCTGGGTTTCCTGGAAAGTGTGGCCGAGGGCTTAGCAGAACAGCGAGGCCCCAGACCGGCCACCTTCCAGCCCCTCTTCTTGGGGAGGTCCTGAGCCTCTCTGTGTCCCAGTCTCCCACCTGTAGAGGGGCTGTGGTGAGGATCCAACCACTCAGCACCCACGAGGTGCTAGACCCGTGGCCTGTACCCCATCAGTGAGGCAGCCTTTGCTTTCACAGGTCTTTGTACTGAAATCCTGGATTAGGTCTTGATGGAGAATAAAGGCACTAACACGTCAGGAACCACAGCATCATTGAAGGGTCCGATGGTCCTGAGAGTGAATACCCCGGTTCCTCCAGCGCTAAGGCGCGTCCCTGGAAAACGACTGGTGACACATCAGAGCTTTGCGCAGCCCTGTGTCCTCAGGAATAAGCACTGGCAGGAGGCGCGTCCTCTTCCCGAGTGTGTCTGTGCCGGGGAGAGGGTGCTCTTGCTGGGCCGTTCTGAACCCGGCCTGGCCTGGCTGCTCCCAGGAGGGCCCGGGGTGGGGGTGGGGGTATCGAAAGGTGACGGCATCTCCCAGACACGTCACAATCACACACTTTGTGATCTGAATGTGATGTGGTGAACTCTGCGGTTTATTAGGATCATTGCAGGGCCAGAATCTAGAGTGTTGGACTCAGTGACCGCCCCAGGTAGGGCAAACCCACAGATTTTCTTAGAGACAGGTTCCAGGATGCCCCTAGAGGGCTGGCTGGTGGTGACACACAGAAGGTGGGGGGGGGTGGGGGGGGAAGGCTGAACTTAACTTTGAACAAAGCCACCTTCCAGAAGCAAGACGCCAGCAGGCACAGTGGACCGAGCACAGAGGAGTCCAGACATCAGAGATTTAGGCTGATCTGAGTTAAAACCCGTGAGGCGCAGGGCGGCTTGGCAGGGCCGTGCAAAGGCTGGCTCCCCAGGAGTCGCTGACACACACGTGTTTCCCTTTCAAAGCTGTGGCTCAACTCCCAGGAAGGCAGGAGAGCCGTGACCTAGATACGCGGGCTCGGCTGCCGCGAGGCGTTCCTAAGAGGCAGAGCCAGAGCGAGGGGGCGCCTTGGGCCCTGCGGGGCAGGTGTGGAACCCGCTGGGCTGAGCAAGACACTGGGAGTGACTTGGAGAACTGTCACCAGACAAACGAGAGTGAAGGTCAGAAGGGGAAAATCTGGACGATGGTTTCCATCTTTCTTGGTGATTTTATTTTTTGAAGAAAAAATGAAATTTAGTGACTGCTCAGGAGTTCTGACCCAGGTTGGGCCTGTCTGCTCAGGACGAGCCCGGAGGTCAGAAAGCAGCGTGGCTTCCTCCGGGCCTGTCTGTTCAGGACGAGCCCGGAGGTCAGAAAGCAGCGTGGCTTCCTCCAACCCAGTACTCTCCATCAAGCCAGAAAGTGTCCCTTTGAAGCCCTGAGGGGCCACTCCGGGAGCAGAGAAGAGCAGTTTGTAATTAGCCTCGTAATTGCCGGGTGCTTCTCAAGGGCTGGAAGAACCCGAGTTGTGCCGGTGTCACTCTATCCCAGCTGCCTGCCTAAGTGACTAGGAGGACCCCCTGTGCGAAGGTGGACTTCTCCTGGGCGGTGGCCGTACCACAGTCAGAATATGGAAGTTCCTGTAAAAATTTGCCTCTGGGTGCCCTTCTGAAAACAGCTAAAAATAGGAACGAACCTGGAGAGAGCGATCTAGAGGAAGGCTAGGGACCGAGGTGACCTCGAGGTGACCTGGCTGTGGTGCCAGGTCCTGGCTCTCCTGGGCTGAGGCAGCTGGGAGCCTGCATGGCTGCACCCCACCCCAAGGAGGTTACCTGTGCCACTGTGTGACCAGTGTGGCCAGTAGGAACTGTTTTCCTGCTAACAAAGCAACCAGCTGCATGGTCCTCAGGCCCGGGGAGGTAAGGGGCAGCAGGTTGGTCACCATGAGAGGCAGCAGCTGGCTGAGGTCCCCACTGGCGTGTCCCGGTCGGGATGCTGATCAGTCTTCTGACCCCATGTAAAGCCCGGCCTCCCACCTGAGGCCTCCCTGCTCCTAGCTCCAGCCACCGAGAAGGTGCCCTTTCTGCAGACAGTCCCCTTGCTGGGGAAACCCCAAACGCTGAACTATAGAGAGAGCAGGACGAGCGTCTCCCTCCTCAGGAGAACTCGCCCTGCGTTTCCATAAACTGAAGGTGTGCATTGCCTCCATCCTCGGGTTCAGAGACTGGGCCACCTCTCAGGGCATGTCCATCTGGTGGACTGAGGCTCTCCTGAGGCTGCAGAAGCCCTGCTCAGGGGGCTCCGCCCTCGTCAGCCTGCCGGGCCTGGGCAGCTCCTCCCTCCTCAGCCTGCCGGGCCTGGGCAGCTCCGCCCGGGCTGGCCTCGGCAGCGTGTGTGCTCCCTGCACCAGCTGAGTGGCTGCAGCGTCAGCAAAGCCCCGTGGGCTCCTGCGACCTCTGCTCTCAGCTGCCTTCTCCCAGAAGACAGGGCGGATTCAGGTGCTCCCAAGGTCCCGGCACAGCCAGCTCCCTCCTGCTCCAGGGCTCTCATTTCCCAGCAGCCTCTTGTACAAACTCCTGGTGTGCTGGTGTGCGCACAGGCCTTCACACACGCACACACTCATGCCAGGCCTTCCTCTCAGTTGCCCGAGGACATGTGAGCCTCGTGGGAACACCTGGGTCAGCAGTGCTCGCTATCCCCTCCTGGACAGTCCCTGAGGGGGTGGTCTTCCTTCAGTCTACGGTGGTGGTTTCCCCCCGGGAAATGGTTTTCTTTCCCAGGGGATCCTTGGCAATATTTGGAGCCATTTCTGGCTCTTGCACCTGGAAAGGGCTGCTGTGGGCATCGGGAGAGTGGGCAGAAGCCAGGGTGCTGCCCAACAATGTACAATGTCCAGGACGTCTCCCTGACAAGGTGACCTGGCCTCGCTGTCAGTAGTGCTGAGGCCAAGAGCCCCTGGTCTGCAAGGGAGGACCACGTAGAATGAAATGACCAACAGCTGGTGGTTAGAGGGACCTGGTGCAGAACCTATGGACAGCGCTGGGACCTTTCTTTGGAAAATTGGACAAGGAGAAACAGGCCCACACTCCCAGAACCTCACCCAGGCCTCTAGGGTCAATGACAGTGATGGCGATGGACGCTCCTGCCTTAATGAGAAAGCACAGTTGTGAACACAGTGCAGTCCTCCAAGCGGCCCATTTCCTGAGCAGCCAGGTGGCGGAGGACACCCAGTCTGCCCGTGTCCTGACGGTGGCTGAGTTACAGGAGAGGAGAGCGAGCCGGTCTCTTCTGAAACACTTTCCCTTCTGTTATTAAGATATTGCTTGGCGAAGAGACACTTGCTGTGTTTGGTGCTATTAATAATTCTCCACTTGTGACATCACCTGCATCCCCAGAGAAACACGGTGTTTCAATTACTGCTTTTCAAAGACGCTCTTGCAGGACTGGGCGGATGGGTGGAGATATCAGCCTGCACCGTCTGCCTAGGCAGGGGCAGTGGGGAGGGGCTTTCTAATTTAACATCGGGACGGATCTGAATAGGACAGAGAGATCAATCGTCGCGGGAAGCAGAAGCCTTCTGTCGCGTGTGAAAGTATTAACTGTGACTTGCCACCGCACACACGTGCTATATTTAGCCGGACACTGGGAAGGGGCGAGGAAGGAGATGTCGAAGCGGAGGTTGGGACGGCTTCTCGCGCACAAACAGCACACTCGGTGCACACCTCTCTCTCCACTTAGGGAAAAGGAAGAAAAGCTGCCTCTCCTGGTTCCCTCGAATGGCGGTTCCTGTCTTGGCAATGCTGCGCACAGCGGTTCTCATTAACACAGATTTTAATGGGACGTATTTGTCTGCACCACGAGGGTGCTCCCACTCGGTGAGGCTGCCATTTACAACAGGCGTAATAGCATCTTTGAGCTTTTTAATTAAAAATTAATTAGGAGATTTAAGAACAAACTCATTGGGGGTTACTGTACAATAACATGTTTACAAAATTAGGTCTGGGCTTTTTGTTCCAGCTAAGTGTTTCAATCAATTCTCTATCTATTAAATGTAATTACGTATGATGCTTCCTTAAAGTTATAACGCAACACTGAAAAAGCAGCTGGGAAAAGTCTATAATTTTAAGTTTGGAATTAGGGTAACTATCAAAATGCAAATAAAGGTGACCTTAGTTGGTTGGCTGGGTGTGGGGGCCACGGTCTCCAACACAAGATTTCAGCGCGAGAGAGTGGCCCTGGGCTGCTTTTCTGGGCGTCTCACCTCGTTTCTTAGCTCTGCTGGATCTTCCCGGGGTGCAGGTCTGTGGGGCAGGTCGCAGAGACACCAAGTGATAAGAACAAAGGATCCACAGCCTTGCACAGACCTTGGCACCTGCCTAAGCACTCATTACTTCTTTTTTTTTTAATTATTCAATGTTGTATTTGTTTTTTGTTGTTGTTGTTGTTTATTTAATTATTTTTATTTACTTATTCATAATGCACAAGTATAGCATCTTTTTACATACAACCGCTTGTATATAAAGTATATAAGTACCATTCAGATCTTCAATCATGCATTTAGGATAATGATATCCATCTCATTCAACCACCAATTTTTTTCCCTTTCCCCCTCCTTCCCCCCTTGCTCCCTCCCTTCCCCTCCCTTTCCTTTGACCATTCTAGTGTTCCTCTTATCCTATGTACCACCATCCAACAACACTGTGAACTAGCCTCCTTATATCAGAGAAAACATTCGGTATTTGGATTTTTGAGATTGACTAATTTCACTTAGCATTATTTTCTCCAACTTCATCCATTTACCTGCAAATGCCATCTTTTAAAAATATTTATTTATTTACTTTTTAGTTGTTCACAATGCAATGCATTTATGTTTATGTGGTGCTGAGGATCAAACCCGGGCCGCGCACGTGCAAGGCGAGCGCTCTGCTGCTGAGCCACAACCCAAGCCCGAATGCCATTATTTTATTCTCTCTTATTGCTGAGCAAAATTCCATTTTGTATATATACCACATTTTCTTTATCCACTCATCTACTGAGGGTCATCATTTCTTAATGAGATGTATTAATTGATTAAATGTTGGCTCTGGAGTTTGCTTCTTTAAATGCATGTGTTTCAGGAATGCTCTTTATTTTCTCAGTTTGGAAATAGCACTTTCAGGCTCTTTGGAAGCAGGTTCTACACCCAGCTGGTTTTGCATGTGCCCTTCTATAATGGGCATGCATTTGATGAGAGATTTCAGTGTGCACAGTAGGTGTGACCCAGGCTCTGGGAAAGAGAGCGCTCTTGTCCCATTCATTATCAGTTCTGTGACAAGAGTTTTAGGGGCATATTAAATGCCATCTAATTGATAATTTTCATTAAATGGCTATTATACATCAAAAAATTATAGGAAGTAATTAAGAACCAGAGCTTCTCAGAGAAGAATGCCAGGTGGACCTCTGTGGCCAGTTCCTCCTCCTTCCTGGGATGACAGGAAAGGTTTGTTCCCATAGACCAGAGTGGGCATGTGAGAAGAGGCAGTGGTGGGTCCCCAGGGGACGGTGAGGTGAGGCCCTGGGCTCCCTCTGAACGCAGGAGGGTGGAACCTGGAGGAGTCGGTGCTAGTGTGGGAGCGTCTGCAAGATGGCGCCTTCACTTGGCCTGAGGCCCAGCAGCCCAGTGACAGGTTCTCTCTCCAAGTAGAGGGAGCCCTCCAAACTGCAGTGTCCAGTGCCTTCCTGTAAACTGCCCGTGACTGGGCGACCTGCCCAAGTTCACCTTGGGAATCCGCGCTGGCAGGACCTCTGAACGTGGTGGCATTTCCAAGCCGTGTCGCGTGATGACCAGGTTCCATGATGAGATCGCCACATGTTGAACACCAGAAGCTCTTCTCAAAGTCATCCCTCAGAACGTGGGGGTCATTTGATGTTGAAGTTTTGATTGCTTCTCCTTCCTGCCACCTCGGGAAGGTGCGTGGGGCCGCCCTCATTCCACTCCAGCGCTGGCTGCTTCAAGACGGCACAGGGCAGACATTTTGGTAAGAAGTCAAGTCAGCTTAGAGAGACGTGGCAGTCACCCACGGACAGGCCTCCGCACGCCTGGGTGTGAGGTCATTGTGAACAGGCGTTGGAGAGCTGCTTTAAGAAGCGACACAGAGACCGTCCCTCTGAGGGCAGCTGACGTAGGGGAATCAAAATGGAGAACGCACTGATCGCGTGTTGTGAGAGCATGCGCCCCGGGGAGGAAGCAACTTCCAGCCGTGCACGGGGCGGTGGCCAGAAGCAACGTGCACTCACACACAGGGTCGAGGGCACTTCATTGCAAACACCGGAGGTGAGGCAGAATGGCTTCCCTGGGAAGCCATGGGGCGATTCACAGGGGGTTGTGATGCTCTGGCGACACTGACCAGGGGAAAGAGTCTCACCAGGTGCGTGAAGGAGAAGGCAAGCCACCCAGCCACCTGCTGTCCCTGTGACTCACGTCTGCACAGTGGCCAGTGAGTGACACCAGCCTGTTAACAGGGTGGACTTTCAGGCCAGGAGCTTCTCCACGCAGGGGACCAGCCCCTCAGGCCGGTGTCCCACAGGGAAAACGACCACCTTGCATGTGCGCACACGCACACGGTTTTCTCACTCTTTCTAAACACGGGCTGAGGATCAATGATTGGAAGTTATTGGGAGGCTGAAGGAACTGATGGCTGATGAGCCTCTGCTGCCCGCGTGCTGCCCGCCTGGGCGCCAGCGCTGCCTTCAGCCCGCCCACCTTCCCGTGGGGCTGAGTGCTGGCTCGCACTGTCCGCAGCCACCAGAATTGCCTGCGATTTTACTAAAAATGCAGATTCCTGGTTGTTCCACCCGAGTCTGGGTGGGGGCACTAGGAATCTGTGTTTTGAAGTTGCCTTTCCCATCAACTCTGATGGAGGGCACGAGGGCTGAGCTTGTGGGAGCCCTGGGCCTGGCGGAGGGGCAGTGCTCCTCCCAAGGAGGCTGTCCAGGGAGGCCACCCAAGCAGGAAGACCAGCACCCAGCAGAGACATGGGCAAGGGGATGTGGCACGGAAGGGGAGGGAAGGAGCTGGGCTGACACATGTGTGATAAAGAGGTGACGTCATGCTGAGCCAGGTCCCACCCTTCCCTGTGGTCTGACAGGGGGCTCTGCCCCAGAGGAGTGTCCTCGTTTCCGGGGGGTTCTGGACCGTCCAACAGGGTGACTTATGACAAGGCCTTGGGGATGAGTCACACCAGTCCTGACCTCTGGAGGAATCGGAGGCTAAAGGTCTCAGCCTCACCCTCCAGGAGATGCTGAGACTGAGGTCAGCCAGGCAGTGCCCTGTGACCCGCCCCGTGAAAACCCTGGCGCCCCAGCCGGGGTGAGCTCCTGGTTGGCAGTGCTCCAGGGCGTCTTCAGCCACGGCAGCTGGGTGGGGGCTGCACCCTGCGGGACTCCATGGAGAAGGCTGCCGGAGCCTCCTGGCTGGACCTCCAGGCCTGCCGCGGCCTCCTGCAGCTGCTTCCAGTGCATCCTGCCCTGGTGATGGGTCCCCGACTCTAACGACGGCAGCTTCCTGAACCCCACCACGAGGTGTCCAGTGGGCTCTTGAACCCCAGGGCTTGTGGAGACCCCTGGATTTGCAGCCAGCTGGTCAATAGTGAGGGTGGCTCTGGGGACCCTGCCCTTGGGTCTGGCTTCTGACATCTTGGGCACTCTGGTAATCGGGAGCACAAGAGAAAAACGAGTTTCCCAAATTGGAGACCATTCATGCCCATTTTAGCAGGACCGGGCAAGCCATTGATCATTCGTTGACATGCGTGCCCTGCCCCCAGGGTCCGCGCTGCGTGGCTTGACCTGGGAGTGCTTGCGTGGAGGGTGCGTGGATGCATGCGCCGTGCCTGTGTGCAGATCTCCCTGGCACTCGCTCACCTGGCTGCACAGGCCCTGCAGTCCTGGGCTGGAAGGCCACTCGGCATTTTCATGACACAGTGGCCTCCTGCCAAACGACAGCTGTTGGTGTTTGGTGATGATGGTGGCTGTTAGATGTTTGCATTGTTACTTGATATGTTTGTATGTTTTTCTCTATTTAAAACTCATATTTAAGACATAAAAAGGCAAGGCAAGGGAGAGGGAGACTCCAAGGCCTTGTGGGAGGCGTGGTGGCAAGAGTTGGCCCAGGGGCAGGAGGGCCTTGGTGACACAGGGAAAGGGAGGCAGGGAGGTGCTGTACGCAGGTGTTCCAGGGCGACACTCCCAGGACAGCGACCTTAGGAAGGATTTCCTGACCGTGGGATCTGCAGAGGAAGGGCCAGGAGTGGCCTGTCTTTGGACACCCCCGGAGGGTCTGCACGGCGGACTGAGCCTCAGCCAGGCCTCGGTGCAGAGCCAGAGCCAAGCACCCACAGGAGCCTCCACGTGCGTCTCCCCTGCCCCCAGGGGCCCCCGTAGCCCAGGCCAGCACCCCTGGTAGCTGGACAGGAGTGAGGAGGGCCACCCTTGCTGATGCCCTCCCTCTGACGGCCCTGGAGACCTGCGCCCCCCTCAGCCTGGTGGCTCTGTCTCAGCGACTCTGCCGCTTCTGCCCGGGGTCTAATTATGCTCAGCGACTGCGCAAGTCAATAAAAACCCATCTGGCTCTCAGCACAAAAGGCTGCATTTGCCTTGAACACTCATTTGTGCTGAGCTGAGCACAGGCTCCTAAATCACAGGCCCCCGAAGAGTCAAGGTGACCATGGCAGGAACAGAGAAACCAGCCTCGGAGCCACCCGCACCGGAGGGCTCCATTTGGCCTCTGGTGGGAGGAAAACACAACATGCTTTCTGATCTGTTCCTGAGGCCGGAGGAAACCAGGGCAGGCGGGAAGCCCCCGCTGAGCTCCCTCTGCGCCAGGCACGGAGTGGGCACCTGGCCCAGAGTGTGCCCTTGACCCGGGGGCTATGCTGGGTTTCTGTTGGATTTAACTGGGAGCCCTGTGAAGTGGGCAGGGAGTCAGGGAACCCCAGCCCGGGGCCTGCACGTGTCCTGAGGCCCCGTCTGCCGGAGCAGGGTCAGGTGCCCCGGGAGCTGCCCCCGACACCAGGTCCTCGCAGCTCCCGCCCTCACGCACATCCCAGGTGAGGGAACGTCCAGTGTGGGAGAAGAGGTGGGGACGCCTGGGTCCCCAGAGCACAGCTGCAGCTGTGTCACTGAGGGCGTCCCAGTTCTGGGGGACAGGCCGTGCTCCTGCACTGTCCCACTCACTTCCTGAGGATCTGCTGTGGCCACCACTGGGCTGTGCTGTCTTGGGGAAGGGTCTGGACCACACGCAGTGGGCTGCTCTCCTGGGGCATCCAGCAGGGCACACAGAGACGCCGCCAGACCCCACAAGACGCTGGCCTGCTGGGACGGAAGTCACGTGGGCCGCAGGGGTGGCGCCCACGGGGAGCGCGGGGTCTGGGGCCCAAGGAGCCACCCCCGGAGGAGCGGAGGGGAGGCAGAGGCTCAGGAGGGGGACACCAGGGAGGAACAGAGGGAGCCACGCCCAGGGTGGAGAGCCAGGTCAGGGCAGAGAGAACAGTAGGCAGGGGAGTGGGCAGAGGGGCGGGGACGGAGGGACACAGGCGGGTAGGGCAGGAGAGGGAGAAGGAGGAGGAGGAATAGAGATGGGGAGGCAGGCGGGGCCAGAGGGGATGAGGAAAGGGAAGGAAGGAGCCGCCATTGCTGGGCCCTGGGAAGGCGGCTCTCAGGTGACTGCGGGTTCCTGGCACAAGTGACGACCCCTTGGAGTGTCCCAGCAGCTTGGGTCTGGTGTCCCCAGGGCGCACACCTCCCAGCCTCTCCTTCCAAGGAGAAGAGGGCGGCCTTGCTCTTGGGTCTCCAGCAACCAGCATTTCGGAAGCGGGAACCTTCCTGGGCAACTGGGGGTGGCCAGCGGCACCCGCCCAGGCACAGCATGCAGGAAGCCGGGTCTCCCAGTGCCCTGGGTGCTGCCAGGGAGGGAGGAGGGCCTGTTCCCGTGACAATGCGGCCCCAGTCCCACGCCCCATGAATGGAAGGAAACAAAAAAGGAGTTTCACATTCTAGTTATGAATTTCTGCAATGATTCTAATAAAAAATTGTGATAATTAAATTAGTATCCGCCTATATATATATATATATATATTTTTTTTTTACATGATATATATTTTTTTTTTACATGAGAGGAACAACTTGCCAGGGTAAGCCAATTTGAAAGCATGTCACTGCTTGGATCATGCATTTAAGAAGCGGAGACTCATTTTCCCACCCCATGTCCGTGCTGGCCCCCTGGGTGACCGGCCCTTCTGATGACTGTGTCTGTTGTGATGGCTGGTGTGGAGGCAGTGTCCCTGAAGACTCATGTGTTGAAGGCCCCAAGCAGTTGTGACCAGGGACGGGGCTCCTGGGAGGCGACTGATCACGAGGCTCTGACCTCTGAGAGGACTGCAGGGAGGTGTTTGGAGCAGTGGGCCCTCGGGCTGTCCTGTGTGGCCGGGGACCACGTCTTCTCCCCAGCCCTTTCCTTCCCCTGGTCTTCTGCTTCCCAGCTGTCATGAGGTGAGAAGCTGTCCCCTGCCAGACCCTCTCCATGATGTTTCTGCCTCGCCACAGGCTAAAAGCAACGGCCCAGCTGATCATGGACCAAGGCCTCTGAAATTATGAGCCAGAATAAACTCTGACTCCTTTAAGCTGATGTTGTCGGGTGTTTTGTCACAGTTAACGGAAAGGTGACTTAACACAGCGGATTTGTGACGTTGTCTTGCCTCGTTCTCCTCAGAACTGGGACGAGGATGGAAAGTGACCACTGGGTTCTGGACATCTCGCTCCACTGACCCAGGCTGTTGAGGGGGAGCGCGTGCACAGGCAGCTCCCTGGCTCCCGGCCTCCTGTGTCCTCCTTCAGAACGTTTCTCTACTCTTGCCCAATGCTGCCCGTCCATGGCGGGAAGGGAAAAGCCCTCCTCCTCCAGACAGCCTCCTGCAATGGCCTCTGGGCAAGGGAGCTTGGGTGCTGGTGTCCTCTGCCCTTTGACCTCGTACATGGAGACCCAGGCCCATCCTCTGGATGATCAGGAAGAAGAGAGAAGGTTCTGCTGTCGGCCCCCTTCCGATCAGACTCTACCCGGGGCTTCAGAGGGCTGGGCTTCTGCCGGGGAGACCCCGGCTGGGGGAGGGGATCAGGAGGATGAGCAGCGAGGCCTGGGGACTGGGGGAGGGGACGCGTCTGGGAGGTTCAGGGAGGGTGTCGAGGAGGATTGGCTCCTGGACAGCAGGACGCAGAGAGACAGAGGAGGGTCAGGAAGGGCCAAAGCCCACAGGCACCAGGTTGGGGAGAATCACTGAGGATTCGAAGCTGCGAGGAGATGCCGTGGGGAGAGGGGGGGGACTCCCGGGCAACGCCCCTACTGAGACACTGCGATGGCCCACGTGGTGCCTGGTCTCACTGGGGTCCCTGCTGCTGGCTACGTGAGCTCCCGTGTGGGTTTGGGTTCTGACGCTGCCACTTGAGGACGGGAGGAGACTTCCCAGTGGCCTGGTTTCTCAGGGAAGGCTTCCTTAGTATAAAGTGGGTGCACCCGAGAGAGCTTCCCGGGGTCGTGAGGTCAAGGTGAGGGCAACAGAGCCAGAAGGGGCAGCTTCCTCCCACGGAGCCCTCAGGACCGGGTCTGTGCGTCTGGGCACTCTCTACCCCCTCCTCGCCCCGCCCGGCCACGCTCCTACCTCCACGGCCCCTGCACATGCTCTGGTGGGCGGGACCATGCCCGTATTACCCGGGCCCAGCCAAGACGGAGCTCAAGGGGCAGCTGGTTGGCGAGGACACGGGACACGTGGGCTTGCCCGGGGCTGCCGTGGCAGGAGGACCAGGAGGCGTAGCCACAGAGGCTTGAGCGAGGCCACGGCTCGTTCTCCAGAGGGCTGCCCTCTGCCCTGCTCACCCACGCCCAGGTTCTTAGCTCTGGCTGTGTGGGCCTCCCGGGGCCGTCGGCAGGGTCAACCTCGCACACCGCGCACGCCAGGCAGACTCACCGGCCGTCCCAGCGAGCAACCGCACACGCGCTGTCACAGTTCTCAGCCAGAGGCGTTTGTCCCGGGCTAAGTGCTGGAAGACTGGCATGGCAGGGAATATCACCAACGCCCAGTGAGTTATGTCGCGTGTTCTGGCTTCCCCACCATCGGCAGTGTTGGAAAGCCAGCAGATCCTCCTGCACTCGGCCCGAGCTGGGTCAGGACGGGGCCACATGCCAGAGCTGGGCAGCGTGGGCAGCTCCTCACCCGCGCCGGGGCACTGGCTCTCGAAGCCGGAGCGCAGTGACCGTGGCTGCTTTCACTGTGGTCAGGAGTCTCGAAGCCATTGGCTCCTCTGAAAAACAACCACATCTTAATGTTTTTGCACTCCAAAATGACAGGCAAGTTTTCAATCGGTGGACACCTTGTGGTTTTCGTCTGTGATCCTGAATGTCAACCACACTCCTGCTTAACACTGCTGCTGAAGGAACCGGAGACTTGGGTTTGCAAAACGAAACATCTTTGCCACCAACAGAGGAGCTGGTTACTGCGGGTGTCCGTAGGCATTCTGCTGGCGGCCTGTGTTCACCGACCGGAAGTACAGGCTGGATGTGTGGCCGGAGCGTGGGCATTAGAGCAACAGTCGGGCGCGTGGACTCCTGCACCAGGGCTGAGAGCAGAGCGGGGGATCGACGTTCCGAGGTGGACCCCAGGCATGCCATTTACAGAGGAGAGCGCGGCTCAGACGGGGGCCTGCAACCTGGGAAACAGGAGGAGGACGCCTCCTCTGGCAATTTTAAGATAAGCAGCTTGAAAAGCATAAATCTTGACAGAACTTGGTCCAATAATTCTGCAAAGGAGAGGAAAGTACCAAACCTAATAAGAAAGAGGAAGCAATCAGAGGTTCCGGGGTTGGGGGTGCTTGCTTTTCCTCGGGTAATCTGGAAGCCCAGCCCGAGGCGTTCTCCTGTAATTTCTGCTGCCTCTTTGGTCCTGAACAAGCAGACAGGGCCAGGTGCGGGTCTCAGAAGCCAAGGTACCTCGTTGGAGACAAATGATGATAAGGACCATCCCTCTGTGCCGAGAGCTTTGCAAGAGCAGTTGTGTGTCTTCCGGCCTTACCACCTGTGGGGCTGGAGCACAGCACCCCTTCACAGATGCGCCTGCCCACGGGATTCAGCGGCTTGAAGCACAGCGCCAGCTCCTAAGGTGTCTCTTTCCTGCTCCTGTTGGGCTGAAAGCTGCTTCCCCAAAGATTTACCGGCCACCCAGACCCAGCACTTGAGCTGCTGGCCAGTGTCTGCCCACCCCGAGGACAGCTCGGCCCTCCGGCCCCTGCAGCAGCCCCCTGCAGTAGACCACTCCCTGGGACCTGGCGTCAAGAGTCCTCGGCATTCTGCTGCTTCAAGTCTCCCTCCAGGGTCTGGCCAGGGAAGTACCTGGGAGGGAGTGCCCGCCACCTCCTGTGTTAAAGTGCTGCGGTCACTCCACAGTGTCTCCGCTGTTAACCACGTCAGCGGGGGAGTCTGACTGCAGGCCAGGTGTGGACCAGCCTTGTCCGGAGACGATAGCAGTGTGGACTCCCCTGGGGTTCGGTGTCACTCTACACAGCAGGCACGTTTGTGGATGCCAGGATATAAGGTTGAACAGCAAAACCAGACGCAGAGCAGTGAGGGGGACAGACAAGATGAAACAGTCAAACTGGATGTGCAGGATCAACACTGTCTGTGCCCCGATGGAAGGCCATGGTGTCCTCCGATGGTGCAAACGAGAAGGCCTGGCCTGCTCTGGATGGGGACTCTCCTCCTAAAGAGATAGCATTGAATCTGAGGTACAAGAATAGAGTAAGAATGAACTGGGTGAGGAAGCAGGGGATATGAGGGTAGGAGAAAGCTTCCAGGAAGAGGGCACCGCATGTGCTAAGGTCCTGGGGTAGGGAGACTTCTCAATGAAGGGACTGAATGGGGAATGGCAGATGTTCAGAGAGGGGCAGGTCCTCAGATGGCTGGTGAGGTTGGCTCCAGACACTTGGCCAGGATTTAGGGGTCCTAGCCTGAGGGCACAAGGAGTCTGTGAAGGATTGCAGGGGGGAGGAGTAGGGCGAGGCTGTGTGCTGAAGGCGCACTTTGCCTGCTGTGTGTAGCAGGGTCCTAACAGGACGAGAACGGTAGTGGGCCAGCCGAGCAGCGAAGGGGAGGAAGGGTGGGCTCTGTGTGGGAGGCAGGGGTGCGGGCTGGGGAACAGGCACGCCCTGCTTCCTGCCACAACTCCACAGGCCAGTTCCAACAGGCAGGCCTGGGGCTGCAGAGGTCACCCCTGGTTGACCACTCTCCCAATGGCAAGGACACCTGTCGAACTGGACATGGTCCTGCAGGCCTGCATCTTTGCCTGGAAGTCACTGGACAGGGCACGTCCCCTGGCCACCAGGGCCACCTCCAGCAAGGGTGAAGAGCCAAGGTCACAGCTGGACCGGGACTGGCACCTTGCGAGGCGGAAGTCGAGGACGCCTGGCGTCAAGTGGAACCGCACTTACTCTCGGTGGCCGATGCCCGCAGTGTGGCAGCAGGGCTTTTGATGCTGGCTCTTTCTTTGAACTCCAGAGAGCCCCACTCTTCACGGGTGTGTCTCCAGCAAGCCGCCTGCACGCCCGCCGTCCTCAGCCTCGGGAGATTAAAGCCTGCCGTCCCCGGGCCTTTCATCAGTGCCCCTCCTGCGCGGGGAGGTGAAGGGCAGCGGGGAGCGGCCTCTCTCCCACCAGCCTGCTGAGCGACGGTGGAACGTGGCCACGAGGCGTGGCCACCGGGCACGTGGGCCCCAGCAGGACGGCAGCTCCTCCTCGCCTCTGGGCTGACCTCTCCACACCAGGAGAGTCGGAGCCCAAAGCTTCCGGTTCGGGCGGGATGCAAGGAGTCCGGACCAGCCGTACGGGCCAGCAGGGGTCCAGCCGTACGGGCCAGCAGGGGTCCGTCTTGCTGGCCACACTCCTGCGGATGCCACCACAGCTAATTATTCAGTGCTGACGTGTAGGACCAGGGGCTAAGGAGGGCACAGAGGATGGGGTTCGATGACAGCAGACTTCCATCACACCTCCTGCTGCAGCTGGAAAGTGACCCCCCACCCCAGGCAGGAGCCCTGAGAGGATCGTGGGCACCAACCTTGCGTCCTGTGTCCTCACGCGGGGCTGAGGGACTAAATGGAGTGACCACTCACACAGCCCAGCCAAACACTTGGGGGCTGGGGGCTGGTGGTCACTCTGTGACCCGCGCTGGTCCAGCACCTGCCCTGAGAAGTCACTCCTGTGATGAGCTCCGTCACCCGGGGAGGAGCCAGAGGCCGAGGTGACCTGCAGCCTGTCCAAACCACAGGGCGGGACGGCGGGTCTCAGGTCCTGGTCTGCACCCCGGCCTGGGGGCAGCAGACTCCCACCAGCTCCCCACAGCCTGCGCAGGGGAGGAAGACCCTCGTCACACCTGGCCTCAGGAAGGCGCAGGTGAGCCCCACGCGCGCGCGCCACTCCTGCAGTCTGAGCACGTGTGGGCTCACCCAGGCGGCCGCTCTTAATGGTTCTCCGAGAAGTATTCACGCGTTGCGTTTGCTCAGTTGTAAACACAAGCTAAAATTCTCATTCTTCTTACATACTTAGTTCTCATACCTGAAGACACTCAAGTTTAACTAAGTATCAAACTTTGAGGACAGACCCTCAGGTGTCGGGACTGAGTCGCGTGCCTGGGGGTGGCTGGCCAGGCGGTGTGCTAGGGAGGCTCTGGCGGGAGCTGAATGAAGCTGCGGTAGTCTCCCGTGGCTGCCGTAACACAGGACAACGCACCGGTGGCCCAGGACAATGGGAACATGTTCTGTCACAGCTCTGGGGCAGAAGGCCCAGGTCCAGTCCCCCTCATAGGAGGGAGAAACCCTGCTGGCCTCTTCCAGATCCCGCACAGGTGCTCCCGGCTGGAGGCTGGGCCTTTCCTCTGGGCCTCCGTCTGCCTGTCTACACTGCCTCCTCCCTGGTTGTTCAGGAGGACCTTTGTCCCCGGTACTCGGGGACGATCTCTCGAGACCCTGCCTTCCTCTGCCAACACCCCTTCCCCCACGAGGTCATGACCACAGGCCCAGCGGATGAACGTGCCTTTTCTTGGTGGCCACCATTCACCTCGCCACGGAGACCTTCGTTCAGCGCAGAGGACAAGCCCAGCACCAGCCAGAGCTGGGGCCACCCGTGGTGGTCACGCTGTTGAGGATCACTGTCTCCTGGGGGAGGCGGGAAGTCCTCAGCCCTTCCTCAACACTGACCTGATGGGGAAGGACCGTTGGCACATGAGGCGGGAGAAAGAGTGGCAGGCCTGGGCCCTGCCTGGTCCACCCACAGGGCAGGACTATTCGTCTCTGGGTGGGGCATGTGGCCTCTGCTCTGGGGGCTTCTGGGTAAGAAGAGCAGGTTTCAGGCCCTGCCAAGACCCCTGTGACTACCTGGAGCCGCAGGTGATGTGTGATAGATGGGCTACCCCCCCCCAGAGTTCTCCACATCCTGAGAGAAGCAACCTTGTTTTATTCTCCGGGCAGGATGTTTCTTCCCCGGGCAGGATGTTTCTTCCCCGGGCAAGAGCCAATAGGTTTAAAGGTCACCCCTGTTCTAGGGGCAAAGAGCCAATGGCGTTGGGGTTGCTCTGGTGCACCTCCCACCAGAAATCCCTATATAGGGCCCTGTTCGAGAGACTCAGAACAGACACACAGAGACACACGGACACACACCAGCTCGTCGCTGCTGAGAGGAGGAAGCCACTCAGACACATCAGCTCGACCCTGCGAATAGGAAGAAGCCACTGGAAGCCACTGCAGGAGCTCCAGACCCGTCGCCTCCAGCCAGACAGCAGCTGCTTTAGCTGATAACTCCAGAGATCCCAGCCGGTGCGACCAAGCACCCACCTTCTGTCCAGAGCTCGCACACTCCCTTCTCCCTGAGTCTCCTCTCCCACCAGAGCTTGCACACTCCCCCTCTCTCCCTGACTCCCCTCTCCCGCCAGAGCTTGCACACTCCCCTCTCCCTGACTCCCCTCTCCCGCCAGAGCTTGCACACTCCCCTCTCCCTGACTCCCCTCTCCCGCCAGAGCTTGCACACTCCCCTCTCCCTGACTCCCCTCTCCCGCCAGAGCTTGCACACTCCCCTCTCCCCTGACTCCCCTCTCCCCGCCAGAGCTTGCACACTCCCCTCTCCCTGACTCCCCTCTCCCGCCAGAGCTTGCACACTCCCCTCTCCCTGACTCCCCTCTCCCGCCACCAGAGCTTGCACACTCCCCTCTCCCTGACTCCCCTCTCCCGCCAGAGCTTGCACACTCCCCTCTCCCTGACTCCCCTCTCCCGCCAGAGCTTGCACACTCCCCTCTCCCTGACTCCCCTCTCCCACCAGAGCTTGCACACTCCCCTCTCCCTGACTCCCCTCTCCCACCAGAGCTTGCACACTCCCCTCCCCTGACTCCCCTCTCCCACCAGAGCTTGCACACTCCCCTTCTCCCTGACTCCCCTCGCCCACCAGAGCTTGCACACTCCCCTCTCCCTGACTCCCCTCTCCCGCCAGAGCTTGCACACTCCCCTCTCCCTGACTCCCCTCTCCCAGTACCTCTTCGACCTTCGACCAGAGCACCTCTTCTCCAGTTCTGCTACCAGCCACGAAGGCTGTTGAGTAAATCTCTTGGCTGCATGGCTGTCCCCGGTGTGATGTTTTGCCCTTCAATGTGCCCTGCCCAGGACACAGGCCCTGCCCCTGAGCCAGCCGCATGGCCATCGCCCCTCCTGGTCCTCCTCCCAGTGTCTGCAGACCCATGGAGCTGCCCACATGGGCAGGCAGCGGGAGGGGCCTGGGGGCCTGACCCCCGAGTTTCTTTGCTTGCTCACCCTCTCCCTCCATGACCGCCCACACCTCAGGGAGCCCAGGCTAAGGTCTGGTGAGGGCCAGGCCCTGTGACAAGACCTGGCCTCGCCATTCGTGAGCTACTTCTGGGCTGGGGCAGGGCACTCAAGTGACAGGCCTGCCTGAGTGGGAATGGCCTCTGGGTGAAGGAGGCTTGGGTCTGGGGGAGGGCTGCCATTATGGGTCACAGGGTCCAGCTAGGCTGGGGACCCAGGATGCGCACTGGTTGCTGCAGGGGGTCTGGGTGACTCCCGGGGGCTCTAGGGTCACCGTGGGGTGTTGAGCTCAGGTGAAATGTGGGGGCCCCAGGCAGCAACGTGCCGGCCACTGAGAGGTCAGGGGGCTGAGCGAGGCGGCATGGGGTGGGGGAGAGGGGGCCGAGGGGCGAGGACGCGGTGTACAGGGCCCAGGGCGCCTGGGAGCAGGGGAGAGCAGAGCAGAGTGGCCACGCGATGGCCACTGGCTCAGAACAGCTGCAGGCAGGTGCCCGAGGGTCTGCTCCTCCCAGCCCCGGGTTGCCTGGGGGCCAAGTATTCTAGAAGCTTCCTCCACAGGAATGTGCTCTAACCCATCTGCCCTTTCCCTGGGACAGAAGGCTTCTCACCTGGCACTGTGACGTGGTGGGCAGAGGGGCCTGGTGGGACCTCCCAGCCCGCTCCAGCTGGACCTGCACGCCTCAGCCCCAGCCGTCCACATCCACGAGGCCCTGGAGGCTCCCCGTGTTGGAGAGCTGCGGCTCTAGAGCTGGGCTGGCCCTGGCACCGTGGGGAGCCCTCCAGAACCAGACTTGCTCCTGGTGGTCCCCCTCCCTCCAGCAAGCTGCCGTCCTGCGTGTTTCCCAGTCACCGTGGGAAGCCCCTCCTGCCACCTCTAGCAGGGCTGGCTGGGAGCTCACCACGGCCAGTTGGCCTTCTCCACCAGGACCTCGTGCCTGCAACAGCCCAGGAGGCACGCCCGGCAGGCTGCCCCCGGCAGGCTGCCCCCAGCAGGCTGCCCCCCGGCAGGCTGCCCCCAGCAGGCTGCCCCCAGGCTGCCCCCAGCATGCACCCTGGCAGGGTTGCCAAACTGTGGGCGACTCTCCCCATGGTGTCCGACAGGAGCTCGTGGGCCCAGTGCCTGCCCCTAAGGGCTCCAGGGTCCTCTGCCTGAAGCCTAGAGGTGTCATAAGAGAATGTGACGTGGCGGACCCCCAGAGGACTGAAGGGCAGCTTGCGTGGAGCTTCGAGTGGTGGCCGCCACGTGGGACACCAAGCTCTCCATTCTAATTGTCGTTAAGAGAAGGAAGAGGGAGCCGAGCCCGCGACTGCTCCAGCGTTCCTCCAAGAAATAAGGAATACATGGAAGTGCTTATTTATTCAAACCTGGGAGAAGTGTGTGAATACACAAGGAATGTGTGCGTGTGCACACGCACACACACTCCTTTCATCTCAGTTTCTTAGAGGATGACTTCCCTTGACTGGTTTCTAAAGATAATTCTGAAAAAATGGCAACTCACTTCCTGAAGGAGAGAAAGTGTAGACAGGAGACGAGGCAGAGGTCCCCCCGCCCGCCTGTGGAGGCACCGGAGCGCCCAGGACGATGTCCCTCAGCCTCTTGGGGCTAGGGTGGCGTGTCCTGCGCCTGGACGTGCGAGCGTCAGGGCTGCACATACTTGACTTGTGAGGCCTGTCCCACCTGGTGTCTAGTTGGAAGGCAATATCTTTTAAAAGGTAAAATATAGCTCACGTAGATTGTTTAACATTTTTTTAGCTTCCTTCTATAATAAAAAAGAAACATATAGCATGGAAATGAGCGATTTATGGCTGCACATAAAGGAACACATTTTCCTAGCGAGTCATTGAAATTTAATTTAGAGATGAGGAGCCAGGTGAGGGACGCATTCTAAACGTTGCTTGCCTCCCTCCCCAGGCGACTTTGACTTGCCTTTGACAGAGCGACTGAGTCCAGTTAGGAAAGAAGCTACGGGGCCCCAAGTGGCGCCACCCTCCTCGAGTACACGCGGGGCCCCAAATGGCGCCACCCTCGTGCCCCCAATGGTGCCACCCTCCTCGAGTACACGCAGGGTCGCCGTTCAGCTGGCAGGGACATTAGAACCTGGTCCCAGCCTGGCAGGAGCCTCTCAATGCCCCTGGAGCTCGCTGAGTGCTCCCCACGTGCCCGGCGGGTGCTGGGTGCTGGGTTGCTGACGTGCTGCAGCAGCCGCGCTCCCTGGGGACCACACAGGGCTTCTGGGGCCTGGTTCGTGCACATCGACATCATGTAGGGGTGCTCAAATAAACTGGGCCTGACCCCAGAGAGGTAGTTGGTCTGGGCGTGGCTGGGCGTGGGTTTTGAGAGCTCCCCCAGGTGGGTCTACTGTGCAGGTGACCTGAGGGGACTCCAGCCACCGTGTGAGACTCCAGCTGCTCATTTTGGGGAGGCGAGGGTGCTCTTGGGAACGCAGGAGCCCGTCAACCTCTAACTGGAGGCCAACAAACTCTAAGAGGTCAGAGGCAGGAAAGCTGGTTCACGGGACCTCAGGAGGGGCGCAGGGAGCAGGCTGGCGGGCGTGGCAACAAGGGGAGGACTCTGACTGAGAGCAGTCGGCTGGGACGCCCAAGGGGGGAAGGGGAGCACTGGGGGAGGGGTGGAGCACGGACACAGGCACTGCTTAGCCCTGGAGGAGGGGGTCAGTCACACGGGGAGGGCTCTGCCTTGAGCCTCGGCACCTGCCCCTGTTTTGAGGTCTTAGAACCTTCTGAGTCATAGCAGTGGCAGGGACGCGAGCTCAGCAGGACTGGTCATTACTTTTCCCCATGCGTTGTATTAATTTTTGTACTCTGGTCCCTTGTCACAGTAGCCTTCTCGGGCCTGTTCCCGTCATGACCATCACCATGATCCACAGGCTTGTGCTGTGGCCCTCTCCTCGGCTCCCACTAGCTGCCCGTGTCCTGGACCCGAGCCCAGACATCCTCTGAGGATCCCAGCTGACCTCACCACATTCCTGTGGAGGGCACCTCTATCGTCCTCCTTCGGCAGATAAGGAAATGAAGGCGCAAGAGGCTGAGTACTTCACTCACGTTGCCAAGGTCGATTGTCGGCGGTGGGATATGTTCTGTTCCCAAGAGGTGTCATGGAAGCTGGAAAGACAGGAGGCTCGCAGGCCAGAGACAGAGGTCATGGTCACTCGCAGCAGCCAGCAGCACGACGTCCTGTGGGCCCCGGTTTCTCTCCCCACCCCAGCCCTGGAGCTTCCTGGGAGGGTTGAAACCTGCTCAGTGGGTTTGCCTCAGAGCTGAGGAGCCCAGGCCTCAGGAAAGGCACCCTTCTACAGCAAGTGGTGAGCGGGCCAGCTCTCGGTCCCCCAGGGAGGTGGCCTCCATCCCTTGAGGGTGTTTGTAGCACACGCAACTCAGAGAAAGGGTCCAGGTCCTGGTGTCCCCAGCTAGGGACCTGGGAAAGTCTCCTGGCATCAGGGCATGGTGGGAGCAGATCCGACTCCAGTGCCAGCTGCTGCCATGACCCTGTGCGTGGAGGGCAGGGAGGGAAGGACCCCCGTGGGGAGGGGCAGGAGTGGACACTCGGTCCAGTCAGTCCTCCTAGACTCCGGGCTTCCCGTCTGCTGTCAAAGCAGCTGGGAGGGTCTGTGCACCCCGAGCTCGCTGCTGTGCAGGAAGGAGTGGCTCCGTGGCCCACTCAGGGCTTGGCGAGCCCGACGGCGCTGGGCGCCTACACCGGCTCAGCTGGGACACCGTCCCTTGCCATGCGGGAGCGGGACTTCTAAGCCCTGCTTTGGCATCTACTTAGGGCACGCCTCCCTCCTCCCTTACGCACCTCTCAGTTGAGACCACCACTGCCCACCCGCCCCTGGAGGCCACCCCTGTGCTTCCTGGTGCCCGACAAAAGACGCAGGCTGTCCGCAGCCCAGTCTCCTGGCTCCTCCGCCCAGTCTCCCTGGCTCCTCCGCTGGGTCTTCCAGGAGGAGAGCGCGCAGACACCTGGAGAATTCAGCCGTGGGACCCGAGTCTCCGCCTGGCTTCCTCTCTGAGACTCGCACCCTGAGCGAACGTGCTGCTCTGCCTTGTCCCCACCTCCACCCGTTGTCCTCACAGCAGCCCGAGACCTAGTGAAAGGCAGGTGGGTTCTCACTGCGCGGGTTCTAGCCTCCGGCCTCTCCCCTCCCCTGCCGGACACGGGAAAACACAGGGTGATGAGAGGAGCAGGTCGCATGCCGGGGGAGGCGTCCAGGGTTCCCTCTGCCGCAGAGTGGGATTCAGTCCCCTGACTTCACGGGCACCCAGGCACAGCCTCTTGGCAGGGGTGCTTCGTGGACAAGAAGGGGTGGTTATGGGGGAGAATAGCATGGCAGACAAGAGGATCTCAACAAGTGCATTCTAGTGTAGGAAAAGCTGACGTGTGAGAATCATGGAGGGGCTGGAGTGGCCAGAGGCTGGGAGGGAGGACCCCTGTTACTGCTATCTCGTGCCACGACTCTATGCTCTGCCCTTGAACTGGGGGGAAGTCAACGTAAAGCCAATCCTGCTCTTCAAGGGCTCAGAGTTTGGAAACTTTGTCAAAAGTCCTCAAGATGGTTGTGAACTGGCAGGTGTCAATCAATCTTCAAGGCACAACTCCATGCCTGGCTGCACAGGGGGACTCGGTGCTGAAGGCAGCCTGGGAGATGATGTCTGGTCTCCCTCACCTAGTGCACACAGAGTCAAGTGTGACCTGGACGCAGTCTCAGGCCTCCCCTGCAGCTAGCATGACAGGTGCTTGTTTAGCTCTTGCACACATATTAACTGGGCACCTGTTCTGTCCAAGGCACTGGGTGAGCCTTTGAGAGCTGTGGACTGGGCAACTCTCGGAGAACGTCGCCTGCCCCAGGCTGGACTTTCCAGCACCAAGTCCCAGGGAGGATGGAGGCGAGACACTCCTGCAGCCCTGCACAGGACTTCTGCAAAGCTCCCCTCTGCGGCTGCCCTGCCTCTCTGCTGCAGGTGGTCTCCACGAAGAGACAAGGTGTGTGATGGCATTAAAAGCACCGGGGATGCCACTCAGGCACCCAAGAAGCACAGACAGTTTCTGAGCACTGATACTTTCCCTGCTCGGCGTCTATTGTAACAAACGTGCACAACAATCGTACCCATCCTAGGGGAATAATTGCTTGCAACCCGACTGGGAGCGCAGCTCCAAACCAAATTGAGCCCCTGAGTGCTGCAGAGCGCCCGGCGCGGCTGAAAACCTTCCCATTACCCCAGGAAGCAGAAGGAAGCGCGAGCCCATCCTCAGCTGCATTCATTCCTAGATTGTCCAGCCTTTTGTGTGTTATTAAGCTTTTCAAAAGTACCCCGCTTCCCTGGAGAGAAAATATATTTACATAGCTCC